>OZ024731.1:56982720-57700220 GCA_964016875.1 Fallopia convolvulus
GGTCTAATCAAGTTCTTTTTGCTAATTATTGATGTCTGGATGATTAAATGAAAATTTCAACTAGACAAAGACTTACTAACAAGTAACTAGTGATACTAGTACAATAAGCAGAGATGTAATCATGATTAATTAAGAAGTAGTTTGTGACAATAATTATTAACGTCAATATAGATATATCTGTATATATATACATAAATTCTAAAATATCTTGTCCTCTTAAAACATCACAGATTCTCAAAATCAAATCACCAAATTATTTACCTCAATGATTATTTCTCCCTTGACGATTATCATCCAAAAATGTGCATGCATGTATTGGGAATTTGGGATGTACGATATAGATAAAGCTGGATTCTATTTCATTTAATATCCTACTTATAATTAGAGACTACTCCCTCCGTTCAATTTTTTTTTTTAAAGTTGGATAAATATATTTATAGAAAATTTTGAATTAGATGAAAATACCTTTAATTAAATATTTACTTTGTATATCGAAAATGAAAATAGAATAAATTTAGTTTATTTTTTTTTAAATGTGAGTGTTAAAGTGGGAAAGTTGTGTACAAAATATGTAAAAGGATAAAAAAATTGAACAAGATTTTAAGCTTAAGAAGACAAATAGACTTATACAGAGGAAATATTCTTCTTCTTGACAACTTAATTTGTTAGGAGTTGATTCTATCGTCTTAAATTAAGGTAATTAATTTTTTTTTATCATTGTAAGAGAAGAGATTCTCTTAAGAACCACTTTAAGTTCGGGTTGAATATTGCAAAGGTCTTAATGGAGATAGTTCTTCCGATTTAGTCTCTTCATACGCCGTTAAGGAAATTTGAATTTGAATTCGAATTCGTGGACACACGCTTAAGGGAAAGTATCACCTCATCTCACTAGACTAACTGATGATTAATTAGTGGGAAGAGATTCTATATACCGAACAAGTTTGATAGATTAAGGATTTTTCTAATGTGTGCCATGGGCACACAATAGGAATTTTAATCTTGGTAAATCTGAATATTGTATGTTAATTTTGATTTTTTTAAAAGAGTTCATTAATTCCAATTTAGAGAATAGTTTCTAAATTAACACTTTTATTATGTGTCCATAGGCACACATTAACCAAACCGATAAATCAAAAAGACAAAATAATTAGAAAGTGTACAAAAATAAAAAATCTCTAAACAAACAAGGAAAAAACCAAACAAATGATCATAAATACATATCCCCTCTAATCAGAAATAAGTGTCGTCTTAAGCACTTGACACAAGTTCAAAAAATGTATTAACTAAACTTAAAATCTTAAAAAATTTCTCAATTTTATCACCTATTAAATATTCACCGTCTTTTTTACCCAATGAATGAAGAGTATTAATTAGTTAAACAATAAAAAATCCAATAACAATTCTTATACTTCACTCCAAATTAATTGCCTAAAACCCTAAAACAACACATATTTTTGATCAAAATTCAAATGTTAAGACAATACTTATTTATTTCTGATCAAAAGGAGTAAAAAAAACTAAATAAATGATAGTATACTAGATGAAACATCAAATAGAGCTTGATTAGAGAATCTCACCTGGACTTAATGAATACTTAACTCACCTTACGAGAAGAGTGGACGAAACCCAATAAATAATAGCGATGGATGGGTATGGATAAAGGTCCTTCACCCATCACCCGACTCGATACATCCGAAATATACATATAATTGTGTTAAATATGTATATATATTACTAATTAATACTTCAAATTTAATTTGTGAATGAATATGGCTCCAATTTTGCCTTTAAATGTTACTCATGTAATGTGATTTGTCATGGACGTCCCCTTTTTTTTATTAGGTAAGATATTAGGGTAGTCCAAATATTACTTAGACTAACCTAGAGCACCCGTAAACCGGTGAGAACTGGTTTACTAGCCAATTCTAAGAAAGAAAGGCAAACCGTCGTCATGACTGTTCGAACCTGAGATCTCTTGCACATGGACAAGAGGCTCAACCGTTGAGCCATTTGCACATGCACAAGGACGTCCCTAACTACTTAACCGATGATGAATGGATGCACTTAAATTCGCTAATAAATGAATATAGATCGTCCTCCATCCGACCCGAACCCGATCCATTAACATCCTAACACTTGATACAAAGAAACCGAACTAGCCGTCCGTACCAACAAAATTATTACCACCGAGAGAAATTATTCTCATCATGTGGCTAGGGATGAAGCGTGGAGTAAGACCTAATAAAATAACTTATGAAACATTGATTGGAGCTCTCTTTTTGATGGAATTTAAGTTTGATTAAACTATTAAAAGCTCCAAAAAGATACACAAAAAACCAACCAATAATTTAAATCCAATCTTTCTATTTTATTCTTGGAGCAATGTACGTAAGCTGCCGACCTAATGGTTTATATAAAGGGAGTAGTTGCACAACTTGAGAAGCTAAACAAAAACATACATCCATGAGCTAGCTACACCATCACTATCTTATAAAAATCCCATATACATTAGTTACACCTTATTTCATTGTGTTCGTCACGCTGAAAACAATGGGCGACGGAGAGATTTTAATTGTGAGAGAGTACGATGAAGAACGAGATCAAGAGGCGGTGGCAGAAATGGAGAGGAAGTGTGAAGTTGGGCAACAAGGCAAATCGTCCCTTGTCACGGATCTTCTTGGCGATCCTCTTTCGAGGATACGCCATTTCTCGACTCGTGTCATGATGGTAAGTACTTAATTAACGAATTGATTAGTTGTTACTTGCTTAGTAGATATACCCTTGAGTTACTCCTCTTATTGTCAATTGGTTTTCGGATAGAACCCCATTGAATTATGTGTTAGGCCTGTCGCAAATGTGCGCTGGGATAGACTCCCTCCGCTCGTATTGGCCCATCGAAATTTGACAACATTTAATGGTGTAAGTGTAGGTGGCGGAGTATGGAAGAGATAAGGAGATAGTAGGGGTGATAAGAGGATGTGTGAAGACGGTAACTTGTGGTAAAAGAGTTGGTGAATTTTCAATCTATGTGAAGGTTGCTTACATCTTGGGCTTGAGGGTTTCCCCTAATCACAGGTTAATTTTTGTAGCCTAATTTTTAACTTCTTTGACGTTTAATTAATTACATGTCTAGTATTCTGAGGCTTCTTAAACAACAACATCTATCTTTATTAAGATGAACTGACTATACTTGTGCCCAAAAAAGGGTTAATGTTTTCATTAGGTTTTGTTATGGAATTAAACACTTAGATAAGATCATCCGAAAAAAAAAACTTTTGTCTATTTCATGTCGATCAGGCAAGTCATTTAAGGGTTAAAACACTCCCTCGTATATATTTTAATGATTTTTCTAACCTATGTCCTTGGAAGTTGGGACATAGGTTAAAAACTTTAAAATGAAAATGATTTGTTGAATTTTATTAGTTGGAATTATTTTAATTATTTTTCAAGATTTATTAATTTAGTTTTAGAGTTTTAGTCTATATAAATAGTACTCTTAACCTATGTTCTTAAGACATAAGATAGAAAAACCGATATTATAAAACTGCTCAGTCTTTATAAACTCGAAATTTCTAGTTAAAAGAGTGAATAATTTCCTATTTGTAAAAATATAGATTTATTTTGAACTGCTCGTGTAAATCTAAGTATGAGTTTTGGATCAATCACAACTCACAAGCTTAGCAATTTCAGGTTCAGATTGAAAAAATATAGCTAGAGGTTTTGCGACCAAAAATAAAATAAAATATGGAGTTTTGGAAAAATATAGAGATATGAAAAAATAGTAACTTAGTCATAAACTCGAATATAAATAAAAAGATTATTTTCTCATGAAAACATACAATTTTTAAAAGTTAGTTTGGATGTAATTTATGCTTGTACAATACTACTATAAAAAAAACTTTGAACCTAGGTATTAATTAGTACAATTATACACGTTTTAAATTACATGTAATAGTGATATGATAGCTAGCTAACTAGAGGCATACAATATGATATTTACCTGCTTTTTGTCATGTGAAGTCTAGCTATAGCCAAAAATTCTAAAATCAGATTGTTAACTTCTTATACGTCCATGCCACTTTGTGTGTTATTTATATGCATAATTAGCAAGCCTGCTGAAGGTCTAATTACTTAATTAACTAATTAGTGCTCACTCTAAAAATAATATAAAATTTGATGATCATGCTCAAAACCCAAAAAGAAGTTATATATATTTACAATATAATAGGACATATATGTAATGTTGTCAATTATAAGTATATCATTAGTTACGTTGTATCAAGTCATTAAAACATTTTAAGCAGTTTTTCTACATGCCTATGATTACAGCATTTGACCAAGTGAATTTATACCTTTAGGCAAATTCTCATAGGGATTGGATCAAATCCAAAATATATATATATATTCCATCTTTGCCTCTATTTTTAATTAAATTCCTCCTATATCTAGCTATATACGTGTCTTTGTGAGTTATCTTCTTTGTCGTCTTTGCACTTTCTTATGTGCATTTTCTGGATCATTGCTATGCTTTTTTTGTGATGCTAATTACATTAATTATTAGGTCATCCCAAAAGGGTAAGTAATCAATTAATCATGTTCTTGATCATGATATTTACTACTCCCTCCGTTCACATAAATTTGTCGTTTTAGAATTTTTCTCCAAAAAAAAAATTTATTTTATTTGACTAAAATATCCCCAATCTTTTGTTAAGATCTTTCACCTTTTATTGTAATTTTTGTAAATATTGTTACATAGTATGGATATTATTGGAAAAAGTGTGCTAAAATATCTCAAATGACAGGTTTTATTAAGCAAGAGAATCTAGAATGATAAGTTTATGTGAACGGAGGGGAGGGAGTATAAGTTTTATACTTGGACTTGTCAAAACAAAACCCAAGATGTAAAAATTTGACTCAGTCAATCAATTGCTAATATTGTACTTTGGTAAAATCTACTTATTTTTTGTACAAGCAGGCGTTATGGGATTGGCACCAAACTAGTCAACAAATTGGAAGAATGGTGTAGGGAGGCAGGTGCAAGCTATGTCTATATGGCAACCGATTGCAACAACATGGCTTCAATCAAGTTGTTCACTAAGAAGTGCAACTACACTAAGTTCCGGTCTCTAAGAGCGCTCGTCCAGCCGGTCCATGCACACTACAAACCGATAAACTCACATGTAGGAATCGTACGACTGCCCCCACCCGTCGCAGGATCAATCTATCGCCATATCTTTCAGAAAGCAGAGTTCTTCCCGAAAGACATAGACTCGGTCCTGTCAAACAGGCTTAACCTGGGCACGTTCGTAGCGGTCCCTAAGAAGTACCTTCGGAAATGGGACCCGCGAGAGGGCATGTCGCCTTGCTATGCCATGCTAAGTGTGTGGAACACCAAGGAAATGTACAAGTTGCAACTCCAAGGAGCATCCAAACTAACAAAGGCATGTTGCTTAGGGACTAGGGTTTTGGATGCCTCTTTTCCTTGGCTAAGAGTGCCTTCCATCCCAAACCTCTTTAGCCCTTTTGGGTTTTACTTCTTGTTTGGTCTCCACATGGAAGGGAAAGGTTGCTTGCCCCTAATGAGGTCACTTTGCAACTTGGCACATAACATGGCTAGAGACGACGTGGCATGTGGGGCCATTGTCGCTGAGGTGGCGAATCGGGACCCTATGCTCGAGTGCATCCCTCATTGGAAGAGCTTCTCATGGGATGAGGATATTTGGTGCATCAAGAAACTCAATAACAATAAGAAGCATGAGATTAACAATGGGGAGCATTGTGAGTCCTTGGATCAGATGTTATCTCCCACATCTTCTATGATTTTTGTGGACCCACGTGACATGTGATAATTCCTCACTCATGTAACCTAATATATATATATATACACATATTTCATTCTTGTTTAAATTAAATAATATCTTTTTAAAGTCGTTTCTTTTTTCTCATGGAGATTTTAAAGATTGTTTGCTAAACAATAGAGAAGGTACGTATATGTTAGCACACAAAAATTTGTCTTAAATGCACTAGTTGAATACTCTCTTCTTTGTCTTCCGTTCCAAACTCCTCTTTAACCTAGATCCTGCAAAACAATGGACATAGGGGGCAGTGACCCCCTAATCCACCTCTGATGCTTAAGTCAGAAGAGTAATTGTCGATCGAACGTCGAGGTAAAGGACAAGACTTCCGTGCGAGCTCAGCGAATATGAGGTGCTCATCATACATGGCGAAGAGCTGAAGACATGTATTTATAATGGAGGAGAGGGAGAGAGAAGGTCAAAAAACTCTTATCTCTAAGGGTGGGTCGATAATGCTCCAGGCCAAACAAGCGATTTCTTGATCCCCAAGACTGGAGCATTGAAACGAAAAAACTCTTATCCTGAACAATGAAACGAAATGCACTTTTCCTATTTCAGAGTGCATTTTTTCGCATTTGCACTTTTTGTTTGTAGTGTACTTTTCGTATTTTTTTGTAGTACACTTTTCGTATTGCACTTTTTGTATTTTGTAATGCACTTTTCATACTTTGTAATGCACTTTTTATTTTTCAAGATATGAGTTTTTTTCATTTGAACCAAACTCTCAAATGAATCGTACCGGTTTTCAATTCTATATTGAGCGGTTATTTGAACGAAGTGTGGTCAAACGAGAGAAGAATAGGAGAGAAGAAGATAGAGGGATTTTTTTACTGATTAAAAAAATAAAAATCATTTTTTGCGCCCCTAAACCGCCGAAAACCAATGAAATTATCTCAAATATTGAAGGGAAAAAGAGAGATTGTATGGATTTTTGGACAGAAAGGGGCAGTGAACGGTTATTTGTGAATAATAGATTGAGTCTAATGAGTGACTCAAAATGCCTTCGGGCATCTAGTCAAGCGGTTAAGCCTCTAAAGGTAGTACCCAGAGGTTTTCGGTTCGACTCTCATGGACAGTGTCCTTCACCAAAAAAAAAAATGAGTGACTCAAAATAATTCGTTCTATAATAGATAGTTTTCTACAAAATGGAATATATAACGAATGGTTTATGCAAATTTCTCTATCTAATGTAGATCGCATGCGGTTAAAATGCAAGAGAGACTTTTCACTAATCAAGTCCATAAAATTAGTGAACAACAAATGATCGAGGCATACCATATTCTTATACTTTAGTTGAAAGTAAAAATTGTTAGGAAAATGACTTATAATAATATGAAGTATCATCTTTGAATACGAACTTTAAAAATCATTGGCAATGATAAGAACTATTACGATATTAACAAAAAATAATACGAACTTTAAAAGTGACTCTCAATAATACCAAGTATCCACTTTAATTGAACCTTTAATATACGAACTATCATGATATTAACCTAAAACAGTATGATAATTAGTTTCTGGTGAAACCTACGTTGTGGTACTGGCACCTGAAATTATGACATGGTATCAAATTAATTGACACCTCATTTTTTTCCTAATTAATACTTCAATTTGCACGTGTCGGCTCTTCCCTCCCAACCATCATCCTCTCCAACTTCACTTCACTTCACATGTCGTCTTCGTTAGCTCTATTCTCTCTCCCATCTCTTCTCTCTTGAAACCAAATCTTTGAGAGTTGCAACATCGTGCATCACATCCGGGCCATCCGGTAACCTCGTCCCCTCTCCATCCTCATCACCTCCTAAGTGCAGCCTAACTTCATCCGCAATCTCCCACAACACGCCCTTAATTTCTGATATACTTCACTCATGACTACTAAAAAAATGGATACTTGGTAATAGTTCATATTATTATTAGTTTAAAGCATATACTTGGTATTATTACAAGTCATTTTTCAATTTCGTATTATTTTAGGTTAATATAGTAATAGTTTGTATTACTGATATTGATTTTTAAATTTCGTATTATTTTTTTTGATAAGGAAAGAAATTAGGGTGACCACTAACAAGCTAGTGGTCGTCCTAGAGCATCCTGGTGGATGAGTATAAGGAGGCCCGAATCAATTGCAAGTGGGACGGAGGAGACACGCCTGAAAGACCCATCATTGAAGTCCGCTACAGAATTGCACTCCCGAATAACATGAGAGATACTCCAATCCTGCAAGGGAGCCAACAAGCAATGGAAATCCGCACGCAACAACTCAATCTCCCACGGGCAGCGCCAGTCACCGAGCACGACATTGACCAACTGCAAATTATCACCTTCAATCTGGATCCGGGGAATGCCACGTCTGATGGCCTTGAGAAGTCCCTGGCGCAAGGCGATGGTCTCGGATATCAAAACAAACTGTCGACCA
Organism: Fallopia convolvulus; assembly: GCA_964016875.1. NCBI lineage: Eukaryota > Viridiplantae > Streptophyta > Magnoliopsida > Caryophyllales > Polygonaceae > Fallopia > Fallopia convolvulus. The sequence continues at coordinate 56,990,992 of OZ024731.1, forward strand.
ATCAGTCCTCCGTCAAAATGGATGGGGGAGCCACCAGAGTCCCTGAGGATGAGCCCGAATGAAGCCACGTCATCTGACTAACTGCGCCATCAAAATTCAATTTAACATAGTCACTTTTGGGTTTTTCCATTTCGCTCGCTTTCTACCAACCCGACCCCGAACACTACTGTTACGGGGCTGGAGGAGGCAACGACTTCTGCAAGTTTTCAATCTTTAATCTGGTTTCGGATGAAATCAGTTATATGATCGGCATTGGTCAAGTTTGTTCCGGTGTTGCTATCAAAGACTCTCTTGTTTCTCGAGAACCAAAAGTTCCACCAAATGTTAGTGAGGAGTTTAATTTTGTATTATTTTTGGTTTAAAATAGATATCTCGTATTATTAGAAATCATTTTTCCAAATTCTTACTATTAAAAAATCTAAAGCTTCTCATCAACTCCATGGCGTTCCAATTGTGCAAATTCTTAAACCGTGGGATTTCAAATAATTATTCAGAGCCATCCTAATTTAATGGAACATTAGACAATAATTAATCCAGCATCAAATCATACATATAATAAACCCTTTATTAATTCCGATTGTTCTTTAGCTTTAACCACTTTCTGCCATTAGGATCATGAATTTATAGTGCCGAATCAATTCGAAGGGCACTCTCATAACGGCCAGGGAAACCCAAAATGAAATATTAATTAGCTACATACATCAAAACCGTATCTACATTTGATTGGATTTTTGTGAACATAGGAGCATACCATTGGTTATAACTTGATCTCAATAGGGAATAATTAATTTAGGGCCGTACCGATACTTTGGACTCTATACATGCTAAACCAAAACTAGGACCTACTACTTTGATTTAATGTTATGACTTGTAGCCGGTTGAAAGAAGAAGGTAGTATAAACGATTAAGACCTCACAATAGTACAAAATATGAGATTTTCGTTTAGACTCTTATGACAAAAACGAAACAAAAAAATAAGTAAAACATAAAAAAGTAAAATTTGATGATAATCAATAGTTTGGGATTCGTCTCACGGTCATTGACTTTTATATAGTGTCTTTGAAAATATAGCTTTTAAATCGATTTTAATGTAGTTATTATTGTCATATATTTTAATTTCAGTATTTTTTTATTCTTTGGATACATCCTTCTAACATGTTTTAACTGCTAACAATGAATGCTCTTATCTTTACTCTCTAGATCCTGTTTGAATGGGACTTTACTTAGTGATAATGTTGATGTTGTAATTATAATCAATTGAATCTATCTACATGCAATATAATAAGTGTGAAAGTTTAACAATCAAAGATTGGATGAGTCTTGGCAATAAACCTATTAAAACATGACTCAAATTGACAATCCGACTCAATTTGTAAAAAAAAATTGGATTAAAATCTGACCTAAAAGTTAATAAATTTTAGTGATCTGACTTTAACCAGGTTGATCGAGCAACCTACTAAGTTGACCGACTTGACTTGCTATTTCATGAATATAATTATTTCAACCATCATAAATAAGTAAATGAAAAACAACACTCTTGATCGAGCAACACTCTTGGTATTAGGGTTTTCATGAAGCAAGAAACAATGTATCTTTTCTATTGACAAAGAGACCCTTTAAATAGAGCTTTTACAAGGAAAATATTCCTAAGATATTTATTATCTTTTTTTGGGAATAATCTATCTATAAATACTTTAATTGCCTAATTAAATAAATATAATAAAATATTAATATATACAATTACCCCCCCAAACAGTTGAGTGAGTTAGTAGGTCGAGGGTTTAAGACATATCGGATGTGTGTATAGTGTAGGAACCTTCCTACCTCCTTGTAGGTGAACCGTCTTTCACGGTTTTGTCACGGGACTAACCGTTCCAGCGTCCATTCAACATAGAAAGTCATAAGAATCCCTTAGCGATCTTCCTACATCCTTGCAAGCAAATCGACTTTCATGATTTTGCCGCGGGACTAACTGTTCCAGCGTCCATTCAGCATAGATGGTCATAAGAATCCTTAATGATCTTCCTACCTCCTTGCAGGCAAACTGATTTTCAAAGTTTTATTGCGAGGATATTTCACTTGTGACATGTTCAATGGGACGACGTTTGCTACGGTCACTTTTTCGGGATAAAGAGGCAAAAGAACATACTCCTATTAACTAAAATGCAAAAAATGTTAGACAACTAGAGATTTAAATAAAAATCCTACGAAGGGGGAGGCCTTGTTAAAACCTTCCAACGGGAAAACCTTGTGGGATAAAAACCGCCGACGAGGGAAGAGTGCCTTCCTTCTTACAAAACCTACTCAAAATAACTTTTACTTTGCCCCTAGCAAGGACTTCTTCGGAGTCATTATCTCTCATCTTGAAACCTCTTGCCCATATGTATTATCGCGCGGCTACCTTGATCGCCTTGATCTGAGTGATTCTTCCTTCATTGGGGGAGTTGAATCATTTGGAAAAGTGTTAAGGGAATTGCTTCCATTACTAATGGAAGATGGTACGTCGACCACTGTGAATTCTGCCTCCACAACCTTCATTGTTAGGGCCACCTTAGCTCGATATACTCCGAGAGGAGATACGAGATATGATCCTACTCCTACCTAGTACATGTCAGCCTTCTCAAGGTTTCTTTCTATCAAGCCAAGGTTGTGAAAGAGCTCATAGTACATAATGTTGACGAAACTTCCATCGTCGGGGTGTCATGCTTTGATTGCTTCAGTATGTATTCCTTCAAGTGCCCTTGTTTGACTAGATGCTCCAAATACTGCAAAATGTCCTTACAAGAGCTAGTACCTTGGCCTCACACCTTGTGATAGGAACAATACCGTCACGTGTTCTACCCTGCAATGTCAAACGGGATCTCCCGCGGTTTTTGGTAGTATGGCTAATCTTCAATCTTGCTCAAGATGCAATGAAGTGGGATGTTAAAGACTGTGGTCAGGGCCTTAGTTTGTGTGTCTTGGTGATTATCAGCTTGACGACTTTCTGCTTCCCACATTTTCTTTTTGTGATTGTCCTATTGCCTTGACCTTTTAGGAGATGATGATCCCTATTTTCTCTTGTTGGAATCTTCCTCCAATTGTACATATTGTCTGATTCGCTCCTGGACCTCGGATATTAACGTTGGGGTCCTCAACGTCAAGTTTTCTCTAAGCTTGGAATCTTCTTGGAGGGCCCGTCTGAAGGTCGAGATTGCGGACTTGTCATCGCACCCTTCGATCTCAGCATGGAGCTCCATGAATCGAGATGCAAAAGTCTTCAACCTATCGCCTCTTCGCATTTGGCAAGTGAAAAAGTTATCTATGGAATCAAGCTCACGATTGTCTGCGACATAGCGGTCGACAAATCTGTGTGACAACTGTTCCCATGAGTGGATCGAATTTGCGGGCAGGGTGTTGAACCATTTGATAGCGTTCTGCCTCTGACTTGAAGGAAACCTTTTGCACATGAGAGTGTCGTTGGATACCCAAAGTGCCATCTTATGTGTGAGTCCCACTAACATGATTGACGAGGTCACTCGCTCCTTCCATCGTACAACTCAAAGTTTGGATTCGAAAATTTTGGAGGTGGCTCTTGTCTCCAATATCTCTTGCACAACAGGTGTAGAGGTTATCCTAGCCAGCTTTAGTTCTGTGTGCTCCTTAGCCGATAGCATTGCCTCTCCTTGATTGTTAAATAATCGTCTTAGTCGGGCCTCTATCATAGGTTCTTGAGCTCTATGCCTCTATCGAGATCTTGCATCCCTTTCTTTCATGTGATGATGCCTTAGATCTTGCCTTTTAGATGAATGATCTCGCTCCCTTTTGACATATATCATGCCTACGAGATTGTTGTGCACCGCAAAAGCGATCGTGAGGACGTCCTTGCCGCTTGGGTTGATAGCGATCATTCTCTGGCCCATTGTCACTTTGTACAGATTCGATCTTCTCTTGGGCTCCATGCGGTTCGGTCATGTTCCGATTCAGAATCTTCATTGCCTTGCCTATCAGAGTCAGCATCACTGGACACGTCATGAACGTTAAATCTGTGCCCGTTTCCTCCCTCAATTACTCTTGCGATCCTCACGGTCCTACCTAATTAAATAAAGGGAAATTCCTTTTGGTGCCCCTAAGTTTTTGTCTTTTTCTTTTGGTGCCCAAGAAAAAAACTTATTCCTTTTGATACCCCTGAGGTTTTGGTTTTTTCCGTTGACGCCCCTCTCCGGTTCAAATTAGCTAATTTCAAGCTTACCATTATGTTCATCACCCTTAAATTAGTAGGATTTGACTATTAAAACATCAAAATTCATAACCAAACTACATCAAATTGAATTTATAAAATTTAAGAGTGATAAACATAATGGTAAACTTGAAATTAGCTAATTTGAACCGGAGATGGACGTAAATGGGAAAAGCCAAAACCTCAGGAGTACCAAAAGAAATAAGTTTTTTTCTTAGACACCAAAAAAAAAAGACAAAGCCTTGGGAGCAAAAAAGAATTTCCCTTAAATAAATACAATTTATTAGTACACACTTAAATTTAATTTCGTACGTCATACTTGTTAAATAAGTAGGTAGAGAGGATATGTACAAGAGGAAGAAAAGCTGATTTAGAGAACATGAAAAAGAGACGATAAAAATACCAAAACAATCCTCATTTCAATCTATTATTCTAATAATATACCCCAGTCTAATTTGTTTTCCTAAAATATATCTTCTTATTTGTACGTACTAAAATACCCTTTATTTTTAGTAAATAAAAAAATAATTCCTTTTCACTATTCTTTCCATTGCCAAAACCTGGACGTACACCGAGAGCATAACTTTCCAGTTGCCACCAAAACTTGCAAAACTGTTAGGCAAGAGCCAAGAGCGCACTCGAACACGGAACACCGATCCACCGAAAGCACTCACTGAACTTGCCACTAGAACTTACACAACACTTTTCGAGTTTTCGGTGAGAGCAACGTATGAACACCGATCCCCCAGACTTGCCACCCCGATCCCGCAATTCACCGTGTGCCCCGCAACTATTCGGCATCCAAGTTTCAATGATATTAGTTTAGTGTTTGCAAGCAATTGTGTAATTTTATAACTTTTATGTAAAGAGTTTTTGTTGCATTACTATACAATAATTATTTATGTAACAAAATACATTAATTAGTTACACAAAATTTACCATAACATTGTTTACAAAAAATAACCTAAATTTAAATAATAAAATACAAAAATTAGTTAACACAAAATTATCCTAAATAAATTTATGTAACAAAATTAACCTACATGAATTAATTTACACAAATTTAACCTACAAGAATTTATGTAACAAAATATATGAATTAGTTTACACAAAATTAAGCTACATGAATTAGTTTACACAAATTTAACTTACAAGAATTTATGTAACAAAATTAACAAACAACATTAACCTATATAAATTAGTTTACACAAAAATTAATCTAAACAATTTTTTAGGTAATAAAATTAATGTAACAAAAATTAACACAAATGAATTAGTTTATACAAATTTAACCTACACAAGAATTTATGTAACAAAATATATGAATCGGTTTACACAAAATTAGCTTAAATGAATATTTATGTAACACAATTAATGTAACAAAATTAATCTACATAAATTAGTTTACACAAATTTAACTTACAAAAATTTGTTTTAAAAAATTAACCTATCTAGATTAGTTTACATAAAATTAACATGAATAAATTTTTATGTAAAAAAAATAATCTACATAAATTGGTTTACACAAATTTAACTTACAAAATTTATTTTTAAAAATTAACCTATGTAGATTAGTTTACAGAAATTTAACATACAAGATTTTATGTAATAAAATTAATGTAACAAAATTAACCTACATAAATTAGTTTACACATTAACCTACATAAATTTATGTAACAAAATTAATGTAACAAATTAACCTACATAAATTATTTTACACAATATTAGTCTACATAAAATTACTGTGCATACAAGTTTAAATATTAAAACCCTAGTATATTTTATGTAACGAAGGGAAAAAAAATCTAATTAATGTGGGTTGTGAGAACTCCAACAATGGTGGCTGGATCGGTGGTGGCCGGCGCGCGAGGGCCGATCGGCAATAGTGGGCTACTGGGCTGCGATTTGGTGGTGTCGCAAGAGGCCCGATCGGCGGTGCAAGGAGGTGGCCGGCGCAAGGAGGCCCGGTCGGTGTGTTGTCTTTACGCTAATTAATGGTGGTGAATTATGGTGGTGCTAATTAATGTAAGGAGAACTGTAACGCTAGCCGAATCTATGGCTGTGCAAGGAGAACTGTAAAGAGGAAGTTAGAGAATGTTAATTAGCGTAAATTTGATTGGTAGGGATAAGGGTATTATAGTCCTATTATCTGTAAGGAGTTACTATTGGAAAATAAAAGAGGTAAGGGTATATTTATGGAATTAAAAATTGAAATTAGGTTAGTTATGTCTTTTTATCGGAAGAGACCAACCTTTAAACTTGAAAAAGCTGCACCTTGGCGGCGCATGCATATATGCATGCCACAATAATTCATTTGATTAATTAAATTAAACTAATCAAAAATTTGGTTGATTAAGGATAATTAATTATCATTTTTTTGGTCATGAAGCATAATTAATTATCATAATATATAGAGAATGTTGCTTTTGGACCACCAAACCACACTACATTGTAGTATGCTTTATACTATGTGATAGTGGAGAACCGGATCGTTCTTATTCTTATAAGGAGTATATGTTTTGTTTTAATAAGTTGTATCCATCGTACCACGAAAAATTATAATAGTTTTTAGATGTATTATGAATAAATTTTAACATAGAAAGATATGATATAAAATTTAATGTAAGTAAATTACACCCGTATCAAAAAATTATTTTATTTATTGAAATAAAATAAATTTAACTTATTAAATTTAAAGTTGAGAATAAATAAAGATTAGTAAGACAAAATAATCTAAATATGATTAATTTAATTTATGATGTGACAACATTACTTTTATTAAAAAAAATTTTTTAATATGAGGTGGGATCAAAATCAATCTGGTGGTTTAAAAAGATACAACTTTAATATATAGTTATAAATAAATTATATAAAATTAAGGTACAACTTTAAAACATTTGACAATGACATTTATTGCACTCTAGGTATGCCTGTAGGAAATTTTATGGGTCGGGATCAGGGGTGGAAACGAAAACTTCTTATTGTAGAGGCTAATAAATATTTCTAATATAACCAATGTTTTGTCCCATCAGGTCGAGTCAACCTTTCCTAGGCATCCAGCATCACTGATTATGAAACACCTGAACTAGCTCCTTTCCATTCTCTCGAGCAGCAACATCAATCAAGTATGGGTAATTATCTGTGTTTATCAATTTAGTACTTTAATCTAAGGACAATCATGTACTTTAACTATAATTTGATGATATAATAGATGGAAATGAGATTCGATTGTTGAAAGAAAAGAGAATAAAAATAAGAGGTGATTTTTTGCAAGTGCCACCAAATAAATATTAATTTTTTTATAAGAAAATAAAATAAGAGGTGATTTTTTTTATTAATAATCTAAAATAAAGGGTGATTTTTTTTTATTTTACCCTTATATTAAAGAGGGTAATTAAAAAAAAGATGTAAAAGTATCAATGTTTTTAAATGAGCCCAAGGTTGACTTAAGAAACGTGGAGGAACCAACATTTGCTTAAAGAGAGAGGATAAAGCAGGGGCTGTGGATGATTTAGGTAATTTAGATTAATTGGGTCAAATTCAGGTACTTTGTTTTTAATTATGATTAATTATGATTAATTATGAATAAATTGATACTTTAGTAATATAGTGTACGTTGGCATATCCGGGCTTTAATTTTATTCCTTGATACTGTGATTGGAGCTGCATCGTACGGAAGGATGTGTTTGGTCAGTTCTATCAGCTATTTGCAGCTTGTGATATCTCAAAATGCCAATTTTAAATATGTTTTTCATAAGTGTAACATGAAAATTTAGTTATATTGTTGGGTTCAGGGTGTGAAAAATGAACACAAAATTGATGTCTTTTTTCAATGTCAAGGAATACACTTTCGATGATAAAGTACCCCAGAGATGATCTAATTGACAAAGACCACTAATTTAAGTAAATCGATTCACATCATTCGATTCAATCTAACGAAAGGAATGATGACAAGACTTTTTTTTCATTCAACTGAAAAGAAAATGCGGGGAACGAACCCGAAACCCCGACATACCACAATACCTTAGCGTTGTTTCAAAACAAGAAGAAGAAGTTTTTTTTAATCAAGAAAGCAATCAAAGAGGACCGCTTCATTTTGAAGTACTCTGCCTTAGGGCATCATTGCGAATGAGATCACGAAGGTCTAGGTCAGCTGCTAACTCTTCGAGGGCACATGGAAGTAGCGTCTTCTATGCAGTTTGCCACTATATTAACTTCCCGAAAGATGTGAGAGATACGTCATTGTGAGAATTGACAAAGTTTAAGGAGGATGTCAACAACACTGATCTCTCTCTCCTATGGACAACTCTACACGTCTATGGTGGCGTTAACCAGAATGAAATTGTCGCCTTCAATATCAAAGTGAGAGATACCATGACAAAAAAAACTAGAATGAGTCCCTGCAAAGTCATTGAGCATAGAATGAGTCAGTTATTTTTTACAAACAACAACAAAAACACATTTTCTAATACAAAGTTCTAAATTGCATATTTTCAAACGACAAATATTTTTATGTTCATGAAATTCTAGTCTTACAATAATAAGTGCACTAGCCTTTTTTGATTTTAATCTCTAAAGAAAAAAACTGTAGCAGTCCATTTTATAGAAAAAAAACTTCAGACGGCCCATAAACAAAATAAATTTATCGGCCCATTACTCAAAAGGCCCATGTTACGATTAAAGCCCAATTACCACTACACGAATAAACAACCATTTATTATCATTACTTTTTTTTTATTAAAATTGAAGTCTGGTCTAACTGTCACCACTTGAAATTGTAGCTCTCTTATCGCCTCTCACTTCTCTGTGGGTTTTCAGACTACCATGGCTTCGTCGCCGTTTCAAATCCACACTCTTTCTGCTCTCCGATCCCATCGCTCTCTTCTCCTACCGATCTCCGGAAACTCTCCTCTTCTCCAATCGCCGTCCGTATCTCGTCCGCGGTTCGTAATCCGATGTAGTAGCGCCAGCAGCAGAAGGGAATCATCGCCGGCTTCATCCGTCTACGATCCCAAGGCCGGCGTTGCGGTTTACAAGCCGAAATCCTATGAGGTTCTCGTCTCCGATGCGGCCAATTGTCTCGCAATTGCTCTCGATGACGGCAAAACCCGCTTGGAAATCGATTTCCCGTAATTTCTCTCCCTATCTAAACCCTTGAGTTGTTGCGATCGGATGCTTTTGCTTGAATTTTGATATATTTAGTTCATGTTGCTCGTTTGGTAGTCAGTGTGCGAAATTAGGACATAAGATTCGTCAATTTAAGTCTGAAGCTATTTTTTTTTGGTAGAAATTTAAGTGTGAAGCTATTGTTTTTAGACTTCTAGTTCAAGCATGTCACCCCGGCAATCGACAAAAAAAGCATTGAAGAGTGAGGGAGCATAAGAGAGAGTGACATGAGAAAAATTATTTGAAGATCGTGGAACTTGTGTTGACAATTTAAGTTGGTTCAGAAAATCATGGATTTCAAGCTGTTCCTGAAAAAACGCATGAGCATATATTTCTCTCGCGTTGCTATAAAATGCACTAGTAAATGATCAAATGCCTTTTCTCTTTGGTGAAGAGCTGAAAAATTGTGGGAAGAATTGGGAATGGTTGTAGACAAATGCTGGTGCCTGGTGGGGAGTTGGAAGGAAAAAAAATACTATAGGCCTTAAAATGGAGAAGTATGATTTCAGAAACACAAGATTAGATGATTGGAAATCTTCTGTATGTCCATCAGGTGTCTAAGTGAATTCAAAACAACCAGGGATTAGCTTCAATGACGCTTGCAGAAGTAGGAGACTGGACAACCAGTGTTGAAATATTACTACTTGATGTAAATTAAAACTTTATCATCTGTGTAATAAAAAGAAAAGAAATATCTGGCAATGTCATTAAGTTGACATAGTATCATCCTTCATATGTGTCTTGATTAAAAGATTATCCAGAGAAAGAATTGTAAGACAAACTTCATGGATTAAAAGAGAATAAGAGGAAATTTTGCTACCATTCTTTGTTACTTTAGGAATGGCTTTGTTTAAAACTTTCCATTTTCTTTTGCTTTCTCATCCATCTAATTAAAGAAAGCAATATGTTAACAACTGCCTTTGTTCTTTCAAACTTAGTTGACCATTTTCTTTTTTCATTGTGTGGGCAACTCCTGCAGGCCATTGCCGACTAGCATATCATCTTATAAGGTACTTAACTTGTCTCCTTAATGTTGCTTTATATAATGCCTTTATACTGCTTGCAGTTCATGCTCTATGTTCTACATCGAAAACGCTACAATGTGCTGTTTCATTGCTTTTTACACCGGCTTATTTATTTATCTTTCCATTTGTTGCTCGCAGTATCGGAAAGTTCACTTTATTTTTGTTTCATTCTTTTGGGTCTTGATCTAGTATATATAATACACATTTTTTTGACAATATTTGACATTTGATAAACATATTAAACCAGAACCATTATTTTCTCGAATTGCCAAATATGTGAAGGGATCTTCGGACGAGTTCACTGATGCCAATATACAGCTTGCCCTGGCTGTTGTAAGAAAGTTGCAAGAGAAAAGGCAACTGCGATCGTGCATAGTAAGTAAAAATTTATTGGCTACACCTTAGACAAAAAAAATAAATCAAAATACATGTGAGCTTCATTGTACTTTATTTTCAGGTTTTTCCAGATAAGCCTGAAAAGCGCAGGGCCACCCAGCTTTTCAAGACAGCTCTTGATTTGGTAATATTGCATTGTGTCTCGTTATATTATAGCTGCATGCAATTTATTTTCTTCATGATGGAAAGAGTTTAGACAGTCATCTGTATTTATGTTTACAAGGCGCTGCAATAGGTTTATGCTATAGTCCAATAGATGTGTGAAAGAAATTGCTTGATTTTGGAGGGAAATTGGTTAAAATGGATGGAATGTGATGAAAATTAATCAATCTAAGGTAGATTATAGGACTCAGATTGAACAAGAATTTCAAATGATAGGAGATGTTCTTTGATTGAAAAAAATGTTGAGATTGAACAGTTTCATTTTCCCCTTGTCTTAATCTGGTTTCAATCTTATGCTGTTAATTGATGCTTTGCTTATCTGACATTTTCATTATGAACTAAAAGAAGTTAATGCCTATATTACATGTATCAAGTTTGTCGCTTTTCATTTCAGGTTGATGGTATTACCATAGGCTCCTTGGACGATGTTCCTGTGAGTCCTGTTTCTTCTTTCTTCAAATCTATAAGGAATACTTTGGATTTTGATTTTGAGGATGATAATGAAGGTTAGTAACTCATTCCTTAGTCGAATAAGTATAAATGTGATAATATATTGCTCTAGAGAATTGTATTATGGCTTCGTTTTCCCTACCTTCTCAGATGGGTGACTAGTTTACTGGTGAAGATATTGTACTAGTGTTCATAAAAAAAGAAGTACTTGAAATTATATTGTGTACATTGAGCTAGAATTCAATACGCATTTCCATTTTATCAAAAGATATTGGTAGATCTTGTAGTTTTCTTAAAATTTGAATTGTATTGTAGGCTACGAACTTAGGCCTACATAGTTTACTCCCATAAAGCATGTAAAATTGTGTTAGGGATCCCAATCAGCTATATCCGCAATGTAGGATTTTAGTGACAATAGTAGCCACCATGAAGCTCCCAAGCTTTCCATCTTCTGACATAGGGTGTCGTAAAAGATGGTAATCGGGTGATAATCTTGACCTTGATAATATTTATAATAGCTCGACACTACCACCTAAGAGCCAAAAGTTCTGGACTGCTCAATGCTCATATTTGATAGGGTTTTTTCCTTCTTTTTTTTTGTTATAAAAAAGAAAACCTCCCCTTTATTTAATGCAATTGCCTTAGGTTTTGGGGATTATCTTGCTGATTTATGCAATTCAATTTATTTCTATATACACTGCTAGTATGAGAACCTTTAGTTGGTGCTGTATTGGAATTCTTTTTATTTCTACAACATCTGTACGACATTATTATTAAAATTCCCCATTATATTATTGGAATCTTAACCTGCAGGTCGTTGGGAGTCTGATCAGCCACCTGATCTGTATGTATTTATCAACTGCAGCACACAGGATCTCTCCCTTATAGAGAAGTATGTGGTATGGCATCTTGACTGTTCCACCTCGGTTGTACTTGAGAGCAAATGCACACCATATCATCTCTTCAGCCATGTTCCTGGAAAACTATGTGTCAATTCCATTTCTTTAATTCTCTCTGATTCTAGCTATGTAATATGTAGTATCTGTCAAGTTCAGCTTTGTTTTCATAATGTTGTCGTAGAGCACAGAATTCCAACAGGTTGAATATTTTGGCTCATGGTGAAAAGGTTGAAAATTTGTACACAAAGCACTGTACTTTTCGAGGATGGACTCATATTTGGCAATGCTAAAAGTAATCATGAGTATTGGGGCATATGGACATTGAGAATTATCAGGGTAGACATTAGAGAGAAAAAATCAACCTGTTTATAAATTGACTTTAGTTTCATTACCTCTATCTTCGTTCTATGTCACCTTGCGTATTTTACTTTGATCCATTCATTTATAACTTGGTTCTGTGGAAATGTGCAGGAAAAATTTGCTACATCAATCCCATCCCTTCTTTTCAATCTTGAACTAGATACATTGCGGTATGCTTCACACTTGCCTAGTATGAATTGTTCAATCAATGTAAATATCCTTGTGTTACAATACCAATTGATTCTTGCAGGGCTGACCTTGGCCTTTTTGGATTTCCTCCTAAGGATGTCCACTATCGATTTCTTTCTCAATTTACTCCTGTCTTTTACATCAGAATAAGAGACTACTCAAAGGTAAAATCTCCTGCACGTGATAATAAGAACTTCTATTTTTGCAAGTTTCATCCTTGAACTTCACTTCTGATCAACTATTACTTGTTTCCTTTCTGTAATTGGAAGACTGTACCTGTGGCTCCTTATATTGTAAATTACAGTGGGGCACTTTTTCGTCAATATCCTGGTAAGTGCATTTTAATTTAATAATTTACTTGATTTGTTGTGGGCTGTGCTCTATTATATGTAAGTACCATATTTTTGTTTGCCTTTTTCCACTGTCTTTTGCTCAGGTCAGAGAGTTGCCACTTTATTTAATGTCACCTTTTTCAATTATGGACCCCCTTCTGCTTATTGGACATAGTTTTACACTTATTATAATCATATGCATTAGAATGCATGCTATTAGAAACCTACCCCTAATATACACCACCATTAATAATTACTCTTTTGCCTTCTCTCTTCTCACACTTCTTTCATTTCTCTTTTCTCCCTCATTCTCCGTTCTCTCAGTCTCATAATTACCCTGTGCCCTTATCAACACTAATATGTTCTCACCATTTCTGTGGAGTGCAAGCATTGATGCCAAAGCCATTCCTCCACTCATCCTTAGACTGCCCATGCTTACGCCACTGCCTCATTCATCTTCTTTGATGTACCACCACAGGGTGTATACATGTAGTTGAGGATTGGTTATTTATTGAATTGTGGGTTAATTAATGATTAGGAGATTAGTCTTACATATATTATTGGAACTTGAGGGCAAATGTCTGATTAGGAGATTATAGCTTTATGCTTGTCCTTGTTTAAATTACATAATTGAATCTCAACAGATCTAGGAAATGCGGGACACTTTCGGAAAAAAAATTGTAGGACAAGTTTATGATAAAACAGTAAATGAAGTGTATTTCTGAAACTAATTGCTACAAGTTTTTTGGTATAACGTTAGACGACTAGCTCTGCACCTTGCTGACATCAGGCCTTTTTCTATCGTTGTTTTTCAGATTTCCCGAAAATACTGACAAGCATAATGCAAGACTGTTGAGATAAAAAAAATGCACGACTATTTATGTAATTAACTGCATTATAAGTCTGAATATCTTTTTTTGGGTGGTCTCTTGCAGGCCACAATAAGATTTTTTTTTAAATAATAAAGTTCTATAATGAATTGATGATTTGGTATATGAAGTCTTCTTCACAAACTTGTGAATTTGTTTAGGGCCTTGGCAAGTGATGCTTAAGCAAGAAGATGGTTCTTTTGCTTGCGTAGCAGAGAGTGCGAATCGCTTTACTCTTGGAGAAGTACTTATTTTACCCATAACTATATTTTGTTTACTCCAAATATCCTGTGAGTTCTGAACTTCTTTGCTGTACTTCAGACCAAGGAAGAACTGCTGAGGGTTCTTGGGTTGCAAGAGGAACAGGGGAGCTCACTTGCATTCCTTCGCAGAGGCTATAAGGTATCTCTTGGCCAAGCATTTTCTTATATCTTTCTTGATTCTTTTATTTACTGAAAATAACTTAAAATACAGTAAAGTCTGGGTGCTTTGATGTGCAAAAGAAAATTTTATGAAGATGGGTCTTTTCAGACCAAACCTTTGGTTTTGTTCATGGATGCTCAAATATCTAAAGCTTAAGTTCTTGAGAAAATGCACTGCTTTATTTTGGCTCATTTCTAGATCACAAAAGCTGCCATAAACCATAGTAATTTGCAGATGTAATAAGATGTTTTGGTTTGTTTTGAATGTATTATTCAATTGTAAGAGTTGATTGGGTGAATACATAATATATTGTAGAATGCTACATGGTGGGAGGAAGATGCTGATCTGGAGTCATCTGCTGATTGGCGAAGTTAATAGCTCCACATCTGCTGATCTGGAGTCTTTTCCTTTGCAGATTATCCAATGGATTCAGATGTTGTGTCAATTTAATACTGGCCTTCATTTATCTGAAAGTCTTATTGTATATTAGTACTAACATACTGCCCATTTAGCCTTAATTTACATGTTTTAAGTGATACTCCACTGTGTTTCGACCAAAAAAAGTGATACTCCATTGTGTAATGTACTAATGTGTATAGGGGCCCAGGGTTGAAAAGTGATACCCCATTTATCCAAATGCAGACACTTGCTTCAATTATTAATTTTTGACAAGTTGGTGGTGGTACTGGTGGTGTACAACTGTACATTCATTTCCAAATTTAATTATTGGATTTTGAGCTAAGTTTGATTTTCAATCCCTGATGGAGTTGGTGCTACTCTGGAGAAGGAAGAAGGTATAAGAAGAAATCCAATTGATCCATCTGCTAGCTGGTAAGATTAGTTTCTTCACTGATTACACTAATTAGTGCTACTTTAATTAATTTGTGTTTATTGGATGCTTTCAATTTGTGTCATCCAGTCAGAAGATCCCCATTTGTGTCTTTATTGGTTGATTGAGTTCGTAGTTAGCACATTCTCGTCCACTTAATCCATCCACATGGAGTTCCCAGGTAATAGACCTTGGGGAAAGTGATAATAGTAATGAAGGGGCTTCCGAACACAGGCAAATCAGAAATCGCTTTACAGATAGGCCGATGGCTGAGCTTCCCCGTGTTGTACATCGATGACTTCTTGAGTGCAGTGTCGTTGGAAAAAGGTTATAGTAGTGAATTGATGCCATCTGAGGAAGAAGCAGAGCGCCTCCACCGTCTTGCCTTTGATGCCCTTTGCAATTCCGCACTCCGCTACATAGATTATTGTACACGGTGCGTGGTCATCAAGTCTCGTCTGTGCACTACTTTCGAGCTCGATCGATTGCTCCAACTCTCTAGGGAGACGAGCGTAGTGCACGATGTCTACATCATCATCATCGAGTGCCACATAAAAAACGAGAACCGATTGTACGTCCGATTGGAGGAAGCATCCAACATGATTCCTCAACATAAGAAAGAGTGGTATAAGGCGAGGAGTCGGTTGGATTTTGAGAAAGCTAAGGATGATTGGCTTTATAACTCTGAACCTCGTACTTGGGATTCCCATCTTTCCAATTTAATCAATAAGAATGAGAAGATTCCTTCTCGTGTCACAAGGCTTATATTGGACCCCTTCTATGATCTCAACCTTGATGTATTCTCGATGTGTGATCTTACCCGTGCTTTTCGAGAGGCTATTATGTATCTCCTCACCACGAGAACATATGGTGTTGGGGAAGAAGGTGACTGGGTCGGAGAAGAGATTATTAGAGAACGATATGAGGTAGTTCAGTTTGGTAAGCTACGACGTTATCTAGTTGAGAAGGAACTAAGAATGGCCTCCTCCCATGAAAAGAATAAATATCTTTGCCCAACCTCTAGGGCTGGAAAATGTTGTGTGTTCAAAACCTACATGGTACAAGAAGATGATGAACATAGTTGCGGGGTGTGTGAGGAGCCAGTCGTTTCTCAAGGCTACACTTGTCATTTCTGCTTCCTCACCTTGCACAAATCATGCGCCGAGCGCTCAAGCATCAACTTTCCACATCTTAAAAGGAATCCAAGGCTAATAGATTATCCTTTTCATTGTCATAAATATCTTCCAACGACATATGCTTGTAAGTCTTGCAGGGAAGGAGGAAAACGCTTCTCTCATGAATGCAACTCCTGCCTTTTCGAAACACATTTGAAATGCCGCGTGCTGCCGATGATTATCAACCATGACTCCCACCACCACTCTCTCTCATTGCAGCTTTGTGAGCCTAATATATGCAAGGCATGCAATTGTAATTATTTAATGAAAAGCAGATATGGATGCTATATTTGTGGATTGTACTATTGCTCGGCATGTGTTTTAAGGCCTGGAAAAGTGGAGCATAACCACGGTGGCCACGAGCATGCTCTGAATCTTGTTTATTCACGTGATGGGAAGGAGCCTGAGGAAGACTACTGGTGCGACATTTGCTACAAATACATGGATCCACAACATTGGTTCTATTCCTGCCCAGACTGCCCCCGTTATGAAGCTCATGCAGAATGCATCACACCTTTCTGGGACGCTGCTATAAGATTCTGAGATTATTTTTAATAAGATTGTTTATTTCTCATTATTGTTTGTTTCTGATAAGCTATAAGAAAGAGCTCAAGAGGGAACATCAACCTTTGCATTGAATTCTCCTAGTATGTGGCAAGTCTTTATTAATTCATCAATGATTAGCAAGTTCAGACTTCTGTTTATTCAGAGATAGAAATTTGTGTGTTGGGATCTATATCGACTCGAGTTCGCTTCAATTGTTCTTAAACGAGTTCGAAAAACCTTTGGAAAAACATTGAACAAACAAACAGAAGGGACACACAGTTGTTTACGCAGTTCGGACTAAGTCCTACGTTTGCAGAGCCTCAAGAGGGGAGACTCACCCAATCCACTAGGCATCGAAGGCCATAAGAGCAAGTACAGATACAAGCAAGCACACACACAAGTGGCAAAAGCCAGGAACAAGAGAAGAATAAAGAGATAAGCACAGAGCAACAAGAACAGAGACAAACAGAGCTGGCAAGCTCACAAGAACCCAGTCACACAGACCCGAACTCCCTCGTCTCACTCTAATTCTTCTTCCTTTTCTTTTTTCTCTCTTGATCTCGTCACAAATCCATAAGGGCGAAGGAGTCGAAGAGGAGTAGCTCGAGAGAGCCAAACCCTAGAAACCAGAGCGCCGCGGAGAAGTGAGCAAGATGCTCTCGAGGGTTCCAAATAGTCACTTTTATATAAAACCCTAGATTCAAGACGACGTCGTCTCCATTAACGGGCCCAAGAGCATGTATCAGAAGTGGAGAGGCCCAAGATCGGAATTAGGCCTAACAAGTCGTCAATTGAGCTCACGCGATAAGTCACACAAGGAACCGGCCCAATACATAACACAACAACAATGGCATGAGCCAAACTTGACCAAAGGATGGTCAAGTGGCTCAGGCCATGGGTCATGGTCCAAAGAGGGTGGTTCGATGGCATCTCAAGCGTGAGCCATGATCCCTGTCCTAGGTTCTACCTACTTGTATGTGTTTGCTTTGCACTATAATGTTCAAATGTTTACATATTACAACATAGGATTATTAACATTACATTGTGTTTGTAGAATTTCAAAGATTACCGAATTCTGAATAACTCCTTACAAAATAAAGGTAGAAGAGAAGATAGGATCGAGAGAATATAGTGTTGCTGGCAAGTTATATATCTCATTGAATAAAGTTTTCTAGTACAATAAATTGAATACAATCACAATCCATAGCAATGACAACAAAATTTTAATCTATATAAGAGTTTATCCAGGAAGAGCATAAGGCACAACCATAGCAACAACAAAAATATGCATTCAAGCTCATGCTTTCAGCATTTCGAAGTATACCTGGTTTGTCAATGTTAGTGGTAAGTCAAAAAATCATAATTAAATATTTCAGACTTTACTGAAAGCTTAATGTTAATACTCTAAGCTAGTTTATCAAGAACAAAGGTATAATGCATCTTATATGCTACATGGTGGGAAGAAGACGCTGATCTGGCTGCTGATTGGCGAAGTTAATAACCACACTGTAATGAACTACATTCATTTCGATTCCGTTTACGTTTGCATGAATTATAATCAAACGGGGCCTTAGTTGGTGAGAGCTATGGGGCATTGATTTATTGCCTTTCAAAGATTACTGACTTCTAAATACAATCACGATTCATAGCATTAATTAACAATCTATACACAGGTTAGGGTCCTTGTAATATACCCAAAGAAAATTGACATTAGGATGACTAAAAATGCACAAAATAATCCAAAAAATATCAAGCATTGCAATCCGTTGTAAATTGTAATCCATAGCAATAACAGATGAATTTGCTAGATATGAAAATACATAAAACAGACCCTCAATTTTTAGTATTGCACACTTCCCATTTAGACGAATACACAGGAAGCTAGCGTTAAAACACAGTTACATGTTTGTTTGAAGTAATAATGTGTATAGAGGACAAACTAATTTACATGCATGTTTTTCTACCAAAAAAAAAGTTACATGCATGTTTGTTTAAAGTGGAATAATGTGTATAGAGACCTGGGCTGAAAAGTCAACAAATTAATGACGTAGTTAATATAGTAATGAAGTCTACAATTATTGGATTTTAAGTAGATGGTAGTTAATATAGTAATGACGTCTACAATTATTTGATTTTGAGTAGTTGGTAGTTAATATAGTAATGACGTCTGACATGTATACATTTATTTCCAAATTTAATACTATACTCTGTTAGGATTTTGAGCAAGTTTCATTTTGAATCCCCGATGGAGTTCCTTCTATGTAGATAAAAGGTAGTGTAAGAAGATATCCAATGAATCCATCCCACTGGTAAGATTAACTTCTTCCTACTATTTTTTTTTTTAAATTTCTTTTGACGTCCCTAAATTCAAGAGTAATGTTATTAGTGTTTTAAGATTTTATTTTGTCAGTGTCATCATTTTGTTCCTCACTCTCAAATCAGTTGGTCATCGTATAATCTTTGGGATCCAGTCGTCATCATCAATTCTCTTCTCTTGTCTACTTTCGAGCTTGATTGCTTGCTCCAGCTCTCAAGGGAGTTTCATATTGGAGAGGTGACCATCGTCATAATCGAGTGCAACATAAAAAATGAGCACCGATTATACGACCGATTGGAGGCTAAAGCCAACACAATTCCTCAACATAAGAAAGAGTGGTACAAGGCAAGGAGTAGGTTGGATTTTGAGAAAGCTAGGGATGATTGGCTTATCAATTCTCAATCTAATATTTGGGATCTTCATCTTTCCAATTTAATCATTTCTAATGAGCGGTGTCCTGCTCGGGTCATAAGGCTGGTTAGACCCCTTCGATGATCTCGACCTTGAAACAATGAGTAATTCCGATCTTGCCCCTACTTTTCGAGATGCTATTAGTTATCTGCTCACCAGACACTCGTATGGTGCTCAGGAAGAAGTCGAGAGGATCGGGGATGAGATTATTAGAGATCGATATGAGGTAGTGCAGTTCGATAAAGTACGACGTTATCTAGTGGAGAAGGAATTACTAAGGGCCTTCACCTCCCGAAAAAAGAGCAAATATCTTTGTCCTACCTCTAGGGCCGGAAAATTTTGCATGTTTAAAACTTTTGTGGAACAAGAGCTTCTTCGTCATCAGGTTGTTAGCTTCTTTGATAGTGAAAGTGATAACGACGGTGTCAGTGACCATGATGATGATGATGACGACAACGACGATGATGATGGTGGTGAAGATAATGGTCACGGGGATGGTGATAATGATGATTATAATTGCGGGGTGTGTGGAGAGCGAGTGCTTTTCGAAGGTTACACTTGTCATTTCTGCATCCTCACCTTGCACAAATCATGCGCCGAGTTGCACGGCTTCAACATTTCAGAACTTGAAAACAAAACATATGAAAGGGCGTATGCTTGCAAGTCTTGCACGGAAGGAGGAAAACACTTCTCTAGTGATTGCAAGTCTTGCATCTTCCAAACAAATTTGAAACATCGTATGTTTCCGACAGTTATCAAACACAACTGCCACCAAGACCATTTCTTCTCCTTCCAAGTTGGTGGGTCCATTCTATGCAAGGCATGTGGACTTGTTTCCAATTTCCCCATATATGGATGCTATCTTTGTAGATTATTCTATTGCATGGAATGTATTTTAAGGCCAGGAGAAGTGGAGCATAAGCACGGCGGACATGAGCATGTTATGAAGCTTATGTATTCGCGTGAAGGAATGGAGCCAGAGGAAGACTACTGGTGCGGCGTCTGCTATAAGGACATGGATCCACAATATTGGTTCTATTCTTGCCTCAAATGCCCTTGTTATGAAGCTCATCCACGCTGCATCATGACTATATGAGGTTTTAAGAACTTGAGATTATTTTAATAAGATTGTTTGTTTCTCATTGTGTTTAATAAGATTGTTTGTTTCTCATTATGTATAATTAATTATGCCAAGTACGATTTTCATGCTTCATGGGTTGAGCCCATGGACGAACCTAGGGAGGGGCATGAGTGGGCTCGTACCCTTCCTTTTGTTGGGTCTGTTACTAGTATTTGTCGAATTTTTAAACTGGATCTCTTGATTTGGTGAAGTATTTCCAAAGTACTTGTAAAACAGAACAAGCAGCTAACAAGAACTAACGTAACTCTGCATATAATCTTCCTCAATCAACGAAATAATCTCTTTTTTTCTTGCTTTCAATCATTTGTTTCGAGTTTGGATTCGCAAAAATAACATATCAATTTGCTTAGATATATATAGCTAGGAAAACACATAAAATTGGCCTCAATTTTTATCATAAGAATTGCTATCATTATACTTATTTTTCTTCTTTTTCTACCTATTGTTCTTGCCTTTTCCTTTAGTAAACATAACCTCATTTTTAGACTCAGTTTTCTGCTCATTTGTAGAACTATTTTTATTCTTGAAAACTTTCAGGGAGTCATTTTTCTGGATTAAGTATTCTACTATTCTCTCAACTGTAAGGTCATCCCTAGCAAATTGTACAACATCTTTAAGGACATCAAAGTGACTAGGGATTGCATTTAACATGATTCCTACTTTATAGCTTTCTTTTACTTTTTCATCACACCTTTCAAGATCTTGAGTCATTTTAAGAAATTTATCAAGATTTTCATGTAGAGTGAGATTAGTATCCATCCTGAAATTAAACAACTTACAAATAGTAGAGATGAGGCTAGGCAAGGATTTTTGTTTGAAAAATGGTGTCAAGAGCTTCCCACAGAGGTTTAGGTTCAGTATGATTTACCACTTGTCTTGCTACTTCATCAGTTAAGCGAAGCATAATCTCAGCATGAGCTTGGTCTTTTAATTCTTGCCTTCTTGCGGCAGAGAGTTCAGCTGGCCAGGTATCTGTTATAGCCCCATAACATTTCTCTTTTGTTAATATGGCCTTCATTTTCACCTTCCACATGGCGTAGTCCATGTGACCATCAAAGGGCTTTACCCTATACTGTTCTGACATTTTGGTACCTAACCAGGCAACTTTTAGTCAGTAACGATGGAATGGAAGTGAACAAAATAGAATAATGCATGACAAAACCTAACTATACAAGAAGACCTCTAAACTCGACTCAAGAGGTATCAAAAACAAAGGAAAAACTTAGAAAAGACGGTGTAGGAACCGACAGTGGGATTAAACCAACATACGTTGTTACCCTTCTATCAAGATTCCCCTGCCTCGACCCAAAGGCCTACTACAGTGACTAAAGTACTCAAAAAACTAAGAAAAAGACGATGTAGGAACCGACAGTGGGATTAAACCAACATAAGCTGTTACCCTTCTATCCAGGTTCCCCTACCTCGACCCAAAGGCCTACTACAGTGACTAAAGACACAGAAACGGCGGAAGCACACACACAGGGACACGGATCTATAGAGCAAAGCTCTGATACCACTTTGTAAAACTAGATCTACACGATATAGCAGTGAATCGCACACAAACAGGCAAGATCGAACCAAGAAAGCATAAAGACAGATGAACACCAGAGAATGGTTACGCGGTTCGGCTTAAAGGCCTACGTCCGCGGAGTCTCAGTGGGGAGACCCTTCCCAATCCACTATCAAAGCTTTCAAGAATGGTTACACAACTACAAGGATTCGGCAAACCAAAAGATCGAGCAAACACCTAACAACAAATCTACAGAATGAAACCAAAAACAGAGAAAGGGAAGCTAAGGAAGAAGATCTAGGGTTTCGGCCCCCCAGAGGCTGGCAAAGCTTCGAGAAGAAGCTTTGACGAGAGTATCAACGTCTTCTCCGGTACAGGGATCGAATCTCCGATCGCCTTCTTCAACTCCGGGATCGAACTCTCTCTTTTCCTCTTTGCTCTCTCTCTTTCACTCTGAAGCTAGGGTTTTTCCAAAAGCGGCGAATGAGCTCTCGAGAGCTAACAAGAGCTTTTATAGTGGGATCTCGAAGCTTCTCCAACTTGAGCACCAAAACGCGTCGTTCCATCTAAAGACGAGCTCCAAAAGTGGAAATGGGATGGCTCCCTTGTTTTGGGCCTAAGCGAATATTGGGCCGAGCTCAAGATATCGCAATAAGCTCGTTTCAGCTTTGATCCGGTTCACTACCTCCAAACCGGTAAACCGGGGTGGCATATGTTAATCCGGTTCATTGCTTAATCAAGCTCAATTATTAATCTTAAGCCCGGTTCTCGATTCTTAGGTCTACCATGAATCTTTTGTAGTGTGCCATACCAGATTCTATGTCACCTAAATACTTAAACTTGGATTTATCAAGCATAACAGGTTCAGTTCGATTTCGGTTCACTTCGAATTTCCCAAGAGATAACCTTCTATCTATCTCAAAAGGACAAAACTAAAACTAAACGGAATTTGGTTTGGTTTTCGGTTGGATTTTTGTTGGTTTGATTTTGAAACAATGCATAGCCCTAAATTCAATGTAGAAAGTCTTGTTATATATTAGTTGGTGGAGCTATTGGCCATTGATTAGTTGGTGTTTGCCAGAGCTTTGTTTTGGATACGTCCATGACTTGGGTCGCGCACCCGGCAATAACAATCCATAGCAATAACAATCTCTACTACATACAGGTTAATTTCCTTTGTAATAGATCCAAAGGAAAATGAAATCAGGATAGAATATATTCTGAAATGTGCACAAGCATAATTCAGAAAAAAAATCTGAAATCTTAGCTCTCAAGATAGAATATATTCTGAAATCTGAAACTTGTGATGATGACTGGAATAATCCCTCTTCTGCTGCTTTCAATCTTATGGTTCAAGTTTGAATTTGCAAAAATAACAGATCAATTTGCTTAGATATGTAATTACATAAAAATTTGCTTAGATACTCCATTGTGTAATTTGAAACTTGTGATATAACCTATTTATCCAAATGCCTACAACTGTAAATACATAATCCCTGATGGAGTTGCTACTCTGGAGAGGGAAGAAGGTGTAAGAAGATATCCATCCGAGGAAGAAGCAGAGCGCCTCTACCGTCTTGCCTTTGATGCCCTATGCAATTCCGCAGTCCGCTACATGGATTATTATAATACATGGTTCGTGGTCATCAAGGCTCGTTTGTGCACTACTTTCGAGCTTGATCGATTGCTCCAGCTCAATAGGGAGGCTAGTGAATACGCCACTGTCATCATCATCATCGAGTGCCACATCAAAAACGAGCACCATTGTACCATCGATTGGAGTATATGGCCAACACGATTCCTCAACATAAGAAAGAGTGGTATAAGGCAAGGAGTAAGTTGGATTTTGAGAAAGCTAGGGATGATTGGCTTCATAACTCTCAACCTCGTAGTACTTGGGATTCCCATCTTTTCAATTTAATCAATAGGGATGAGAAGTATCCTACTCGTGTCATAAGGCTTATATTGGACCCCTTCTATGATCTCACCCTTGATATACTCGGGAAGTCGGATCTTACCCCTGCTTTAATTTCGAGAGGCTATTAGTTATCTCCTCACCACGGAAACATATGGTGTTGGGGAAGAAGCCGACTGGGTCGGAGAAGAGATTATTAGAGATCGATATGAGGTAGTGCATTTTGGTAAGCTACGACGTTATCTTGTTGAGAAGGAATTAAGAATGGCCTCCTTACATGAAAAGAATAAATATCTTTGCCCAACCTCTAGGGGTGAAAAATGTTGTGTGTTCAAAACCTACATGGAACAAGAAGATGATGAACATAGTTGCGGGGTGTGTGAGGAGCCAGTCGTTTCGGGAGGCTACACTTGTCATTTCTGCTTCCTCACCTTGCATAAATCATGCGCCGAGCAGCCCTTAAGCATGAACTTTTCACATCTTTTAAGCAATGAATGGCAAAATATTTATCCTTTTTATTGTGATTCATATCTTCCAACGACATATGATTGCAAGTCTTGCACGGAAGGAGGAAAAGGCTTCTCTAATGAATGCAACTCCTGCCTTTTCGAAACACATTTGAAATGCCGCATGCCGCCGACGATTATCAACCATGACTCCCACCAACACTCTCTCTCATTGAAGCTTGGTGAGGATAATACTTGCGATCCCACTCACAAACAATACTAACGACTAAGACATAATAGTTCCTAGATCTAAGCACAGGAACGAGAAGGTTCACTCTCTATATTCATTTGTGTTTAGATCTAGGAACTATTATGTCTTAGTCGTTAGTATTGTTTGTGAGTGGGATCGCAAGCAATAGAGAAGTTCGACTTTGTATTGTAGATCCTGAGATATATCAATAGAATATAGTGCGTGTTCAAAATCCTCCAAGGGAGGTAGAGGTTTACTCTTTAGCTAGTTGGCTAAAGAGGTTCCTCTATAAGGAACTGTGTCCAAGCTTTAAATTCCTGTTTTAGTCTTGTTCTATATTACTCCGCTGCGTAAGGGAACTGTCACTGGAACAGTTCCCGACTGTCTTAGACTAACATCGATCCTACAATTGGTATCAGAGCTTGGCTCTAGATTTTCTGTGAAAACTCGCAGGATGTCTACAGGAATGTCTTCAGAACTCAGTGTCGTTGGACATGGAAGCGACAAACCACCAAGGTTGATAGAAGGCCGTTTTGAACGATGGCAAGGGTTGATGATGGATTGGATGAAGAGCCATGACTATTAGGCATGGGCTGTGATCGAGAGAGGGAACTTCACCATCAATCCAGAGATCGAGAATGATCTCACGAAGTGGGGGCCAAATGAGTGGAAATGCATGGAAGCCAACTACAAGGCAAAGATGTATCTCAACTACTCCATGAGTGAGATCGATTCAGCCAAGGTGGGAAATCTAAAAACCGCCAAGGAGATGTGGGCTGTTATTGAACAAATGCATATAGGAAGCTCAGATCTCAAGGAAGATCATCAGATGGATGTTCGACAAGAGTTCTACAACTTCAGAATGGAACCTGGAGAAACAGTATCATCATACCAGTTTCGGTTTCAGGGACTAGTGACTAAGCTTGAGAACTTGGGAATCTCTGATAGGGAAGTCACTGAACGAATCAAGGTCAAGAAGGTGATAGATGGTCTCACTGGTGAATGGGCCCATGATCGAACAACCTTCAGAGAAAATACATCCAACAGGAACCTCATGCTTCATGAGATCTTTGGAAAGCTGAAATCCTATGAGAATAGGAGGAACTCTGATAAAGCACAAGACAAACCTGAAAAGGGAATTGCGCTTAAATTGGAGAAAGTGCTTAAGTCTGTCCAGGAACAGTGTGAAGAGTCTGAAGATGAAGAAGAGGATGACATAGTGCTCATCACAAAGGCACTACGTAACCTCTACAAGAAGGGAAAGTTCCGAAAGAACTATGGAGGGAACAGTTCCTCACGAGACTACAACAAATCAGGAGACAAAGATGCAAAGGACATCACATGCTTCAAGTGCTTCAAGAAGGGTCACTATGCCAAAGCTTGTCCCCTGGGAAATGATGAGAACAAGTCTGGGAACAAAGCTTACATAGCAACTTGGGATGACTCAGATGATGATGATCCAGAATCTTGGGCTGCACCAAACATGTGTGCCTTGGCAATCAATGAAGATCCAAAGGAACCTCAGGAGGAAGTGAGTATTCTATCTCTAACTAGTTGCTTTGATAAATACTCTAAATCTGATCTCATTCGTATACTCTCTAAACTTGTTAAATACAACATGAAGTTACAAAAGGAAGTAAGTGCAATTGAAGAGCATTGTCTTAAACTTGAAAATGATGCATCTGAAAAGGAACTTAGCTTAAAAAATCCTGAATCAGCTCAGTGTTCTGAATGTGATAGATTAAGGAAGGAACTTGACTCTACTATAACCTCTAAAAATGAACTTATCTCTACTCTTGCCATTGTCACCACTGAAAAGGAGGCCATTAGTAAGAAATTAGAGATATCCGAGGGAAAGAAAATAGTAGAGACTCCTAAGGTCACATTTGCTCCTTCTAGGCATGGAATAGGATATTCCGAAAGAAACTCTGAAACTGATCAAACAACTCTTACCTTAAGGGAACTAAGTGAAAGTAGAGCTCTAGAGCTACAAACTGAAAAAATTAAGAATTCTCACTTAGAAGAAAGAATCAGGGTTCTAGAGAGTGGAACTATAGGAAAAAAGGACTACTATACTGGAAACAACTCTCACAAAATCTATGTCAAGATAGCTAAGGGAAATGGTTCCAGAGGACCTAATAAGGAAACAGTTGAGAAAAATAGGATTCAGAGACCACATCCTAAGTATTATCTAGGAGAATATTACAAAACTTGCTGGACATGTGGAGGTCATGGTCATTACAAGGAACAATGTCCCAAAATTGGTCAATCAAAAGGGTTCTCGAGTAGAAGCAACAACAGAACATCTCACTCAAAAATCTTACAGGAACTATCACTCGATTGATGTGAACATTGCAGATTATGTTGATTACTACCCCTGTAAGGAACCAGGCAAGGGACACCTTGCCTGGGTAACCAAACATTGACTCTTTTGCAGGTGAAAGCGAGAGGGAACTGTATGTGGTTTATAGACAGTGCTTGCTCCAACCACATGACAGGAAACAAGAACAATCTGATCTCGCTTAACACCCAAGTTGAAGGAGGAAATGTGTCCTTCGGCAACAAAAATAAAGGGGCAATACAAGGCTCAGGGGAAGTAAAGCTCAACAAATCAATCAAGGTCAACAACGTAAATCTTGTGGCAAATCTTGGATACAATCTACTGTGTGTGGCACAACTCTGTGATCAAGGGAACAACGTAGTCACATTTGACTCAAATGAATGTCTTGTTGTGAACAAAGAAACTAACAAAGTGATTCTTCGAGGGAAACGATTCAACAATGTTTACATTGTTGATCAAGACTTTCAACCTCCAAGAAAGCTATGTCTCACAGTCTCTACAAATGACACCGATCTCTGGCATAGACGTCTTGGTCATGCAGGTCTAAATCTCATCCAGAAGTTGTTCCTACAAGATCTTGTGGTGGGCTTGCCAAGGATAAGCCCAGAGTCAGCAAAACTGTGTGATGCTTGTGCCAGAGGGAAACAAACTCGAAGTTCCTTCAAGCCCAAGAAAAATGTTAGCACCTCCAAACCCTTGGAAATGCTACACATGGATCTATGTGGACCAATGGACACTTGTAGCTATGGAGGAAGCAGGTATATGTTTGTTATAATAGATGATTATTCACGTTTCACTTGGGTTATTTTCTTGTCTTCCAAAGGAACAGTGTTTAAAGAATTTGAAGTGTTCATCAAGAAGACAGAGGTTAGTCTGGGAACTAAGCTGAAGTCCATACTCTCAGACCATGGAACAGAGTTTGACAATTCAGCCTTTGTCAACTTTTGTAATGAAAATGGAGTTTCTCACAACTTTTCTACACCAAGAACTCCACAACAAAATGGAGCTGTTGAAAGGAAGAATCGCACACTGGAGAATATGGCTCGTGCCATGATGTTAGAGAGTGGAGTTCCATCCAACTTCTAGGCTGAAGCCATCTCCACTTCGGTGTATATCCTTAACAGGGCCATGATTCGACCTTTATTGCTTAAAACTTGTTATGAACTAATCAAAGGCCGAAAGCCAAACATTTCCCATCTCAGAGTTTTTGGTTGCAGGTGTTACATCCATAACAATGGGAAGGATGCTCTTGGAAAGTTTGATCCAAGGAGTGATGAAGGAATTTTCACTGGATACTCTCTTCATAGCAAAGCATACCGAGTCTACAACAAAAGGACCAGGAAATTTGAAGAAAGTATTCATGTCATCTTTGATGAAGAGCCTATCAATCACGGATCATCATCCAAAAATCCATTCTCTCGTTCCATAGTGAAACCATTCACTATTCCAGAAGAACCAGCAAGGGAACTGACAGACAAGGATGAAAGTTCAAGGCCTCGAAGAGAAGACTCTGAGTACATCAATGGAAGTGATTCTCATCCACAAGAGCCAAACATTGAAGATGATCATGAAGAGAATGATACCATGGACCAATTCGATGATCCCTCCACTCATTTTCCAGAAGAAGAGGAACAACCACCAGTAACAACTGAAGCATCCACTTCTGGGAACAATCAAACCAATGTGGTTCCACAAGATACATCTGAAGATAGTTCCAGTGCTCAGGAAGAAATCCCAGGAACAACTCATCCTCAACCAAGGAACTACCATCAGAGAAAAGATCATCCTATTGACAACATCCTCACACCTTTGGAACAGGGAGTTCAAACTCGTTCCTCTCTCCATAACTTTTGTGCATTTAATGCTTTTGTTTCTCTTGTTGAACCCAAAGGTATACAAGAAGCACTCAAAGATCCATATTGGATTCAAGCAATGCAAGATGAGCTTCATCAGTTTGAAAGACATAAGGTGTGGAAGTTAGTTCCAAGACCATCAGACAAGAATATCATTGGAACTAGATGGGTCTTTCGCAACAAGCTGGATGAATCAGGAAATGTTTCCCGAAACAAAGCCAGATTAGTGGCTCAAGGTTATAATCAAGAGGAGGGAATCGACTATGAGGAAACGTTTGCACCAGTTGCCAGAATTGAAGCAATACGACTACTCATCACTTTTGCCACATACAAAGGGTTCAAACTGTTCCAAATGGATGTCAAAACAACATTTCTCAATGGCTATCTACAAGAAGAAGTTTATGTGAAGCAACCTCCTGGATTTGAAGATGATGACAAGCCTGATCACGTCTACTTTCTTGAAAGGGCTCTCTATGGCCTCAAACAAGCTCCTCGAGCCTGGTATGATAGATTTGCTTCATTTCTATTATCCAAAGGCTATCAAAGAGGATCCATTGACAAGACACTCTTCTTGAAGAAAGAATCAGGTGACATTTTAATTGTGCAAGTCTATGTTGATGATATAGTGTTTGGTTCCACTAATCCTATCCTTATAGAAAAATTTGAGAAACAAATGAGTAGTGAGTTCGAGATGAGTATGGTAGGGGAACTCAACTTCTTTCTAGGTCTTCAAATCTCTCAAACAAAAGATGGAACCAAGATTCATCAACAAAAGTACATCAAGGAAATGCTATCCAAATATGGGATGGACACTGCAAAGCCAATCAACACTCCAATCTCACCTAGCACACGACTTGATGCCGATGAGACTGGAACCAGTGTCAATCAAAAACTTTTTCGAGGAATGATTGGTTCCCTACTCTATCTCACTGCTAGTAGACCAGACATCATGTTCGTTGTATGTCTCTGTGCATGGTTCCAAGCAAATCCTAAGGAATCACATCTAAAGGAAGTCAAAAGGATCTTTCGCTACCTCAAAGGGAGAGATAATCTTTGCTTATGGTACCCTAGGAACAGTTCCTTTGAACTTGTTTCCTTCACAGATGCTGATTTTGCAGGACATCTAGTTGATCGAAAAAGCACATCCGGTATGGCACAGTTCCTAGGAGACTGTCTAGTATCATGGGGATCCAAGAAACAATCCTCTATGGCACTTTCCACTGCTGAAGCTGAGTACATTGCCGCAGCTGCTTGTTGTTCCCAAGTCCTATGGCTCAAGTATCAACTCAAAGACTGTGGTATGTCTCTTGAAACCGTTCCTATTAAATGTGATAGTACTAGTGCAATTAACATCTCCAAAAACCCAGTGCATCACTCTAGGACAAAGCACATAGAGGTTAGGCACCATTTCCTGCGTGATCACGTAGAGAAAGGTTCCATTGAGATGGTTCACTGCAGGACAGATGAACAAGTTGTTGACATTTTCACCAAAGCCTTGGACAGACAACCCTTTGAGCATCTTCGTATGCTCTTAGGGATGATTCTCTTAAATTAAACAAGTCTCGGTCCATCTTTTCCCTCCATGATTGACTAGTTAGATATCAGTATAGCTAGGGAACTGCATGGTATAGCAACTTTCATTTTCAATAATTGCAAACTTGCATGAAACATGTTCATAACTAGGTATGGGAACTGATTCCTTAAGAGCACTTTGTTTATTTTTGTCCCAAAATGATCGACCTGATCTTATCTGTCCCTCACTATAAGCCGAAATGATGGTCGATCATAAGACTTGTCCCTCAAAACCCATCCAGGTAAACGTTTCCTATGAGCCTCAATGAATAAACCCCTTTTTACGGGATTCAATTACCTGGATGACAACATCACTTGATTCCATAACCCTATTTAGTTTGGATATTTCTTTTAATCTTTTTACAAAAATCCTTTACATATCCAAACTTGGCCTCGTCTTACTTGTTCATGGAAAGAGGAGTTAGAAAGGAAAGGAACCGCCACCTGGGCGTCCTTCAACAAGAGGCTCCAAGAAGCCAAGGCTGGAAGAAAAGCCTGAACAAAAGGAGAAGAAGAAAGGAAAGAAGGAGAAGAAGAAACCAGAAGAGAGGAAGTTGGTCATTCCTCTAGTAATCACAGCCGAGTTCCTACAAGAAAATGAGTTCAACGAGCTTCAGGAACTCATCCAGTTTCAAGGATGGGATAAGCTCTGTTCCGAACCGGCAATGGTGGATCAAGCTCAAATAAGGTACTTCTACTCCAAATTCGCCCTACAAAAGGGAACTGAGCTTGACCCCATAATAAGATGGAAGACAGAAGAGGATGACTTCACCTTCACCGCTGCCCAGATCAAGAAAATTCTAAATGTTCCTGGAGAAGGCTTTGATATGCTTCCTCAACGCCCATGGCAAGATTCTGATGGAAGAGATGCCATTCTTCAAAGGCTTCTAGGGCACGTTCCTCCACAAGGAAAGGAGATCTTGACTCACAGCTTGAGTCAAGTAGGCAAGATGGCACACCAGTTTATCACTAGGATAGTGACGCCAAGACTGGAAAAGAGAACCACTCTCAACTCAACTGATGCCATCCTCTTGGATCTGTTCCTTCGCAAAGAGCGCATCAACCTGCCCAAGATAATGATTTTGCACATGTGCAAATGCGTTGCCAAGGAGAATCATGCCCTTCCATATGCAGCGTTGGTGAAGGAACTGATGAAGAGGAACGATGTGTATCATCCTCAAGAGGAAGAAGATCTTGGACAAGAGATGGATATGTCCAACATTCTACGAATGAAGCACTCCATGGAACCACAAGAAGAAGGTCCTCCTTCTGTGTTCATTGAACAAGGAGACTCGAAAATTGTCCTTCAAGCCCTCAATCGTCTGTGTGGGGTCACCGAGCGCATACTTGATGTCCTTCTCGACATTCAACAGACGAAGGGAACCAATGATCACATCCTTGCTGTTCTTAAGGACATACAGAAGAAGCTCCCTTCCTCCTCTTCCTCCTCTAACCCTTGAACAAGCCCCCTACAAGAAAAATCCACAACTGTCTTCTCCCTCCTTCAATGCTCTTAAGAATCTCATCCTTTACTTGTATAAACCATGTTTTAATGAATTGCATTTTGCTTTTGTTCTTTAGTTATGATTGTGCTTTACTTGCTTGTTCTTGCATATTTATACTTGATTGTCTTTCGATGATGTCAAAAGGGGGAAAAGTGGAAAAATGAGGAGATGCGTTGTTTATGAGAATACAGAATAAATAGCCATAAGCTGAGGGGGAACTGTTAGCTTAAAAATCTTGAAAATCAAACTGCTTGTCCATTTCAGGGGGAACTAAGTATCTACAAAGAATTGCCTGTGTCATTGATGCTTAATTATCTAACATCTTTCTTGTATCCCTGAATGTTTAAACACTTGCATTTTTATGAAAGTTTGTCATCATCAAAAAGGGAAAAATTGTTGGAACAGTGTTAGGGAACTAACACTGGAACAATGGGTTCTCCATTCGAGTAATCGAAATTTTGATAATGACAAACAAATGGAACTAATTCCCTGTATAAGTGATCTCAGGAAAGATAGAAAGTTTACAGGAAAAGTAAAGGGAAATGTTCCCTGTCAAGTCACCTGTGTACGTGGCAAGTAATTAAAAGGACAGAAGAGACTTTTTACTATTGTCTTGGGCGGCAAGCCAAAGCTCCGAATGAATAGAGATGAAGAAGGGTACGCTAGTCTTTTTGAATAGTGTCGTACTCCCCAAGACAATAAGGGCAAAGGCGTCAGAACTAAAAATGGAAACTCTATAAATGGAATGCGACGCCGCTAGGTCTAATGGAGCTCTCGCACATCTGAAAACCAGATCTACAAAAGGAAAGAAAGAGATCGAGAGCCCGAGCTGATTCATAGAAGATATCCAAACCAGAAGTTCAAGGAAGGAAAGATCAAGTGATGAAGACTGCGTGAAGTTCTTCATCAGCTTGAAGAAGGAGGTTCCTGTGCTAAAGGGAACTGCACAAGAACGAGAAGGTTCACTCTCTATATTCATTTGTGTTTAGATCTAGGAACTATTATGTCTTAGTCGTTAGTATTGTTTGTGAGTGGGATCGCAAGCAATAGAGAAGTTCGACTTTGTATTGTAGATCCTGAGATATATCAATAGAATATAGTGCGTGTTCAAAATCCTCCAAGGGAGGTAGAGGTTTACTCTTTAACTAGTTGGCTAAAGAGGTTCCTCTATAAGGAATTGTGTCCAAGCTTTAAATTCCTGTTTTAGTCTTGTTCTATATTACTCCGCTGCGTAAGGGAACTGTCACTGGAACAGTTCCCGACTGTCTTAGACTAACATCGATCCTACAGTATGATTGTAATGTAGTTGGTGAGAGCTGTGGGGCATTGATTTAATTTGTTGCCTTTCAAAGATTACTGACTTCTAATACAAGACCTTGAATACAATCACAATTCATAGTATTAATTAATATAGTATTGACATATGTTGTGTTTTTTGTTTGCAGATCTTTCTAACTTTATCCATAGAGTTTTTTTACAACTCTACTGGACACAATCCTTAATTTAATATAGTACTGATAGACCTGTCAAAACTTGACCCGATCCGAAAAACCGACCCAACCTGTCCGAAGTTTTTTGGGTTTAAACCCGACCCGAAAATCAATGGGTCAAGACTAACCCGAATCCGGTCGACCCGAAAAAAACTCGGTTGGGTCACCAATCCGTTGGGTTGACCCGACCAACCCGCTAAAGTATTATTTCAATTAAAAATTCAATATTTTATTATAAATTTTGTATAAAATTGTTATTTTATTATTATTAAATAATATTTTATATTAAATAATATTACTTATTTTAATAAATATAAAGATAAAGGTTAACAAAATTGACGATCATGACCCGTTGGGTCAACCCGAACCCGTACCAAACCCGCAACAACCCGGTCCATATGAACCCGGTAATTTTATGACCCGACGACTCGTGACCCATTTGACAGGTCTAAGTACTGACATATGCCCAGTACGGCAGTACACTTTTTTTTTGATATATAAGGTAAGGATTAGGGTCGCCACAAGTATTAATTAACTTCTTTTTTTTATATATAAGGTAAGGATTAGGGTCGCCACAAGTATTAATTATTTAGGCTTATCTAGAGCATCCACTAGGAATGAGAACGGATTACTAACCAATTCTACAGAGGAATGGGCAAACCGTCGCCCGATGGGTTTGAAACGATGACCTCGAGGTACTACGCCAAGGGTTTAACTGCTGAACCAATGCCCCAAGTACACATTTATTTCCAAATTTAATACATTCTATTATTGAATTTTATTATGAAGGGCTGAAAAAGGAGAATTGAGATTTAGAGTTTTGGTTGGAAGAATGTTAATGAGAAAGGTTACACTGTTTAACGCCTCTATCCAACATTTTGGTGGCAAATGAGCTTGAAACAGGAGAGTTCGAATGGCACTGTTTATGGTTTGTATCATTCGTTCGGATTTCAGGCCTTTCCAAAGCCTAAACTCGAGTTTCCTAAACTCGAGTTTCAAAAGAAACGGAAATAAATTCTGTGTTTTTGGAAGAAAGAATTAATGAAAGACTTTGTTATCGAACATTTTCCATGATCACATTGTAATGTTTTTATTTTGGCCTCAAACTATGTTGGCTGGTTGGAAAGTCAAACTGTGTTTTTGGAAGCAATCCGTCATGCACATTTTCCATTCACAAAGTTTCTCCAAAAACGCTCTCGAATTTATAAAATTAATCCCACATCCTCTATATTTATAAAATTAACATTTATACTTTTGTCAAACTACTGATTATCGAGCATCGATCATGGTCATCGTCACTTCATTAACTGAAGGAGGCCCAATGCTAGATGACATTAGATATTTATTTCTTTTGGTGAAGGTGGGTTCTTTAGGTGATGGAAGATTGGACTTGTTGCTGAGCATAAAGATCACCTCTGATATAGTTGGCCTTTCATTCGGATTATCTTGGACACATAAAAGCCCAATTTGAATGCACCTCGATATCTCATCCTCAAAACCGCAAATGGTTGATACTATTGATTCATCAATTATTTCCGTGAGATTTCCAACTTGCCATAACTTCCAAACCTGTAATATCATAAGTTTTGTATTTCAATTAATACCTAGTTATAAGGCGAGGTTTGTATAATAAGATGGGTTCTAGTGTGAAAGTAGGCTTTGATTACTTACATAGCAACTTAGATTACTAGTGGCTACATTGACATTGTAATGTCCAATGCTTTTCTTCCCACTGATGATCTCTAAGCAAATAATTCCGAAGCTAAAGACGTCTGACTTGATAGAAAAGTGACCTTCCATTACGTACTCAGGTGACATGTATCCACTAGAAACCAAGAAAAATCGACAAATTTCGTTAATTCAAAACCATTGCATCAACAAATGATGAATAATCTTGATAACAAGACCACTTACAGCGTTCCAACAACTCTACTTGTGTTTTCTTCGCTTTGGTCGCTCCCAAATATTCTTGACAGGCCAAAATCCGATATTTTTGGGGTCATTTTGTCATCTAACAAAATGTTGCCAACTTTTAGATCCCGGTGGATGATTTTCAGTATCGAATCTTGATGTAGATACAAAATCCCTCTTGCAATCCCCACGATGATTTCATATCGCTTTCTCCAATCCAACGTCGCTTTCTTTTCTTTATCTATAGCAAATACAAGATGATGATGTTTTTGAAAACCTTGAAGGACAAAAAAAAAGAGTTCAAGGAATTAATTAAGTGCATTACTGAAAATATAATTGTCCAAACTTTTATTGGGCAAGAACTCGTAGACCAACATCTTATCGTCTCCCTTCACACAATATCCCAAGGTCTTGACAAGATTTCTGTGTTGAAGCTTAGATATCAGTCTGACCTCATTCTTAAATTCATTGATCCCTTGCCTTGAGTTCTTTGACAATTTTTTGACAGCAATATCCTTGCCACTAGACAATGTTCCCTACGTTCGATCATACCACCAACATATATACGAAGAATTAATATAAGAAATTATACAAGATTGAGTATTATCACGAACTACAAACTCTAGCTAATACTCGAGCTTATAATGCGAGTAAGAGAGTATGAAGATTACCTTGTAAACTAGACCAAATCCACCTTTTCCAAGCAAATTCGTGGGATCAAAATTTTGAGTTGCAACAACTATGGAGCTATGTTGAAAACAAGGTTCTAAATCATTGGAGTTGCTTTCCTCCACCTCTCCCAACCACAAGGACCTTTGTTGTTTCTCCTTACACTCTATATAGATATTAATTAACTTATTTAACTAAACATATATATTAAGTATATAGTATTAGTAGGTGCATGTAACATACCTCTTCTCTTCTTCCTATAAAACCAAGTGGCAAAGGAAATGGCCAATGTGAATGCAAATATGATACACACAACAAGGATTGCTAAATGTCTCTTCTTGGGAAGATGAGCCTCTGGTTTTTCAAAGTTTTTGGCTGCGAAAAAAATTTAATGTGTTAGCAGCTTCTTTTTTTAGTAAGGAAAGAGATTTGATGCACCAAATAGGCTTGATTGACCGAGAGGCTGAAACAATCAACAATAGGAAAAATATGAAAAAGAGCACAAACAAAAAAAAAACTCTAAACAAGTAAAAGACAAACCTAACAGACAATCAAAAGCCAACAAAGGGTAAGAAGGGGTCAGCTAAGCACTACAATAAACATTAATCTTGAAAATTTTATTAGCATCGTGATATAAACATTGATCTTTAAAATTTTCATATAATAAAAAAAATTGATCAACATTTTTTTTTATTGTTGATCAACATACATTCACAAGCTAAGAAAATTTTTGGATGATGCACATTTCACCAGCGGGGAGGATGATTTGCGAGGACCCCTCCCTAACGAGGCAAGGATTCTTCGACTTGGCGGGCATAGCCGCATAGGTAACAAGTTTTAATCCTTGGACATGTACGGGGTGGGACTTGGAAGGTACTATTCACCCCGATTTCTCCCTCAATATGTATTATATAAATTATTTTATATTATTTATATTAAAAAGTATATAAGATATAAGGATATGTATTAACATATGAAAGTAGGGAAGTAGAGGGAGTGGGTACATCC
This sequence comes from Fallopia convolvulus, assembly GCA_964016875.1. NCBI lineage: Eukaryota > Viridiplantae > Streptophyta > Magnoliopsida > Caryophyllales > Polygonaceae > Fallopia > Fallopia convolvulus. Next base: position 57,028,371 of record OZ024731.1, read on the forward strand.
TTCCATGACATAAGATGCATTTTTCTTTGGCCATCAACACCCCAACATGAAATCTCTAACAATGTGATCAATGTCTTCACAAATCTTGCTCATAAGATTCGTCTTTTTCATATAGTAAATGGAAATAGAAGATAAAATGGATTTTTCAAATCTAACACGACCCACAAATTAAGTTAAGGTGTCATCCCTTCCACACCGTTAAAAGATAATTAATTTTTTCTAACAATGATACAAAGGTTTATTGATACAAAGGTTTATGGCTGAAATTGGAAGAAATATAATGTTTAGATTCTTAGGCATTGATTTTTGGTCAAGAGGCTAGGCCACACAAAAAGCATCTAAGATAGCCTTGATGATTCTATATCATTAAACTAAAGCCTCTACCACCAAAATAATATCATCTGCAAAAAATACATATCAGGAGAGCCCACTTCTTAATAATCTAATCACCCCTTCAACTACCTCTAGAATCATGGCTTAATCCTTGAGTACACATGATATACGGAAAAATAAGATCACATTTTTAACTCCCTAGGAAATGGAGGACTTCTCATAAACTTTGCCATTTATAGGTAAATTTCTAGGTTCGAGAAAGGCACTAAGTATATATATGCTTCAATCATTTTTAGGTAGAACCGAAAAAGCCCATGTTATAACTAAACCTAGCTTATATACTATGATATAGATAGTGGCATGACAAACTTGGTTAAATACACGTGAGATTTGTACATACAGAAATCGGGTTCCACCAAAACTGGGCTTGATCAAGGCTTAATAAATACGAATGGCTTCCCTGGTTTAACCGGTCTAGAGGTAGCTCGTATGGTATTGGGCTTGTATCATTCGAGCTCGTTCTGTGGCTGGCCCAATAACAAAGTTGAAGATAACCCAATTGATTGATTCGGAGATGAGCTTGCTTGCTTTAGTTGGAACGCGGTGTTTCGATGTGTTCTGAGTAACCCTAGCTATATAAGCTCATATCTAGTGCTTGAGAGCTCACTTTCACTTGTGGCCCTGCACAAACCAAAGAGAGAAAAGAGAGAGAGTGAAAGAGGAAGAAAGAAAAAGAGAGAAAATAGAGGAATCCGACACCGGCGGTGGAGCAATTGACGGAGAAAGGTCTCTCGATTGGAGACGTACTCGACGGGATCCATGGTGGCAACAACTTGAAAGCTTCATCTCAAACTTTCTAGAGCCTTGATTCGGGCGAAAAACCCGATCTAAGATTTCTCCTTTTACTTCTTCTCATATATGTTGTCTATGGCTATGATTCTCTTTTCTTGTATCATGTTTGTGTAGATCTATGTGTCTGTACCTTGTGTGTAGCCAATCTTGAAATATCTTCGAGAACTTACTGGATTTGGATGAGTCTCCCTACTGAGACTCCCTGGAGTAGGGTTTATCTCGAACTAGGTCACGAAACGTCTTTGTGTTCATCTTGCTTCATATTATTGTTTTTTAGTTCTTTGAAGTTTTAGTTGTGCATCTGTCGTTTGGATACCTTGATTTACATTTTGGTATTATAGCGTTTGGTTCTCTGACTTTGCTTCCGCTACCTGATCTTGTTTATCTTTCTTCAATTGTTCTGAGTCTGTTTTTGTTCTTGATCTTTCTTGCTTGTTGTTTGATCTATTTTGTTGATCAAGCGTTGTGCGTGATTTTTTGTCGTTCTGGGTAACTGATTCTTTCGGTGTAACCCTTCGACAGGTCCTACAGTAGAAAGATTCTAGGATTTATTGTTCTCTTATTTGTCAGCGGTCAAGACTTGAGCAAGAATCGAATGTCTTGTGTAACATATCATTCTGGTGCAAGTACCCTTCATCGATTCTTATAGTAGACCATCTAGGTTTTGCTTGTTGTTTTCTTTTGTCACTCACTCTGCTTTGTGTGACTAGTTTTAAGTTCTTCATTCTATTCCTAAAACTTAGACTAACTTACTTCTTTCTTTATTTACGCAGGATGACAGACTTGTACAGGGTTAAGCCCTTTGATGGAGTCATGGATTTTTCCATGTGGAAAGTTAAGATACAAGCCATCTTAACCAAAGAGAAGTGTTGGATGGTCGTAGCTGAAACATGGCCAGTTGAGTTCTCACATGATAGAAGGCATGAACTCTCAGACCAAGCACATGTCGGGATCGTGGTTAGGCTAACTGATGATGTAGCCAAACAGGTTGTAAGTCACACTAACCCTAAACACCTTTGGCATGCTCTTGATGAAATATACTTGAAAAAGTCTCTCCCTAGCAGAATCACTCTTCTGTGTAAGTTTTTCATGTTTAGAATGGATGTTAATCTTACCTTGAGTGATAAATAGGAAAAATTGCTCTAAATATCCCAACTTTTCATTCGGTTGCGCATTCTACCCCGACCTTTCCAAATTTCACAAAATATCCTATACTTTGGGGATAGTTGCGCACTCTACCCTCAAAGTATCCACACTTTGAGTAAAATTATGAATTAGCCCCTCACTTTTTCGTTCTGTAACAAAAATGTCCAATCCATGTACAAACAATTTTTTCCATTTATAACATAGCCTTATAGGTTTAATTTTCTCATTTATAAGAAAATAATATAATTAATTTTGTTATTTGCTAATATAAATCTCACCTTAATAATAACAACATAAATCATTAAGCCATAACTTTTACTTTACAAAGTAGTTCATCTTAATACTCTTTTCATTATTACTTTTTTAGAAAATCAACAAATGTAAAAGAGATTTCATAACCTTTTTATAAAACTTATGTTATAGCTTCTCACCTTTATAATTAAACACATAAATAATTAATCCATAGCTTTTATTTTACAAAGCAGCTCATTTTAATACTTCTTTCATTATTATTTTCGAAATAAATTTAGACTCAAGAAAAAAATCCATAACCCTTTTTTTTATTTATAAAAGTTTAAAAACTCATGTTCTACCTTGTCCAACTTAACCAAAAAGATAGTGTACAACTTATGTTCTGGCTTATTTATTTAAACACAATGACACAAATTAATTAAATAAAAAATACTAAAGTAAACATAAATCCAAATTTCCTTTTTAGTAAATGGAAAACTAAAAATTCAATAAAAATAAAAAAACCCAAACAAGGCATTAAAAAATATTCTCAATTAGTTTAGTTTATTTTCGATAAACAAAAGCTGGACTCGATGTTTATGTAATAACTCAAATAATTCAAATTTTATAAAATAAGTTTATGAAAATTCTTATTAATCTTTGTCTATAATTATTTCACAAATAATAATGGACAAAAAGTTTTAAGATAATTTAGTTTTAAAGTCAAAGTTATGACTATAGATTTATGTGGTTAATATGAAGTAGAGAATTTATATTAGCCAAATAATAAAAGTAATGACATTATTTTCATATAATGAGAAGAGTAAATCTATAAGGTTATGTTATTACTTTGGACCTTACCCAAAATGTTATAATCCTTAAATAAATATATTTTTATATAAAGGAAATTGATTATTTTTAAATTAATTTTCACTAAAATTAATTTAGAACAAAAAGAGATCTAAAATGATTATTTTTGAATGTTTTAATCTTTGTAAGGACAAGATTTATAATTTTTTTAAATTATTTGTACATGAGTTGGGTATTGTTGTCACAAAATGAAAAGTTGAGGAGTCAATCCATAATTTTACTCAAAATGTGGACACTTCGAGGGTAGAGTGCGCAACTATTTCCAATGTATATGATATTTTGTGAAATTCGAAAAGGTCGGGGTAGAGTGTGCAACCGAATGAAAGGTTGGGATATTTAGAGCAATTGTACCTAACCTTGATAAGTTCGTAAAATTGTCCCAAGACTTGGCTAGGTGTAAAGATGAGATTAAAGATGAACATCAGCCTATTATCATGTTAAATTCTCTCCCTTCCCAATTTGATGTTATAAAAGATGTCATACAATACAATAGGTATGACTTAATTGTCTCTAAACTCACTAAAGTTGTAATTCATCAATGAGTCTCTGAAGGTTTTTTAGGTTAAAAATGGTTCTAAATCTGATCAAAAACCTGACTCTAAAAATAAGGTTATGTATATTAAGTCAAAAAAGAATATTAAAAAAAATAAAAGGGAAACTCCTTTTGGTACTCCTAAATTTTTGCCTTTTCCTTTTGGTGCCCAAGAAAAAAGCTTATTCCTCTTGGTACCCTTGAGGTTTAGACTTTTCCTATTGACGCCCCTCTCCGGTTCAAATTAGTTAAATTCAAGCTCACCATTGTGTTTCTCACCCTTCAAATAGTAGGACAAGTTATACCCGTCGTACCATGTACGACTACGATTCGATATTTTATAAAAATTATGAATAAGATATTAATAAATAAATAAAAATATAATATAAACTTTAATATGAGTAATTTGTTGCTCATAGAATGTATTATTTTTTAATCAAATATTATATTCTTCATATTTTATTACTTTTTATGTACGTAAATTTAGAGATTATCAAACATTTCAATATATCTATTAATTATTTTATTATCTATTTTTATTAATTTTTAAAAATATAAATATTTATCTATAAAAAATCACTATATATGTATAAACAAATTCATCAAAAGATATATTCTCAAAGATTTATATTTATTTTAAAATATTTTATCTTTAATTTTAAATACTTGTGTAAGTAAGTTTTCAAAAGATATTGTTATACTAAATAGATATTTGTTTGATGTTAAAGATAGATTTAAAAGTTAAAGAAGAATTTAATAGGAAAAAGTTAAAATATTAGAAATAAAAATTAATTTTGTAAATATGAGGTGGGGCCAGAATCACTCTGGTGGCACGAAAAGGTATAGCTTTAATATATAGTTATATATTTGACTATTAAAACATCAAAATTCATAACCTAACTATCCCAATTTAAATTTTTAAACAATTTTTTAAACAACACCTTAAAATAGAAAATTGTTTTAAAATTCAAATTGATGTAGTTTGGTTATGAATGTAAGTGTTTTAAGTGTTGAATACTACTAATTTATGAGTGATTAACATAATGGTAAGCTTGAAATTAACTAATTTAAACCGGAGAGGGGCGTCAATGGGTAAAGCCAAAACCTCTGGGGTACCACGAGGAATAAGTTTTTTTCATAGACACCAAAAGAAAAAGGCAAAAACTTAGGGACACCAAAAGGAATTAAGAAACATGATAAGTCTTCTGAAAAGAAACATGATCCTTCTTCTTTTGGAAAAGGTGTCAAAGGCTATTATTGTGGTAAAGATGGGCATTATTCAAATGATTGTAGGAAGAAGAAAAGGGATGAGAAAAATAAGAAGCCTTGTGATATTACTTTCGGTGAATCATGTGTTCTAGGAAAGAAAACTTCACATAATTTTTCTAAGTCTCAATACAAGTCTAACAGGCCCTTGGAGTACATTCACTCTGACTTATGGAGTCCTGCTCAGGTTGAGACAGTTAGGGGGAGGAGATACTTCATATCCCTGATTGATGACTATTCTAGAAAAGTGTGGGTTTGTCTCTTAAAGACTAAAGATTAAGCTTTTGATCAATTTAAAAGTTCGAAAATAATGGTTGAAAGTCAATCTGGTCATAATATTAAATGCCTTAAACTGTCTATGATTCTCTTTTCTTGTATCTTGTTTGTCTAGATCTTTGTGTTTGCACCTTGTTTGTAGCTGATCTTGAACTATCTTTGAGAATTTAGTGGATTCGAACAAGTCTCCCGTACTGAGACTCCCCAAATAGAGTTTATCCCTAACTGGGTCACCAAACGTCTTTATGTTCATCTTGCTTTAGATTTCTATTTTGCAGTTTTTTAAAGTTTTGGTTGTGCATCTATCGTTTGGATCTGGAGTTTGGATACCTCGATTTACAGCCCCCTACTAATGGAAATAGAAGAGTGATCAAACTCCAAAAGGTTATACAAATGCATAAAGAACTCAATTGCCTAGCCTTTCATTAGCTAATTCTAATCATCAATCCATTTGGCATTGATATCCCGAAAAGCTTAAAACCTTATTCTTCTTGCGTATAAAAATAGTTGAAGCATGAAAGGAAGTGGTATTCCTATCATGCGACACCAACCATTTCCAAAATCTATTGCACGACACCTCCAAGAAAACTCAATATCTTCACTTGCTTATGATTTCTTATCAATGGCTTAACCGCATTCATGGGACAAATCACTCCTAATTTATGATGTCAAAGTATGGTGGGTCATATATAACGTGGGGGATTCACACGTCATCCGTGTATATATGCGCGTCATGTCCAACACATAAGTCCATGGGACTCCATCTTAAAACAAATAGCATATATCCAAAGAAATATGTTGATCGAGTATGTAAAAAAAACATTAGAATTAAAAGGTTTACGTACCTAACTCAATTGCATTAACACGGAAGAATAAATCTTGGCCGCCACCGGGAGAATAGACTCTTGTATCAACCAAATCACCATAGAAAATCCTGCATCCATGTGGAACACCGTCTGTCGACCGACCATCGGTTACCGTTGTAAATGCGGAGCACGAGCAATTGTTTAAGCACTCTTTTCTACATTCATCCAAGCTCATGCTCATGTTAGTCTTCGCCCTTGACGTATCCGGCAGTTTCACATTAGCAAACTTCATGAATCCTTCGCCGTTTCCACACATGGAAATGTTCCCAGCTCTCACACAACCCTCTGATCCGTCCCGAAGGTACCAATTCTTGGGCGACTTTGGCTCGTAACCCGCAAAGCATGAGCACACGAACTCATCACTATCATATCATATATGATCAATACTTCATTAAGAAATTCACATATATTAAGAAATTCATTAAAAATATATATAATATTATAATAAAAAAATATAATTAATTACTAACCCATCCTTAAAGCCAATAGATAAAGATCGAGCAAAAAATCAATACAAAAATTTTACAATACATTAATTAAATAAAGACTCCAAAATAACAAATTTTAATAGTCAAATAAAATAGTATATTATGTGGAAGAAAAAATTCCCACATTGGAAAACTAAAGAGAAATTAATTAGCCTAAACATATACTTATGGATTACTCATCCTATCACCAATTGGTTTTAAGATGGAACCCCATGAGCTTATGTGATGGGCCTGCCGCGCATGTGCGCTGGGACGGTCTCCCCCTCCGTCCATATTTTGGCCCGCCGAACTTTGATATGGTATCAGAGCGGTTTGATCTTGGGTCCCTGGACCCTGGTTGTTTGGGTCAGAAGGATGTTCCCCACTCGTAATATTGAGCTAGCAATTTGGGCTAGTTGTTTGGGCTCGTCGACGATCCGTCGTCTCTAAGGCCATTATTTTGTCAAGTGCTAACTGGGTCACGCCAGTTACCACTTGAGGGGCGTACCGCGTATGGAAGAAAGAATTCCCACATGGGTTACTCCTCTTATCACCAATTGGTTACCACTTGAGGGGCGTGTGGAATAAAGAATTCTCAAATGGGTTACTCCTATTATCACCAATTGGTTTTAGGATGAAACTCCATGTGCTTATGTGATGGGTCTGTCGCATATGTGCGCTGGGACGGTGTCCCCCTCCGTTCGTATGGTGGCCCGCCGAATTTTGACACATTATCATCATATCTTAGGCCATTTACGTACCTAGCTAATTCACTTGAATAAATTTAGAGGGAATTAATGGACTTACACTCGAGGAGTGCATAGTCCAAAAGCTCCGCAGAATGCATAATGATCACAATCCTCGACAGGAGCCGCCCAGATCCTGACCCACTCCTGGCTATTCTGGCGCCACGTCTTCCTTTCCACCGTCCCCAACTCACCATCCAACACCAACATAAACATGGTAGCGATCGAAGCGTTCACAACATAGAACGTGAAGTTAGTCTCCTCAGGTGAGTCAACGTACGTGTAGTTGAATATAAAATTCCGGCTCATCTCCGGGTGCCCGCTCCACCGATCCCCGACCCACGGCCCGCTCCGCCAAGCCACCTCCGACCCGTCTTTGTACATGAAATACTCCCCATCATGGCCCACCGCCCCGAGCGTGTAGTTCCCACTCGCCGGGTCGTCCTTTGACCTCCACGCGCTCAGGGACCGACTGAACCCGGTTTTCCGGTTCAGCCCTAGTGCCATTCCCGGTAGCCAAACGTTGACCGGGTAGTCAAAGCTCTGCCACGCGGCGGCGGCGTCTTGGCTTCCCAATGTCACGACGAGGTTCCCAGAACCTAGGAGCTGGGCTTTTGGTGACAATTGCAAGCTATAATTTTGATCAATTTGGGCGGACCATATGGTGGAGTTGCGGAAGGAGAGCACCAGATTGCCGCTCCTTGTGACAGAGAGGATGCCGCCGGAGCCGTTGATGGGCCGGTCTCTGTTTGCAACCCAAACCACCGTTTGTACGGGGATATTGTTGTACCAGACACCGACGTAGCGGTGGTGGTGGCGCGTGGTGGTGTTTTCGGGGCTGAAGAAGCCTAGGGCGAAGTTGTTGTTGGCGTCTTGTGAAGTAAGGACCTCGCCGTCGTCTATGAGCGGTTGGGTCGGGGTTATGGTGTCTCTAGTTAGGGAGGTGGTGGTGGAGCACTGGTGGTGCAAGACGGATATGATCAAAAGGAGGACGGCATGTCGTCGACTTTGAGGCATTCCGTTCAACACTTATATAGGATGTGTACGTTCGGCAAGAACAAGGGAAAAGCGAGAGGAATCTGGCTAGCTGGGACAAGCTGGAGAAGCTGAGGAATTGAAGGAGGGGGAGAAATCGAGCGGAATCGCGCTAGAACAAGCGAGCTAGCTTCTCCTACACCCCTGCTAGTCGACAAGGCAAGAACGAGGGAAAAGAGAGAGGAATCCCGCTAGCTGGACAAGCTAGAGAAGTTGGGGAAGATAGGGAGAAATCGAGCGTGATCACGCTGGAACAAGCTAGCTGCTCTCTAGCTAGCAAGTCTTGCTAGTCGACAATGCAAGGCGAGAACGAGGGAAAAGTGAGAGGCCGGAATCCTTTTAGGGTCTGTTCAGCAGTAGCGTTTTGGGAGCGGAATTCAGCTAGATAGAGCAGAATTTGAGGATTTTCAAAAAGCTCGCTACTACACTCAAGTTTTTTTAATTCCGCTAGCTGAATTGGTAGAAAAGCTTGAGCTCCTAAAATGCCAAACAAAGCCTTGGGACAAGCTAGTTAGAGAAGCTTGGGAGAGGAGAAGTCAAGCAAAATTACGCTGAAACAAGCTAGCTGCTCCCGCTCAGTCCACGCTAGTTGACAAGCTCCAGTACCGAACAAGGAAATCGAGCGGAATCACTTCAGCTCCCGCTACAAGACACTCCGAAAGAGGACGGACGCTTAATTTCGTGGTATGTGCACTATTAGGGTTGATATGCATATATATTTACAGCCTTACGTACACTTTTGGGTCCCTACACTTTTTAAATTTATTTGTGAATTATTAATTAATTTTGTAGCAGGAACGTAGTTTCCTGTCTTGTACGCCATTTACTGTTGGAAGTTTCGTTGCAAACATTCAATGCCAGCGGGCAGCGGTACAAATAATTTTCATGTTTTGGATGTTTGTACATGACAGGTAATGGAATTAGTAGCCAACGCGTCTTCGATCAATTTTAATGAATCTGGGTGAAGTGATGAACTGAATGAAGGTGTTGGAGTAGAAAACTCGAGAAAGTCGATCGGTCCGATTTCTCTACTCCATAATCATACTTTCTCTTATACTCTCTTGTTTTAATTGATTATAAGATATTTTTTAATATTTTACCAATATTAAACTTTCTTTTTGATGTAATTTGGAAATTCATCACCCAATCACGTCGTAAAGGAGTATAGAAGGGGGTATATTTAGGGAGTAGAAAATTTGATTTGCTATATCCATCTGGCCATCTTGATCTTCTTCTTTTTGCTCGAAATATACCCATCTTCTTCTTCTATACGGTATTTCTTTTTTTCACTCTTATCTGCTGCATATAGATAAAGTATTTAGTTTAAAATTAAAAAAATTTGATGATTAAATTTTACATTAAAATTCTAAAAAATTCATAGTTGATAAGTTGGTTTCCTTCTTCCTCACCAATTTAAAATGAAATTTTTTTAAACTTTTGTTTATTTTTGTTAGAAGTTGTGCTACCCTACGAATTTAGGGTGATTTACAACATTTAAGGTTTGTAAGGGAAAAAACTTTATGTGAGGGAAAGGAAGGTATAAAATGAGAATGGAAAAAGTTACAAATGAATAACATTGTAAGTTTTTTGCCCGAATTTGAAAAGGATTTAATAACAAAGGATGGTAAAGAGTTGGATAATTTTAAGATAATTAGAATTTAAAGAACGGGTTATTTTTTAGAAGAACAATGAAGAAGACGGGTTAAAAAAAAAATTAGAGACAAAGATTGAGGGATGATGCACCGAGAGGGAGAAACTAAGGAAGTTTAGAGGTTTATCTCAATTGAAAAGATTTTATTTTAATTATCAATTGTGTTTTACTTGCGGTGCAAGTTTGCCTTGCTTACGGTGAAAGTTTGATAATTTCTTTTGTGGATTGGCTTGACTACTTGAGCTTTATTTGTGTACTAATTTCCGAGGAGTTGGAGTGGTGTTTGGTTTTGGACTTAGTTGTATTAGGTCAGGTTGTTTGGTGCTCCGAGGCTTCTAAAGATCCTTTATTTCGGTGGAGGGAGCGTCAACTGCCCAATTCACACGCCCCAGGATGGGTTAACCGCTTGCCTAAGGCACTATGACTTTTAGTGTTTTACTCACCCTGATCTCAAACTTGTTCTTACTCTGTCTTTTCGGGAGTTTGTACTATCCTTAGTCACTCATGCTTGTATTGTTTGTGACTCCTTTGAATCACTTAGCCGTTCTCGGATGCCGTATTTTCTTACGACCTTTCGGTTTATCAAGTATGTTTGGTATTTCGAATTTTTACCTTATCAAAAAAAATGAGTAGTGGCACAACATCAGTTGTATAATTTGTCCTAGAGGATCCGGACTGCATAATTCTATTCACTCAAAGCCATTTGCAATCTTTTTTTTTATAAATTACATCATTAGTTCTAATTTTTTACTTTTTTTCTAGATAAGTCCCTAGTTTTTTTATCTTTTTATATTTTATTCTCTAACGTTAAACACTTTTTTTCTTTTTGTGGTCGAATTAAACACTTTGTTCGTTTTTTGGTCTTCATTTGGTCGAAGGAGAGTCGGTACTCTCCGTCCCCTTAAATAGTTTTTATTGATAACGAAAAGTAGGCTAAGTAGTCAGTAAGCGAGGGATAGCCCGACCCTTTACATCAGAAGATAGAAAATGTAAAATACCCTTTGGAAGGGTCAAGTGGTACATGAAACCCGAGTTCAAAAGAAAAAGCAAAAGACGCTAAATAATCAACAACAGAGTTTGCCTCTCTAAAAACATGACGGAATTGAACCTGCCAATCCCTACTAATTAAGCTTTGGCACTGAGATACCAAGCTAAAAAGGGGTGATAACGATCCATGGATTTGTTTAAAAATAGAACCACTAATTGTGATTCTATTTCTAACCAAACCCTCATGTATCCCTTATTCCAAGCTAAACGAAGGCCTTGCAAAACACCCCATAATTAATTCGGCCATAGGCATAGTACAATAACCAATATTATGGACAAAACCTGTAAGCCAACGATCGTCGTTGTCTCTTATTACACCTGCAGATGTCGCCAGTCCACCCTCTTTGACTGACCCGTCTGTGTTAAGCTTGATCCATCCTTCACTTGGTCTCTTCCATTGAATGACATGTTCCGTCTTCATTGGGCGATTACTAGCTTCCCCAGAATGCTCCACTTGACTCTCATAATCGGACAATTGCTTCAACACAAGAATCTGGCGATTACCTGAAAATTTTTATGACGAAACACGAATTCATTACGCCATTTCCATAACCACCAAATTGACATAGCAAAGATATTCACCCAGAAGAGATCTCCATGAACAGAAATAGAGCAGGATAATTGCTACGAATCCAAATAGAGAAATCGGACTCAAAAAAGACTTCCTTGTCAGAGGAGGGTGTAAATCTTTCCAAAAACGCTTGTATCGTTACAATCGCGTAAAAGGTGGATCAACGACTCCTCTCAATAGAGCACCTTCCACGATGGATTTGGTGGCACATTCAGAACCGCGACTTCGATTCGGCCAATCTTAGGGATGGGTTTCGGAAAAAGGTGCAGCAAACCTCAACCACAAGAGATTGCGCTGACAAGGTCCTCTCAAACACGAACAAAGGCAGATGACTCGTCCACGACAGAGAAGTTTTTCAACACAGTGGCGACAATAGAGAGAGAAATTAGGGTTCTTCATCTTCTCAATGGCAGATGAGGTCGAAAATTGAGCATTAGGTCTAAGTAAAGCCTTGGTGGATCCGAGCTCGATGTATTCGCCGGTTGCCTCAACTATTGTTGCCATTAATGAGAAGCCATTACCAGAGAAGAACATGTCTAATTCCATGGTAGATCTGAGCTATGTATCCTTGTCGACGATTAATTTTTTTGGCGTTTGAGTTTAATTAGATGGGTCTATTTACTAATAAAGACAAAAGATGTGTTTTCTTTTATTTATTAGTTCTTCTTTCTATAATAAATTAATTGAAGAATAAAAAATTTGAAAAAGATGACATTTAACGGATTTTAGACGGAAGTATGGCCGTGGGTGGCATGTGACCAACGGAAGGCCTTACATGGGTGGTTTTCGACAATTTAGATTATAATGGGTGGTTTTCGCCAATATGCCTATTATAATGACCGTGTTTAGGCCTTCAATTAAAATTCCAATTTGAGTGAGAAATTGCTTGCAAAAATTATTTTTAGATGGTCCATGAGCAAGTTTGGCTTCTATTTAACTATTCCAAGTTGAAACTTCAAAGGCTTGGAAATATTCAAGAGATGAGATAAATGGCTACACAAGAAGTGTGTTGTACGTAGAGTAGCCACACAAGAAGTCTCAAATATAATGTCATTAGCTAGATGAGACAAATGGTTTGAAGGGAAGAAATTTGGTGCCATTATCTTCCTTGAAGCGTTTGACCTGTTTTTGAAACTGTGTTTGGACATATGCATTAAAATTCTACACCAAAAAAACCACCTTAATTAGTCTTATTTCCCACTAGACTAAGACGTCAACCCCTCCTCAAATCTTGCATAATCATCAAACAATGTAAAAAAGTAAACATCACAAGCATAATCATCAAACAAGGTAAGAAAGTAAACATCACAAGAAGTAGATGGAGTTATAAGGACCCCCAAACATCAGCATATGTATTAAATCAATAAGCCACAAATCAGATATCAATTGAGAACATATAGAACATTCTCAATTTTTAAATCATCTCCAAAAATAATTAATCCTACTTGAGGTTAGTTATCAGGCAAAATAACAATGGATGGAGAAATAGGGTGTAAATCGGAAAGTAACTCTTTGCAACCAATTATATATGTGCTTGAAAACTTTTACACAACAGACCCTTTAAAATTTTCAAGTATAGAGATCATAATTTGCCAATCTGAGGCGGTAGGATAGAGATCATAATATGCCAATCGGGCGGACATGGAGGCGGTGTAGGATCAACAGAGCCGAAATCCTTCAGTTTTCGGGATGGAGGCGGTGTAGGATCAACAGAGCCGAAATCCTTCAGTTTTCGGGTGTTATAAAAAGTTGCCTTAAGATTATTTGTTTGATTACAGAGGTCAAGGCCTACCCATTGGATTGGCAAAAAAAACAGATTTAATTAGAAAGTTTCAAAGCACATCTTTATGGTTAGGTTTCAAACACTTAACTCTCTTCTCTTATCCTTCTCTTTTTATAAGCTCCTCTTCTCCTCTCCTCCTACCAACTTTTCGATGTGGGATAAAAAAACCCGGTGATCGGGTCGGGTGAGGCCATATCCGAAACCGTACCCGCTCCATCACCCAATCACCCAAAACCCGTTTTCACCCGATTTTAATCGGTTTTTTTCGGGTCGGTTTTTCGGGTACCGATCGGGTGCGGGTGAAATTGCCAAGCCTACTGATGTTCCCAATAATTATCTATCAAACATAACTGTACGCCACCAAGATAAGAATCCATATTGGGAAGCTATTATCCTAATTTCCTAATTTAAGAAACCGAAATCCTATTAAGAAAATCCTACGATACAAATCTGGGAGAATCTTTCCAATGAAGTGCTCACAAAGAAAAACATTCAAAGATTACTGACTTTTGTATAGCTCATTCCAAAATTACATTGAATGAAGTTTCTGGCTAGTTATGTCTCAACGAATAAAATTTTCTAGTGCTATACATTGAATACGATGACAACCTTACTTGTTGGAGTTCTTGCAATTGCTACATCACAATTCTATACACAGGTTATTGTCCTTCTATAAGAGCCATTGAAAAATGACATCATGCACAAATATAATCCAAAAACCATCCAGCTTTGTAAACTGAGATTAAATCTCAAGTCTCAAGAGAAAATATATTCTGAAATCTGCATCTTGATCAAGTATTAGTTTTGAGCCTGCAATAATACCTTGATAAATGCAAAACTTTGTTGCCTGACAACATCAACTATGGTGAAATCTAAATCTTGATCAAGTGTATTTTCTTCATGTTATAACATTTTTCTTCTTCCTTTTCCCTCCTCGTTTTCTACTTCTCAAACTAACACCCTTTTTATCATTCATCCTGATGTCCCTCTTAACCCGCCTAACAATCATAAAAGGCCTTTCGCCTCGATTCTTCTTTCCACGCTTCGGTTCTTGAAAGAGCCTCTTCAACTTTGGCTCATCAACATACCCTTTTGAAATCATCTCATTATAAAGTTCTCTAGCCTTTGCTAAGCATCCACACTTGACCAATCCCTCAATTACAGCAACATAATGTTCAGATTCAGGCTCAACTCCATAATCCTTCATATCAACCCAAATCTTCAAAGCACTCTCCGGCTGGCTTAACTTGAAAAAATTATGAAAGATCAAAAGAAAAGCGTCTCTATCAGGACCTAAACCGGCTCTCTTGATTTGGCTTAGTACTTCCAAAGTACTCTCAAAACTATCACTCTGTAAGAACGCGTAATACGTCTTGCTAGTAGGGCTAATATTTTCCTGCATCATATAGGACAGTATGATTCTTGCCTCGTCAAATCTTTTAGCTTCACACAATGGGCAAATCAAGGAATTATAAGACTCCACATTCGGTTCCAATCCTTCCTCTCCTAACTTCTCCATGACTTTGAGAGCTTCTTTTAAACAATTTTCACAAGCAAGCACATACAGTAATGAATTGTAAACCTCAAGACCGGGAATCCAACCTCTTTTCTTCATCTCGTCGTAGAGTCTTAATGAGTCAAAGAGGTTTCTGACCTTTGAAAAGCAGGAGATCATGTATGTGTAAGTAACTGAATCTGGAACGATGCAGTTTTTCAACATCTCCCTCCAAATTCTCTTGGCTTCCAATATATCAACAGAAATGTTGCACCATGCATTCAATATTATGTTGAAGCTCTCGGTTTCTAGAGGGAACAGCTTCTTATTTGTAAGCATGAGTTCTTCAGCCTCTGGAGCGTTCCCGTTTTCACACAGTGCGTGTAAGAGAGTGTAGAATGCGTTTTGGTCTGGACTTAGTCTAAGATTCTCCATAATGTCAAATGTTTTTATGGCTTTCTGAGGACTGTTCTTGGCTGCATATCTGGAAAATGGAAATGAAGAACAAAATGAGTAAGCTCAGAAATTTGAAGTCGTAGAATACTTGCTAAAATAATCCAAAGATCAACCTAAGCAACAGAATCCTAGACGAAAGTAAGCCAAACCATCATAAATCTCCTATATGTCAATCAACTTAAACTAGAAATGCATTGCAAACCAAAATTCAACCTCACAACAGCAAATTTATAGAAACAACTATCATTCCTATAAGACAATCATATTAAAGACAGACAGCTATACAGAGAAGATCCCATTGGTTAAACTTGAAAGGAAGCTAGGAAAGACTTCAATACGAATACAAATTCTATATTGAACCTAGGAGTAGAAGCTGAATTCTTCACCTAAAAGCTCAAATCTTTTTCTGTGATTGACAAAATTAAAATGCAATATCACCTTTCAATCATAATAAGCATTGGAAGCCGGATATTGAGCGATAAGCGATGAGCATCTCGGATCAAAGACCAAGCGATGCTGAACTTCTCATGATTACCCAACACCCAAACGATCAAACCCAGTGTTCTTTCACTATTACAGCCACATTTTGCTCCCCATTCAAACACCAGCAAAGCCAATTCCCAACTATCCCTCAATTCCCAAATAGCCGAACTGACAACACTCTGACTAGGGGCAACACCAGAATCATCAAGAAAAGCTATGGCTTCACTTTTCAATTCAAAACCCTTACCCTTTTTCACCACTTCAATGAGCTTACCAACATTTTCATCCCTCTCAGGTCTGACTTCGTTTAGATCAGCGGAGAAGATTGCTTGCAATGGAGAATAGTGGGAAGTAGAAAAGAAACACGCTTTATACAGAGATGTAGCAGAGTGCAGGACAGGTGTTCGACGAAATGTCTGAAAGAAATAACCACTCAAATTTCTCGTACAAATAACACTACGAATCGGTGGATGAACGAGCCGGAAAATCGGGAACGAAGAAAGAGAAAACGCTCGATGGATCCTCCTGGCGTGCCGGAGAAATGCCATGATTTCGGACAAGTTCGCCGGTTTAATGCGTCAAATGACGAATCAGACATTCACGGTGGCGGGCGAGCAACGCGCTGAAATGCGCGTGGTATCGACTGGAAAACGAAAATGGGCCGGAGGCCCATTAATATTTTTGGGCTTCGGCCCATTGAGAATCTTACTTTCCGACTAGGAACCCAGAAAAGACATTCAAAAGATAAACCACACGTCATCATCTTACATGATTGAACTTATCAAGTGATGCGCTGGCCATTAAATTAGATTTTTATTTTTTTAAAAGACAACAGGCCAACAGCACATCCGATCGCCCATGGATTTACTTCGATCAAATTTCCCATTTAAATACCATCTGTAATAAATTCGCAATTGAAAAAGAAGTAGTCTCTCTCGCGCACTCTTCGCTCTTCGCTCTCCACTCAACTCTGGAGCACGTAATTTTCGTGATCAGATAATCTCTGATGTGAGTAATCTGACGACTTTTCTTCCTAATCCGTGTTTTTCTGGACGATTTCCGCTTTCTTATCTGATCGATTTCTTCTATTGCAAGTTGTGTATTGTTTATTGGACATTGTTTCGCTTTTGATGATTCGGTATTCGGATAATCGCTCTTAAAGTGTTTTTTGTTTTTGAAATATATATTACCTGTGACGAACTGTAGCATGTGAAGATTGAGAATACTGATAATGCGAATTTGATGCGAACACTGATCGATGCTGTCTCTTCATTTTCGTCGCTTTGATAGTTTCACGATTAAACATGTGTGTTCACTGTTCAGTTGCTGATGGTGATATGATATGAGTTGCAAAAGCAGATGCTCCAATTTATATGACTAATACTCCAATAAAAAGAGGCTACTGATGTTTGTCTTTTCTTTTTCTTTTTTTCTTGTTATCGTTGTTGAGCTACATATTTGGCGTTTGAAGGTGATCCTGGTCTGTATAACTGGTTGGAGTTATAAACCTTTCGATTAGATTTGACTGAGTAATAGAAATTGAGCGGATTGTAGATCATATTTTCATTGTTGCTGAAAGTATGGTGCTTATTTAACAAGTATTGTAGTAGTTGTGGATGTGTTTACTTAGTCTAAGATTGGATTGTTTTCTTGAAGCTGAAATAATGGGGATATATCTAAGTACGCCGAAGACTGAGAAGGTATCTGAAGATGGAGGGAATGGCAAGCTCAGATATGGCTTATCATCCATGCAAGGGTGGCGTACATCCATGGAAGATGCTGTAAGTACTAAATTTTCTTTCACAGCTTTTGTATGAATGGAATTGATACAGAATACTTGCTATTCAGTAAAGAACTTTGTTGTTATAGTTGTTTTTGTCTTGAGATTTTTTACATGGTCCAGCTGATGAGTCAAAATTGTCTGCTCTGACCAACTATGAACAAATTTAAGATAGAAAAAAAGGCTAATTGTTTGTCTATGAGGTCAGCCTAATCTCCTTGACATGTCATGGCTTGTACTTGCTAAGTTTCTATAAGTTGCTATTCAAGTTACCAAGTATAGTGACTTGTTGGGCTTGATTACTTAATTGAACAACTTAAACTGGCATTTGAAAATGAGCTGGATAAAGATAGGAAGTAGTAACATGCCACCTAGGCAGATGCCACCTTCTTGATTTATTTTTTCATGTAACATGATTTTTTTTACGTAAGAGTAGAAATGATCATACATCAGTTTTGGTAGCGGTTTCATTACACTGGAGTAAGTAGCAAAGGACTGTTTTTTTTTTATCTTGTAGCCTTAATACAGCTACTTATCTTACATGTGTACAGCATGCAGCAATCCTGAATTTGGACAGCTCAACGTCCTTTTTTGGTGTCTATGATGGCCATGGAGGTAAAGGAAAGAGTTCCCTTATTTGCTTTTTGGAATCAGACTCAAACTTCTTTTTTGTTGTCTTCATCAAGGTGAAAAATATAGGAAGTAGAAGTCTTTGCCAGTTTTTAGGCTTTACATGGACACAAGTGATTTGCTTTCTTGGTATGGAATTCTTTTTTAAAGTGAAGAAGAGAAAAAATTTAACGCTTATGATCAGTTCCTTGAAACTAGTAATGTTTACTAATTACTAGATGTTTGAAACCATGTTTTATGGTGCCATAATATAGGAGAACTCTTCCTTCTCACATTTATAACTGAAATATACAAACACACAGATTTGTGGAAAGAAATTGATGTTAGTTCTCTTATTTGCACATTATTGATTTAAAGAATGAAAATAAAACATCCTTGGTTTTATTTTCTTACCAACATTTGACCGGGTTTAGTTGTTTTAGACTATTATTATTTTTTCTTAAATTTAATATTCTGCGCTTCGGCTATTCTCTCTGTTCATGCCTCCTAAATTTCAGGTAAATGTGTATCCAAGTTCTGTGCAAAGTATCTTCACCAAGAATTCCTTGAACATGAAGCATATCAAGCTGGGGATTTGTGCAAAGCTATTCAGAAAGCTTTTCTCAGGTTACTCTGCATATCTATTTGAATTTGTTGGTTTAGCTTCACACTCCATGCCACAAAGAGACATAGCCCAACCACTTGCCAGAAAACCAGAAGGTGTTTATTTCCTGTAAGTTACTTGCTCAGTATACAAGGCAGGGGATATACATTATGGAAGTCCTAATGATTGGTCAAACTTTTGATTGAACTTGTAAAAGTATGTTGACCTTTAAGTCACCCTTGGTTGGGCTGTTATTTCATGGTTCTCTTTTGTTACCTCACTTCTTTCCTTAACTTTTCTGCAGTTGTATGTTCAATGCTTGTATAGTGTTAAGAGTAAAAATATCTAGATGCATCACTGCCTTTGGAAATAATCTTTTTTATTCTTTGCAAACTTTTTATACAAGAAGAAATTGATAAAATTAAAACTTGAATAGCTGACTTTCTTATTTAGTTATTGAAAGTGGAATATATATTAGAAAATATAGGAGAATGGGAGCTGATAGTTGCCTCCTTTGTATCTAAAACAGGATGGATGAAGTAATGTGTAGTCAAAGAGCACAGATGGAGCTAACAGAGATGGAAGATAAGGGAAAATTGGTCAGTGATGTGGTGGAAGAACTCCTGGGTTCTCCTAGAAAAGGTGAACTTACTATTGAAGCAAATGGAGGGTCTCTTGAGGAGGTTAGTTGTTATTTCAGAGATAGATATCTCTCTCTTTTTTGATGTTTATAATATCTCTTGTTAACTGTTTGCTCTGCTTTCATGCTCCACTAGTGTCAATAATACCTCTTCTATGAATCACAAAAAACCGTTAATATTTCAAATATTTTTGACATTTAGATTACATCTTTGCTTAGAGTATAGCTTATATGGGTTAATAGGTCTTACATGGACGCATCTTCAATCAGCTCTTCAACATTAAACATGAGCATTTCCTGGTGTGACAATTACTTGTCAGAAAACCTGTAGGGAATAGGTTTATGATCGAAGCTGAATGAAGGGAAAAGTTTAGGATCGTTCTACAGATTGATAATAAGGTTGAGAATGAGTATAGTATTTGTTTAATCTTGGGACTGTAAGCTGCAAATATGGAGGACACAAATTTCCACAGATTTTCTAAAATGCAGTAGCTAAATAACTACTCCCTTATGCGTGACCCCAATTGACATATTGATGTGGCTCAACAGATCCTTCTAATAGGTTAGCTGTGATGAGTTGTGCAAGTTGTGGCTGGGCCAGTGTATAGCTTCCTTTCTTCATTATGAATGTTGATACTCGTTCTAAACCCTATGATGATAGTTAAAAGTGGCAAAGTGCTATTCGTTGGGTTTTGATGTGATATTTTGGTCACCTACCAATATTTTAACCTGGATATATTTTTCAGTAATATGTCATTTAGGTGAGAATGGATTCACTAATGAAATTATCAGAGTTTGTTACAACATTTTATATGTGAAGTATAATTATTTTTGCATGTAGGCAGTCCATCCCTTCTCTATTCATTGAGTTTTTCTTTTGTGGAAATAATTTTTCCATTGACATCTTCCCATGAATTTAGGGGTCTCGTTGCGATTCTGAAGGGCCTACTGCTGGAAGCACAGCTTGTGTGGCGATCATACGAGACAACAAATTAATTGTTGCAAATGCAGGTGATTCTCGATGTGTGATATCCAGGAAGGGTCAGGTAATAACCGTTGCTATCTTCCTCTGTCCTGTATATGTTGAAGCTGTTCAGATAATTTCCAAACTTGTGACCTTTATAAGAGGTCTAATAGTTTACTTGTTGCCTATTTTTGTATAAGAGTTAATCTAATGTGCTGTGATCCATAAAACATTTCAACCGTTCTACATACATAACCGGATTTTGAAGACCATTTATCACATGCAGGCACTTGATTTATCCAGAGACCACAAGCCTGACCTAGAGGAGGAAAGAGAGAGGATTTTGAAAGCCGGTGGCTTTATCCAAGGCGGACGTGTAAATGGAAGTTTAAATTTGGCAAGGGCTATTGGTAATCAAGATATTTATTTACTAGTTGTAAAAGTTGAAATATTGCTACTGATTTGATTATTTGCTTACCTTCCTTAATTGTTACTTTACGCAATTTTGCAGGTGACATGGAGTTCAAGAAAAGGAAGGAACTGTCTCCTGAGAAGCAAATGGTCACTGCTCATCCAGATGTGAAAATTGTATGTAACATATTATCTGTGAATTCTTTCATGTCTTTTCAATTGAACACGGATTAAAAGATGCGGCTTATTTTAAAAAAAAAAAATCTTTTGATACATTAATGTCCTATAGATGTACTTCTTTTTTGTTCCTCTTACTGCTAAAAGTATATTACTCTGGCAAGTGGTTTAATTATGTGGCATTCATCTTTCTCAGATTGAGCTATGTGATGATGATGAGTTTCTTGTGCTGGCTTGTGATGGAATTTGGTATGCTTCTGTCGCTCTCTTTGTGTTTGCTCGCGTTTATCTCTCCATGTTCTCCTTTACCAAATATATTGTCAATAATAAAACATCACAACTATCATCTTCTTACAGGGATTGCATGTCAAGCCAAGAAGTAGTGGACTTCATTCGCGACCAGTTAAAATCAGTAAGTTCTCTCACTGGACACAATGTAGGATTCTAGGGTCTGTTTGGATCACACATTATAATGCATTAAAATAAAATCAAACCTCGTATGCAGGACGAGAAGCTTTCTGTGATTTGTCAGAGAGTGATGGAAAACTGTTTGGCTCCTTCAGCTGGTGGAGAAGGATGTGACAACATGACCATGATCCTTGTTCAGCTGAACAACAAAACCTAGACAGAATCTGGCGAAATTGAGTTTTAAGGTTTGGACTTCATATATTTCTACCTTGTACAAAGAGCCACAAATCCCTAAGCTGAGCCTGAGCATATGAAGTTTCGTTTTAACCTTGTTTTTAATGCTTCATGAAAAATAGAAGTTACCGTTCTCACTAAATCTACAAGACTGCAAACACAAACAAGTCATAATGAAGATCAAGACCTTACGGTATCAATAATTACTGCTTATATCTGTGATCGCTTTTTCACTTTTACTGGGTACATAATAAATCATGAAGTCCTCTTATTATCACCCTGAAATCAAGATCTTATGGTATCAATAATTACTGCTAATATGATGTCTCTTGATTTGCTTTGAGCTCGCACCTGTTATTTTACCCGGAAACTCTAATTGGACAGTGTTTCCAGTGTCTAGTGTGAAATTATGGAAACGATACGTTTCTCCCTGTTGTTTTCGTTTCCGTTTTCGTTTTCCATTTCTGTGTTACATAGGCACGCGATATTGCTTGGCTTTTTGAAACAGATTCAAGTTAAGGACATTGTAACTATGGGCGAATAGTGGAAGGGGGCTTATGGCATTGTAATGTAAGTAGTAAATAAACATTGTGATTTTAGAATGACCATGCATTTGGAATTTCTGGTTGTTTCTTCATGATGAGATGGTCTTGCTTTTAGTGTCATTGAATTGAGGATCCTTTTGCTGTACTGTGCTGTCTTGGATTTGTTCAGCATAAGATTATATATTAGATGTCTCTTTCAAAATTGATACCTAAAACTGATCTCATACTAAAATGTGTTATGTGTCACAAACTATCTTTTTAAGTAAAAAAACCCCATATGATGTTAAATATACTAAATTATAGCACTAAGAACCACATTTCAATGAAATGTTGTGTTAATGGACCGAAATTTTCTTAGAAAAATACCTCATATAAGAAAGTTTAATCAAAATAAATTGTAAGTGTGAATTAAACTCGAGAAAAAGTGATTTTTGTTAAAAAAAACATAGAATTTCTCAAGAAATGATTCAAAGAAACCTGAGAAGGTGATGTATAGTTTGTTACAAAAATCTCTACTAAAATCGATATCAATGTAACAAAACAAAACTCCCCTAAATAGATTTATTACAAATGAAAGAGAGGTAATTGACGTGTGCTTCTTCTGACATACTGGTTTTGGTCGGAATGTTGGAACTGAAATAGTAGTATAGTAAATGATGCAGGTAAGGAAATCCCGCAATTGAATGATCGATTTGTCTTGCTTTTCTCAGTGAGGTAACCCCACTATTGACATATGAGTATATGACATTAGATTGTACAAGTCTGAATTATAAACTTTCAAACAAGTGTGCTTTCAAAAATAATAATCAAAGTAGTGGGTCATGTCGTTGTTGGTGAAATATATTATAATTGCGGATGGTTGGTGAATAATTTTTTTAAGAGAGTTATCCAATGTTTGAATTCAGCATATCTTTGGAAAAGTGAATCGCATTGTTGATTGACTCGTTGCTTTGGCTTGTTTGGCTGGCTGCTAGATTTTAAGAAAGACCGGAATATTTTGATTCTCGTTCTCAAGGATGTTATAGGATGACATAGTAATTGACGTTAATGTTTTAAAAATCCCTTCTAGGCTCAGCTTAGGCGCTAAAAGGTCTTAACTTGTCTAGCCGTCCAGACCCCCTAGGCACCCGTCTAGTACTGCCTAGGCCACTGTTCAGGCCATCTAAGCACTAGGCAATCCCTCTCAGTCGAACGTCTGTCTAACGTTTTTCAGAACATTGATTAACGTTGACATTAAATTAATTCTTTCTCGACAGTAAAAAAAAAATTCTACGAAGGGTCAAAAGTTTATCCTATATGTCAATTTAAATCCAAAACTTTGAATTTGTCTAGCTATTATTCCTTTTATCTAAGAACTCTCTTTGTTTAATGATTTTCAAACTTTATATTTCAAAATTTGTGCAAAACTTATTTATATCCTATCACACTTTCATACGTACATGTACGATCAGTTGACAATAGACTTAAATCTTTTTTTAACGAGGGAGCTAGTTTTGGTGATAAATATTTAGTTCGTGAACTAGCTGGTAAAGCTCATGAACCAAGTAAATCGGCTTCCACCGACCAGCTCGATCCAATGGAAGAATAGTTAAACTTTGTTCTTCATCCAAACATAGGGACTGAGACAAAAAGCGAACATGCGACCTAACATTCTCTAACACCTCTTACCACCAGGCCATCCATGTGGATTTGAATCTTATCGTAACTTTTTTGAAAAAATAATCTTATTAACATAATGTTCCATTAAAATAATTTATAAACTACAAGAGACTGCTATTTTATTGTTCAAAACAAATTGTACATGAGCTACCATCACCTAATGTCTCCCCTAACTCTTGTGTAAGTGTTATCAAGAGGTATCGAGTTTGAGTCTTCATGGTGTTGGATATTAGGTATTCACTTCTGAAAAAATTATTTGTAAATGAAAACATTAACCCAATTGATATGAAATTAGGGGGTCTACCAAAATGAGACCAAACACTCAATTATATTAAGCAAAAGCCAATACAACATGCATGTAAGACAAAAGAGATGATTGCAAGAAAAATTACACAAGAAAACTTGTAACTTATGGAGGGGAAAATATGGAAATATCACCATCTCACCAACTTCTCATCATCCAATCCCCACCATGACCTAATAAAGCACACTTTTTAAACGTCCAAATTTCCCAGTTTTCTGCTCTTTTACATCATCATTGTATAATCATTTCATCACAATATTATTTTGCAGTCGTGCTATATCATAAGATTGAACTTTACAGTTTTCGAGTCAAGAAATTGGACTCTCAATTTGAACTACCACGAATTGTTGTAATTGGGTTGTGGATGACGTACATGACTAATTTGAATTTGCACAAATGCACGCATATGTGCACACATGTTACACATGCAAGTTTCTAAATTAGAAATATACTGTAAGATTTTGCATAGGGTCACAACTTCTTACAAGCTTGATATTCATTTTTTTTTATCAAATATTAGAGCATCCTTATGAATAATAACACAAAGTTTTATGATTTGTTTGATTTGATGGTAAGTGAAGCCGTACTAGCTTGATATTTATGTCAAGAAATTTAAAAAATTTATTACTTAATTTTGTGGAATTTTTGAAAGCATTGATATGTATAGAAAATATGTAAAGCATTGTATATAGTTTGATGATACCCTTGGGCAGGCCAAATCTGAGTTCTTGCAATCCAATGCTTCCCATCATCAAGTGCGACAGTTTCTTGGATTAAACTTAATTGTGATGCGATCTCTAAAGGTAATCTTTTGGCCTTGGCCTGGCAGAACGAAGAACTATCTTACATGATGCATAGGAAGCTTGAAAGGCAAGTAAGCGCAAGCCTTTAATAATGGAGTTTCGCAAGCAACGAAACCCTAGAACGTTAAATTGGAAATCTACCCTAAGATAAGAGAAAATTCTCTGAATATTATGAATAATAAGATAGACATGTTCTGAAGGCTACATGTGAATATATGTAGAGAAAATCTAAAGATAAAAGATAGAAAATTGATGTTGCATAAAAAAAATCGAAGAATATATTAAAATACTAAGTTAAGCCTTCAAACGAACTGAAATGTCCAAAAAAAAACCCTAGATCACAACAAAGCAATAAGTTTGACTCGTGAGTTGATTCCCTATCCGAAAAGGTATAATATTGGAGCTCAATTAGACATCGGGCAACCGAGATCCCTTTCACTGAGGATGCGCGTTCCGACGATCAACTACTTTCTCTATGCGTGCGGATAATCTCTCTACATGATTACGGGATTAAATGAGTTTTGTGAAGATTGATCGTGGAGATTGACACCCTCGCGGCTTTCCAATTACTCAATGGATTCGACTTCCATGGTGATCGATTATTACCTCAATTGGTGTTCAAGATGAAATCTTAATGGGTTGATGTGTTATAGGTACGTCCATATGCACATGCACACACAGACAACCAACTTCGTTGATCGGCACATCAGACTTTAACTGGGACATACCATATGGTAAATAAATAGCTACTGATCCCTCCATTAAGATAAACTTGTCGTCTTAGAGTTTGTCTTAAAAATTAAGGTAATAGCTTGAGTTGACTTAAATACCCTCAAGGACAAGTTTATCAATCTTAAAAATTAATTAAGTCAAATGACAACTTTTATTGAACAAGATTATCAATCTAAAATGACATGTTTACCTTAACGGAGGGAGTACGAGATTGATCTTGGTGTGACATATTGATCTTGGACAGACCTAACATAATATTTGAAGGCTTGATGTCCCATCGAAAGTTCGTTTACTTGCTTGGGACTTGGGAGTCTACATCCAAAGCTTTAGTTGTTAAAGCAAATCTAATGTTTCGACACATTGTTCCTAATTAACTTCCTAATTGCATGGATATGTGGTATGTAGGTGTAATGGAAGCATAGACGATGTTACGTACTCACGTTGTGATTGCTTGTCATAAGGAGTAATTGTATTAAACATGTTCCCTAAAAAAGAAAAGGTGGACAAGCCACGCTAAGACAGCTATTTGGCGTTGGTGTATACACGTTTTGTGGGTGGGGGTCGGCACACTTGATGATTCTTCACTTCGGATCCACAAACTAGTATGTTAAATGATAGTTGCAAATTTGTGTACATCCGAACATTCCGAAGTGATAGATAATCAAAGTCAAAATTAAAGTTAATTGATAGAAAGTCAAATGGAGATTCTATTTTTATTTATCTTATTATTTTTGTCAAAAACATTGTCCATTAATAGAGTCGAAAATCTTATATTAGATTTTGTTTTGTTGATTCGAAGGAAGCTAGTGTATGATCGATCATCCATATATTTACAACATTTGCAAAAAAAAATTCCTCGAATTGAATGTATCAATATTATGAATGTTGGAGCTTAGAATGGGATGTTGGAACAGTAGAGGGAGTGACAACCCCTCTAAAATAAGCATGGTCAACAACTATGCACATAAAAATCATGTTAGTGTTATATATGGGTGTTCTTGAAACAAAGACTTTGAGAAGTAGAGAAGACTTGCTCACTTACTCTTTGCTCCATGGGTGGAATTATTGTACCGAAGACACTACCCGAGAAAGAAGCCGTATGAGGGTTGTTTGGAACCCACTTGTTGTTAAAGTGGACATTTTGTTGAAGACAAACCAACTTATCCATTGCAAGGTTAGTGATAGACACTCTTGCTTGAGTTTTTTACTAACTTTTGTCTATGCCTTCAATTTTCCTGGGGAGTGCAAACCCTTGTGGAATTTGACGAGAAATCTTGTCGGGGGAATCAAGAGCCTTGGATGTTATGGGAGATTTGAATTGCATACTTGATTCTACGAGAGGTTCTCTTTGAGAAGAATTGATGATGAAAATGAGCCAAAGGAACTTGCTAATATTTTGACGAGCTAGTTGTGGGTTGCACGATCTCGCTTTTTCCGGGGCAAGATACACATGGTCCAATCAACAACTAGGGCCGGCTAGAGTAGCCAAGAAATTAGACCGTGCCCTTGTCAACAACTTGTGGGGGGAGGGGGGACTCTTTTGACCAATCATTTGCCTTCTTTGGGGATCTTAATCTTTCCAACCATTCCCCTTACCTTTCCCATGTCAACCCACCTCTACCATTAGCCATATCCCTTTCCGATTCTTCAACTTTTGGGTTGATGGTGTTGAATTCAAAACCTTGGTTCGAGGGGTATTGGATGAGACCTTTGTGTGAATGGCCCAACATATATATCCTCTTGTCAAAGCTACAAAAACTCAAAATCACCCTAAAATCTTGGCAAAGAACAAGGTTCCGGAATTTGGAAGCTATGGTGCAAGAAAGTGTAGATAAGTTGAGAATTGCTCATGAGGCACTACATGATGATTTTGCTTGCCTTGAAAAACAAGTCGCCGTCTCCGAAGCTAAAAAAGAACTTGAATGTTGTATGAGCAACTTGACAAGTGCAACCACCCAAAGGGCTAAGCTTGATTGGTTGACCATGGGGGAAGAAACTTCCTCATTTTTCTTCAACCGAATTAAAGAAAGGAAGGTGGGGAACACCATGCACATACTTAAAAACGATGATGGCCACGTCCTAGAGAAACCTCAGGAGATTGAAAATAAGGTGGTTGGATTCTATAAGAGGCTCTTCGGCTCTCCCAACCCAACTTCGATGATCCGTTTTTTTTTCTTGTATTTTGTGTCTGAACCCTTTATTTAGTTAAAAAACTTTTGTAATGTTGCTCCCTTTATATATTTATCATCTTTCAAAAAACATATTATGGGTAATTATCACATGAAAAAGTTAGAGACTAAAATAATTTATCCAGTAATTTGACCGTGCGTCTAATTGTGCTTTTGGCTCATACGTGAATAAAACCTACTTGGTTTATGTATGTATTTGGTTTATATGTGTGCACGATCACCATCTATCATATGATTTAAACTTAATAAATTACTGATCATATGATCGATTTCCTACTTCCTACGTACACATATGATTTATTGGAAAGTGACAACAAAAATGTCAGCCTAAAACAGCATTATCATAATCATACGTTGAATATGTTGCTCCATATATCCTCTTAATCTGGCGTGAAAGGCATCAGAAATGGTTGCATTAAATAAAAAACAGACAAATAATTCAACGCGCTATGGCCAACAACCCCCTTCTAATTGTGTATAAATATCAAATTTTGGGTTCAGACTTATTATTTCTTTCAAGTCTCCCTTTGATCACCAACCATTTTTTGTCAAGTACGTAATCTTTACCAAAATTTCCTGCCTTTCTGGGCTTCTTAGGATTTCAATTGCATTTCTTCTACATCACTACAACGTACCGGGATTCAAGATCAGCTCAGGTGGGTTTTGTTTAGCTTTTTTAATGGTTAAGATTTCTACATATTTTTTGTTTTTACATTTTTAATTTCTAACTTATACCCTAATAATCCAAGGAAATAAGTTAAAAATTATTATTTAGTTTTGACGAAAAAAATATTATTTATAAAAATTATAATATATTTTATGCATTTAGGGTGTTTAATATATTTATAGGCAATGTTCTAAAAATCTCCGTCTAGTTCCGTCTAGACCCGCCTAGCCTTCTAGACCGTCTAGTCCGTCTAGGCACCCGTTTAGACAGTTTAGTTGCTAGGTGTTCCCTCTTCGTCTAGAGTCTGCCTAGCATTTTTTAGATCACTGTTTATAGGGTTTAATTTCTACAAATCCAATTTTTAGATTATGAAGAAAGAAAGAAAGATGAGAGGCCGGAGAGTACCGCCTCTCCTTCTACCAAAAAAAAAAAAAGATTATGAAGAAAGATTATTATATGTAATTATTATATCAAAATTTTGTGCTAAATTTTTTTAAAAAAAATATCAGATTAGGTATGATTGCTAGAATGCTAGTTGCTTTATTGGGTTCTTTTTTGAAAGTTAAAGATATCTTCACAATTGTAAATAACTTCTTCATTGTAAGATTGTTTGCAAAGCTAAGGTGGGTGATCTTCATATCTAATTTTGTACGTTAAACTAATTAATGCTTCCTTTTTCAAACCAAATACTTATATAATCATACAACTACTTAAACCTCCTCAAATGATCTCATTAGTCGCATTAATTTTAAAAAAGTGCAGGAAAACAACAAGAAAAAAGAATGATCATCAACGTGAAGAAGACAACGATGGTTCGGCCGGCGGAGGCGACGCCGAGCCATAGCCTATGGAACTCGAACGTGGACTTGGTGGTGCCGAGGTTCCACACGCCCAGCGTTTATTTTTATAGGCCAAACGGGTCGGCCGATTTTTTTGACCCGAACCCGGTTCGGGAGGCACTGAGCCGGGCTCTGGTGCCTTTTTATCCGATGGCGGGCCGGCTTAGACGGGACGAGGACGGGAGGATCGAGATTGAGTGTAATGGAGAAGGGGTTTTGTTCGTGGAGGCCGAAACGACGTCGTTGGTGGATGATTTTGGGGATTTTGCTCCCACGTTGGAGCTCAGGAGTTTAATCCCAACCGTTGATTATTCTGGCGGGATTTCTACGTATCCCCTCTTAGTTCTTCAGGTAATTTTGTGTTCATTTATTCTAAATTGATTTTTCTAATTTATTTCCTTCTTAAAATAGTATTGTCTTGTTAATTTGTATTTATTTAGAATTAATTTTTTTTAAAGGCTTCATCAATTTCTTTATAAAATTTTAGTTCTCTTGAATAATATGTAGGTTCGAAAATCGTTTGTTATTTACCAATGCTTAGTTATATTACAATTTTATTAAGCTCCTTATAATATTTTATTAATTGGAGTATTTATTTTGAATTAATTAATTTTTAAAAAAGTATTAATTTTCTTATAGGGTTTCTTAATATACTTTCTTTTTCTCTCCCCTATTTTGATTGGTTAAATTGAACTTATTATTATTTTATTGATGGATAAAATATTTTTCTTATTTAATTTGGAAATGATTCAACTAATCATTATGCACGTCGTACTCGTACAAGTGTATGAAATGGAGCAAATGTGGAAAGTAGAGAATTTAGATTCCTTGAGCGTTAAAGGCACCTTTTGTAAAAATAACTCTGTGTAATTGCTAAGAGCATTTTTAATAGTTTTTCTATAGTTTTTCTTCAAAATAAAGAACTAAAAGTCATATTTTCTAAATGAAATTTACTTTAATCTCAATCACTTCTCCATGTTAGAGAATCTTACATTTATAGTTTTATTTATAAATATTTTTTTATAAAATTTAATATGACCAATCACAAATTTTCATATATATACTCTTAATTAATTCATTTTTCAAATAAATTTGGAGAATTCTCAAAATCTAGGGAAAACACTTCCTCCTTTGAAAAATTCTCTATTTCAAAAAATGAAATAGAGAATCTGTTGGATCATAAAATCTCTAAAAATAAAAATATCAATGTACATGGGAATCTCTTGGGGATACTCTAAGAAAATGCAAACTTATTATACTTTTAAGAGAAAAAAAAACATATTTTTAACACACAATTGCAACCCTGATTTTTTATGTTTAGTAAAGGAAAAAAGATTAATTAGATGAAAATTGGTAACAATATTACAATATGTTTTTTAAACTTTGTGTGTAGCTGTATTTTTGTGAACAATCTTCTATTTATCAGGTTTTATTTTATTTTTGTAATTTTATTATGGTTTGTTATGCTTCTATTTATTGGAGAAACATGATTTTTTGAACCAAAACAAAGGAATATGTCACTACAAAAATGAAACATTATTATTTTTAACTTTTGCTGATGGGTTATTGCCTTATTGGGTTTGTATAGGACGGTTTGTAGAACATATGAACATTAAAACTTTAGTGTATTTATCATAGATTCAATCAATAATCGACTATTTTCTTCTATTTTATATCAAACGTTGGGTGCCAATACAAGATCACATCATAATTGAAACTGAACTAACTTGGCAAAAATGGAAATTTATATCCATGGTAAACTTGGCAAAAACGGAAATATAACAAAATTATATTAAAATTGATGAAAAGCAATATTGCTATAGATGTGTCTTTGATTTGTTTATTTATGAAGTAGTAGGTGGATGAATGTGATGCTCATGTTTAATCGGATATAGTCGGCAATTGTCAATAGTTTATGGCCCATTAACAAAATTTCACGTTTCAATTCTTTATTGATGGTAAAGTTGTTGAGAAGAACGAATCAATGACCGAAATTGTTGTTGTTGGTTAAATGATCGAAAGTTGTATTAGTACTTTAAAATCAATTGAGTAATGAAAGCAACACTAGTACATTTGATCCTTTATAGTTCACTTGGGGTGGAATAGAGGATTTACATCGGTGTTTATCGAATCGAACTGAACCAAAAACTCAACATTCAATTTTTTTATGAAAACTGAATCGAAATAATCTGGTATAGTTTCGGTTCAGTTCGATTTTGTTTTATATCATTGAAAGTAGATCTTATGTTGGTTATTGCTACATATTCTGATTACTTTGTGCTGATTTAATTATTAGAGATTATTTTTGTTAGATATTTCATGTCCATTTTCTTTCATTGGCTCCTCTTATATGGAGAAGCTATATATTTTTTTATTTACTTAGACATTGAAGTATTTATGAATTAATGGAGCATCTTTTAAGTATTTGAGCAAGCTAGCAACTTATTAGATTTACTTATGCGTTTTACTCCATGAAAAATCACGTAAAATTATTAGTACTTTATATGTTATACTATCAAATAAAATCAAAATGTATTTTTTTATAAAATAAAGTACTTATACTTTATATTATACGACATAAAATTTAAAATATGGGTTTGGAACAGACAATTTTAAAGTACATTTAATTAATTCATATTTAGATTACGAATTTAATATATTAAATTGCATTAAATAATAAACTTTATGCAATTTAATATATTAAATTCTGCGATCCAAGCAAAGGCTTACTCTTCTTATATTATTCCGAGTGCTTGTCAACAAAACGCCCAAGGCAAACGACTTGCATTCATGACTTAGTTAATAGGATCAATATTTCGGATCCAAGTGTTGTAATAAAAAGTCATCATTAATTATTGGCTTGGCTAGTGATAATAAATTTGTTGTTTCTTGTTAGATGTTATGACCCCATATCTTTCTGATTTCTCCATTCTTTACAAGAAAAATCTGAATAATTACATTGATTTGGATAGCTAGAGAACGATGTTATTCACAACAAATCAACAATCAACAATTGATTAGGATGGCTTCTTTTTTGGCTTTGTTGACTTCCCTAATGCTTAATCAATAAAAAATTGTACTTTGTAGTAGGTGTATTGTATCATTGTTTTTAATTTCAGTCTACAAACTCGTTTGGCCCTTTTTTATAAATCAATTTCTCAACTTCTTTGGTGGCAATGACCTAACTTCTTGTTGGGTTTGGTAGGTTTAGACTAAGTATTAAGTATTAATCACACTTTATATTAAAATGCCCATACATCCCATCTTACACCAATCCCCATTGAAGGCGACAAGACGTGACTTTTGATCAATTTATAGATTTTGTTATAATTATTCATGTAATCATAAAACTTTTCATGTAATAAAGTATATTAGGACGTGTTTGACATGCCATGTTGATAGGGTGACAAAGAAAGTTTGTGGGTCGGTAGATAGGTAGTTAGACTGTGGACGTGTTTATACGAGTACATATGTACATCTGGGCCTATTACATAAGTCTAGTAGAATTTCATCCTAAAACTAATTGATAATAGGTAGTCAGGGTCATGGGCCCAGTTCCAAAACCGTTGGTTCTCCGATTCCCAAAGGCTTCCAACTGGAACCGAGACTCATTGACCATCGGTTCCCCGATTCGATTCTCAGTTTCGGTTTGGTTTGGGTTTTCTCGGTTCTGCGGCTAGTTCCGATTTCGATCCTTTACAACAAAAAAAGTCGTTAGAACTAGCAACCACAATCGCAGTTTTTTTTTTGAAAAACAAATAGTTGTTTGGTCGATTCCGACCATTGAGAATCGACGGTTCTCCAATTTCGAGGAACGTGGAACCGGAACCGGCCGACCCCCATTTCCACCAATTCCAATCCCGGTTTCGAAACCGTCGATTTTTTCTGATTCGGTTCCACTGGAAATCTGGAACCTATGACTAGCTCATTAGAAATAATAACCCAAGAGTATATATACTTTCAGATATGTGATAGGTTTTATTCTTAACATGCGATATTTTTTATGTAGTTGACATACTTCAAGTGTGGCGGAGTCTCACTTGGTGTAGGAATGCAACACCATGTAGCCGACGGCTTTTCGGGCCTCCACTTCATCAACACATGGGCCGACATGGCCCGTGGGCTCGACCTGGCCATCCCGCCCTTCATAGACCGGACCCTGATTCGGGCGAGGGACCCACCACAGCCGAAATTCCACCACATTGAGTACCAACCTCCTCCATCCCTCCTAAACCCGGACCCGACAACTACTCCTGGGTCCGAACCCACGAGCGTTGGCATCTTCAAGATCACTCGCGACCAAATCGATACCCTTAAGGCCAAGTTCGAGGAAGATGGGAACGAGACCTCGTATAGCTCGTATGAGATGCTTTCGGGGCACGTGTGGAGGTGCGTGTGCAAGGCGCGCGGCCTAGCCAGCACCCAAGGGACGAAGCTTTACATTGCAACCGATGGAAGGTCTAGGCTACAACCGGCTCTGTCACCCGGGTATGGTTCAAGATAAATTAGTGTCCATTTATTCTATGTTTTCTAGGTAGTAGTTGTGTCTATTTATTAAGAGAATATGATAAAAATTAATGATACAAACTATTTGATATAGACAAAAAAAAATACTGAGAGTGGCTGGATTCTAACATAAAAAAGATTGAATATGGTATGGACTAAACATTGAGGGCTCATTTAGTATCGATAACGACATATCAGGTATCCGTATGAATATCATTCACATATTATCAAACTAATATATATTGTCTTTGATGTATGAGCACGGTTCTAAAAATCTCTTCTAGGCTCCGTCTAGGCTTCGCTTAGACGTTGGAAAGTCCTAGTCCGCCTAGCTATCCAAATCGCCTAGGCACCCGTCTAAGACCGCCTAGGCCACCGCTCAGACCGTCTAGACGCTAGGCGGTCCTCTCCGCCCAACTTTCACCTATTGTTTTTAGAACATTATGTATGAGATATGAATATCAATTAAAAGGTGATATTTTCTCAATGGCATTACACATACAATCATACCAATATCCGATATTTTGATACTCATCAGTCATAGAACCAGAAATAGTATTATATTTGCCTCAATTTTTACATTTTTTATTAAATTTACTTTAATTTATCACTATTTTTTTATTTTTTGGGGCGGACCGGAGCAGATCCTAGCCCATCCATGCACATATCTCATACTTTGGCATAGATACCAAATGAGCTCATATCTCATACATCACCGGAATGTGAACTTGAAAGTGACCTTTGGTGTCTATTTAAACTTAAATATATGAACCTCCTTTTATTAATGGAAGTATAATAATGAGTCATTTATTTTTCATTAATTATATAATTTTAATTGTTTGAATATTCTCCTCAAAACCCAATAGGTACTTTGGCAATGTGATCTTCACCACCACACCAATGGCCGTTGCAGGCGATCTTGTGTCAAACCCAACATGGTATGCAGCAAGTAGGATCCATGACGCCCTGGCCAAGATGGAGGATGAGTACTTGAGATCGGCCCTCGATTACCTCGAGCTACAGCCTGATCTAACGGTCCTTGTGCGTGGGGCCCACACCTTCCGGTGTCCAAACCTTGGGATCACCAGCTGGACTAGGCTACCTATCCACGAGTCGGATTTCGGGTGGGGCCGCCCTATCTTCATGGGGCCCGGAGGGATCCCGTTCGAGGGGCTGGCTTATATGTTGCCTAGCCCGGTGAATGATGGGAGCTTGTCTTTGGCCATTGCCTTGCAAACTGAACATATGAAGATGTTTGAGAAGTACCTCTATGAAATTTGAGGTCATCTTGATGATTTCTTAGCTCATTGTGATTGTAAACCACAAAAGGACTTTGTTGGGATGATTTATGTGATTTACATTCATTATTTCAAGTCGGTTTGTGCAAATTTTGGAATTCCCAACCTTCTATTACCGCATGTTCCTAGGAGCTCAAGGAGGTTGTTAAAAATATTCTTGAGATAGAAGAAAAAAAACCAAAAAAGTTTTATTAAAGCAGCATAAAAAAAAATTAAACGTAACAAAGGGTCCGGATGAAAGTGACTTATTTAAAAAAGTAATTGAAACTTGAAAGTCAGCCATGAGAGTCGAACACTAGCCCCAAATAAGTTCATGCAACCACTTCACCATGTTCAACTTTGTCCAAATAAGTTCATTATATTTTTATTCATTGTGTATTAGTTTGGGCCTGAGGCCCTAAATCAAATATTGGAGGCCCTGTGCAGGAGCAAGGTCGGGCTTGCTCAGCATGAAAAACTTTCAGAATGACGTGTAAAAAGGCTGAAATAATTGAACGAAAATAAAATATTTCAACGCAATGCGCCTTGAACAGGGGCTTTTAAAAGGACATTGTCTTCTTCTTCCTTGTGTAGATGGACGAACAGCAGCTCCTTGGTGGCGAACGGCGACGGAAGCAGGTGGTGGTGATGGCCGGCGTTGCAACTGGTGGCCGGAGTTGGTGGTGCCCAAAATTAACCCAAAATAGAAAAAAAACAACCCTTAACTTAGAGGAAAAATATGATTTTGGGGGATTATCAAATCTGATTTTTGTGATGATAGGGATAAAAACGGAGAAGGTGAAGAGTAGATGATGCGCCCTTGTTGCTTGCCCAAGTGCTTCTTTAAACAGGGGAAGGTGAAGCTTGCTTGAAACAGAAGAAGGGAAGGCATTGGTGGGAGTTGGAGGTGGGTTGGAAGAATGGAGAACTGAGGGATTGGGATTGGGTGGTGTGGAGGTGACCAAGCTTGGGAAGAAGGTGGAAGAGAGCCACATCCAGTCCTCTTATTAATAGGACATGCCTGCATTGCATGTCTTTGGAAGCTTCTAAGGAAGAAGGATAAAAACAAATAAAAAATTCTTAATTGCTAGAAAGTGAAGTTGGCATACTGGGTTGGACTGTTGGAGTGTTGAGTGTGGAGTGTGGAGATCATAGGTTGAAATCCCACATCCTTCATTTTTATTTTTCCACCTCACTTGAGTGATATGGGCCGAAAATCATTGAGCCGAGATTAATGGGCTTCGCCTAGGACCAATTTATTTTTATATGAGTTTAATCTAGAAGATGGTCTTGCTTAAATAAAATTTATCTTATTATATTTCCATCTTCATAGCTTATTTTGAGAATTAAATTATCTTTCCAAGATAATTTAATTTAAGGTTTTTATTAAACTATTTCAAAGACGGAAATTTAAATAATATTGAGTATAGACATTCTTTTTTTAAAAACAATTATTTATAAAAATAGCGGCTATTACATCATCATAAATACTCTACCAAAAAAAAAAGAATCATCTTAAATAGGTAGAAAAAACCCTCAATTTGACGGATGTAAGTGTCGGTTCCCAAGCTAAAATTCGAACCCGCTTCAAAATCATGGAGAGAGAGTGTCGGTTGAGTGACAATAACGGCAAAACCAGATAGGCGGCCTCGAAATTCCAACGTCGTAAAATGGAGAACCATAAAAGGGGAAGGAGGGGAGACAGAGAGGGCATTCGAAATTGGAGAAAACAGAATATAGACAAAGTCATCTACATTTTCTTGAAGTGTTCTTGGCTCATAAGGCCATAAAATGTGAACATGCAATACAAATATGTGAACGTACCTATTATACGTAAACGTATACTAAATTATCTAAAGTTCAAATGTGATTATATGTGAATAGCCCTTGTAATAATGTGAACATGTGTATAAAATATGTGAACAGAATGTAAAATGTCAAGTGTCGTGTTTTAGGCAAAATAAGCGAAAAAATGAAAAATAAAAAATGTATATGTTTTTAATTTTTTGTCAAATTTTTTTAAGTCTTTTAACGCCCATATGATGATTTAATCGAACATGAACATATGAACATATGAACATATGAACATATGAACATATGACCATATGACCATATGACCATATGACCATAAAACATGAACAAACAGTACTAATATGTGAACACACTTGCAATATATGTGAACGTATTATAAAATTTCTGAACTGGTAAGGTGATTATATGTAAACATGTCTTATAATAGTGTGAACATATGCATAAAATATGTAAACGTAATTTAAAAAGTTAGATGTCGTGATTTTGGAAAAAAAAAACAAGCGAAATTTGTTTTCATTTTTTATTTTTCATCGAAATTTCCATTTTGCTCTCTTCTCTTTTAATCTTAGCCATCTATTTCTCAAATTCAAGGATCCTCATTTGTTTCTAGTTCTCATGATAAGCCTCATTTTCATGTGAATCAACATCTATATTGTATATTATACTTCAATATACACATTTCCTATAGGATGAAAAACTTCCAAATTATAGATTTGATATGGTATGGGAAGTAAAAAGTTGAACCAAAGACACATATTATATATAATGTTTAATTTTAATGATAAGTGCTCGATCGTTCAATCTACCTGTCTAAAAAATTTCTTCTGAACTCATACCATTTTTTTATTCTAATTTTACCAAGGAATCTGCTTATAGGAGAAAAGAATCAAGGATGTTGAAGAAAGGTCTAGAAATTGAGGTGCTCAATACAGAACTATGAATGGGGTCGGATAGGATCTGACTCTGCAGTTGTGAGGTTGTACGCGGCCAATTCAGGCGCCGCCATTGATTCATCTGAACCGTACGCAGAATTATGAATGGGAACCCGTAAATCCGGTCTATCCTTTGTAAAAGGGAAGGTGGATTATGAAGGGAAGAGTCTTAAGGCGTTGATTTTCGGTTAATAAATCCACCTTTATTGTTCTTCTTATGTAGGCTGAATTTCACAATGGGAAGGTGGATTATGAGGAAAAGAGTCTTAAGGAGTTGATTTTGGGTTTTTCAAAGTCAACATTAAAACTCTTCTCCTCATAATTCACCTTCCCATGTGAAATTCAGCCTACTTTGTTCTTCTTATGTAGGCTGTTTATTGGACGGGGAATTCATTCAGCCTACTTTCTCCTCATAATTCACCTTCCCATGTGAAATTCAGCCTACTTTG
The DNA here is from genome assembly GCA_964016875.1 of Fallopia convolvulus. Classification (NCBI taxonomy): domain Eukaryota; kingdom Viridiplantae; phylum Streptophyta; class Magnoliopsida; order Caryophyllales; family Polygonaceae; genus Fallopia; species Fallopia convolvulus. The sequence goes on from OZ024731.1 coordinate 57,067,018, forward strand.
TTCTTCTTATGTAGGTTGTTTATCGGACGGGGAATTCATTCAGCCTACTTTGTTCTTCTTATGCCTACTTTGTTTCTTATGTAGGCTGAATTTGGATTGTTTGTTATGTAGGCTGAATTTGGATTGTTTGGAATCTTTATTGGACGGAGATTGTTTAGTACTTTGTAAATGGGAAGGTGATTGTTTAGTACTTTGTAAATGGGAAGGTGGATTATGAGGAGAAGAGTCTTAAGGAATTGATTTCGGAAAACTCAAATCCCAAAATCAACTCCTTAAGACTCTTCTCGTCATAATCCATAGGCTGAATTTGGATTGTTTGGAAATGTACACATTTTCCTTCTGATATAATATCATCCATCTACTTGCTTGTGTATATACAATCGATGTGGGATGCATATTGCGTTTGATCATGAAGTTAAAGCTAATTCGTTTGAATATGTTGGGTCCAATTTTGTCCTTTGGGCCAAGTTCATTCATTTGTACAGTTAATGGCCCAAGCTTATGGACCGGCCCACTTATATCATCAGAGGCATGCATTCGTGCATTTTGTTAATCCATGCAAACCTGGCCATGTAACTTACTCTTTCCCAACTCATACGCATATGCTATGTTTTAGACGTGTATACATAACGCAGCGTATTATCTCTTTTCTTCTTTTTTTATATTTGCTAATTATCGCTTTATTATTTAGCGGTTATTTCGCGCAAAATCAGTCTCAAGAGTTATACATAAGCTGCATCCAAATCTTTACAAGGGTGTCAATCATAAGCCTGAAATGGCCTTGGCTTTAACTGAATTTGAGGCACTTTGTGGCTTTCTTGAATCTTGAACTTAAGGTATTTATGGTATCTTGCTTCGTGAAATTAAGGACTTGCATGCATATTTGATATTTAACGTTATATGACCCAAAAGTTCAACTAGCCAAAAATATAGGAAGCACAAGTACATAACCCTTTAAATTCAAAATTACCCAATAATTTTAGAGAGGTTCTAATTATAACCCAAGAAATTTGTAGTAGTTCCACTACCTTTTGACCTATTAATTGAAACTGCCAAACTTTAAACCAGCCTTCTAGAGAGACCTTGTAAAGGCACACAAAAGCATGATCATATTACAAAGCTAGCAAAATATTCCCACATGAAAAGATGCTTTTACTGATCAAACACCCAGAGTTTACTCCAAAGCAACAGAGTAAATTGTCTTCTTACATTAAATCTCAAACCAAACACCTTCCCTGATATGTTTTCTATGGAAAAACATAATGACCAGTGGAAACATATAAATATAATTGGGAAATCACCAAGCATACACCAAAATAAACATGACAACCTAAGTTTGAAACTAGCAACTACTCAAATCACCCACAAAACTCAAGGTCTTCTATGAAACTTCAACATTTTTTTTCATGGCAAATCAAATGATGGAAATGAGAATCAAACCGAAGACGGCAATGCAAGGAAAGATGACCGAAGAATGTGTAGAAAGTGAGGATGCTCGGTTTCTTCGAGAATGATGGATAGACGAACTCTCCCCGCCACCTGCTGCTCCATGTGAGCCTTTCTTCACATAGGAAAGAAAACTCCCTTGATCTTTATTCTCATTACCTGCAATAGAACAAACAAGCTTGTAAGAAATGCTAGGAACTGAAGAGGAAGGATGAGAAAAATACAGGGTTAAAGTTTACCATGAATTAGACTTCTTTGCATATGATTTTCTTGCACTAGAATTGAGGATGAAGATATGGAGCTGGCTGAGAATTCGGGGTTTGCAATGGAGATGGAAATTGATAGGATGATGAAGAAGAGACAGACTAAGGATTTCAGGTCCATTTTTTTTGAAGATCTTTCTGTGTTTAGAAGGAAGGGTGTTCTTTGTAGGTTGATTGGGTGTGGAGTGAAAGGGTTTAACTCTTCCCTTGATTCTTATTGCCAGGGCATTAGAACAAAGTAGGACCCCAAAAAAGCCTGTAAATCAAAAGAAAATCATACACATGTTGCAGGAATTTAACTCATCACTACTTTGGTGATTTATCATTTCATTGCCCCAGAGGACACTAAAAACATTTGTTGATTATCCTTGTTTTTATTTAATTAATTTTCATGATTTATATAAGAGGCATATACTCTAGTAAGGTAACCTAAGCCATGGAGATAATTCAGATGGATTTTTAATGATTATGTACAAGTTGAAAAATGCTTGATTGTAACCATTAATAAGTTGTTAAGTTGATGGGTTAAATTTTCCGGTTAAGCAACATTTTGACATATATAGATGACCATGAAAGATTCCTTGTTAATAAGGTAATAACCCTTCTTTGGTTATTTACTTTTCGGGTTGCAAATCTTGTAGAACTTGTTGGTCAGTGATTTGATCGATCAATATGCTTCTTTTGATGAATTTTTACTCCAAAAAGGAGAATAGGATTCCTTCTTTTCTTGATGGTCGGAAAGTAAAGTGGGAATGTGTTTCATCAACCATGTGCACTAGGTTTCAATCTCAAATTCTAACTAAAGTCACTTTTATTAAAGCATGCAACTTTTTAGTAATTTGCAACACAATATCAAATCCGAATTACTCAAAGAAAGAAGGATCAGAAATGGCTTGAAAATGAGATTCAACAAGAAGAAATCAATAGGTACCCGGCCAAAGAGACCCAAAACCGGGTGTTCTGGAGCTCCAAAATGCCCAGGTCCATCTTCTCAGCGAGTTGTATCCAAAATTCTCCTTCAAGATGTAATCAGGAATGTGTTTGGTCTAAGAATAAAAATTTAAGATGTCAGTACTAGAAAACTCCCGGGGTCTGTTAATTGTGCTAAAAAAAAGAAGCAAAACCTGCAATCAACTGAAAATCTGTAGTGAAATAGATAGTTACCATCTTCAAAATCTTCAATAATTGATAGGGAAAGATCAGCATAAATACACAGGAGACCCATGTCTCTCATGGATCTCTCCCATAGTTAACTCGTCAAGCAATTCAAATGCAGGCAACAATTTTCTGTCTCTGCAAACTGTCTCTAGCAAAACAAGCCATGAATTCAGTTCGGGTTTGAATCCCATATCCATCATCAAGAACAAAGCTTTAGCAGCTTCTCCTACTCTCCCATCCTCACACATTTGAACCAGAACTTTGTTTGAAGTTATAAAATGAGGTACAAAGCCTCTTCTAAGCATCAGCTTCAACAGGTTTGCAGCCTTCTCTGTCTCGCCTGCATCACACAATGCATTCAACGTCATCCTATAACTGGTTCTGTTTAAGTATACACCCTCATAAGGTAATCTCTCAAGCATTGCAAGAGCTTCATCAAATTTATTCTCTCTAAAAAGCCCTCCAATTACAACATTGAAGGTCACCGCATCTGCTTTGCAACCTTCAGTTTTCATCTCTATCAGAAAATTTCTAGCTTCATCGATATTCCCTGCCCTGCAAAAGCAATTAATCAAGGTGGTATAAGTGATGGTATCAGGCTTTAGGTTTGACTTCTTGATCTCATCAAAAAACTCCATGGCTTCTCTTGTTCTTCCCTCCTTGCAAAAACCATTCATAAGGCAAGAGAGATTGTGCAAATTGGGCTTACATCCATTTTCCTTCATGAACTGCACTATCTTCTTTGCCCGGTCAACCTTTCCTGCTTTGCAAAACCCGTTGATCAAAATATTGTAAGTCATTGCATCTGGCAAGATCTTGTTCTTTGAAACCATCTCCTCAAACAAGTTAAATGCTTCTTCAAGCCTCCTGGAATCACATAGCCCGCCCATTAGGGTAGTGTAGGTGATCAAGTTGGGATAAGAAACAATTGATGTCTTCATCTCCTCCAAAACCTCATAGGCCATTTCAAGATTCCCTTTCCTGCAATGATACTTAACTAGAATATTGAATATACATGTGTTTGGCTTTAGATCAAGATTCCTCTTTGCAGCCAGAAGAAACCGTCTTGCCAAGTCCATCTGATCTGATTCCACAAGAAGATTAAGACACGTGCTAATAGCCTTCATAGAAGGCTTCTCACGAACAATCGGTTGAATTAGGTTAAACAATTCAATAATTTTATCATGTAGAGAGCACTTGGAGTACTGCTTCATAAGGTTCAAGATTATACCCTCCTGAAACTTGCAGGGCTCATACTTCATTTGTCTAAGGATCCCTTCAACAGCATTGAATTTCCTCCACATGGAAAACTTGTAGAGAATTGTTCCATAAGTATCATTGTTGTGATTGAAACCCTTTTGCTCAGCTACCTTGTTGAATATATCTAACGCGTGCTGTGGATCTTTCTGGCGTTTGATCAGATTAATAGCCTCCTCATGAGTTATATATTTCTTCTTCTTATCTGTTTCTTGTAGGGCAACTGCTGTAGGTCTGGGTGGAGGATCTGGTTTCGGAGAGTTGCGCTTGGGGTATTGGGTTGGTAGAATCCATGGCAGTGAAGAAGATGATGGCGGAGTCCATGAAGACGAGAACCGTCTGTGGAAATTATGGAGAGGAACACGGAAGGAAGTGATCGGCATTGAAGAGGTTATAAAACTGTGTTCTTCATAATCTGAAAAAAATCACATATAGTTTCTCCATTGCTCTTCCAACCACATTTCAGTTCGGATTTCATAAGCATTGATTGATCAAGAACGAATGAAATATGTCAGGGAGCTTAGAAATCATAATTAATGTCCAAAGCATCAACCTTGAATGTAAATTTCATAACACAGGCAAAGCTGGAAGAGGGAAAGCAAGGGGATTTCTCTCTTAGACATTTTCACAAACAGGTACTCTGCATAGTCTACTTCCAAGATTTGTAACACATGGAAGTAACCAACAAAACTAGACCTTAGAGAATTAGATATTATATGGCGCTTGAAGATTGGAAGTGACAGGAAAGGGGAAATTTCAAGGAATAGGAGGAGGAAAAATCGAAAGCTCACCCTATGCAGCAGGAAGCGAGATGGGTGATGGAGAATTCGGAATAAGAGATGAAACTCACGTAGAAACCGTAATCGCGGATGAGAATTAAGTTTGAAGAAGTGACAAATTTCCAACCGGATGCGTGATTTCTTGTACAGATTTTGTGTCCCCTGATAAGATGAGTAGATGCCGGAAATCGGATTATACGAGGGTTTTTCTCTGTTCTCAGTGGCATTTTATAGCGAACCATTTATGCAAGTCATTTAACTTTCCCACCTTCATTCAGGGAGAATTAAATTATATACCTCAGGTTTTAATAGGTGAGAAAAAAATACCCTCATCTTTGAATTGTTTTTTGGGAAATTCCTTTTAGTACCCATCAATTTTTGTTTTTTTTTTCTTTTTTGATGTCCCAAAAAAACATAGTCCTTATGGTTTGGCTATTCTGGTTGACGTCCCTCTGGCCTCTTGGTTCATGAATTTGAGTATTTAAGAGTTGAATCTTACTAATTTAAGGATGATGAACCCGAGTTTAAATTTAACTAACTTGAACCAAAAAGAGGCGTCACTAGAAAAAGCTAAAAACTTTAGACACCAAAAAAAAGGCAAAATTGAGAGACAACAACAATATTGACTTAGTGTAGCTCCACTTCAGCCAATTTGGGGGGTCAGGATGGGGGCACCCCTGAGAGGGGGTGCACTCGGAAAGTCCCGGATGTTTTAGAATGGAGGAGCATGGAGATTTTGGTTTTTGACGCATTCAATCTAAATGATAAGTGAATTAAATTTGAATGATTCATCAATCAACTAAATGGCCTATTGCCCCCTACATGAAGGAAAGATTTCGGTACCCGGACAAATTGGCATGGAAAATCCCTACATGAAACTTGTATTACAATTCTATACATTCCATGAACAAATAAAGCTCACAAGTCAATGGAAAAGTAAAAATTACCACATCATGAACACTTTACAAAACCAAACAATCAGGAACCCATATCTACTCTCTCTCACACACCTCATAACTCAGATTATGCATTTGAGCACAGCACAGAACACACCAGCAATTCAGCATCATCATAATAAACAAACAGCAAACAAAAGTGCAAACTTTCTTCTACTAATCATCACCAAACATGGAAGACGAAATTCCAAGTGAGGAAGCAAATGTGGCCGTGGTGGTGGCATCTCCACTGAGATACTTCTTGAGCCTCTCCAAATCATCCGCAGCATCAGCCATGGTGGGCCGACTATAAGGAGAATCTTGGGCGCATACAATCCCAAGCTCAATGAGCTCTCCAATGGCCGCCTCCCACATTCCTTTCACCTCTGGATTCTGTTCTCTGGAAGCTCTCAGCAACGCCGGGTCAATAACCATCTCCATTCTTCCTTGGTGGTAGTTGCTTTTCACCCACTTCTGCAGGCTTAAGCCTCCAGCAAACATCTCATCCGTCGGTCTCTTTCTTGTTATCATTTCCAGTACTATGATTCCAAAGCTGTACACATCGCCCTTTGTGGATGTGCTTGATCCGAATCCATATTCTGTCACAAGTTATGAAAAGCACTTGACCCCTATTTTGAATTGTTGGGTTTTTTTAAGAGTTTAGATAGAGAAGAGTTAACAAGAAATGAAAAAGAAAGGAAATGTCCACGTGTTTTTTTGTAGGCTACATACACATTTTGAAGTAACTATTCATTAAATTTGTCAATCCACTGATACTATATAAGAGAGAACCAACTTCTTTCTTAAAATTTGCACTATGTAGTGCGCTACCTGCATTAGATATTTGTCCTGCACTCCTGCTACTTTTGTCATTATAATTTTTTTTTATAATTTTTTCAATCTGATTTTTAAAAATTGCACCCAATGTCCTTGTCTACATTTGTCAAGTGATACTTCTTATTAATGAAAAAATAAATCCTGTTTTTACATGTTTTCTTTCGTATTTATTATCCTAAAATTTTTCAATAAAATGCAAGTACAGGTTAAACTAGAACAGTGCATGACACCGGATTTACACTAGTTAAATTAGAAGTCAAGATCAGATTTTTCCAAGGTTTATCACAGGTTAAACAGCCTTACCTGGAGCGATGTATCCAACTGATCCACATAGGACGTTAGCAGTTGAGCTTCCAACATTTTCAGCAGTGCCAGAACTCCCAGTTTCAATTTTAACAATCAACCTAGAAATCCCAAAATCTGAAACAAGAGCTGTCATATCATCATTCAGAAGAATGTTGCTCGGTTTAAGATCACAGTGTACGACTTGAACTGGAGAGTGATGGTGCAGATAAGCCATGCCTTCAGCTATATCACTGCAAATATTGATTCTCTGAATCAAGCTGAGATCACTTACCTGTGACTGGTAAAGCCAACTATCCAAGCTTCCATTTGCCATGTAAGGAAGGACAAGGGCTTTGAAATCGGGTAAGCTGCAAGCGGTTATGATTCTAATCAGGTTTCTGTGTCTAATTCTCTTGAACACTTGGCATTCTCTGTTGAAACTCCTTGTAGAGTTGCCAGTCTGTAGCTGAATCACCTTGACTGCTATAACTGTACCATCTTGTAGAACTCCTTTGTAAACTTGTCCAAAGCTACCTGACCCAATTAACCTTTGACTGTCAAATCCACTTGTGGCTTCAGAGAGCTCTCTGTGTGTTATTCTAGGGAAGTTGTAGATTAATTCTCCTAAAGATTTTTGTCCTGTTTCTACACTGCCAAAGGAAAATTGCTCCTTCATTCTCCAAATGAAAATAGCACAACAGACTATCAGCAGCAGTGCCATTACAGATAGAAGAGTGGTGAGTACAATCAAGAACAAACGTGAGTGAAACCCGTGTTTTACAACAGAAGGGCATATGGGGTTGCTAGAATGTAAGCCACATAAGCGAGGATTATCAAGAAATGATAAATTTGTGGCCATATCAAAGAACCCACCAGAGGGAATCATTCCCTGGAAGTTGTTGATAGAAAGGTTCAAGAATGAGAGACTCTTTATTGTGCTAAGATTTGTAGGGATTTCTCCAGATAACAAATTCATTGAAAGATCTAGAGACTCGAGGTTTATGAGATCACCCAAGGACTCTGGAATTGGCCCATGGAGAGAATTATGGGAAAAGTTTATCAGCCTCAAAGCTATGCAGTTTGAAATTTGAGAAAAGATATTACCACTGAAGTAATTCCAGGAAAGATCCAGCTCTTGAACATTCTCAAGTTTGCTTAGTTCTATGGGTAAAGGGCCTTGGAGCTTGTTATGGGAGAGATTGAGAAAGATACGGATCTCTCGTATTCCAGATATCTCAGGTGGGATTCTTCCAGTCAATCTGTTATAAGATAAGTCAAGCCTATAAAGATCAGTGCACTTCCCTATGCTTTTTGGGATACTTCCTAATAGGAGGTTGTTATTAAGGAACAAAGAGTTGACTCTGACCAAGTTCCCTAAACTATCCGGGATGTTACCAGCAAATCTGTTATACGAAAGATCAAGGAGACCTAGATGAGGAAATTCACCAAACTCTTTTGGGATTTCACCGCTGAGATCATTATGTGACAAGAAGAGCTGCTCCAAGTAAGGAAGTTTACTGATCTCTCCAGGAACTGTCCCATTAAACATATTTCCTGTCAAATTTAGGATGAGTAAGCTTGATAATTTAGCTAGGCCACAAGGAACTGAACCAAATATTAGATTGTCCTGCAACAGTAAATTTGTCAGATTAACAGTGAGTCCCCCAATAGAATCTCGTAGATTGCCTCCAAGGCCCATACCGGCCAGCTCAATCTCTCTTAAACTGGAGCAGTTGGCAAGGGAGGAGAAGAAAGGATCAAGATTGGTGTTGTTGTTATGGCTAACCATATTGTTAAAGGATAAATGGAGACTGTCTAATTGAGGTAGCTTGGCCACTATTTCAGAAGGCAACTCACCCGTGAGATAATTATACTCGACATCCAAGTTGTACATATGTGAAGCATTGATCAGAGATGAAGGGAGTTGGCCTGTGAACTGATTATTGTACAAGTTGAGATTCCACAGATTTGGACAGTTTCCAATCTGCTCAGGGATGTGGCCTGAGAATTGGTTCTGGGAAAGGTCTACATTACTCAAGAGACTGCAGTTTGATAAAAATGAAGCTGAAAGAACACCTTCTAGATTGTTCTCTGAAAGGGTTATTACAGTAAGATTGGAAAGAAGGGAGAAAGATTCTGGTATGGAGCCTCGGATATTGTTTCCATCAAGAAGAAGATGTCTAAGGTGTCTAAGAGTGGAAAGTTCTGGAGGAATCATACCATAGAAGTAATTTTCCCTGAGATTCAGGACACGAAGCCCAGTAAGATTTGAGAGGAAGGGAGAAATTGAGCCCTGCAAATCAAGCCCTTCAAGTTCAAGTCTTGTCACGCGGGTATTTCTACAAATGACACGAGTGAAGTTGCATACGTATGAAGAGTCGTCCCAGTTAGCAAGAGCCTCATTCGGGTCTGCGAGAATTGAGAACTTGAATGCAATAAGAGCAGCTCTATCAGTGATCAGAGAATGAGGATGAGAGTAATGAGCATGCTGAAGGGAGAAAAGAAGAAACAGAAACATGGCTCTGTTGAAAGGCATGCTGAAGAAACTGGAAAATCCCTGTTGCTCTCCCTTGCTCCATGTGGCTGCAAAAAAGAAAGAAAATGAAAAGGCTTTAGGCAAGTTGACGGCAGAGAGAAATGAGAGGGAAATCAAGTTGGAATTGTTAATAGAAGGGTAATGATTTCTGTAGAGACCTATGATTGTTAGCCAAACCTTTTATTCATTGTTGGAAGAGCATGATGACTAGGCATCCACCACAAAGAGATCATTTAATTTTGAATGAATTAGAAGAGGAAGGCACAAAAGAGGTGAATGTATCATATATTCATATGAGAAAAATCGTTTTCAGCATTCCAAAACCTCCACCATCTAACCACTAAGCAACTGCTTGTCTAGTATAACATTAGTGTTATTGTCCACTGAGGCTGTGTATGCAATGATGGAGGTTACTCTCCAAGGCATCAGCTTTTCTATTTAACATCCACAAGTTTAGATGAATGAAAAGGAGGCAAAAAGAGAGGGAAAAAGAACTCCAATTAAAATATATTTTAAACAAAAGAACAGCACAGAGATAGGTATAGGCATAGGCGCATAGCCACATACATGAATTCCCAATTTTAGTATTATACACCCATTTTAAACAAGACCTATGAACAAAATAAAAGCAAAAAAAAAAAAGGCCGAAAAAGGACAAAGTTATAACAGTAGTACCAATGTCATGTTCTACATCTTCATATGCTTGTCAGTCATGGTAGTTCCCCTGTCTCTGTCATGCCCATTTACATCACCCAATTCAACTCCATATTCTAGGATGCAATCCTAAGATAGAAGTTGTGACTTAAATGGAGGTATCTCGTGTCTATGTCACATACATCTCTATATCCAAATTCTCAAGGCTCCAGACTTGTGTGTTTATTACCTTAGTAGCATTCCTGACTTCCCAAACCAGCAAAAGTAATTTCACACCAACTGAGCAGAATAGATTCTAAGAAGTAAAAGACATGAACCGCAAAATATGAATTTGCATCATGGAGTGCTTTAAATTATGAAATTGCATGTGGGAGTCCCACAAAGTATAAATTTGCATACGAAAGCAACAAGGATAAAATTATATTATCAAAAAATGCAATCTATGAATTTGCATACAAAAATGCAAGCGATACACATGAACATAGTTGAAATTTGTATTGCAAAATCACAGTGTACTGTTCAACATCCAAAATTTAGACGCCATTGTTCACCAATATTATCCTCGGTAGATGTTCTTGTGTCATCTAGATTTTTGTGTAGAAAAAGGACATCCAAATCTAATCCAGCCTTCAAAATACAGATCTAAACTTAATAGCCCTTGTTCCCTCGAATACGAGCTCTCATGTCAACCTGGAAAACAAATGAAGAGATTGTATGAATACGATAGTTACATGCTCCTTGGATGTGAAGAAATTATGTTTCTTGAAGTTTTTCTAACATCAAATGCAGATTCGATTAATGTTTTCTGTAGCTCAGAACTTAATTGGCTATTCTCAGAGATACCAAGACAGAGTGCAAACACAAATTGTCATTTTAACATTACACATGGTATCTAGAATGTACAATAAATATTGCCCCATTCACATGAATTGTGTTGAGTTCACAATGTTTCAAGCCATCTCTACTCTACTTTGATCAAACACGCAGACCCAAGAATTCCAAGTACCACTGAGAAATGAACAAATGTACATATTTTCTGAGAAAAAGCAATAATCCGTATGGCAGTGAAATCATCACAGATATACTATAATGATCATCATTTTCACTACCACTCAGTCCCTCACCCAATTTGCATACATACCCGAGCAAGTATACAGACAAGAAGCTGCTAGAAAAGATAAGACAGATTAAAAGGAAAAGCTGGTTGACCAGTGAAACAAATAGCATGCATTACTTGGTAACTATACTTTATGAGAAGAAATAACAGACCTGGCCTCTCTTGCAATTGAAGTATGTTTCTCTCAATCCCACACATTCACTTGGTATGCAAGGTGTCTTCTCTCCAGCGCATTCTCTATATGATCTCTTTTGAACCTATCCATATAGCGTATGACACACATCAGAAGACCCTTTTCCAGATGCTTCCACAAAAATGCATGCAATAGAAGGTTATTAATTATCCACCAATAGACAATAAATTGGAGCTGGAAGAAGCATCAAAGGCAGTTCATGATTATGTTCAGAGACAGAAAAATAAAAATTTCAAAGATGATGGTCACTCTACAACCAGAAAATATTACACATAAATAGGTCATGATCAATAATGAAGAACCCACATCATTTACTCTGATAACGAACGAGGATAATACTGTACTAAACAAGCAATTTCCTAGTAGCAAATGAAGAGACACCGACCAAGTTGACTTCCATCGAGACTTGAAAAGATTATACAATCAGGGTGTCAATTCTCAACCTAATTATGTAACTGGGTGCTCTTTAGCCCAATTTTCAGTCAAAGATACCGATTGGTTAAGAAAGCACATCGATTATCCATTTGTGTCTCATGAATCTGACAAATTGGTTTAACGAAAGCAACCCCTGAAACCCTAGAAAATTCACATTCCAAGCAAGAGGAGCGGATCGCAGACTTTCTCCCCCCAAAAAGATAGTTTCTTTTCTGAGATCATCTAACCAAAAATTCATAAAAACACTCGCATGAATCAATCCACCAATCCGAAGAAACTGAAAAATAATCTCATTTTCAGCTTGACGCATAATAAGAGGAGTTGGGATTGTTGTACCTTGACACAATCGGACTCGCTAAGACACTTGACGAGCTCCTCTGCTAGGCCTTTGCAAGATTTAGCCATTGCAGACCTCTCTCTCTTCCTGTGTGTTCGTCACTCAAAAAGGGAAAAGGGTTTTCTTTTCCGGGAAGGCTATCAAGTCGGAGAGTAAGCGGAGAATCGCGGTGGTCGTCGACTTCGGTGCTTTTTGGCGGCGATTTAACTCTTTCCCGAATACCCGATTATATTTTGAAAAATTCCATTTAAAGCCATCGAAATTTGAGAAATTTTTTAAAGTGCCCTTATCATATGGTTGAAATAGGTGTTTTAATTCCCTAAAATATAAAAATTTAAATATTAAATATAGTGATTTTATCTTATACTGAATATTATATTTTAAGTTTATTGATCGATAATGCATAATTTTTTTATATTACATGAAATCTAATAAATTTTTAAATTTTAATATATCTTATCGAACACAATAAATTTCTAAATAATTTTTATATGTACTTTGTATTTCTGTGACCTAAACTCACTCACTTACGAAGATCGATCAATAAACTTAAGTATTGCTAAACAATTAACTAATTAATCCTCCCACTTTCTATTTCTATTCCGATTTCATATATATTAATAATTAATTTCAAATTACTTTCCAACCCACGTTGTTTGAATTACTTTTCAACCCAAATTTGTATAAAGTAAAATACTTATAATTTAACTACATATTTCATATTTGATAATACCCTGAGTCTAATTCTAAAATTGTAACAAAACATATTTTTTTAAATTAAAAAGAGTTGGTTCAAGTGGTAAGCTATTTACAATATCCATAAGGTCTAGGTTCAACTCCAATAGATGTAAAAAAAATTTTTTGGGAGACTCACTCGTACATTATTATTATATACCAAGCACCCCCTAAGATTTTTCAAATAGAAGATTCAACAATAGAGGCTTTTTCTAAACCAATAAATGGGCCTATATCTGGCTCACATAAATGGCCCAATATTCACATCATTCCAATTTGGATTGGGTCTGGCCTGATTTAGCTGAGATGTATCCATCTTTTGGAAGTGTGTGTGTCTTTTTTTTTTTTTTTTTTGGGTAGAAAAGGTGGGTTAAACCCTTTTATTCATAATAGCGAAAAGCATTACATATTGTTACTTATAAAGTTATCAATTTCCATAATAGAAATAAGCCCATCCGGAGGAGTGTTAAACAGCACAAACTCCCCGGAGCAGTTTTCACTAAACGCAGCTAGCCAGGCGGCGGCCTGGTTCCCGCTTCGAGCAATGTGGCGCACCTTGATCTCCCAGTCAGTCGAAGAAATCAAGTCACAACATCTATTTATCAGCCCTTTGTTGAATGCATTTGTTGGTTCTGTTGTAGCAACCACCTTAAACACTTCCATAGCGTCGACCTCAACCTCTATTTCTGCAATCATCAGCTCTTTGGCTATAGTAAGCCCATGAATCAGACCAAGTAGTTCAGCCGTAAACGCAGACGAGCCTCTAGCAATGTATGCATTCATTAAGTCACCATTCGAGTCCCGAAAAATTCCTCCTGTGCCAACAATGGCTTCACCTTCCCTGTATGCTCCATCTGAATTCAGTTTCACCCATCCCTGTTTTGGTTTTCTCCAGCATGACAAGGATGCATTCTTTTCAAATTTCGATCTTTCGCATGTTGTCTTGAAGCTGTCGATACTCTCTTGCCTTCTCAACCACATAAACATACCTATTGTCCGGAATTGGATCGCTAGCATTGAAGGTCTTATATTGACCCGTCGGACTTTAACAAAGTTACACATCCTTATTTACAAGTTGTGATATGTGTATCTATTTTTTATATAAGGATTCTATAATGTGCCCAACGAAGCCAATTTTACAAAAAAAAAATATTTTAATAATCTTCCTATTTTTCATATTCTAAAATAAAAGATTAGTTTTTAAAATTAATTTTTATTTTGTCAAAGATTAGTTTTTAAAAAAAGGGTGGTGTGATACAATCTAAAAATAACATGTGTTGTTTAATAATTTTTTTAACCTCCGCTTTAGGTTATAGTTATGATAGATGCATTATATATAAAAAATGATTATAAGAAATAAAATAATTAAAAGCATAAATATGATAAACCGTAAATAAAAATTAAGACTATTAATATAATTTACCGAAGTTTGAAAGGCTAATGGTCAAATCTAAATTATTTATGAAGAACAAGCTACGTACAATGGAAACTAGGGTTAGGGTTTACACTGAATTATCCATGAGTCTACTTTCCATCTTTTCCATTGGACGGAAAAACAAAGTGATGATTGATCGATCGATGGAGACACAAACAAAATCCAGCATGAATTGGATTCTGTTAGATTCCGGCGGGCCAATATGACGTGGGGGGTACACACGTCGGATCATGCGCATAAGCGCGACAGGTCCAACACATAAGTCCGTGGGGTTCCATCCTAAAACCAATTGACAATAAGAGGAGTAGCCCAAGGGTATATATGTTGGGCAAATCTTTTCATAAATCCCGATGTGGAATAGCTTTTTATATCTCAACACGCCCCCTCAAGTGCAACTGCCTGGCCCCGCAATATGCCAGTTGCAACTTGACGACATGCCTTTAGGCCGGCCAGCCCATATAGACCAGGAGTCGAGACCCAGACCGAACAGGCTCTGATACCATGTTAGATTCCGGCGGGCCAATATGACGTGGGGGGTACACACGTCAGATCATGCGCATAAGCGCGACAGGCCCAACACATAAGCCCGTGGGGTTCCATCCTAAAACCAATTGGCAATAAGAGGAGTAGCCCAAGGGTATATATGTTGGGCAAATCTTTTCATAAATCCCGATGTGGAATAGTTTTTTATATCTCAACAGATTCCATTGGATCTATGGCTCCAAATCTTAAGCTTCCTCCTTGTCCGATCTCTCCTCGTCTTTCGATCCATCTGTAAATCGTTCCTCTCCATCATCGACGACCCGGAATTCGTCTCCTTACACTTTCGACACTTCCCCGGCAACGCCTCCAAAACCCGATTCTTGACCCACAAGTTAACCAACTCCAATGAAGAAATCGTCTATGAAGTACGTGAAATTAACAACTTGTTTGCATCCTCGCCGTCGTCCACATGGAACCACAAAATCATCGACCCGATAATGCCATCAAGGGTTCTAATGCATTGGAATGTGAAATCCTCCCTAAACGGACTTCTTTTTCTCATGTTCAAGAACTCTAACACCTCCACGGCCTACGTACTTTGGAATCCTTCAATCAAGAAACACCGTCGATTGTCTCTCCCGTCAATGACATACTCCCAGTTTGGACTCGGGCACGATCCCTTGTCTAATGATTACAAGTTAGTCACTTTTGATAGTCATCACACTCAAGCTTGGGTTTATAGCGTCAGAACGGACACTTAGACCTGGATCTCAGACACAAGACGACTTCGTCACAAGTTAGAGCACGAAATATATGATTATTGTAGGAGCTTGTCTTTTAAGAACATGACATTGTGGATTGAAAATTATTATAGTATTAAGACCGAAAGGAGTGAAGATAAGCTTCTTTGGTTCGACTTTGAAACCGAAAGATTCGATTATGCTACTGAGATGCCGCCCTACTTGGAAAACGGACCGATTTGTCAAGGGCTAATGAGGCTGGATGGCGGATCTTCGGTGGGGATGTGGCGGGTTGATAAAGAGAAGCGAGTCTTTGTATGGGCCTTGGAAACCGAAGCCATGTCGTGGACCTTGCGTTACAAGATCGCTCCTCCACACAAGTCGCAGCAGTCAATCTCGCGCTACACTCATATTGAGTCGATAGTAGAGGAGAGGAATGGAGAATTGGTGTTGAAGTATTGGGATCCATTTTGTAGAGAGTTAAGTGTTGAATCATATGAGATTGACGTTGAGACGCAAGTGTACCGCAGAAAGTTTGGAGGAGCTGTTCAAGATTGTCTTATTTATTGTGAGAGCTTAGTTATGCTTAAGTAATTGGCTATAGCCTATATTAGTTTGGATCAAATAGAGGGTACGTAAGTAAAATAGTTACGAGTTGGTTTGATTAAACTTACGAGTAGAGGTGAGGAATGGAGAATAATTGGCTTGTACTGTTTAGAATAAATTTTTTGAGATTTTGAAATTCTCAAAGGTATTGGTTTCTACTTTCTATGTTGAGATCGAGTATTATATTATTTGGTGCCTCTGTGTATGTGATAAGTTGATGCTTTGGTTCATGGTTTGACTAATTTAAATATCAATCAGTTCCCGCTCATACATATATGCACTGTTCTAAAAATCTCCATCTAGACTCCGTTTAGGTCGTCTAGGCGCTAGACGGTCCCTCTCCACCTAGGGTTCGTCTAACGTTTTTTTAGAACGCTGCATATATGACCACTTTTTTTGAGCCAGCATACATATATATTATTAGGATAGAAAATATTCTCTAAGATATATTTTTGTATTTTAGGATAGCAATTATCTTATGGGAAAATTCTATCTATGTATATCTTTATCATATCTTGTAGATGATTTGCCTTGGGCTCCAAGGTCTTCACTTGTATATATTTACGGTATTGTAAATCCTTCAGTTAATGAGAATACAGATTACAATCTCACAAATATTGTTTTCTAAGTTTATATGGTATCAGCCTTTTTCCGATCCTAAACACATCTTCCGCTCATCATGTCTGGC
This sequence comes from Fallopia convolvulus, assembly GCA_964016875.1. Lineage (NCBI taxonomy): Eukaryota > Viridiplantae > Streptophyta > Magnoliopsida > Caryophyllales > Polygonaceae > Fallopia > Fallopia convolvulus. The sequence goes on from OZ024731.1 coordinate 57,083,937, forward strand.
ACCGATGGTAACCAAACTCCGGTTGTTATTCCTGCTGTTGTCCCTGGTGATGATCATTCTAAGAAAACCTCTGGCAATCTTTTGTTGGTTGCGACTGGTACCGGTCAGATTCCCACACTTCAGTTCCCGCCGATCACCATTCACCTTGATCGAACGAATTACACGCTTTGGAGGCACACTGTTAAATCGGCCCTCGAAGCGTTCCGTCTTCAATCCTTTCTGAGGGCGGATCATGAACAAGCACCATATCTCCCTGTTGCAGCCGGCTCTTCTGGTCCACCAACGCCCAATCCAGCGTTCGATGATTGGAATCAGAAGGACAAGTACATTCTTTTGTGGATGCGGTCTACTCTTACGACTCCACTCCTTGCTCATGTTGCTCGGGCTGAAACTACGCATCAAGCTTGGAGCATCCTGGAACGTATGTTCTTCTCTCAAACAAGGGCTCGCCTTATGCATCTTAAGCAACAAATGCAAAGCCTTCCCAAAGGTACGATGAGTATTCTTGAATATGTTGAGAAAAAGCGGGCCTTTTCTGATGCCCTAGCCGAGTGCGCATAAATCGTACCAGATTCTGATTTTATTGAATGTATTCTCAATGGCCTCGATTCATCTTATTCGGCCTTTCTCACATCTTATAATATGCAACGTGATCCAATTTCATCTGATGAATTGCTTGGTCTCCTTTTGCGTGAGGAGGAGCGCCTGAATGCCTCTCTTTCTTCTACTATTGACACATCTCTGTCGGCCAACATGGCCACCAAGGGCTCTCGTTCTTCAACTGAATCCAACAAATCTGAGTCTTCTGCTGAATCTTCTAAAGCTCGGCTTTCAATGCCAAATTTGTGACAAACCTGGCCACCTGGCCATCAATTGCTGGGGCCGGTCTAATTTGACTGATTTTCCACCCACCAATCCGAATTATGGTAGGCGTGGTGGTGGTCGTACAGGCCGTGGTCGGGGCAGAGGGTCTTCACAGCAACATCAGCAGAACCAGTTTTCTTACCCTCCAACAAATCAATATAATAATGCTCCACCTCAGCGTCATGCGTATAACATTGGCATGCCTCCTTCAGCATTGGCGGATCCAAATTGGTATTTTGACACGGGGGCCAATTCTCATGTGACATCTGATTTCGGTAATCTCTTTGTTCATTCCGGTTACTCTAGCAATGAAGGTTTGCAAATTGGCAATGGTATGTCTCTTCCCATTATGTCTTTGGGCAAATCATATTTACCTGCATTTCCTAAACCAATTCAATTACATAATATTCTTTTTGTTCCACAAATCAAGAAAAATCTACTTAGTGTTTCTCAACTTACAAAAGACAATGATGCTTATATGGTGTTTTATCCAAATTGTTGTTTTGTGAAGGACAAGCAGGGACGAACCCTCCTCAAAGGCATCGTTGAAAACGGGCTCTATCATCTTCAAAACCCTAATCCCAGCTCCTCGTCCCCTCAGGCCTATCTTGGTGAGAAGACAACTCTTCAAATATGGCATGAGCGTCTCGGTCATCTGCATGAGTCTATTTTTAAGCGTCTTGTTTCTCAGTTTAATTTACCTATTTCTAATAATAATCTCAAGCATGTTTGTGAGTCATGTCAACTTGGAAAAAGTCACAGACTTCCTTTTACTTATCGTCATGAGTCAAGTCGTTCTCCTTTTGAACTAGTTTATTCGGATGTTTGGGGCCCTTCCCTCGTTGCTTCATTTAATGGAAATTCTTATTTTCTTATTTTTGTCGATGATTGTACCAAGTTTGTTTGGATTTATTTTCTCAATCAAAAATCTCAAGTATTGCAATATTTCCAACTCTTCCAAAAGATGGTTGAAACACAATTCTCCACCAAAATCAAACAATTTCAATCCGACTGGGGGGTGAATATCGCACTGTGTCTTCCTTTTTAGCATCTCAGGGAATTGTTCACCGGGTCTCTTGTCCACACAGTCAATCTCAAAATGGGGTTGCCGAACTATAGTTGAAAAAGGGTTAGCTCTTTTATCTCATGCTAAACTACCAAAGAAATTTTGGGAGCATGCTTTTCATACTTCAGTTTATCTCCATAACCGAACTATAACTCCCATATTACATTACAAATCACCCTTTGAATCTCTTTATGGTCATGCTCCTGATTATTCTTTTCTCAAAACTTTTGGGTGTTTATGCTATCCCTTCCTTCGTCCTTATAATTCAAACAAACTTGAGTATCGATCTTCTCCTTGTATTTTTATAGGTTACAGTTCCAAACATAAGGGCTACTTTTGTCTTCATGTCCCCACAAACCGAGTCTATGTCGCTTGCCATGTCATATTTGATGAGTCTACTTTTCCATATCCACCTCATGCTATAACCGAACCCACTATGGCCAGCTTTGAACCTAATTCTCAAAATCTTTCCTTACTCCAACTTGCGGCTTCTCCGCTGCCAACCGAGCCTGCTGGCTCCCCACCATCCCCACACATCTCGTCCAACACACACCCGACACCATCATCTCCAGTCGTAACGCCTTCTCCCACTCCCATGCAGTCTCCCTTGATCGAACCAAGTTCACAAACCACCCCTCGTGATCATGATTTGAGCTCGGCTTCACGTGCTTTGGATGGAGATCTCTCTGCGGCTTCCTCACATTCGACAGGTATGACACCTTCATACTCTCCTATTTCTTCCTCTTCACCACATTTACAATCTACGATTCCATCCTATTTTAGACTGGTGCCCAATACTCGTCATGAGATGGTCACTCGATCTAAAACCAATAAACTAAAGCCCAAATCTTTTGTCTCCACCAAACATCCATTACCAGCTTTATCTTCCTCCATTGATGAACCCAAAACTTTTGTTCAAGCCTCCAAATTTCCCGAATGGCAAAACGCCATGCAGGTTGAATATGATGCTCTTTTACGTAATGGGACTTGGGCACTTGTACCTCGTCCTAAGCATTATAACATTGTTGGTTGTAAGTGGGTGTACAGGATAAAACGAAAGGCAGATGGATCTATTGAGCGCTATAAGGCGCGTCTTGTTGCCAAAGGATTTAATCAAGAAGAAGGTGTTGATTATTTTGACACTTTCAGTCCGGTTGTAAAACCTACTACAATTCGTATCATTCTCTCTTTGGCCTTACAGTTTGATACGTTGTGTTTTGTACAGCATAACTAGGACTTTTTAGTACATATTTATGTAGTGTTTTAGGCCTATTGTGAGCATTATGGAGCATCAGAGTTGAAGGCCGAAGTTTATAGTTAGCGACTTTTGGAGATGTTGGAGGATGCTGAAGGCCGCGATCGCCGCCGATGCTGAGGGCGGTCATGGTGGACGTCGCCGAGGAGGACAAGGTTGCCGATTTTGAGGACCGCGAGACATTGAAGGCCGCGATCGCGGCCATATATGGGTGGCGATCGCGGTTGCCAGAAGTCGCTGATGGGTCGCGGTTTGCACTTAGGCGCGATCGCGGCTAGTAAGAGGTGGCGATCGCGGCCTAGCTGGATCGGACGCGCGATTGGATTTCTCCGCTTAGTTTATTATTTTGTATTTTTTATCTTTTTAATTTCGACTGGGTCGAGACTATATTAGGTTATTTTTCAGACTTTGTTGTATTCTCTCTTAGACCTAGTTTTCTATTATTCAGACTTTTGTGTTTTTCTCTCTTATGGAGAACTAAACTCCCTAAATTCTATTCAAGTTGAAGCTTTTCAGACTCAAGTTGTTGTGAGATTCGTCTTTACAGGTTTATTTCTACAGGTTATTTCAATTCTCTTGTGCGTAATTTATATTGATTGTGTTGATTTCTTCAGGCCTAGCTAACTTGTTGGAATTAATATTATCTATTGCTAGATCTAGGTTTTCTCGTAGCAAAGCCTGATCTCTGTAGCAACTCAATTGATTTAGGACTCGTTGGACTAAAACAATTGAGAAGAGATTTGAATGCATGTTGATTGTTTGACTCGTTGGAATTCAATTGCATGTATCCTGTTTATCCTTGTTCTTAATGCTAATATCCCAATTATTTATGATCGTTTCATGAATTGTTTGGATGTTAAGTTGCATGTCTCGTTGCCATGTTATAATTCTGATCAGGATAGGAATAACTGAAAGAAATAACTTGTTTGAATCTAGGATCAATAACTTGAGGAAGAAAAGTGGATACTTGAATAGGATTGCTTTCCTTTAACTTGATAAAAATCCAATCTTTGCCTTGTTTGATTACTTGCTTTGTTTGTTTCAATTCTTAGTTTCTAGTTTTAATTCCAAAATCCCCCCTTTGTTACTTTTAGAGTTGATAATAATATTGCTTAGAACTACAAGTGTCTCTTGGGTTCGACCCCGACTTACCGACTATACTAGTTGTGTAACTAGGGATTTATTTTTGATTTGGCACGACGACTTCCAGCCAGTCACAGTTTTCTTGGGAATTACGGCAAGTTGACATAAACAATGCCTTTCTTAATGATGATCTCACAGAGCAGGTTTATATGGCTCAACCGCCAGGGTTTGTTGATCAGAATCGCCCTAATGACGTTTGTCTGTTACAGAAAGCATTATATGGGCTTAAGCAAGCGCCTAGGGCTTGGTTTCATAAGCTACGGACCTTCTTACAGCAGCATGGTTTTCATTCCTGCAAATCAGACACGTCTCTTTTTGTGAAGCGCCATGGTCAGTCTGTTTTATATATTCTTGTCTACGTTGATGATTTAATTATCACCGTTCTGATTCCGCTGCAGTTCGTACATTCATTTCTATGCTTAATCATGCCTTTTCTTTTCGAGATTTGGGACCATTACATTATTTCCTGGGCATTGAAATTCAACGCTCTTCCGATCACATACTTCTTACTCAGCAGAAGTACATTCGGGAGTTGTTGATTCGCAGTAAAATGGATGGTGCTAAATCGATCAACTCGCCGGCCGAACCTGCCTCTCGGCTTGTCCGTTCTGGCGATCCATTATCTGATCCTCATTTATATCGCAGCATTGTTGGCGCCTTACAGTATGTTACCATCACAAGGCCAGAGATCTCGTATTTTGTCAATCGTGTCTGTCAGTTTATGCACTCTCCTACTGAGACTCATTGGTCTGCTGTCAAACGGATTCTAAGATATCTTAAGGGCTCCATCTCTTCTGGCTTATTTCTTCGGTCGTCCACTGATTCTTGTTTGGTCGCTTTCTCTGATGCTGGATGGGCGTCTGATGGTGATGATTGCAGGTCACAACATGGTTTTGCTATTTATTATGGTGGTAATCTCATTAGTTGGGCTTCAAAGAAGCAGCATGTTGTTGCTAAATCCAGCTCTGAGGCTGAATATAGAGCCATTGCGTTTGCTGCTACTGAGTTGATTTGGATTCAACAATTATTACTTGAATTGCAAGCTCCCTTAATTCGGCCTCCCATTTTGCTCTGTGATAACCTCAGTGCCACTTACATGTCAGCCAATCCCGTTTTTCATCAACGCTCTAAACATATTAAGATTGATTATTATTTTGTTCGAGAGCAAGTGGAAGACGGTTCTTTAATTGTTCGCCATGTGCGTGCTAACGATCAGATTGTTGATATATTTACCAAGGCTGTTGGTACTACTCGATTTGCTCAGTTACGTTCCAAGCTTCATGTCCGACCTCCTCCATGAGCTTGTGGGGGGGTATTAGGATAGAAAATATTCTCTAAGATATATTTTTGTATTTTAGGATAACAATTATCTTATGGGAAAATTCTATCTATGTATATCTTTATCATATCTTGTAGATGATTTGTCTTGGACTCCAAGGTCTTCACTTGTATATATTTACGCTATTGTAAATCCTTCAGTTAATGAGAATACAGATTACAATCTCACAAATATTGTTTTCTAAGTTTATATATATAAGACCACTTCTTTTAAGCGAATTATTCAATAAAGCATAAGAAAGCTCAATATATACCTTTACAAACACAAACTCGGTATCTTTTGTCACTTGTTCTAGGGGAACTTAATTTTTTTAACTTATCTGGGGTGCCTTTATGCAGTGGAAGAGCCTCAAGCAGTGTGACTACATCCCTTTACAAAATTCTTTTAAGATTAATTCATGTGTATGTAGTGATCAGTGGCGTAGTCAGGAATTATGGTCAGTGGAGGCTAAATTTCTTCGGCTAATTTTTGTGGCTGTATAAAAATTTCCGGCGAAGCCAGAAAATTTTTTTTTTGTATTTTTTTTAAAATATTGAAAAAAAATTGTATTTTTCTATATAAAAACCATTTTAAAATATTATATGTACATAAAAAAAATTAATCTGCTTTTTTCTGACCAAATAAGCTAGTTTTGAACAAAAAAAACTAATTTTTTACTATATTTTTTATAAAAAAAAATTGTTTTTTTTTTTTGAAAATTTCAGTGGAGGCTACAGCCCCCGCTGGGCACCATGTAAATCCGCCCCTGGTAGTGATGGTGGTTAAATAAAAGTACACTTACATGAAATGAGTTAGGTATGCATGAACGGCATGTAAATCTTGTTTGTTAGTCTACATTGGCATGTATACACGTATATATGGAAGATATATTAGAAAGTTGGGCTCAATAAATCTTGATAAATGGCCCATTAAAATGCATAAGAATGCAATCGGCCCAAAAATGCATGGAGACTCCACGCATGAGCTAACACCTCACCGTTGCCATGCACAATTTCATTTGTAAGGCAACATAGGCATCCCACGTCGGTATAAAATGCATAAGCAAGGAGCTCGCGTATGCTATAAATAGGAAGGAGGCAAGACCAAATAAAGGGTAAAAAACCTTTTCGGGTCAAGATATTTTATTAATCTAAATTTAATGTGTTTGATCTCCGAGAGAGACCGTGCTCTTTATACCCGACACTGTGCTAACTACGATATAAAGTCCAAAACACTTTATTTATTTACGCCTGAGACTGTGCTATTTACGATATAAAGTCCAAAACACTTTATTTATTTACGGAAGGCGGGGATCAACAGTTTGTTGTACAAACCCGAGAAGCTTTCCTAGAAATTTCTACTACGATATAAAGTCCAAAACACTTTATTTATTTACGGAAGGCGGGGATCAACAGTTTGTTGTACAAACCCGAGAAGCGTACAAACCCGAGAAGCTTTTCTAGAAATTTCTACCCGAGACCGTGCTATTTTACGGTATAAAGTCTAAAAAGCTTTATTTATTTACAGAGGGCATGATTATTTTACGGTATAAAGTCTAAAAAGCTTTATTTATTTACAGAGGGCATGATGGATAATTGATGTGATCAAAAACTTTATTTCAGCAAATTGCAACGGATATCATACTGAATTAAAGAGAATTGCAACATATATCATACTGAATTGAAGAAAATTGCAACAATATCATAATAAATCGAAAGAGGAACGGACTGGGATACTGATGGAGGAGTTGCAAAGAAATTGCAAAAAAACGAAGCGGTCACTGTAAAAAGTAAACTAAGTGGTAGTAGTAATCATAGCATAATATCTCTGTCTTCTTCTGCATCAGTCGTCATAGCTCAGTCTGTATTTTGAGTCTTCTTCTTGAATTTAGCAGATCCAGTTCTTCCAAACTTCACTTTTAGGAAATTATTGATTTTAAATTCGCAGTTGATTTCTCCCATACGGATCTTTAGGAGCAATTCATCTCTCAATGACTCAGAGAAATTCATGGATTCTATCTCTTTAATCAGATCCTGCATATATAATTAAAATACTAGATATTCTATTATGTGACATCAGTACATCATGCAAGGAATACAAATATATAAAGTGTGTCACATAAAACAAATAAGCAGGTTTGCCCGAGTGGTTAAGGGGGAAGACTTAAGATCTTAAGATGTTCTGCACATAAGTGCGTGTGGGTTCAAACCCCACACCATGCAAGGAATACAAATATATAAAGCGTAAGAAGCTTTGCCAAGGAATAGGCCAAGGAATAGAGGAGGTTTATGGCTTAAAGAAATTCAAGTTTGTAGGCCAAGGAATGGAGGGGGTTTATGGCTTAAAGAAATTCTCTCATGAAATAAAGTTTCTCTCATGAAATAAAGTTTGTAGGCTAAGGAATGGACGAGGTTTATGGCTTAAAGAAATCCTTTGTTTAAAGAAATTCTCACATTTCAATTTCACAAAAAAATAAAATAAATCTAATTATATCTCAACCTCCTTAGGAAAACAAAGAGCAGAGGCATTGTTAACACTAAACAGAGGATTAGCAATGAGAAATGGGGGTTAGGTTTCTGATTGCAAAAACAAACTTCAAAAAGCATATAGATAAGCTTATGACCATTGTCTATTGTCTACTAATGCAAAAGTTATATAGATAAAAAAAATCTCTTCTTTTTATTGATGAGAGGAAACTATGCACAACTTCTCAAAAGAGCTTCAAATTCATTTGTATACTTATAGCAATGATCAATTATAAATGTTCCAAAAGTTTAAGATATGCTAAATCACCATAATGAATTTCTCATAAACAAACTTAAAAAAGCATACCTCTTTCTCTCTTAGCAAGAATAACTGCCTTTCTCTCTCAAGTCTCAAAAACTTTTCTATGAGCAAGCCATTGTTCTCACCATGTATCTAGAGAAGGAAGACAATTTGATAAATCAAGAACAAGAAGGACAATAATCTCCTCTCTATGCTATTTCAAAGTATAAAGTATAAATGATGTATCAGAAATTAAACTGAAATAAGAAAATAAAAATATAGAGTATATCTAAATAGAGTTTGTTCAAATGAAACCATCTCTTAACGTGAAACGGAAGGAGCAATGTCACCCCTTGGATGACATGGATGGATGGACCGGATTACTCCTGATTTTTTTTTAAAATACGAAAAAATCAAAACTGTGGCATTTTTGTAAATAAAACCAATTATGTATCCCTAACTTAAAATACCAAAAACAGATGTAGAGGGTCCAATTCCCACGACTCCCAGTCCCCAAATGCTCCCGACGATCCCAAACGCTCCCGGCGATCGCACGAGACTCACCTTCGATCGCCCTCACGAGACTCACCTTCGATCAAATCAATCCTCTCACAAAATTCGATCGATCTCATTCCAAATCTCCACTGTCTATTGCATTCATTGGATTTTTCGTTTCGAAATGCCTCCAAAAAGAAAACCAAAACGTAATTCATAAACCCCTAATTTTCGATTCCATGACTATTGCTTGTGAGAATTTTCGTCTCTTGATTAAATCAATCTCAAATCCATTGCTCTGATGTTTGGTAACTGATTGATGCTAATATCTTTGCCAGCTTCAAAATTTTGCTCCGATTTTGTGTGGTGTGTGAGTTCTAAGAGTGTAAAGGGAAACATTCATGCTATCCTCTCTTAGTTCTCCTGGATTTACTTTCAAAATATGATCCCGACTCAACAATCGCCTTTTCCAATCTCATCCGTTTCATGCTTTTGATTTATTTTTACTTCTTGTTTGAAAAGGAGCAATGTACGTTTCGTACATGTGCATTGTAGTTCTTCTCTCCACTTGCATACATTTTATTTTACACCTCGTGAAAATATTCTGCCTTTAGTTGATTGATTTCAGACCACTTAAATTCAAAAGCTTAGTATTATCTAAATTATGTAGGTTTGAGATTTACTTATTTAGTTACAACCTGCGATAGTGGATTGGATTTGACTTATCAATTTTCTAACTGGTAAGTGAATGCTGAGCTATGTATACAACAATAACCAGTCACTACAACTTAAATAGAAAAGTGTATTGAAAAGTTTCAAAAGTACATTGTAAGATATATAGAGTGCATTACTAAATATATAGTAGAAGTGCTTTTTCATAGTAGTTAAAGTGCAATATTAAAAATAAAAGTGCATTCTATATTCTTTCAAGTGCATCCAAAATAGCAGTGTATTGTACACTAACAAAAGTGCATTCCTAAATGCATATAATGCATTCTCAATAGATATAAATGTGCATTCCAATTAAAGTGCATTATGAAGTAAAAAAGTGCACTCAAGAGTATCAAAAGTGCATTCCTAACAAATAGAAAGTCTTATTCCAAAACTGTTTAATTGCATTCAGTATAAAAGTGCATTGAAAAGTTCCAACGGTGCATTGTAATATAAGAAAAGTGCATTGATAAATGACATAAGAAGATATTCAAATTCATAAGAAGACATTCTTAATTTAAGAAAAGCTTATTAGCTCAAATGGAAGAGCAATGTGCTTATGCACAGAGATGTGGGTTCGAATCCCATATAAGCTAATTTGATCATGATCTTCTTTGAAAATAGTGGTTAATTAGTTATTTGTCGCACACTATAAAATATAACTTCTTTTAGTACCTAGCTAGTTAGGTTAAGAATAAATGCGTTAAGAATTGATTTTTGTAAGATATCATATTAGCCCATGTAGGAATCGAACCTACATCTTTGTGCAAAAAGCACACCGCTCCACCATTTGAGCTAATAGGCTACTTGTACTAAAACAAAAGTCCACACAATAGTATAAAATGCATAACTTTTGTAGAAGTCCATAACTTCATCCAAAGTGGTGAAAATTTGACCTTTATATGAAAAGTGTATTAAAAGTACATTGCAAAACTGATAACTAAATCAGTGAAGATTAGTAAAAGTGCATTGCAAATATATTAAAGTGCAATACATAATAGGAAAAGTGCATTACAAAACTGCTAACTAAATCAGTGAAAAGTGCATTACAAAAAGATATAAAAGTGGTATTAAGTAGAAACAGTGCACTACACAAATATAAAAAGTGCATTATTAACTGTGAAAAGTGCAGTAAAAAGATGTTAATTCAAAGACACGATCATTTGGTCCATATCTACCTTGAAGTCCAATGTCATAACCCTTACTACCAAAAGCACAATGTAATTAACTATCATATTTTTGTATTATGAGCATGATTATAATATATAAACTATGTTCTCTATAACAAATGAAATTAGATATACGGTCGAATATATGTTCTCTAAACACAAATAAAAAGTGCATTGTTAAGTATGAAAATTGCACTAGTAAGTACGAAAAGTGCATTCTCATTTGCTAGTATTACTCCTTTATGAAAATTGCACTAGTAAGTATGAAAAGTGAACTAGTAAGTATGAAAAGTGCATTATTAAGTCCGAAAAGTGCATTCTCATTTGCTAGTATTACTTCTTTATGATTAGTTCAAATTTACAACGAGAAGAGGAATTCATTGTTCAAAGTGTGTTATTAAGTATGAAAAGTGCACTTGTAAGTCCGAAAAGTGCATTATTAAGTTCGAAAAGTGTAGTATTAAGTCTGAAAAGTGCAACGAGAAGAGGAATTCATTTGTTAGTATTCTCAATTGCTAGTATTGGCACATACTACGCAGGCCAATTCCAGTGGTATCTACGAGCGTAGATTAATCAAATCACACACTCTTCTACTAATTTGCTAGTATTAAATGTCGTTTTTTTTGCTAGTATTACGTAGAGTGGGATTTGTGAATTCCTCTTCTAGTCACACACTCTTTGATAGTTTAAAAACCCTAGAATTTCAAATAACCTAACGAAATCACAAAAAGAGGAATAAAATACCACTTTCAGCCATGTTTTGGTTGAAGCAATGTAAGATCGGAACGAGACACGCGAAATCACCGAATCAACGTTGATGGAACGAGACTCGAAATTGCCAAACGCAATCGCCGTCGAGACTCGTGAAGGAACGCATGAACGAGAGAGCTTCATACCGTATCACCGAATTGCGTACCGATTTGCCCCAATCGAGCAGCCGTCATCCAATCGAGCATTCGATTCACCCCCAAATCAAAAAAGGAGAAAAAGGATTAATTAATTAAAGAGGGAAAAGACATAATTGCCCCCGCCTTTAATAAAAGGAGAAAGAACATCAGCCCTTGGATCAAGGAGATCCAAGGGCCCTGAATGCTCCTTCCTTTTCATGTTAAGAGAGTGGTTTATGAGAACCAAACTCATATCTAAATATAACAGCATAAGAAAGAAAATCTCAACTATCTCAATCAAGTATACAATCATGTAACATATTTTGAAGCATGTGCAATCAATATTGACAAACCCTAAAGCTACATAGTAGAAACCGGGAGTCCTAAACCAGGCACCAGTGGCACACAAAGAGTGAAATTTTGGATCTCTCAATTGAGAAATGAACAGAGAGAACTGAGGTACAAGGCGAAAAACAGAGTAAGCATCTAAATTTATCAAAATCTGTGGAAGTAAATTGTAATTCTAGAGTGATTTATTTCTCTACGACATTTCATTGTATACCATATATGCACAATTCCAAAATTCGAAATTTACAACAATTTTAAGCCAACAATCCGCTAACAAACATTAGTCATATGTAATTGCCTTTTCTCATTCAGCCAGGCGCCAACGACAAAAAAAGAAGAGAATTTGGATCTCTCTCAATTGAGAAATTAGAACCACGGTTAATTAACATAAAGACATCGGAAAATGCCAATCGAGCCATGTCGGGAAGGAACCCACTCATGGTGGCACACGCCTATCTAGGACATCGGGATCAAACAATGGTAGTGGGGCATCGACCACCACCAAGAATGAAGATGAGATTGTGCTTACAACGCATTCTAGCTTCCACTTTGAGAGAAAACAAGCGGTTTCAAAGCAAGCATAATCGAATGAAGTCTTGTCGCTATCAAGCCTTGGAAAAATTCAAGGAAAGCACCTCATCAGTGACCTGGCGATCAAAAGGACTAATCAACGACTCGAAAGTGTTATCAAATTCGTTGATAACCGTCGTGGTTCCGATCCGAAAAGAAAACCGAACGAATGCAAAGCCAACTACGAGATAAATTGCAGAAATTACGGAATTTCTCGACCAGCAAGGACCGCGATCGCGACTAGGGATTCCGCGGACGTGGACAATCCCAAAAACGAGATTCGTCTCAGTTAGTAAGAACCGCGGGCGCATGTTGCGAGATCGCGCCCGCGGATTGCCCCAGAGAGTTGTGAATCGAGATTATATCCTTGAAATCGTGCGATACAAGTCACAATCAAGGATCCGAAAACCGAGTGTTGGGGCATTATGAAGCCAAAGATGCTCAAATATAATAGAAGAGTTCAAATTGTTCAAGATTGGAAAATGATCAAGCAATCAAAACGAGTCCATTGATGCCTTGGCAACGTTAGCCACTTGTGCAAAAAAGCTCCTTAAGACCTTGATGCGCGTCGAAGTAACGGGATTTCCAAGAAATTAGCACCTCAATCGAAATCGCAAGCAAGTACATGCCCGCAGCCGTGATCACGGGAAGCGAAACTGTGTAGGATCTCAAATGGCAAACATCCTTGATGCGCAACTTGGATGAGAATGTTTATCCCTCGGATATCACCGAGGCATGAGAAGTTCTCTTAATGGCTCATACGTTTTGGCTATTATCGGAAAAAAATTCTATATCATCGTTCTTTTTCTAGGCCAATCATGAGACACGTACCCCCAAAAAAGGTTGAGCCTCTATTATACGAGATCCATAAAGATATATGCGAGATGTGCACTGGAGATTTCAGGTCGGCACTCCGAGTTTGTTTGCCAAAAATATTGGTGGCCTTTCATGTTAAAAGTGCCTCGAGAAAGCCAATAGAAAAATCACCGCACTCTTTCCGACCACCTCGTCTTCGCCGAGGATCGCCGAGGTGTTGCCTCTATACAAATCGCATCCTACCAACATGCAACCTTAGCCCAATGCGTGGAGGCCTATACGTTAAAAGGTCATGGAAAAACACATGCATATGGCATAGCTCGGCCCAAATTGGGAGGAACAATGTTAAGTAGCCACGACGTAAGGTTGGAGAGCTTAATCGTTGAAGAGTCCTGGCGGAAATGTCGTCCCTAGGACTTGGGATGTCGTCCCGTAGAGAAAACCGTAGTCGCAAATTACAATCGCGACGGCGGGTCTGTCATCCGCGACCGCGGACCACGTAGCCGCGATCGCGAATCACCGGCAGACAACTCCTTTGGAGCTCCTCGCATGGGTGTTGGTTTTTGAGAATGGCTAATGGGACAAGCTCGGTTTTTTGTTTTCTAAAACAAATCCCCGATCGGGAACCTTTTTTAACGTTCTATTCTCCCTCTCTGTTTTGCTTATTCCAATGAGTATATCTCGAAATACGGCAAACAAACTCGCACGCACGCACGCTAGGGGAACCCAATCGACTAATCCGCAATTCCGCATGACCACTCTGTATTAGCACCTATGTACCCTACGTCCTAGTATATGTGGGAAAAGTATACAAAGACGTAGGTGGGGAATTTATGAGCGGGCAAAATTTATCCATCATTAATATTTTTCCTATCAACCGCCATAAATGTATTTTCTTTATTACGTTATTTATATCTTTTAGTAGTTTCCTATAAAATTAAATATGGTGGTTATGCGACATAATGGAAGATTTTAACTTAACAAATAGATAGAACTTTCGCTTGAGTAGGGAGCAAGATATCGCTTGTTTGGGCTTTAAGGCATTGGGCCGACCTTAAGGGATAGAATTTTTGGCTTCTCTTTCCCTCTCTCTTCCATTATAAATACACGTCTTCTCCGTGTACGGAGAGCATATGAAAACATGCGCTCTGAGATTGAATAGACTAATATTCGCTTAGCTTATTTGTTCTGAAAGACTCATACTCGTTGTGTTTTCTAGCTTTATTGTCTTTACCTTGACGCTCGATCGATGACTGTTCTTTTGACTTAGGCATCAGAGGTGGATTAGAGGGTCCCGCTTCCATTGTCCATTGTTTTGTAGGTTCTAGGTTAAAGATGAAGTTGGAAAGGAAGGTGAAGAAGAGTGTTAAAAGGAGCATTCAATTAGTTCATTAAAGGCACAATTTTTGTGCACTAATAGTTAGTCCTAACGTCCATTTCGACCTACACTATGGGATCCATTCTACTTCGGAAAAGCACTTGTAACACGATTGATAAATTTGTCGAGGCTTTGTTTGGGGTAGTCATAAGGGACATAGGAAAATCCATATAGTTGCTTGAAATGAGGTGACTAAACCCAAGAAGGCCGATTGTTTGGGTATTAGGAAAATGTGAACCTAGTAGTTAACTCATTACCAATAAGCCATCTCGCCCCTTTGATGACAACCTCTGAAATCCCAATCTTGATCTGAATATTACCATGATTGGAAAATTGAGTTGGAGATTTATCAATGAGAATGATTATTTATGGATTGATGTGTTGAAGAAGAAATATGTTCGAAGTGCTAGAGGGGATTCTACCAATGTGTCACACATTGGCCGAGGGACCAGCCCCTTATCCATTTTGCAATGATGAGTATAGACCCCGAGTCGATTTCTAATAATGTGAGGAGTTATTGGATTTCGGATATTGGTTGGAATTGGGAGGCTCTTGTCACTGCTTTGTCTACTAAGACTGTTTGCAAGCTTGTTTCTATAACCGTCTGTCAAGATGATAGTGTGGATGATTCCATGAGCTGGTTTCTTGAGCCTAATGACGATTACTTTTTCGCTTCAGGATACAAGTTGGTTCAGGGTAATTCTGACTTTTATTGTGTGGACTCCGTCATTTTTAGTGGCATTTGGAAGTTGGATATCCCAGAAAGGGTCTGACATTTCATTTGGCTTTGCATCCAAGGCAGAGTGATGACTAATTCAAAACAACACAGGTGCCACTTGATTAGAACAACAACATGTTAATGTTGTCTGCTGGAAGACGAGCCCATGCATAGCGCATCTTCTGTGACTACGTACAATCAGGTTATGCTTCTATGGAATTGCTGCTCTGTTATTGATTTTTATAATGCTTTCTTTCAGGATTCTTTCGTTGTTTGGATGAGGAGTAATTTGAGTTTCAAGCATACAGTGGATGACGAGGTAGATTGGGCCTCTTGGTTTCCTATGGCAATTTGGTGGACTTAGAAATGGAGAAATGATAGAATTTTTTATGACGATGTGGTGTCCTTTAATCGAGCAACTTTCATTATAGATCGATGCAAGGATTGTGCCCTCTCTTTGAGAGAACACTCAGGTATGCCTACTAAACCCACTCATTTTTCAAGAGATATTAGATGGACTTGTCCGGAACAAGGATGGATCAAGATTAATTCGGACGGAGCTTTGCGAAATGATGGCTGAGCAATGGCTGCTGGAGTACTGCGTGATTTCAAGGGAGCTTGGATAGGAAGGTGTGTTCATAACTTGGGATTTTTCTCGGTCCCTACGGCCGAGTTATTGGGGGGGGGTCTTGCAGGGCCTAAAGCAAGCTTGGATTGGAGGCTTCCGACATGTTGAAGTTAAGACAGATTCACAAATGGTAGCAAAACTTCTAGGGGAGCCGTTGAAGAGATGTCACCCTCTGTTAAGTCTGGTAGATAGATACCAATGCTTTATTAGAAGGAACTGGCACATCCAGATCCAACATGTGTATCGCGAGGCCAACCATGTAAGGATGCCCTCACTTTTTTTTAATTACGATGTTGGTTTCATTGTTTGTCTTCCCCTCCCAAGGGGATTTAGTTAATTTTGTTTGATGATGTTAGGAGTCAGATTAACTGAGCCCTTTTTCATTCTTAATAAAATTCCACCTTGAGAGGACGAAGAGTGTCGCCTGTCTTTCTACCAAAAATAAAAATAAAAATTGTCTTTCTCATTCATTAGAGGCAACCTTAAATAGAGAAAAAAAGACTAGGATTTCTATCTCTATTCCAAGACATTGGACCTCATTAATACATTGAGCTTTTATCTTATAATACCGTAATTACATTATTTGATCATATTATAACTTGGTTTATTAATTGGAGCATAAAAATCGTTTACAATATTCAAATTTGATGCCACTATCAAATGCTAAATCTTCTAACATTTATTATTTTTAAATTTGATGTGATATAAAAAATATATAATATCATCCTATATGTAGTAGATCCATTTGCACGTATGATGGTCAATAAAATTACTAAATTTGTCCATACTCTTTTAATAGGCACCGTTTATACTCATCAAAACTTTAAAATTCTCATTCGAAAGGACGTTAAGATTTAACTTATTCTTGAAGCATTTCCAACATACAAAAAGTCTAATTACACTTGTGTAAATTGATAAAGGAGCGGGGTAGACATATCATTATAACTTGCAAAACACATATATTATTTTTTGTTGTTGTTGTTTTTAGTACACATCTAGACTCTAAATAGGAGCAACAATCAAAGCAAGATAGATCGGTACATAGACTACGTACGTACGTACGTAAGTTTAAGGCATATAAAAGACTAAGATTAAGCATATATACATATATAGATAGATAGATAGATAGATAGATCCGACCGAGCTAACTAGAGTTGAACGCAACAACACTGAGATCCAGCCACCCTACGCATATCACAGTATACAACACGCGATTGGAGTTTGGCCGCAGTGCACATGTATGCGCACTGTGCCTGTGAATTGCACGCGCCGACGTAGTCACAATACTTCTCTGTCACCTTTCTCCTTCTCGTCGCCTCTGCATGAGTAGTGGGATTCATAGCACCAAAAATTAGGGCAATGACAACAAATGAGAGGAACAACTTCTTCATCGCCATGGATTTAATGTGTGTTCACTTGTTGTCTTGTTGAGTTGAATGGTGCAAGTAAGCCTAAGGCTTCTATTTATAGTGGATTCACGCCCTTTGTTAGCTAGGTACGTAATTGCTAAGAAATTGTATTGTGAAAAAGTGTGTGTTCTTATTGCATGCCTTGGTTTGAAACTTGAGGCATTCAAAACGTTTGTTTAGAAAATCAACTTAATTTAATCTCCATGCATGTTAGTTAATTAATTATTCCTTGGATAAGTGCTTCGTTGCCTAACTTAAATTAAAGTTGCTCTCTTATGGGGGTTAATAAATATATGCATCTAGGGTTGTCAAGAAGTTGATCGAACCCAAAAAAAACGATCCAACTGACCCGCTTTTAAATCCGACTTGATTGATTCGAAATCGATTTTTGACCTGAACATGATTATGATCTGAGAATATATGAACCAAACCCGACCAACCCTAGACCCAACTCAATTAGGTTGTACATGTAAAATTTTATTGATATAGTAATATACATTTAATTTTAAAATAATTTATCATGTATTTATATTACTATTTAATAATTTAAAAATAATTTGATTGTGAAAATAACATTTAAAATTTGACATTATATATTGATCCGTTGGTCAACCCAAATCCGCACAATAACCTATCATAATCCGATCTGATTTGAACAATATCCCAATTGGCATGAACACGTACTCGATTTGAGCACAAATTTAACCGACCCGACCCTATTGATAGGTCTAAATTAATCCATTGTGGGCACAAAAGAAAGCTTTTGTATAGCTAATTATTTAAGTAGCTAGTATTGTTAATTATACAGTACTATATTTGAACCACTAGGTAGCCACTAGCTTGTACTTCCCATGATTCACATTCGATCAATTAAAAACTCTACATTATCTTACTAAGATAACGGAGTAATTGGTAGGTGTTGACAGATTCACAAAGCTAATTAATTCTTTTCACCACATTTTTGTTCAAGTTTAATACATATCCTATTTGCATGCATGCATGAATCAAATAATATGACCGTAGGTGCGCTTTAATTGTACGTGTGTACGCACGTACCAATTAAATACTCCTATTTGTTTAGGTAATGATGCACAACCTTTATTTAATCGGTTTTTCTATCATATACTCTAAGAATATAGATTAAGAGTACTAGTTATAAAAACTAAAATCTAAAAAAAAATTAATGAAATCTAAAAAAATAATTAAAATAATCCTAAATAATATAATTTAACAAATTATTTTCATTTAAGGTTCTTAACCTATACTCCAAGAACATAGGCTAGAAAAATCGTTATTTAATTATAGTAAAATGAGAGTGTTGTAGCACGATCACGTTCGATCGAGACATAATATATCCTTAATGTTCCAAATTAATTATTTAGATACATATCGTTGTCGGAGGGTGAATTGTGCAAGTTTATATGTTCAGTTTGAGGTATGAAACCCTTCAAAATGTCCTTAGTGATTAATGAACACCGATAGTCCCAAAATCAAGTGTTAGTACTACAAAAACTATGTAATATCAATTGAAATTGTAGACTAAGAAAGTAAGAAGTAAATCCAGGGTTGGCTTACTAGAGCAAGATAAGAGTTGGAGGTTCAGACAAAGAAAAGTAAAAAGAAGTAATTTTAGGAAATATCTTGAGCTATAAAACACATAATAATGTAAAAATGGCTTTAAATCGGGAAAAGAAAGTTTATATGATAAGACTCAATTAGATAAATGCATAATTGATCCGACTTTATTGAAGGTATACCTAGTGTAGAGACTATTGTTTTTGAACCCGGTTTTGTATTGGTTTAACTAGGGCTGTGCAAACTAGGATCGGACCGGAATTTTACGTACGGTCCGATCCAAAATCGGGAATTTTTGAGTTGTGCCCATTGGTACTTAAATTCTATAATAGTACTATAGTAGAGTTATTTTTGCTAATTACTAAAACTCTATGGTATGATCGTTGATTTTCAGCCAACATAATCAAATCAATACACTAAGCGATCAAATCGGTCCAAACCCAGGACCGAACCAGAATAGTTTGGTCTGGTTTAGTCCACGATCCATATTTTTTTATAAAATATTGTCCACCGATCTGGACCGGACCGTATACATTCACATAGAAGAAATTCGACTTTATTGAAGGTTCTTGTTTGGGTTTCTTGGATGCGTTTCTTACAAAGATAATCGAAGGTTCGATTAAAGCGCTTGTGAGTCAAAATATCGGTTGATAATAGAGTATTGGTTACCAGGGACGATGCACATAGAAGAAATATGTTTGTTATGCAACAAGAAGGCAACAACAACAATTTCGATCCTTTGTTTCTCTCCAACTCAGATAATCCAGGTATGCGGCTAGTATCATCTCATTTTTATAGAACTAACTTTCAAATCTGGAGTAGAAATATCAAGCTAGCTCTTAGGTCGAAGATGAAACTAGGTTTCATTGATGGACTTTTTCCCAAACCCGAAATAGATTCGGATGAGTATGATAGATGGGAGCGAGTTGATAGCATGGTCCTTAGCTAGATAACTAATTCCATAGTTGATAGAATAGTGATATTCTGGGAGATCTCTGCACAAGAGTTGTGGAGTGACTTAACAAAAAGATATGTTGAGTCGAGTGCACCCCTCATTTACCACATGCAGTGCGAGCTAAGCAATATTAGACAAGAGAACACTACTATGGAAAGTTGAAAAAGGTGTGGGAAGAATTGCATGCAATTAATTGAGATGTTTGGGAAAATTGTCAATGGTTACTAGAGTGCTAACTCCGTCCGTTGGACGGGGCAAATGTTATATTTTATTTTTGTTATTATTTCAAATGTTTAAGTATTTGAAAATTATAACATATGATTAAGTAAACTAAATTTAAGTTTATTGAATTGCATTATGAAATACCATAACTAATCATATACCTAAAATAAAATAAAATGTTGTAAATTATACATAAATAAACTATTTGATTATTTAATCGGTCTATACTATATATCAATTTAAGATTTAATAAATTTCTTTTCCATCTAAATTTTTGGTTGGTAGTTCAAGTATTATTTTGATTTTATTTGAACAATCTACCACCAATTTTGCAGATTCATTTTTTTTATAATTAATGTTTTTTCAAATTTAAATTAATGCACTTCTCGTATACATATGAAATTGTAAATAATATGATATTATGTCTTAATATGTTTTTATTTCAAACATAGTGTTTATATTATTTTTTCTAAAAGAAGAATTTCAAGTTTTTGAAAGGAGATAATAATCATTTTGTAAATATGTGTATGTCTTTCAAATAAAACTTTAAATACTTATTGTATTTTAATATTGATGAAAATTAACACATAAATATGGAGCATTTATTTAACTTGAGAGGGACAAATTTTATAGTTGTATGGATAGATAGATAGATTTGGTTATAAAAAGAGTCAAAAACAAGCTAGAAACTCTATCTAGCCCTATTTGAGAAAGAGATTTGACATTTGTGATTCATTGTTGATTAGTTGATGGAGATTGAGCTAAAGAAATTGGAACAAACCATCAAGAACATCCACGACGAAATGTTCTATCTTCGCGAGAGGTACGAAACAAAGAAAGACGCTACATTTGTTCACTTAGTAGGCTATTTATTAAGTCGCTTATGAATCATGATACAATGTAGGGAGGAAGAAATGCAAGAGTTGAACCGAGGAATGAATTCAAGAATGGCAGTCTTCAACTTCCTTTCGATCTTTATTTGTTTATCAGTTGCAGGCTTACAATTATGACTCTAAAGACCTTTGAGAAGAAGAAACTCCTCTAGCTTGTAATGATTAATGGGAAAATAAGCATCACTAAACTCATTAGTGAAGATTAATGGAAAAGGAGAAACGAGGAGAACTTGTGTCCTAGATTAAAAAAGAAATTGAAAGCATTGACACTTGCGTGTTGTAGCTCGTTCCATATCAATATGTTTGGAAATGCCTTCGGGCATAAGTTAGTACCATGAGGTTTCGGTTTCGACTCCTATTGGCAATGCTCAAGACCAAAAAAAAAAATGTTTGGAAATAGGATGGCCAAAAGAATTGTACAATTGCGAGAAGACATTTCAACTCACTTACTAGCTCAATGTTCTTAAATTGGGCCTTCTTTAAATTTTGGTCCAAAAATTTAAAAGACTGAAATTAAGTAGATAAAAAATTGGGAGTGGCTTGCGAGCTGAACTCGATGAGCTTGTTGAGTCTTTAAATAAGTCGAGCTCAAACAATATTTTGAGCCATGTTTAGGTGGCACCTTTGTAATGTAACAATGATAATGAACAAATAAAGTTGTTGTCTAGCCATGTTTAAGCTTAGGCCTAGTGCAAGAGGACATGTGTGAGCCTTGTAGCATCCATCAGAAACCAGAGAGCATTTGTGGTTCGAATATCAATTCTCCAAACTCTAAAGAGGTGCTGCATAGAGCATTTGTGGTTCGAATATCAATTCTCCAAACTCAAAGCGTTCCAACAAACTAAGATAAGTGTTACAGAATATGCCATGATAGCTATAAATCATATGTTAGAAATAGCTCTAAGGCAAAATGATTTTAAAACAATCGAGAAACTAGGAGATGATATGTGAAAATACTCAAAATAGGGATTGAGAGATCCATGCAATATGTACCTAGGTTTGCCTATACTTTTTTTTTTTTGTAAATTTTTCTTATCTTTGAATGAGAAAATTACCTCACTAAAAAAAATAGGGATCGAGAGATCCATTCTACATTTCTACTAATTCTTTCATGCATTAAACTTCACAAGGGGACTTTGATGATCCAACCATGCTTGCATACGCTTGGTGTATGGTAAGTATATAACCCATTATACTATAGGGATTGAGAGATCCATTCTACTCATTTTCTTAAAACGAGAGATCCATCTTTAATGGTAAATCCATGTCCTTGAATTAGTCGGAAAAACACACAAACCAGGTAAATCTGCTTACACCGATCGGCTCGACCTATTAATAGGAAGAATGATGAGACTTGGTTTTTCGCCCAAGTGTAAGGGCGGAGACAAGGATCGAACCACTAGGCAATAAAGATGGACAGGTAGGCTGGCCCGACCCAGCCCAGACCGGCCCGCAAGTCTGGGTCGAAATGGCCCGGCCTGGTCAGCCGGGCCAGGCCCGAGTTGGGGGATTGTCTCCTTGCCCAATCGGACCCGGACCGACCCGCATTTTTTACATGTAGAAAAAATAGAACATGCCATTATACCAACTCGGCCCGGTCCTGGGTCCGGTTTCTCTGGCTCGGCCCGGGACGGGCCCGGTTCCATGTCTACTAGGCCACCCCATGTGGGTTCAAGGGAAAAAGTTTTCACTTAACTAGTATTCTACTAAAAAAACAGCACATTAATATTTCAACTCCTAATCACATCCATTAGTTAATAATAAGCACACACACATAGCATCTTTCTTTCTCGATCACTTGAATTACTAGATCCTCCACAAAACTTCCTGATTCATGCTTACCAAATTATTTACACAACATTAATTACCACTCTTCTAAGTTACTAAATTAGCTAGCTAGCTAGATGCGTTGTTATTTTCCGGCATAGCCTTTCCCGGCACAACAACATTTGATGCATTCAATCATAATTGCCAAATACGCGGACACTATCACGCCAATACAGATCTTAACCACCAGGCGAAACTTTGCATCATCTGGAAAAAAAAGAAGCTCAAAACAGTAAACAAATTTGCAAGATTTAACAAAACGACAACGTTTCAGAAACTAAAGCGGGATTACCAGAGCATTCGACTTCAAGCCCCGATTTGCCCTTGAACCCGCAAGCTTGATCCGAGTACACACATCGGCGACAATCGGGCACGTTCCAGGTCAATGTTGATAGGGTTTCTCGGCCAACAAATAAATTTGTAAGTCAAGACCCCGCTGAGTACAGTGGAGTCAGGATCGTTCCACAGGAAGCAAGGTTATTTGTCTATCAATCTAATAAAAATTCAAATAAAATCAAGCAAAACACTAACGAGATGCCTCGTTAACGACCTTGTCAGGATTGTTACCGAACCACCGAACACAAAAACACCAATTAACGAGCTAATAAAATTCTAACTAACACTCGGTACCGAAGCAAGTATTCAGCAGCGAAGATTTATCAGAAATAATTCAATAAAAACAAATATCTAGGATAAGGGACACCACAACATAGCCAAGCATAAGAATTCGTAAGAAGATAAGATCATGCCTTTAAATAGATAGAGTCATCAACTTTCATTGACTAGACAAGTAAATTAATCTATTTTCATAAACTAACTCACTCAATTGCTTGTTTTGGATCTAAAGCTTGAAACTTCCGTTTGCAAACAATATCAACCTTCAAGTTACTAACTTTCTCTTTCAATCAAGTTAAAACTCAAATTACCTCAACTCCCGTTTCGGTTTTAAGCACAACAAACAATTCCAATAAAGATAAAAGACATTCAAAACACTATCTTACTTCATCAAACATGCTCAACTATGCCGGGCTCAACCCCGACCCTAGAAAAATAGACTACTCACTACTCATGATAAACAAATTAAAAACTTCCATAAAAACAAACATTGAAACAAAAACTCAAACTTAAATTAATAACAAAAATATCGACTTACAGAGAATCAGAGAAAAACCAAAACAAAACAATCACCGAACCTCAAACTCGATCAACGAACCTCGGAAACCGTCGTCACCGAACCTCGTCACCGACTTCCGATCCGGCAGCCTCTCCTTCGGCCTTCCTTCTCCTCCAAAACTATCTCTAAAACTCTACTCCAAAATTCGACCCCCCTCTTTTATGCTAGATAGAAGGGTATTTATACTAGAAAATCCTAAAAACTAAAAAGGCTAAAAGATAAAAACTTTCCTAAAAAGATATAAACAATCTCTAAAAGATAGAAATAAAATCTAGAAAGATATTAAACCCTAAAATACATATTCTAATAACCCATAAAGATCCTAAAAAGATACTCAACCGATACGGAAATAAATTCCCGCTCAGGATCGGTGAATAATAAAATAATACTCTGAAATCTTCTTCTCCGTGGCCTCGTTAACGAGGCTGTGGGGTTATGTTTTCTTCAACACCTCCTCTCGTTTTCTTGAGCTCTGACTTCTTAAATTTTTGCACTCTTCCGTCCTTCACTGTGATGCTCCAAATTTAGCTTCATTTAGCTCCTTTCCTAGCTAAAACCTGCAAAATACACAAAATAGCGTAGATTCCACCCTTTTCGTAGATTTATGCAAAACTAACTAAAAACACTTAAAACTAAACCTAAACTAGACAAAATTAATCCTAACAAGCAAAGAATACCTATCAAAAACTATACCAAAAATGCGAACATCAGTCAGCTGCATAAAGGCGGTGCCCGGATTGAAACGGGTCACAATCTCGGATCTGGAAAACATAATCGGCGCCGAAACCGACTTAATCGAGCGGCATTGCCCCGTTTCGAACCCCAATTGCTCGCCAGAAGCCATGAACACCGTGAAATTCGCGCCGCTGTATAGGATTTATGAAATAATGTTGAGTAATGTAATGCTTTTGCTGCATTTTCCTCTTTACCACGTCACTGTGTGACCCTTGTAGTGGTTTCTCTTTACTAGAGTTAACGGTTAGAAGTCTAGTTAAAAGTCTGGTTAGTTTGCTTTATAAGGCAGCTTACCATGGTTATGTAATTTTCAACTCTTTCCGATCAATCAAACAGTGAGAGCTAGAAATTCTCCAAAACCCATTCCATATCTGAATTGGGTATTTCTCATTCAAATCGAATCCATTATGGTATCAGAGCTTGGTTCGTCAATTTGAGTGAGTGAGGGTTTCCTTTTAGCTGTTTGAGAGAAATCGAGAGCCAAAAGAGAGAGTTCAAACACAAAGAGTGATTTCTTCGTACAAGGGTTTCAATCTAACAATCCACCATGTCGGAAACAACGTTGGTCAAGAGATGATGATGCAGTTGGCTCAGATCGCCCAAAACCAAGGGAATCTGCAAGGGGATCCGATGCACCTCGCTAATTCTGATTATCCAGGTATGTCACTCACTACGACTCCGTTTGATGGGACGAACTTCATCGCCTGGAGCAGACAAGTGATGCTGGCACTGGGAGCAAAATCGAAGGTTGGGTTCATTGATGGTTCCGTTGAGAAGCATGGGGAAGGATCATCAGATTTGGCACGCTGGAGCCGAGCAGATAGAATGGTGGCGTGTTGGGTGTTAAACTCAATGACATCGGAGCTATCTAGCACATTTGTTTTCACTACTTCCGCTAGAGCGTTGTGGAATGAGATTTTAGAGCGCTATAACCAAAGCAACGCACCACTTGTTTACCAATTGAAGCAGGAATTGATGCGCACTACTCAAGGTAATGTCTGTGACAAATTATTATGCTAAATTGAAAAGATGCTGGGATGAATTGGCTTTCCTGAATGGGGTACCAAATTGTGTTTGTGGTTGTATGGATAATTGCAATTGTCGAGCTCTTTCTAGGATGATGGAATTGAATAACCAGGATAAATTAATGCAGTTTTTGGTGAATCTGAACTCTGAATATGATGCTGTAAGGAGTCAGATATTAGCTACTGATCCTTTACCCGAGATTGGTAGAGCTTATTATCTGGTTATGCAGTCTCAAACAAACAAACAAATCACGTAGCAAGTCCTAGAGCATGTTGCCTTTGCTGCTGGTTCTTCTGATCAGAGGCAGACACAGAATTCTGAGAAGAAGGAAACTAGAAAGCCTAAGAAAAATGACAAGAAGTGCAACCATTGCAAGATGAGTGGTCACACCAAGGAGGAATGCTTTGAGATTATTGGATACCCTGATTGGTTTAGGGGTAAAAGGAACAAGAATGCACCTAAAGTGGCAGCTCAAGTTGAGATTGGATCACCATCCACACCTCTTGATATGGACGATAGTGCACAGGGAGGAAAATACAGCAATCTGGATCCAACATTAATTCAGGCTATGTGTCAAGAGGTGATAAAAGCTTTCAAGGGAAAGATGATCATGCCTTCAGCCAATTTTGCAGGTAGTTCCTACATGAGTGGATACTTGACATGGGAGCAACCGATCATATGACTCCTCACTTAGATTGCTTGTTAGATCTAAAACAGTTTCCTACAACAGTTTATGTACATTTGCCAGATGGATCAGTTAAGAAAGTTGTTTAGTCAGGCAGTGTTGCAATTTCAGATGAATTTGTGATCAATGATGTTCTACATGTCTCAGATTTCAAGTTCAATCTACTTTTTGTTAGCAAGATTGTTTCTCAAAGGAACTTGATGGCATATTTTGACAAGGTTCATTTTGACAAGCAGTTGTGGCAACGGGGCAGGAGTGTGGAGGACTTTACAAGTTACAAGCTCAAGTAAATAAAGCACACAATTTGGACAGGGCATGTTATGTTTCTGAAGCGGAGGATAGCATTCATGTGATCCACAATAGATTAGGACATATTTCCTTTTCTAGAATGGCACATCTGCCAGGTTGTAGAACTGAGACAAATTTTGATGAATTTTGTGACACTTGTAGAATGGCAAAACTGCATCATCTGCCTTTTCAGCTCAGTGAGATTAAATCTACAACTTGCTTTGATCTGCTTCATGTTGATTTATGGGGCCCTTATCATGTTGCAAATTTGACTGGTGAAAAATATTTTTATACAATTGTTGATGATTTAAGTCGAGCCACATGGACTTATCTCATTCACAATAAACAACAGGTTGTCTATGTTATGAAAAGTTTCTTAGCAATGGTGCAAACTCAATTTGGAGTTACACCTAAGAGGGTCAGGTCTGACAATGGCACAGAACTGCTCAACACAGAGATGAGTCCATTTTTCTCAGATTCAGGGATTTTGCACCAGAGGAGTATGCCATATAGACCACAACAGAACAGTGTGGTAGAAAGGAAGTATAAGCATTTGCTAGAAACATCACGAGCTCTTCAAATCCATGCTAACTTGCCAAAAGAATTTTGGGGAGAATGTGTGCTTACGGCAACTTATTTGATCAACAAGATGCATTTGAAATCAACAAAGTGGAAAACTCCTTATGAGATGTTATTCCACTCCAAACCCAAGTATGACAATCTTAAGACAATGGGATGCTTGTGTTATGGCATGGCTCTAAAAAGGAACCATGACAAGTTAGACCCAAGAGGAAGAAGAAGTGTCTTATTAGGGTATCCTAGCAATCAAAAAGGATACAAATTGTATGATTTGGCTACTAAGGAAATTTATCTCAGTCGAGATGTGATATTCCATGAAGACAAATTTCCTTTTAGACCAAACATACCACAACCAGCAACTGTCACACCAGCACCTTTGTTCTCATCCCAACCTAATATGGTCATGGATGATATAGAACTAAATCTACTTGAAATTCAAAATACTGACATCAGTCAACTCCACACAGAGCAGCAACCACAAATTGCTCGACCAGTTGACGCCTTGCCAAGAAGATCAACTAGACAATCCAGAGCACCTGTGTGGGCTAATGATTATGTCATGACAGTAACTGACGCAAGTTGCTCTTCCTCAATTCCTAGAGAATATGTTGCCTCTTTAGTGCAAGCAATGTCCGTTTTTGAACCATCAAAATATTCTGATGCCAAAGGTAAAGCAGAATGGGAAACAACTATGAAGCAGGAACTAGAAGCCCTTGAAACCAACAAAACATGGGAATTATGCACCTTACCAGCAGGGCATAAAGCCATTGGTTCAAAATGGGTTTTCAGAGTTAAATTCAGATCAGATGGGTCAATTGAAAGGCACAAGGCACGATTGGTAGTTAAAGGCTTTAATCAAAAGCTCGGGAAAGATTATAAACACAGATTCAGTCCCGTGGCCAAATTACCTACTGTGAGAGTGGTGATTGCTTTAGCCACATCAAAAGAATGGCCATTGTTCCAATTGGACATAAACAATGCCTTCTTGCATGGTTTCTTAGACGAAGAAATCTATATGCAAATACCCGAGGGATATGAAAAAGGTGCTCCTAATCAAGTGTGCAAGTTAAATAGATCCTTGTATGGGCTTAAGCAAGCCTCACGACAATGGAATCAAGAACTGACACAATTCTTAGTGCATCTGGGATATAAGCAATCAACTAATGATTACTCCTTATTCATAAAAGCAAAAGGAGAGTCAGTCACTATTTTGTTAGTGTATGTTGATGATATCATGCTAACAGGCAATGATGTAGAGGAGTTGTCTTCAGTTAAGCAGGCATTGCAAGACAAGTTCACTATCAAAGATCTCGGGGAGGCAAGGTATTTCTTAGGTATGGAAATCCTTAGAACAAAATAAGGGACATATCTCAGCCAAAAAAAGTACATTACAGATATTCTCAATGATGCTGGAATGGACAAAGCGCAGGTTACTGGATTCCCCTTGCCATCTGGTTTGAGACTCAGTTCAGATTCTGGAGCTTTGCTTGATGATTCAAAAAAATACAGAAGGCTCATAGGCAGGTTGTTGTACTTGGCGTTAACTCGACCAGATATCAGTTATGCAATTTAGCATCTTTCCCAATTTGTATCACAACCTCGACAACCACATTTTCAAGCAGCTCTTCACCTACTCAGATATTTAAAAGGTAGTGTGCATAAGGGCCTCTTTTTCCCAATTCAAGCTGACTTGAAAATTGTGGGGTTTTCAGATGCTGATTGGGGTGCCTGTCTCACCACCAGAAGATCTTTAACAGGGTTTTGTGTCTTCCTTGGTCGAGCCTTAGTGTCCTGGCAAACAAAAAAACAAACCACAATATCCAGATCTTTAGCCGAGGCAGAATATCGGAGCATGGCTAGTACAACTTCTGAATTGGTCTGGACAAGCTTCTTGCTTCGTGACTTGCTGATTCCAGTACACACCCCATCACTTTATTTTGTGACAACAAAGCCGCTCAACAAATCGCTGCCAACCCCTGTTTCCACGAAAGAACAAAACATATCGAGATCGACTGCCATTTTGTCCGGGAAAAGGTTCAATCTGGCTTCCTTCAAACAGCATACATCAACACTAGTCTTCAACTAGATGATGTGATGACTAAGCCTTTATCACGAGCTCAACATGATTTCCTAACTTTCAAGTTGGGATTTAAAGAAGTTCCCACTTCAGGGGGGAATATAGGATTTATGAAATAATGTTGAGTAATGTAATGCTTTTGCTGCATTTTCCTCTTTACCACATCATTGTGTGACCCTTGTAGTGGTTTCTCTTTACTAGAGTTAACGGTTAGAAGTCTAGTTAAAAGTCTGGTTAGTTTGCTTTATAAGGCAGCTTACCATGGTTATGTAATTTTCAACTCTTTCCGATCAATCAAACAGTGAGAGCTAGAAATTCTCCAAAACCCATTCCATATCTGAATTGAGTATTTCTCATTCAAATGGAATCCATTACGCTGAGACACGCCACGACCACGACCGCTGGATCGCTAACCCTAGCTCCCTCTGAGCAGTTGAGGAACGTGTAATTCAGGCTTTCGGTGGAGGAGAACGGGGAGTTGGTGAGGTTTAGGGTTAGGATTTGGTTCGGGAGGCAGTTGTTGGGGTCGGAGAGGGAGATGATTTGGGCGGAGTAGTTGATTTGGAGGATGGTGAAGTTGTTGGAGGAGGAATGGAGGGTGTTAGAATATCCAGTCCATCCCACATCTGAAAGTTGGGACATAAATGGACTAATATATAAATCAATGGGTTACTCCTCCTATTGCCAATTGGTTTTAGGAAAGAACCCCGCTGGGCTTAATATGGTATCAGAGCAATTTGCCAAACGACCTCTCTTGATCCTGGGCCCACCCCGATGTGTTGTCAAGTGTCAACTGGGTCAATTTCCCCAGTTGCACTTGACTTGCTCAAACCAAGATTTCAACAACTGATGTCCAAGCTCGGACTTTCCCGTCCGGGAAGTCCTACTTGAGGAGGCATAATAATGATATCAAATAAGATAGCAAAATTAGTTAATTAATATCTTTTATATTTGTTAAGGAATATTGAAGACTCTTGTACAAGTACCTGCTACGTTAATGAATAATACACACAAGACTATCTTCATTGCTTATCTTTATGGAGGGAGATGAACGGAGTTCGGCCGGAGGAGGTGAGGTTGAACCCCGGGTAGCCACATCGGTGGGATTGGTGGTCGGCGGTGGTGACGAAGAAGGGGAATTGGACGGTGACCGGAGGTTGGGAGCCGTTGCCGGCGTAGGTGGTGGTCGGACATTTTTGGAAGGAGAGGGCTTCGTGTGGGAATGAAGAGAGGAAGAAGAGGACACAGGGGAAGAAGAAATACGCCGCCATGGAAATTGAACGAGAGTTTCTTGGAGAAGAAGATGACGACAATATAGCGTATGATACAACAAGGTCTATTAATTTCACTCTCAGGATGTACTGGAATTTGGTAATTTACCACTCTAGCCCGCCAGTGAATATGTATTTACACTTCCTAAAATGTAAGTATACGCTATATTAAGAAGGTTTTCCAACTATTGGCATGCAAAGGCTTCAGGCTTCGAACTTTATTATGGCGGGACTTTTGAAGAAAATTTTCCATAAAATTTTTCAAAAAATACGTGCAATAAATTAGGTGTGATTCGGCATAATTGATTACCATCCCATCATTTTTGCTACAATTGATGCAATACCAAATATCGCCAATGCATTAAATAGTTGAAATTTTATGTCATATAACAAAAATGATGGGATGCAATAGCAAAAATTGATTATCATCCCATCATTTTTGCTACGTTAGACGAACCCTAGCGGAGAGAGACTATTGAGCGCCTAGGCGGCCTAAATGGAAGGCTAGACAGACTAGACGGTTGTATAGGAAGGCTAAAAGAGCTAGCACTTTCCAGCGTCTAGACGGGCTAAACGGAGGTAGGTGGGGATTTTTAGAATATTGCCTAAAACCACCCATTTCATCCGTATTAAGGTGCAAATTTTAAAAATTACGTGTTATGCATGTATGATATTATAACATCATTGCGAATGCTTAGCATAATCATAAGTGTACTAGGTTAGGTTATGGCATTTGAATTGGATAACCATTTCTCATTGATAATGGTTACCATTACATTACATCATATCTATATGTCTTAGAGACTAGGGTTCTCATGTAATGAGACCGCTATACATATTGGGCCTGATGGGCCTTCTATGATATTGGGCTTACTTCTACTTGCTACTAAAGTGCATATGAATTACTACGTATTAGAACGTAGTGTGTTTAAGAGATTAGATAATCGTTCATTGAGCAACGGTAATAAATACTAAGGGTGTTCAACGGGTCGGGTCATCCGTGACCCGCACTGACCCGACCCGCAATTTGCGGGTTGCGGGTCGACCCGCGATTCGTGCGGGTCGGCGCGGGTCGAATTTTTTTATTTTGCGGGTCGCGGGTCGGGTCGGGTTACTACGTATTAGAATGTAGTGTGTTTAAGAGATTAGATAATCGTTCATTGAGCAACGGTAATAAATACTAGGGGTGTTCAACGGGTCGGGTCACCCGCGACCCGCACTGACCCGACCCGCAATTTGCGGGTTGCGGGTCGACCCGCGACCCGTGCGGGTCGGGTCGCGGGTCGCGAGTCGGGTCGGGTTGAACCCGCGCGGGTGAGAATCGACTCGTCCTCGAGGCAGAAATCAGGGAAGTCGGAATCAATGTCTTTCCTCGATCATACGGCATAAGATGTGGCACACCTGTTTGAAGATGAAACATGGAATGTAAAGTCCGCAACATCGATTGAAGTGGAGTGTCGGGCACAACTTCGATTGAAGTTTCAGTCTCCTGCCGTGCCAAATTGACGCCAAGAATTTTAGGAATGAAATCTGCAGGCGCCGGACAAGGAGAGACGCAGGCCAGGGAAAGCCGCGGGTGCGGGCACGGATCCGCGGGCGAGGATCGCGGAACCGCTGGCGCGGGTACGGAACCGCGGGCACTGGTCACGCTGGCCGCGGGCGCCGGGAGGTTGGCCGCGGGCGCGGGCTGGGGAGCCGAGGGCGTCGGGAGGCTGGCCGAGGGCACTTGTTGGGGAACCGGTGTCGCGGGCACGATACTGGTTACCGCGGGCGTGGGCTGAGGGTCCGCGGACGGGTGCGTTGGAGTCGCTGTCGCGGGTGCGGAAGGGGTAGCCTCCTCACACACATCGTCTCCCAAGCACAACTCCAATTGACAACATCCATCATAGATGTTTCTTCTGTTGAAGGAGTAGAAGGCATCTAAGGCCGATTCCCTGCTCTTGAAACGGATTTTGGAATGGAACCCTGTTTCCGGATTCATCATTGCAACGCCCTCTCTAATTCCGAACCTCGAAAACAATTGCTCTAATAAAGTGCAAGAAATTGGGTAGATTTCCCAATGAATCTTGACATACAGAGTTCGACGTTGACCCTCTCGCTCCTCTTGCTCCCAGCGAGCATTACGGTACTCCAATAACAGCGTTTGTATTATGTCTTCCTCGTTGGCCATGGGATCGTTGAGTTCCGGATGTAAGCACCAGTTGTTACAAGCTATTGCTAACCTGTACAATTCCGTAACCAATTGAAGGGGAAGGGTAGAATGGCCAGGTGGCCGGAGGTGAAGAGTGACGAGAGATTGGTGAAAGGCCTGGCGGCCGAGGGGAGGGATAGACGAGACAGACGTGAATTGGAGAGGAGAAGATAAGAGATTAGGGGAATTCTGATATATGATTGATTTTCCCATAGCACACAATACATTGATATAAATAATAAAACCCTAATTGTTAAAATATTAAAAAAAGATATTATTCCAAATAAGATAAACTCAAATCTCTTAAAAGTAGATAATAATATTCTTAATATAATCCTAATATAATTATCCTAATAATTATCCTTAAGCGTATCAAATTGGGCCAATTTCGATGATATTGTGGTGCTTCGTAAGGCACTCGGTCGGGCATCCTTCAATCCTCATTCGATTCCTAGCTTGGCTAAACAAGACGCTATTTGGTGGGTGGTTTATTGGATCTTTCAGCCCTATGCTCCAATGATTGGTCCATCAAAAGGCACAGAAAGTTTCTCATCAATAACCGTCGATATACCCTAATTTTCTACTTGTTTGTTTTGCTTTAGTTTTCTCTTTTACATTTACATTATTGTTTTAATTAGCATATGTTGGATTTCAGGTCACATTTATGTTAACATGCACCTTGTTCTATCAATTGAGCTAATTGGCTACCAATGACATAAATTACACATATTGATGCTTATTAAGAACCTAAGCATGGAAAATTTAAGCCAGTAGTACAACTATTATGAATCTAAAGTCATAATAAAATAAATAAACAAAACACCCGTTGTGAACCGATCAAAAACCTAAACATACACTTTCTCTCTCATATATACTAATAATTCAAAAATATTTATCCCAACACAACAAAACATACATTAACACTCAACATTACAAAAAATAAACAACAATGCAAAAGTGAAAAATGCCATTTGTTAATCATCAGTTCATCACTAAACAATCATAAAGGATGAAATTCTAATTGAGAAATAATGAGTCCTAATGATAACTAATATAAACTTCAACATACATACAACATCATGAACCCATGCAAAGAAGTTATGAACTATATTTTTCCAAACACAAAATCACCTTCTACTTGGAGCTTTCAAGTGGATGAATCACCCATATAGTTGCTTTACTTCAACATCCGAATAAATGCAATTAAATCATAGAAATTCTTCACTTTTAAACAGATATTGATTAATAGGAATTCTAGATTATCAAAATTCACTAGGTTAATGTTGGTGTACAAAATCTCGCCTTTAATTCGTATCAAATACACCAATTAAGAACTCCGCCTCTTCCGCTCCTCTTCCGTCTCCTGACCTAAAAAACCTGCAAAATAATGGACAAAGGGGGCGGGGACCCCCTAATCCACCTCCAATGCCTAAGTCAGAAGAGCAATTGTCGTTTGAGCGTCGAGGTACAACAAGAGAGCGATGAAACCCTAAACAGTCGAGCTAAGCGAATATTAGCCTGCCTAGGATTTCTGAATATGCAATGCACATATGTCTCTCTCTACATGCCTAGGGCATGTATTTATAATGGAAGAGAGAATCATAGGGGGCCGAAAATCATGCCACTAGGGCCGAAAATCTTATCCTTTCGGGCTGGCCAACTGCCTTAAAGCCCAAGTAAGGAATATTCCACCTTATCTCTAATTTAATTATATCCTTTAATAAAAGATAGAATCTTCCATTAAGTTGCATAACCGCCATATAATTTTATATAGAAAATAATAAAATAACTGCGCAGTAATTTAATAAATACCTTTTTAATAGCCAAAATAACTATAGTAATTATGTTTATTTTACCCGCTCACAGTTAATTCAACCACAAAATCAATTAATATATGAATTTCAACAGCAATATGAACTTAAATTTGAATTTTAACCAATAGAATTTCAACTCCAATATGACGGGATTGGTTGCTCCAATTCCGTCATGTGTATCGTGAGGCAAATACGGTTGTCAATCGCTTCGCATCTACTGCTTTGCAGGTTATCTTCCCTACATTTGGGAAAATCTTCAAAAATATTTAGGGAATGTATTAATTACATATGCTATTATGACAACTCTCAATTATTTATATTATATTTTATAATATTTTGATAAATATTTATATATAATAAATATAAGAATTTATATAATAGAGAAATTGTTGGAGTTGAAGTAAAATTATTTTTAAAAATATAACATTTTGTTCTCTATTTTAGAGAAAGTTATAAGAAATTTATTGAAAATATTCTTAGTTAGTAAATTTAACTTTTGACATATTTACTTATGACACCTTTTTTCATTCTACATGAAACATTCAAAGTGGAGTAATTTTTTTTAGAAAAACGATAATCCATCTGTTTAAGGCATTTTGATCCAAATCTAATTTCATAATATAAATTTATATTTTAATTAATTAATGTTTTTTTAAAAATAAAACATTAATTTAAAATTTACTTTATTTTTAGTTTTAATGAAATTCAAGACCGATGAGAAAACGGAGAAATAAATAATGCCCTATACTGTAAACATATAATTAAAGACTGAAAATTTTGCGCCGAAAAAAAACAAGTGCACTATAAATTTAATTTCTTTTTTATATTTTATCTCACTAATAACTTTTTTTTTTGGTAATAATCTCACTAATAACCTTAAAGCCTTAAAGGATAATTCATATATTATAATTATATTATAATAAAATATAATAATAAGTTTTCAGTAAATTGATATTCAGACACAAACAAGCTGACAAATCAACCGTCAGACGCTTTGACGCAAACATATTCCTAAGGACGTGTTTGTTCAACTGTTTTAGTATTCTTCCTTCATATGTTTACTGAATCAATCTCCATCTCTATGAACAAAATCCAACCATCCATCAAATTACATTTTATACTTAAATAATTTCATTTTCCAATTATCTCCATGACTCCATCGAATTTTTCGGTCGTAATTATTTCAACATCTTTTCTAACTTCTTTCACCATCCCTTCCAATTTTCCACCAAACCAAACGCGCCCTTACATGTTCATTATCACAAGTTAACAACGCCATCCTCCTCTCCCACACAACACGAGGCCACAAGAAACAAACAACCAAAAAACGGTCCAAATTTCCCCAGAAATCAGCGAGCGAAAACTACAAACTCCACCTCCATCTCTCTCAAGCTAATTCCGGAGGAGAAATCATCAGCAAGCGTAGCAAATCTAGCTTTGTGTGCTGAAGCTGATTCGCTGATTTTTTAGCTCAATTTACGAATGGGGGAAGCGGATTCGGAGAAGAAGCAAATCGATGGATCTCTCGACGGCCTGTTTTCCGTCTCTTCCCCTAGGGTTCTCTGGAAATCTCGTCGCCGAAGAGGTGACTCTCCCTCTCTTTCTCTCTCTCGCTCCTTTTGAAGTGAAAAAAAATCTGATTTTGTTTGAGATTTTGCTTTGCATGATTGGGGGAAACCAATTTTATCACTTGCTGATGAGAAATGGAATGAATTGATTTGCTAGTGACGAGCTACTTCATAGATCTGGTTCTGTTTGGGTTGATTGAAGACCAATTGTTTGAGTAATATCCATTTGTTCAACGCCAATATCTGTCAATTGAAAAGTCCATTTTTAATGGTTTTCCGCATAAATGGTTGTTTTATCAGAGGTTTTTTTATAATTAATGATAAATAATAAATGCTTTATATTTAATTTAATTTTAAAATTTGTTGTATTGGTTTGGTGGTTGCCTGGTTGGTTGGTTGGATGCCTTCACTCTTCAGCTACCCGTTTATTATTTACCACGCTAACATTATTCATTCAATTTATTAATTCCTACAATATTGAGTAGCTGTCAAATGGTCTCACCAAGAGGGGGAAAATTGCCCTTTAAAGGTCTAAACTCTTAGATAATCTAGGATGTCCAACCTAGGATTCCAAATTCAATCATTTGAAGTCACCTTTTTGTTTGTTTCCTTCTTATTCCTAACCACCCATCTCTGCATTATGATCTGTACAAAAATGTGTAACGATTATTCTCCTTTCATATCATATGGAGTATGAGTTACAAATAATCCTCCATTTGCTACTCAAGATCAATGAACTCAAGTTTTTGGGTCAGTTTTTGCTTACTTTTTGATGATGATGGATTCCAGTCTTGACATACTTGAGTTGATATTGTACATTCCATATCAAGATGATGAGGAGTGTTGTAAATTTATAATACGTAAAGCTAAAGCAACATGATGGATGTGCACATTTGGGGTACCTAGATGCTGCGAAATCACAACGCTGGGTTCCAAAAAGTACATGTATTTGCCTTGTAAGTTGCCAATATGGATTTTTCGCATATGGCTGATTGATAGGTAGTAAAGTCCGTCGATGCATTTTTTCTATCAATGGTCATTGAACTTGAGCATGCTTCATTTGAAAAAGATGCTTTTTTGTTTGCTTCTTATACATAACCAGTCATCTCTGCATTATAATCTGTACAAAAATGGGTAACAATTATTCTTCTTCCATGTCATATGTAGTATAAGTTGGAAATTTTCCTCCATTTTCAGCTACTCAAGGTCAAGTAATAAAATGAAGTTTCTTGGTCAGTTTTGCTTATTACTTCTTGATGATGATGGATTTCAATCTTGGCATACTTGATTGTGTACATGCGATATTGACATGGGTGAGTAATGTTAAAAGTTTATAATATGTAAAGTTAAAGCAACATGATGAGTCATGAGTGTGCACATTTGGGCTACCTAGATACATGTATTTGCCTTTTAAAGTTGCCAGTATGAATTTTTCGTGAATAGCTGATCCACGTGTGATATTGTCCGTCGATGTATTTCTTCAGTCAATGGTCATTGAACTTGAGCATGCTCCTCCTAGAAAATACTCTTCTTCGATTGTATTTGGTATTTTACATCAGCTTGCTCATTGCTCTGGTCCATGAAGATGATTTTTTTAGCCATTCTAAGTAATTTAGGAAAACCTGCAACTATGTTTGTTAATTGCTTGATTATACCATCTCCTGTATAAATATGAGCATGCTTGAAGCTCATAATTACAATTAATCTCTCATTTGATTAATTTGGAGAAAGCCGAAAGTAAACCTTTTATTAAACTTTTGTTCACTGAAAGTACTCTTTATAAAAGCATTATAAAATCTATGAACACAAAATAGCCTCTGATACTTAAAAGATTCATGGAGGGCTGCATCTCTTTTTTACATATATCATGATGCTTGTTTTTATCTAGCATCTTCACATAGTATGCATAAGCCTTGACTTTATACGGTTGCATAAGATCAGCTTCTACTAAGAGAAGTTCAGAAGATGTGACCAAGGTAACAGATGACCCATCCTTGGAAACACCTGAAAAACTGGAGAAATCACCAATGGAGGAGGAGCATACTCCAATGGATTCAACTCCAGTTCTTTCTGAGAAAAGGAAGGCTCTCTTTGAACCACTAGAGCCTGCAAGTGGAAAACGACCATCTGCTGAAATGTTACTTCCTCCTCCCGACTTTGACTCTGCAGCGTACCCAAAAGGCTGGCTTATAGGGAAGAAAAGGAAGCTGGTAAATGTGGATGTTGTTGAAAGTATGAGGAGGATTGCCGTCCAGGAAATGAACAGAAAGGTGATCTACTTTTCTCTTTGTTCTGCTCTTCAGGTGACTAAATTGGTAGATTTTCTGTGTTTTGTTGTCAAGCCTGACCTTGAATAACACATTTGTTGAGCCCAGTGGTATAAATTATTAAATTACACCAAAAATCACAAATTTTGGAGTTAGCACGCCACCTGGTGGTACATAGTTGCCAACAAGATACAATTTTGGCCATTTTCTCTTGCCAATAAGATTGCAGGTTCAAATCCTGCCCCCGCCTAAGAACTTGAGATGTTAGACTTGGGTTTGGCTCTTAGTTTAACATTTCGTTGGTTGCCTTTATTGTTTGGTGTCTTATTTTTGTTCCAACTTGTGTGCTAATGTACAAAAAAAATTGGATTTATTTTGGAATTTTGTGAGTACCTGGAAACTCTAATATAGGACACCATTTTCTGTTTCCATCTTGTGTTGGAAACCAGAAACTCGGAAATTCATGTCTAGTATAAAATTCTGGTAACTATACGTTTCCGTGTCTTTGTTGTTCCCGTTTCCGTGTAACATAGGTGCTACCGGGTGCAATCAGCTGTAATGTTTGGATTATTTTTTGGAATTCTACCCATGAACTAAAGAGCGTGAATTAAAATCTTTCGATTGCATTGCAGGATCGTGAAATTGATGGCTTAAACGAGCAATTAGAAGAAGACTCGCGGTGCCTAGAGCACCTGCAAGTCCAGCTGCTCGAGGAGAAGAGGAAACGGTCCGAGGTCGAGAGAGAGAACAACATGTTGCAGGATCAGTTGAACATGTTGATGAACATGTTGCAAGAGAATGAAGCCATGGGTGATGATGAAGAGGAGGATATTGATGACACAGATGAGCAACAGCCATAATCATCCTCTCTTCTTTGGCCTCCTTCAGTGTTATTTTTCCTTCTTCTATTCATCAAAAAGAGAAAAAAAAAGAACTTTTTTACATAGTCTTTCTTATTCTTTCTGGATAGCTTTCTAGCAATGGAAGCTGGAGAAAGAGGTCATGAGACATTACACAAGTTTTCCTCCTGAAAAAAGAAAAAAAAATCTAGAATATTGAGTCTAATTTTTTTTCTGTATAGCTAGCTAGCTATGGAAGCTGTAGAAGGAGGCCCTGCAATGTCACATAAGCAGGGCTACCAAATTTGTCTAAGTAGTTTCTGCTGTATAACTTGAATGTGTTCATTATTTGTGTGTAATTTGTCAAAATAAGAATGCATGTAATTGCAGTTTGTGATATATATATTGACAGTATTGTAGTTTGCAGTCACTGGTGAATGTATAAGAATCCATAGTAGCTATCTTATCATCATGTACATATATCAAATTGGCTTCGCCTTTAAAATCAGTTTTTTTTTTTCATCTTAGTTAAAACCAATGTACAAAGAGATTCTAAAATCAAAAACAGACTTAACAAACTCGCCCTCTTTCTCGTAGCATTTTCTTGGTAGCAACATAATCAACATCCTTCAACTGATAATAATGAGGAGCAATTTCAACGAGCCATTCCGACTTCAACTCCGTCGCCTGTCTCATATACTCATTCCTCGTCTTCACCAGCTCATGGTACAACACCCATCTCGGCAGACTCTCCACTTGAGCCAAACCCGAGCTCGGATGTATGCCAACAATCTGCGCCTCTTTAAGGGTCCGATACAACCCGTTTTCTTGCAGCCTCGCACAATGCGGAAAAAACCCAGCAGTCAAACTCTTCTTAATCGCCTCCAAATCATTCACATTCGATTTCAATTCAATCTCCACCCGTTGTAGGAGCCCTTTGAGCTGATCTCGTGTCTCTAGCCCGTTTCATACTCTTGAATTGAACGAAATTCGCGTGACACCAGCTTCTACCGTAATCAAACATCATCCATTCGTTGTAAACCCTGAGCAACGCGATATGATCGCCCACGTCCCCTTCATGGAACCTCATTCTAGCTGCATCGGCATGGCTGCGTTTCCCCTTTGGCCGGTAGAAAACCGAATTCCCAAGCGACAACATGGCAGCAATCGTGACGATCTCCTCAGAGCAATTGTACTTCTCAGAAGCGACAATCGCCTTTGAGAGCATCGGATCAAGAGGAAACTCCGCCATTCGTCTCCCTACTTTTGTCAAATCCCCGAGTTTATCCAAGGCTCCCAAGGCGTATAACAGCTTAAGAGCTCGGGTCAGTGCTTCAGAAGAAGGCGGGTCCATGAAATCAAACCTATTCAGGTCACGAACGCCGAGACTCTTGAGAGTCAAGACGACATTGGCAAGATTAGTTCTTTGTATCTCTGGAACAGTATTATCCTCCATTTCTAGATTGTAAGTAAAACTAGTGTACAATCTATAGCATTTACCTGGACCTGTTCTTCCAGCTCGTTGATCCGCGGACGCCTTTGAAATCCGCGCCACAAGCAAAGACTCCATTCCTAAACAAGGATTGTAGGACTTGATCTTCGAAAATCCAGGATCAATCACGAAACGAATCCCGTCAATCGTCAGAGACGTCTCTGCAATGTTAGTTGCCAACACAACCTTCCTGGCGCCTTTCGGAGTCGGATCGAAGATCTTAGCTTGCAACTCGGTTGGGAGATTTGAGAAGATTGGGCATATTATAAGCTCAGGAACTCTTTTTGTCTTCTCCTTCAGAATCTCCTCTGCATTTTCCGGTGAGAAACAACAGAATATCACCTTGCTCATGAGTCCTGTGGATCCGAAGAACGGTTGAAATTGCATGTCGGTTAATGCTTGGATAGCAAGTAATAATCATATCCAAATTTAGAATTTTATTTAAGTATTTATATCTAGTTTATCTTGTAAGTATATCTATTTAAATTTATTAGATATTGATAATGTTAGGAACTCAATCTATAATTATGTATTAAAGTTAATCTTGTCTTACCTTATATTTGAAAAATAAATTTTTATTCTTATTATTGAACTTTTTCCGATTAAATTTTATTTTATCTATTCAAATCTATCTTTAACATCAAATCAATTCTTATTTAGTATATTTTAACTTTTCAAAATATATATTTCATAACATATTAAAAAAAATAACGATATGTTTTGACAAATTATACAAATAATTAAAAATAAAGATAAAAAATATCATAGAAATTATATAAAGGATATCAAATTAAAAGATAAACCTATGCAAGATAACGATATCTTTTAGTCAAAAGATATCATATTAAAAGATAAAATATATTTATATTTAGTTTAATTAATAATAAAAAAATAGATAATAAATTATTTAATTTTTTCATACTAAAAGATAAAAGATATTTATTCTTTTATTATTATATATTTTAAATTCCCATATTTTTATTGTAAAAAATATGTAATTTTCTTTTACAATAAAAATGAATAATAATTATTTATAATGTTTTAAAAAAAATAAAAAAAATTGAATATTTAAATTATTTATATTGAAAGATTTGATAATCTCAAAGCTTACATACATGAAAAGTAATAAAAAAATATAGATTATATAATATTTAATCTTATCTAATCATTAGTTTATCAAGACACCAAAACAATTTTGACTCATCATAAATTAAATTAGTTATATTTTAACTATTTTCAATAAATAAGTTATCTTTATTTTTCTTATTAAATTATATATTATTTATTTAATTATTATTTTTTCAAAATCTTGTCTCTTCCATATTTGGAATAAAATATATTTTTATTTTATTTTATTCATATTTTATCTTTTTTATTATACTTATTTATAAAATATTGGGAAGAAAAAGGAGCAATGTAGATATTTTTTTAATAATCTATATTTATTTTGAAATTTAAAAATAGTAATTTAAATTTAATTTGTTATTTGATTTCAAAAAAAAATTATACATATTATGCGCAATAAATCACTTACATTATTACCGAGTAATACGGGACAACTAGTTTAAAAAAAAAAAAGGCTTGAACAAGAAACTGAGTTCAGAGAAATGAAAATTGAACAGCACCGCAAATTTGTCAAGCAAAAGCCTCATCTTTCAATCATTACAAAGAACTGGAAATTTTTAACCAGCCAATGCCACCAAATTAAGCCAAACCTTCTTTTAGAAAGGGTACACACAAATCCATTGCTTACCCAGATGATGATAAAAACAGATTATTATGGGGAGTGCCATAAACCTCAAATCTCTACAACAACTTGCAATTCACATTATTCACAGAAAGAAGAGCCTAGTGGCGTATTTTACAGTTGAGCAAGTGTTCAGTTAACCACTTGGAGCAATCATGATTGTGCACCGTTATCGTCCCAGAAATTGTGCAAAAACTGGGGCAAAGACGCTATCCTTGGAAGATTAAGAAGCAAGTCACCCACAGATTCATTCCTTAACATGGCCGATGGCTCTTGGATGTCGTTTCTAGAATTGGACTCATTATGAGGTTCAGCCATGTTCTTGAGAGTACTACTATTGCCTTCTTGAGATGCCAAACTCAACTTTGGATCATTCATGCCATCTTCAGATTTGAGCTGTAAGTTTGCAACTGATGGATCCCTCTGGAGAAGACAGCAAAGGGAGTTGACTCTTGACATTAAGGATTTCTCATCTGAAATGGGCGTGACTTGAGAGTCGCTTAGCAAGTACTGGGCAATGTCTTCAAGAATGCTGTTCTTGTCTTCTTCGTGAATGGAGGATAGGCTAGGGTTTACAGTAGTCATTTGCTCTGATATACATTGTCCAAGGTGATTCACTAGATCACTCATTGACATTGAAGGGTGAAATCCGGGAAGTTTGATCTGATCCAAAAGCTTGAGCCGTTCAAATTCCTTCATTCTGTTGCCAGCATGTTCTCCAATGGAGAAGTCTGTAGCCAAAGGAGTCATTAGACACAAGAATACTTTTTTTTAAATAATAATCAGAAATAATAAAATTTGGGGAAAAAGATCATTTACCTGAGGTAGGTGGGGGAGTTCCTTGAGAGTTCAACTCTGAAGGTGTAGCTACAGCATCAGCCCCATCAAAATTTGGAGTACAGGCTGCAGATGCTGTATTGTTCCCCGTCAAAATTTCAGTCTTCAGATTAAAAGCATTCTCAGGTTCCTCCATTCCACCAAACAAAGAATTCTTTGACTCGAAGTAAGGATTATCTAACACGATTGCTGGTTGTTGGCTCAAGAAGTTCAGGCGGGGGTCACATTGCATGAGTTTTTCAAAATGTTTTCCCAACAGCCCTTGTGCACACTGCACAAAATGTCGCCTGCAAAAAAAGGATATGAATAAGGACGGACTAGAAAAAAAGGAAAATCAATATCGATAATGAGAATAAGCTCCTGACAAGTGATTTATATAAAGGATGTAACACAATTAATTACCTATAAACAGTTGCCTGTCCACCAGTAAAATCAGATGTTGCTTGCCATAAAGTGTGCTTCCTTGGCTGGGGATTGATCTCCCTGAAAAAAAGAGGCTGACGAGCAAGCTGCACAAGGATATAAGATCTTAAATCTCATATGGGAAAAATTATCATTAAAGATTATCAGGCAATAAAAAATCCAATTACCACAACATCAAGTGTTTCAGGCCCATCCTCAGGACAACTTGCTTTGATAGCCATAATGTCAGACCACTGAATTTCAATCTTATTCTTCAAACCTCCATCCAGAACTTCCCAGACAATCTTGTGCTTAGCAAAATAACACTTGGCCACCAAATCACCTTCAT
Source organism: Fallopia convolvulus (assembly GCA_964016875.1). NCBI lineage: Eukaryota > Viridiplantae > Streptophyta > Magnoliopsida > Caryophyllales > Polygonaceae > Fallopia > Fallopia convolvulus. The sequence goes on from OZ024731.1 coordinate 57,128,291, forward strand.
ATCTAGACTTATACTGAAAAAAGTACAAAATCCCCGTCAACACAGATCCGGCCGCACAACAAGAAAGAAAACCAATCAAATGAACAAAATGAAACAAAACCAACATTTATAGGAACCATTATTTTAAATGCTACCACAACATGTCTGAACTCACTCACCCATCTAAACTATCAATCCAAAGATTTCAGCCCTTCAGTTCCTTCTTAACATACAGGCCATTCGATAATGTTGTTCAGTTAGCTTGAGCTAATAATGATGGAGTTCAATCTCATTCATGATATCAGATACCTGAAGGTAAACTAAAAAGATGATTACTATATACACCTGGGTACCAAGAATATATACCCTGTCATCTAAAATTACTTTATAACCAAAGTTGGGGTAATAATAATAGCTAAGTTTAGGTCAGCCCTTCCTTTATTTTCTCTTCTGGATTGGCTGCTTGCTATCCAATGCTGAGAGGTTACGAAAGCTCATCATTTCATTACAAGCTAACAAATAATTCCACAGGAATACGAAAGATCTTTTATTAATCTTGTATGGATGAGACTTGAGCAAAGAAGAAAAACTACATGAAAAATTTTGAGAACTATTTGTTAGCTTGTAATGAAATGATGAGCTCAAAACCAATCAAACAAAGCATTAGCTTAATTTGAGATCAAGCACTTCTAAGCTTCAACTTTTTGCCACCCCACAAAATCAATCAAACAAAGCATTAGTAAAATTCAAATTACCATTTAACAGTATGTCTCAATCCATGTCCAAAATAGTCTAGAGCCTCAAACCACCAATTCAGGAAAGAAGAACAATTTAGACCCTAAAAAGAATTGCGGAGTTACCTCCCAGGTGCCAATTCTCAACAGTGTAGCTGGGAAATTAGAAGCCTTGAGCTTATCAGTCAACATCGCCCCTTTGTGATCCTCCTTCTCTCTCCTCGGCAGCGTCTTCGACAGGGAAGCACTCTTCTCCTGGCAAAGCTTCATCTGGATCAGATCCAAGAACGAAGGGCTCTTCTTCAGCTTAAGCCCCAACGGACTCGGCTCCGCCAACGGATCGTAATCCACCTTCGAAATCCCGACCGGATCATAAGGCTGCCAAAACCAGAAACCAGAACCCCTAATTGTCAAGAAAACCAAATCTTCAACTCCGAAACCATAAACACAATCGAAAAATCAGCAAAGACCTGGAGAGATGGATCGAGCTTGGGGCGTTTGGAGAGGGAAAATCCGTTGAAGCGTTGCTCTTGGTTCACTTGTTCATCTGCGCCGCCGCCATATCCGGCGAGGTCGACGAGCTCCGGCTTGACACGGACTTCTTTCCGGCGAGGCTTTTCGGATTGGGCGGGGAACTTTCCGGCGTCCATCATGTGGACCATATTCTTCGGATCGGGAATTCGGTGGCTTACTGGCTTTTAGGGTTAGGGATTGAGAAATTGGGGACGGAAGAGGAGGAAAGAAGGAAATGCGAGTAACCAAATTGGCAAATTTTGGACGGCAGCGTACGCATAAAACCTCTCAAGTGGAATGATGGTCACGAGAGGGCGCGTGGGGTTTGAAGGAGCGTAAAATCCACGCGTTCAGAGAGAATTCAACACGTGTCATGCACGATGCACTGTACTTAGACGGATAAGGAGAAACTTGCAACGATGGTGGGCCGGGCAGCCGCCATATACGACAAAGGATTACAAATCAAGGGAATGATACTTTAATTTTGGATAATGCATCTTATTCTAATGACTAATGATGCATTTGAATCTTATAATTTAATGTATTATTACATTAAATCTGTATTCAATGTAAAATAATATATTAGATGGTGCGATCTAAACAGACTCTAATATATAACTATATAAGTTACGTAATAATAATATTCACATTTTCACTCTCAAAATGGTATGATATGGTTATAAACTTTCAAAAGAGAACATTCTTCAAATTTCTTAAAGTTACTAAATTCCTACCTTCAACCTAGCTAGTATTTAACACACAAAAATCACCATAACTTCAACGTTTATGCTCCATAAGATTAAAATGGTTTGGTAGATGATGTTGATAAGTTCTTTTGTCGATAGCATTCTTTGAGGAATTTCATGTCCAAACTAGCTCGGAATATTTTCTAGTAATCGACGACATCTTCATCCAACCCTGTTTGGAATGCAATTTGGAAATCGTCAAAGCAACAACAAGCATGTATGTTTCTGTTCCTTGTGACACGTGGATCTATTCTTTGTAATACTAATAGAATGTGTCGACATATCGCCAACTCCATATCATGTCCATGGTGTCCTGGAGCGGAATTCGTGCTCCATGCCCTACATGACTATTTTGTTATTTGAGACATCCGACTTGCTTTGAGTGGCAGTTCTCTCGACGAGTGCTTTTTCTCTACTATGAATATTGAAGAGTGGATTTATGCTAATGTTTTACGAGGTGGCAAATGGAGCTCGACCTTTGTCAATATATTGTGGCACAATCTTGGAAAATCAGAAATAAATTACAATTTCGTTGATGATCATCTGAGTCTCTCCAAGATTGTATGATTTATCACGGATGCATTTTGGTCAACTTATGAGAAACTCAAGAAGAGGAATATTGCACACTTCGAGTAGTATTGATATGGTAAGTAACGAGGATCGTAGGATGCATCCTATGCAAGGATGTATTGCTCTAAATACTGATGTTTTTTCGAAAGGAAATCTTAGCCTTCTTGGGGGTGACAACATGTTCCAAGACTCTAATGTTGTGTTTGTTCAAGTGTTTACATTCGCCTATGAGATATGCAAAGCTATTACAATGGAGCTTTGTGCTATTTGGCATGGTCTTATGGATGCTTTACAATTGCAAGTCACACATCTAGCAATCCAAACAAACTCCATTCAAGCATGCAACTTAATTGCTAAATGGGAATGATGTAAGTGCTCATCGTAATTTCTACCTAATCAACTGCTGTAGGAATTTGTTAAAGTCCTTTCCAAGTGTAGTGTGGGTCACACATGTACATCACAATGCTAACTCGATCGGCGGCGAATGCCCTTTCCAACTTTGCCTTTTTTGTTAATGAACCCTTTACTAGTTTTTCCACTTTTTCTAGTTCAATTTTAGCTTATATCTATCTAGTACAATTATAAAGAAAAAACCAAGTCTTTGTAAAAATTTGAGCCACTTGACAATTTAAAATATTTTTTATTTTTTCTAAAATACTTTCACTTACCCACTATCTCAAACCACCACCCATTAACAAATTAATATTTTTTAATTTTACTTAAAATTTTTTTAATCCTGCCACTTTCACCTTACACACTTTTTCCACTATCCTAAAAACCATTACCATCTAACAAATTAATATTCGGGTAATCGAAGCGCCCATGTCAGTACTGAGGAGCGCCCCAGTCGGTCACCTCGACCGACTAAATGGGGCCTCGGAAAGTGGATTGTAGTCGGTCGCCTCGACCGACTACATGGGTGTTTTTAAAAAAAATAAATAAATAAGCAGTCAGTCACCTCGACCGACTACAACACGTCGGTCGAGGCGACCGACTATCCACCCGTTGGAATTATTTCCGAACGGGTGGATTTCGTTCTCTATATATACCCTAATACCCCAAAATATTTTCACATCCGAAAATACATTTCAATCTTCTCTAAAAAATCACTTTTAAAATTTTATCAAAATGGCGAATTGGTTGAGGTGACCGACTGGTTAGGTGGAAACGGTGGGAGGGTCAAAATATTTTGTAATGTTATAAATTAATTTCTAAATATTTTGTAATTTTACGTAGTCGTTGACGGTGGGAGGGTCAAAACCACCGGCCCCATTTGATTTAAACGAGGAGTACGTTGATGACGACAATGGAGGATATGAGGTTTCAAATGAGCACAATTACGACGCCGTTTGTAATCTAGAATCAAATCAGGTATGTAAATGTAATTTTTTGAAGTTTAGAAATTAAGATAAAAAATTCTAATTGTTTTTTATTATTATAGGTTATTCAGTTTCCAGATTTTTCTAGTCATTTTGCAAATAATTGTGAGTGGAAGGAACGAGATCATATGATAGAGTGGGCCCGTAAGATAAGGAGGGGGTTAAACATTGTACTCACCATCAAAACTCTTGGCCGACAAAGGTTAGTTTGGGATGTGTATTAGGCGGTGAGTACAAAGCGGGAAAAAAAGGCATACCGCGTAAAATGGTTAAGAATTTAGGTGTCGGTAATGAGCTTAAATCTCTTCCTCGTACTAGAAAGAAGGGTTGCCCATTCGAGTTGATAGGTTGGAGGGACAGAAAGACCCAGAAGTGGCACTTAAGGGTGGAATGTGGTAACCACAACATGACCTTTCCACCAGTCTAGAGGGCTATCCGTTTGTGGGCCTTCTGACTAAGGACCAAAAGATTGATGCAAGAAATATGGCTTTGGCAGATATAGAACCTAGGAAATCCATGACATTCCTATTGGATAAGTATCCAGATATGACCACATCAATTAAGCAGTTGTATGATTTTCGATACGCAGTGTTTAAAAAGGAGATGAACGGAATGGGGGTGAGCGAATTTGCGATTCATTTCTTAGAGTCTAATCAATACTATGTCAACTACCGAACTGCGAAGGGTAGCCGTAAGGTACTAGACATCTTCTTTGCCCATCCGAAGTCGATCCAGTTGTTGAAGTTGTTCCCTTACGTCGTTGTGATGGACTCGACGTACAAAACAAACATGTAAGTCGTTTTATTACCTATGATGTAGTAGTATATTGAAGTACACGCATTAAATCCCATTGAATTGACATTGTAGGTACAACATGCCTTTGTGCGAAATGGTTGGATTTACATGCACCGGGAAGACTTTTTGTATTGCTTTTGCATTAATGACAAGGGAGATTCAAGACCACTACGAATGGGTGTTATTCCAATTGAGAGAGGTCTATAACCTGGTTGGAAGAGAGCCAGAAGCCATTCTGACCGATCGGGATATGGCTGAGGTGAATGTTGTAGATATCTTATTTCCCAAAGCCAAACATATGCTTTGTTGGGTGCACCTCCAACGCAACTGTAGGGCATACGCGTTGGCAAATGGGATCAAGGATAAGTCGGCGGACTTTTTTGCGAACAAAGCGTGGGAGCTATTCTGTTCGACGACCATGTGGGAGTACGAGACACGACTCCAAATGGTGAAAGAAGTCGTGGAGCCAATTTTATTTACATATCTCCAGAAAACTTGGCTCACCCCTTGGCGCGATCGGATTGTGAGGGCATTCACCGACCACCGCTTCAACTTTTTTACGAGGACCACAAATAGGTAAAAATAAGTTATTTTTGTCACTCATTAGAATTTACTAATTTGGGTTTTAATTTCCAAATTTTTACAAAATTGTGTTTTAATTTCCAAATTTTTGTAGGGTCGAGTCACAACACTCCACGTTGAAGGATTACTTGGGATCATCTGTTTTGGGGGTTCAATGCTATAGTGAGGAAGATACACAACGCGGTCAGAATCCAGGTTATGACCGTACGTGGGCAGATGGAGATGGATTGCACCACTGTTCCACTTGCCATCTATCACATGGCCGAACCGCTCCAAACGGTATTCTCTCTCCTCCCAACGAAGGTATCCAACAGTTGTATAGGTCATTTGTTCGATCATATTAGTGCCCCTCTTAGTCCGGTATGCGACGATCAATGGTGGACAACTGCCCGTGGGCTCCCGTGCCCTCACCAAGTCCGTCAATGCATCGACCGATGTATGCCTATTGAGCTTTCAATGATCCATCCTTTTTGGAAGCAATTAGTATGGGAAGGCCTTCCGATGACATCGCCCGAGGATGATTGCATAGAAGATGATGATGCTGAATGGGAGATGATGATAGCATACTACAATGCATGCACGATATGAATGTTTAGTGTAATATCATCGTTTATGTACATTCATATGAATGGATTCGGTTTAATGTATGAATGGTTTAGTGTAATATTATCGTTTATGTACGTTCGTATGAATGGTTTAGTTTATGGAAAAACAACACAAATATAAGTAACAAAACCAACACAAATATAAGTAACCATTAAAAAGTAATCATTACACAACTACAACTACAACAAATTAAACTATCTATATTGTCCCACATCGTTGTGGCGTGTGGGTTGCACGGAGGGGGAGCGGCGACGACGACCACCTACACGTGGCGGGATCGGTGGTGGAGGCCTCTCTCCAAACCAGATGGCTTGTAATTGGCGAGCGACTTCGACCACTTCAGGACTGTTATGACCTTCTAGTCGTTTAGTGAGCTCCTTCGTCAGTGTCATCCGCTGTCAAACCAACACAAATTTGTTATTTTAGAATTTGAAGTTTTTTTTACTAATATGAGAAAACCAATTAAGTGTCATCATACACGTACCGCATGAATATCCACCACGGGTTGCGGATGGTTGTTTGCAAATTCTACGGAGGACGTGTGCAACAAAAAAGGATGTGTTCGTCTCATATGCCATTGCACGTACTCGGCATCCATAGAGTACATGTGTGATTCAATTTCCCCCATTGGCACTAAAGAGTTCCATCGATCTTCCCAGCGATCATCATTTGGTGAGTATTGCACATCATACTTCGCATGCACGTTCGTCAATTTTGCTGGTCGGCATACATTGATTGGCTTGATAACGTCTAATTCAGGGATTGACTGATGCCAACCATATTGACGAGCGAGCCTCTCAGGGTGATATGCCTCCTTGATGTGGAGACATATCAAGGTACCCCTATACCTCGACAAACTAAGATCGCCAGTGGAAAAGTCGATAAAATCCCGCCATGGCATAAAATTGACCTACATATAAACACAAAATAGAGAATATGTTAGATTCAAATAAAATCGAACTAGCAATTTAAACAGAAAAGAATATGTTAGATTCAAATATGTTACTTACATCTTCAACTTTTATCCTGTCTAAGTAGCGACGATAGTCGAACAATGATTTAATATCCCTGTTTCGACCTTTATCTGCTTTGAACATCTCCCCTGGCAATCGTGTGATATCGTGATCGATGTGACCTTGGAGTGATGGAAAGTACCTCCAAATGAAGTTCTACAAAATAGAGAATATGTTAGATTGAAATAAAATCGGACTAGTAATTTAAACAGAGAAGGGTATCAACACTCACGTGTAACACATATGAGCACCCTGCGATCTGCGCTCCTTCACCTCGGGACGCCATTCCGAGCTGCCTGAGTAGCCATGCAAGTGTAGCGGCACACCATGAATACTCCATCACTTGATCGTGGTTCAACACGAGCGGCAACAATCTAAAGGGTACCCCATCACCTGTCTTGTCCATTATCAAGGTGCTTCCCAACAGATCACACAAATACCCTGAAGCTATCAAATCTGGGTTTCCTTCATTTTCTATCATGTTAAACAGGATCTCCTTCCAACGATTGATTTTTATGCAGCCTTTGGTCGCTAAATTGTTCATTTCAGGTTGACTAACCCCGTATGCACCACTGATATACTGCTTTATTTGTTCTTCGGAGTACATCGAAACATCCTTCATCTCGTTGATCGGTAGGCCCAAAATGTAGTGGACATCATGGAGGGTGATTGATATTCCCCCCCCCCCCCAAGGAAAATGAAAACTATTTGTTTCAGGGTGCCATCTTTCAACAAAAGCCTGAACCAATGCTTCATCCGTTTGTTTGAACCTCCAATATTGTAGGCGCAATAATCCGCTACGCTGAGCACGGTCGACCCACACACCTCCATCTGTCAACTTTTTGTTCCAATCCTTAAGTGCCCCTCGCGTATGCACTCTCAAGGGTTTACCAGTAGTATACTGAAACATTATTATCAAAATTATTAAGTATAATTATTCATGCGTACATATAAGGTAAATTAATTAAGCATTCTTACCGTTGGATTTTCCCATAAGACCTTCGCTATATGTGTCTCGTAACTGAGCAACAAACTAGTATCGATTGGTCCGCCGCCAAATCCATCTTGGGTGTTGGGAGGGGCTGTTGGAGGTTGGGAATATGAAGTCCCGGCATGAGACTCGGCTTGGAAATACGGTTGGGATGGTGGAGGTTGGGAATAAGAAGTCCCCTCGGCTTGAAAATAAGGTTGGGATGGTGGAGGTTGGGAATAAGAAGTCCCCGCCTGATTCTCAGCTTGGAAATAAGGACTCAAGGGAGTAAAAGAAATTGTATCTTGAATCCAAGTATCACCCTGTGGGCCAGTCTGTATGTCGGTCTGGGGAGTGAAAGCATTATCGAATTCAGTATACAAATTCCTAGTTGGGGTTAGGTTGGTGCTGTGTAGGGTGTGTTGGGATGTGGATGACCCCCACAAATTCTGATAGTCGGGGGTTGTATATTGGGTGGACGATTGGTTAGGTGGAAACGGTGATCTAGTAAAATCGTGTGGTGGTCGGGGGTTCGTACCCCCAGACGCATACCACTCCATATATCGGGGATCGCTCGTAAGCATATCTACATAAATAATGTATGACCACTATCATATATAATGTATTAAATACTATAATTACTTATCAAATAAAATTACTATGAGATCAAATTAAAAACATTCTAATATGAATAATAAATTAAATTAAAATACTAACAAATAAAATTAAGATATTTCTAAATTATTATTATAAAATAGATCCGACTAAACTTGATGATTCAAAACGTAAATTTTTAATTTACATACCTAAAAACCCTCCCCCAAGTGGCGTAGCTACTTGATTTGTGATGTCGAACTCGAACGCATTTGGAGCGGTTGGTTGGACCGGTACCTCCTCTTGCTCTACATTGACTTGTATATCCTCAGCATTCGCCCATTCATTCAAATTTATTTGCGACGATTGGCCATGTGGAGATTTTGAACGGTTTTTGCTCTTAGATTTGCCTAACCCGAAAGACCACCCTTTTCTCATTTTTTACACTTTTTTTCTCTCGATTGCAATTTTTTTAGCACTTCGTATGTGCAATTGAGGGCTTTATATAGCCCTCAACCAACTGCTCTTTCCGAAAGAGCCGTTGTTTTTTTTTTAAAAAACCCCAATGTAGTCGGTCACCTCGACCGACTACATTGGGCCCCACACGCTATCTGCACTTGTAGATAGCGTGTGGTGTTATTTAAAAAAAAAATTATAGTCGGTCACCTCGACCGACTACAATCTCGTCGGTCGAGGCGACCGACTTGTTCTGACATGGGCGCCCCGTATTGCCCTTAATATTTTGTAATTCCTTACTAAAAGAAGTGTGATTTGTGAAAATGTGTTTGTAAATTTTTTTAAGAACAAGTCGATAATAATTAATAAATGAGTTTTATATTAAATCCGTACATGAAATTTTTTTAAGAACAAGTCGAAAATAATTTTTTATAAAATAATTTTTATACATATGCTTAATGGGCAATTCTACTGACTTTGAAGCCCTTATGGGCAATTATGGGCAATTCTACATATGCTTAATAAATAAAGTTCGCATGGGATTACCCGCCGGAGATAGGCGGCGCCGCACTAAAGCCCTTTGGCGTTCTTAAATCATTGGGTTGACCTGAATCTGCACAAAAACCGTAATGAATTGACACAATCAACCCGTAAATTTTAAGGACATGAACTTGTACTCAACCGAACCTGAAATGATCGAGCCTAAACTTGACTGAACTGACTCGATTAACTGGTTTAACATTAAGGGACCAATAATTTTTTATTTATTAATTAAAGTATTTGTAATATAAAAAATCAACATACTTATGAATAGAAAATTAATATATTGTAAAACAAACATATATATACCGATATTAATTAAAAAATTGTCATGCTTATTAATATAAATTTGGTATAAAAAATCATCATGCTTATGGATAGAAAATGTAAAAAGTTGTCATATTTGTGAATGAAAAATTAATCTACGAAAATCTAAAAGTTAATATAAATTCTAGCATTAAAAACATGGTCCATATTAATTAAAAAAGTGTGGACATAGTTATGGATGCAATATTAATATAAACAATTTGGTAACTAAAACTATGGTGATTGAAATTAAAAATTTAATGACAATATTGTATTTAACTATCATATTTATAGATAGTACATTAATATATAAAACCCGACATATTTATGGATGAAAATTTAAACTTAAGCATAGAAAATTAATATTCAAAAATTAGAAATTAATATGAAAAATATGGTCAATATTCATTAAAAACATTGACATACTTATAAACAAAAAATTAATATAAAAATACATGATTAAAAATATGGTTCATAACTAATTAAAAACTATAGTATAATTTTTAATAAAAAAGTTAATATAAAAAAATATGAAAATTTAATATTGAAAACCCGTAAATTAAAATATTGTTCATATTTTATACTTGTAGATATAAAATTTATCTATTTCATTTAGAGATATTAAATTAATTTATTATGAGATTTTGAAGTAAAAAAGGATAGTTGGGATATTAAATTACTATTTTATATTTGTGATATTTATGGATAGACACTTAATATTAAAAATATACTTATAGATAGAAAAGCTATAAAAATTATTTTATATTTATCATATTTATGGATGAAAAACTTATCTATTTTTTCTCTAATATATTAAATTATTATTTTTATGTGTTATACATATGGATAGAATTATTGTATTATTTCTTTGTATTTGTTAAATTTTGATTAAATTGATATATGTAAGGATATTTCTATAAAATTATACCTATTTTATCTAAAAAACTATCATTTAAAATATAATAAACATGTGCAAAGATAAAAATAATGAAAACTCGTCACAAAATTTCAAATTGATAATCTTACCAAATTGATAATTGAATATTAGAATATAATGAAAAAAATTTCAAGATAAAGTTAATATCAGTACGACAAATCGTAATCGTTAAAATTGATCAATTTTAACTATACTTTTTGCAAATTTTGTTATCCATATAGTATAATTTTTATAAATATTGTACGTACAAAATGTAATCGTGAAAAAAATAACCATACGATCAATTATATAGTATATTTTATCTATATTATATGGATAGAAGATAATTAAATATTATAATATAATGAACATGAACAAAGATAAAAAGAATGGTAGAGATAAAAAGTTATCCAATCTCATAGTAAATTGAAAAAATATATAACTTCTTATACAGGTATATTTTATTTATACTACATGGAGATAAGATAATAAAATATTATAATATAATGAACATGAACAAGTATACAAAAAATGGGTAGAGTTAAATTTTTTATCCAATCTCATATAAATTTGATAAAAAAATTATTAAGTCAAGTGAGTGGATAAAATTGGAAATTTCATAAGGTGATTGAATTACATAATATAATTTTTTTAATCCAATCTCATATAAATTTGATAAAAAAATTATTAAGTCAAGTGAGTGGATAAAATTGGAAATTTCATAAGGTGCTTGAATTACATAATATAAAATTTATTAAAAAAATCATTATTAAAAATAGGTTGGCTGCGATATAAATTCTTAATTACAAATCTGTTCAAAAGTGTTTCAGGTTTAGAAAATATACTAGTTGTACCCGTCGTCATGCCATGCACGACCGTGACTCAATAATTTTTAGATATATTAAAAAAATGATGTTAATAAAGTAAATATACAAAAATAAATGAATAGGCACAAATAATGTAAATCCCTAAAAAAATTTAATCAAATTCAATTATTTAAAAATCTTTTCAATAAAAAGTTAAAATATGATTAATAAGAAAAGATTAAAAAAATATAGAATTTTGTTTGAAGATAAAAATCTTCTATATTTACAAAAACAATCCAAAAATATATTAAGGAAAAGATAATATAATTATTTGTAAAATTTTAATTTAGTCAAGTAATTATATAGATATTTAAATTTTTTACTTTTTTTTATCAAAATTTGATTTAAAATAAATATTATTTATAAATAGATAAAATGATAAAGATAAATTTGTTATTTTTAATTAAAATTTGAATTAATTTTTTTCACATAAATAAATAGAAAGGAATTTAATTGGAAAAATATAATAAAAATAATTTTTTAAAATTTAAATTGGGGTCCGAATTAATGTGATGGCTAAAAAAGTTAAAACTTTAACATATAGTTATACATAGATATGACTATTTTTATTTCAAATATATATTTGTGATCACGTGTATATACTTTTCCTTATTTTTTTTAATTTATCTTTTACAAATATAATAAATATAATGTCCTTTTTTATCAATATTGGCCAAATCTACTAATATTATTTTATCTTTATGTTTATTTGGGGATAAATTTTTATTAATATTATTTTATCTTTATGTTTACTTGGAGATAACTTTTTGTGCATAATTAACTATTTAAAATTATTATTTTAATAAAGGTGTGATGTGGCGCAATATAAGTGGTGACAGAAATTCTTTCGACTTTAGTTATTAGTAATAGATAGAATTGGGACGGATCAGGATATGCTTCGAATTAATTTAATTACCCTATTTTAGAAGTAAACAATAATTCGTGTGTAAAAGTTACATATTATGAATTACTAACTAAAGTACTAAACTTTATATTAATTTGGACATCAACCAAAAACCTTTTGACTGATCGATCATGATGTAATTACCTAAAAATGAATGTTGAAAGCAATAAATTGATTTAGAAGGCTTAACCTTTGGTTAGACGGTATGATTTTTTTTTATGTTTGTTGAATTTTTAAATGTACGTAGATTTTTAAGAATAACGTAATTAGAATTAGAATATAAAATATAAGTAATACTATGATTAAGCATGATTTACTGGGATAATTGAATTTTATTAAAACCCTTAATTAACTATAGTTATTAAAAATCTTATGAGATAATTAAACTTTAATATATAGTTATAGATAGATATGACTATTTTTATTTCAAAGATATATATGTGATCGTGTGTACATGTTTTTTCTTATCTTTTTTAATTTATCTTTATTTCAAAGATATAATGTCCTTTTTTATCTATATTGATCAAATCTACTAATATTATTTTATCCTTATATTTTTTTATCAAAATTTTATTTAAAATAAATATTATTTATAAATAGATAAAATGATAAAGATAAATTTGTTATTTTTAATTAAAATTTGAATTAATTTTTTCCACATAAATAAATAGAAAGGAATTTAATTGGAAAAAAATAATAAAAATAATTTTTTAAAATTTAAATTGGGGTCCGAATTAATGTGATGGCTAAAAAAGTTAAAACTTTAACATATAGTTATACATAGATATGACTATTTTTATTTCAAATATATATTTGTGATCACATGTATATACTTTTCCTTATTTTTTTTAATTTATCTTTTACAAATATAATAAATATAATGTCCTTTTTTATCAATATTGGCCAAATCTACTAATATTATTTTATCTTTATGTTTATTTGGGGATAAATTTTTATTAATATTATTTTATCTTTATGTTTACATGGAGATAACTTTTTGTGCATAATTAACTATTTAAAATTATTATTTTAATAAAGGTGTGATGTGGCGCAATATAAGTGGTGACAGAAATTCTTTCGACTTTAGTTATTAGTAATAGATAGAATTGGGACGGATCAGGATATGCTTCGAATTAATTTAATTACCCTATTTTAGAAGTAAACAATAATTCGTGTGTAAAAGTTACATATTATGAATTACTAACTAAAGTACTAAACTTTATATTAATTTGGACATCAACCAAAAACCTTTTGACTGATCGATCATGATGTAATTACCTAAAAATGAATGTTGAAAGCAATAAATTGATTTAGAAGGCTTAACCTTTGGTTAGACGGTATGATTTTTTTTTATGTTTGTTGAATTTTTAAATGTACGTAGATTTTTAAGAATAACGTAATTAAAATTAGAATATAAAATATAAGTAATACTATGATTAAGCATGATTTACTGGGATAATTGAATTTTATTAAAACCCTTAATTAACTATAGTTATTAAAAATCTTATGAGATAATTAAACTTTAATATATAGTTATAGATAGATATGGCTATTTTTATTTCAAAGATATATATGTGATCGTGTGTACATGTTTTTTCTTATCTTTATTTCAAAGATATAATGTCCTTTTTTATCTATATTGATCAAATCTACTAATATTATTTTATCCTTATATTTATTTGGGAATAAATTTTTACAAATATTATTTTATCTTTATATTTACTTGGAGATAACTTTTTGTGCATAATAAACTATTTAAAATTATTATTTTAATAAAAAGTTGATGTGGCGCAACGTGGTGGCAGAAATTGCTCCGACTTTAGTTATTAGTAATAGATATTGATTATTGGTGAATAAGTGGATAATTTTATTTTTGAAGACTCGATCAATAGTTTGGAAAAACAACTTGCTAAATGTAAAACTAACTCTCCTTCAAAAGTAGTTTGTGTTGTGATGATCCAAGCAAATCTCATCTCTAAAGTAAATTTTCTTATGTAAAATTTTATCTTTCCTAAAGGTATTCGTGAACAAACTAATAACGTTTTAAAAAAACTTCCTTTAGAACAAGGGCATTACAAACTATCATTCTATAATTTATTGGGATGAATTTTGTATAGCTAAAGATGTTGGTGGTCTTAGGCTTCGGAGTTCGGTCTGCTAAGATTACTAACATGTCCTTACAATGAAGGTTTTTCGGAATATTCTTACTGAAAGAATTTGCTAAAAGGGCAAAAGTACCACCCCTATTTAGGGGCTTGGCCCATATCCTTGTTATTTAGGTGGTTCTTAAATATAAAAACCTAGTTTATTTTTACAGCGATGAAAAATGGGTGAATTCCTTCTATGGTCCCCAACCTATCACATAAAGTTCTTATTAGTCCCTAACCTTTGTAAATGCTTTTTTAGGTCCCTAACCTTTAAAAAGTTTTACTATTTGGTCCTTTTTCATTTTAGACTTTAAGTTTAATTACAACTAAACACCCAAACTTTATATTTGTTTTTGTCATAATAACAATATTTATTTATTTTCAAACAAATACCTCAATCTACATATTTTAGAAAACAATAATAAATTATCACTCCATATTTACTCCTTTTATAAAAAAATAGTACTTTTCATTAAAAAATATAATTTTAAAAATAAAATGTGAGTTATAAATATTTATTTCCCTCTTATTGAATTTAATAGTTATTAAAATATTTTATAAAATTAAAAAAATTTCTTCTATTGCCCTCTTATTGAATTTAATAACATCACCCCTTCTTTACCCTTTGTTAAAAAAACCTAGAAATATTTTTTTAACAAAGGGTAAATAAGGGGTGATTTTTTATATAAAAAATTATTTTATCAAGTTTTTATGAAGTTTTTAAAATAATTGCAAAAAATTGATGGATTAAAAATCACTTTACTAGTTTTTTTTAACAATGGTAAATATTACTAGTTTTTTTTAACAAAGGCTAGGGTAAATAAAGGGTGATTTTTTTTATATAAAAATTTCTTTTATCAAATTTTTATGAGGTTTATAAAATAATTTATAAAAAGTGATGGATTAAAAAAAACCACTTTATAGAAAGTTATAAATAATGGGTAAATAGGGGAAGTTAGATTTTTTTTGTGAAATTAGTTTTTTTTTTAATTTTATAAAATATTTTAATAACTATTAAATTCAATAAGAGGGCAATAAATATTTATAACTCACCTTTTATTTTTAAAATTATGTTTTTTTAATAAAAAGTACTATTTTTTGAAAAAAAAAGGAGTAATTATGGAGTGATAATTTATTATTTTTTCCTAAAATGTGTAGATTGAGGTATTTTTTTGAAAATAAATAAATATTGGTATTATGACAAAATAAATATAAAATTTGGGTATTTAATTGTAATTAAATTTAAAGTCTAAAATAAAAAAGGATCAAATAGTAACACTTTAATTCCCCCAATCTGTCGACTCTCTCAGTCTCTCTCCCGTTCTCTTCCTCTTTCCTCCTCTCGAGTCTCATCCATGGCTTCCAAAAGTTCAAACTCCTCATCCACACTTCAAAAGCCGGATATCGCTCCAGTTCACTTACTCTCGAATTCGGAAGGAACAACATCGTTTCCGGTTCCGCGGAGAGGATATTACATGTTATGGATGCTAGGTTTCCGGAGCCGCTGTTGTTGGAGAAGAATCTCAAGCGGGGGCGGGATTGGGACGATACAACGCCGTTGCTGGTGAAGATTTCGGTGCTCGAGCACCGGAGCGTGAAGTGCAGGGAAAAGATTGTTTGGTTGTCCGCCGTTACCAGATTTAGGGTTCAATTGCTTGTCCTCCTCGCATCGCCTACAAGATCTATGGTTCAATTAAACCTTGAGGAGTCTGCAGGGAATGTGTTAACGCCTACCAGTTAACGGCAAGCAGTTTCATGCGAAAGAGTAGCTGTCGGCAACTCGGCAAGCATCTGATACTTCTATTCCAATTGATCTCCGTGGATGATAATGCCTCCTACGAAGGTATAATCACAACATCTCCGGCTCCGCTTTTGTTCACATTCTCAATTCCTCAATTCTGATTTGTATTTTTGGATTGGTTCGTCTAGATTGCCTTTTTGATTGTTTACGTCATAAGGACCTTGTGTTTGTTGAAATCAGTTGAACTGGCTGCTGATTTTGTGATCGCCTTGACCGGTGCTCTTAGTTTTCGAACAATTCATCAGGTATTTGTTTATGTTCCTGCAGACATTTGGCCTTCTTTTTAGTTGCAATCTTTTGGTGACAACTTTATGTCTGTAATACTCGATTTCTCGAGGAAAAATAAAATCCGATAATAAATTTCCGCTCCAGCCTCCCCGAACTTTCTGTTGTGCTCACTTGGAGGCGTTGCAATCGCTGGTGAGTTCTGCTTCTTATTCCTCTTGTTTTTCAAGTTGGTCTCGCTATGCCATCTAGTTCAGGTTGTAAAGAGATATTAAGCGGTAGATTATTATGTTCTGAGTTTAGTTAAGTCTTGTGGTTTTATGGGTATGTACCCAGAGAGTGGTCGTAGATCAAGCTGGATTAAAAGGCGTAATTCTTATAATCCGTTAGACTTCACCAATATGCTCAAATTAGTTTATGTGTATAAATACATGTATATACGTATCAAATAAACTGTATTATCATAATTTTTATATAAGTAAGAAAATAACTAAAATAACATCCATATCTATCTACTCCTAAATCTTCTATCTCGTTTATATTAATTTTTTTTTCCTGATATATACTCAAGACCCAACCGAACGCAAACCCTATTAAAATCCTTTGACTTTCTTCTCTGCCGCAAAAGCCATACACTCCTCGTCTCTCCTTTGTTCAAGCGAGACCGCTGCTCGGAGATCATTGCCATCACAACGCCGCGCGCGAGTCATCGGTGCAAGTCCAGTCGTTCGTCTCATTCGTTTCCAAGACGGCGGCAAGTCCTTTTCTTTCTTTGGTTGTTCTGGCGTGAATCGCACAACGCTAGGCCACTTTCTTCTCCGATCGCGCTCGTCGATAGTCCAGCGGGTGAGAACGCACTCCTTCTTCATTACTCCGAGTCATTGTTGTTTGGTTCTTTCCAATATCAATTTTAGACGGGGCGGTGTTGGTTCTACCGAGTGCTCATGTTAGGTCGGAATTAGTTGGGAATGGGAATTGTTGACAGTAACTTGCTGGTGATCCTTCATCGGCGCTGGCAGCGTTTGATCGGGAACGAGTCCATGTCCGACAACGGCCTGTGAGCGAGAGTGAGTCGGGTACAAGTTCGTGCAACAGGAGGTCCAGGCTCCGGGGAGTTATGGGTCTCTGGTTGTGCGAAGGGGAGAGCTAGTTTTGTTTTTAATTAATTAATTTCTTATTAAGTTGTACTTTGTGAAATCGAGGTACTAAGGTCGAAATTTAGTTTGGTTTGATTAATTTGGGTGTACTGGTTCTTGCAATCGTGTTTCAAGGAATCATTCTCATTAGGAGATTAATGAGTTGGCACTTGGTGGGTCCTGGGAGATTCTTGGAAGGTTAATCTTATTTATGAAAGATCTTAGTTAAGTATTTTAGTATATTTAGGTTGTGATCGACGTGGACTAAGGAATTAACTTGTTTAGAGAGTTAGTGGCGTAGTATATAGTTAGTGTAGTAGTATTTAGTAATTAATTAATAGAAGTAATAGTATGAGTTCGTGGTATATATTAAGAGTCGGGTAAGTTGGGTTGAGAGATCCGTTCCTGTTAGTATTTGTGGAACGTTAATTTCGATTAGTGTACTTGGTTATTGGAATAATAGTGATCCTCATCTTTATATTAGGAAACACTCTTCAGCTTGGTTTCCTACCTCTTCGTGGCCTCAAAGATTCTTCCTTATAAGGTAAGTCGTTTTTCGACTTGCTCGGTTCTTTTCTCCCTTGTTAGATTGCGTATCGATATTGTAGGACGGGTTTTGGGAACTAGTCCCGAATACCTTTTAAATTGATTTGAACTCCTTGTGTGTTGTGTGCGTTAATGATTTTTAAATGTGTTTTATCGGAAATTATTTTGGAACGTTTTCTCTGTGTTGGTACCGTTTCCGACACGGCCCATTGTAGCTGGTGTTGAGGAAGAGTTGGCTACTTTGACCCGTGGGACTGGGAAAATCGTACCCCTTCAAACGAAAATTATTATCTGTGTGTTTTTGGCAAGCGCTCCAGTGGAGGCTTAGCCAGGAGTTAGAAGGGAGATTGGGAAGTGGAGTGGGAGGGCCTGCCTCTGCACTCGGCGCGGTGATGAGCGCCTTGGAAGTCGGATCGTGGACAAAGGAAGAATTGCATTACTGTGTGATTGTGATTGTGAATGCGTATGTGACTTGTGTGACTGATATAACTAATTTAGGTATTGACCTCTAGAGATATGATTGCGATTGTGGATTTATATGCTGACTTTAGATAACTGATTTCAAAACGTTCTACAGTTTCCATATTCTTTCTAGCTTGGTAGATTAGACGATGACCCTTCGGGGAACATTTTTCAGTTCCAGGTATGAATCAGGGAGCCGTGCAGGAACCGAGGCAAGATGGCGGGCCGGAGCGGTAAAGAGCGCGTGTCATAGTGGGATCGGTTTTTACTAGTTATTCATAATAGTAGGGTGTTGATTTTAATATTTGTTAGACAGAGTTGGTATTGCGTTTCGTTTATTATTATTTTTGTTTGGATAGTTCAGTTTCGGTAGGTGTGGTAACGTTTTTGGATATTTATGATTTTCGGGAGTTCATGCATAACTAAGTTTTCTAAGTTTTATTAAATAAAGGTTGGATGTTTTATTATGTTTTCTCGTCGTGCCCGAGTTGTAAGGTCCTACAGTGTAGTTGTCAACCTAAATAATAGTACCTTGTAAGGTCTATTCCCTAGTAGCGCCTCGTCGAAAGACGGGGTGTTACACTGTCATCTTTCTATTGTATTTTTTAGGTCATGTAGTCGAATTTGTCTTTGTTCTGATCGGAAACAAAAGTCAATTACAACCAGATTTGTGACAAATTGTTTCAGTATGCTTCAAATCCTTGTTGACAATTACCGTTAGGAGAAAGGAATTAATAGAAAATTACAACTATGACATGCTTGGTTTGCAATTGAGTTTTGTTTGAATATGGCAGTATTTCTAGCCTAGTTTTTGTATTTGTAGCCTACATGAAAGCTCTGTAGAGGTGGTCGTGTACTAGTGGCCGGTTTTGTACTAGAGTTTTATAAATATTTTTTTAGTGTCTACAATTGAAGAATCTCTATTATATCTATATACAGTTAAGTTCGTAAAAAGTATTTATATATTGGATAATTTTCCAAGGTGATACCAAAAATTCTATGAAAAATCTTGTACAAAGAAAAAGTAACAGTTTATTTGCTCAACTCACTTTTCCACTAATATTTTTTCATTTTTTTATTCTTTGTTGTTGCATATTGCTGATTATTAGGTATTTTTTTGCATTATGTTGGTTAGCCTATTAGTTTAAATGGTAGATCAACGTGCTTAATGCATAATGATGTGGGTTCAAATTCCACATAGGCTTACTAATGTTCTTTGGTTACATTTTTTATGACATGTTTATATTTAGTGATTACGAACGATAATTTTTATGACAATTTGTTTTTCTTAGTGATGATAATTGTTTTTTTATACAATGATGACAACTATTTTTATGTGGTGATGAGATTTGATGACAAATATTTTTTGTGATGATGATAAAAATGAACAAATTTTAAGTGATGACACTTGTGATGATAGATATTTGATGACAACTTTGTTTTTTTATGTGTGATGACGGTTGTTTTTATGTGGTTGAATGACTTTTATGATACTTTTTGTCATCAAAAGTTGTCATCAAATATTTTGATGACTCTTGTGATGATAGTTGATGACAATCAAACCGTCATTAGGTAGTGATGACAGTTTATGAAAAAAATCGTACGTGATGACGCATATTTGATGACACTTTGAATAATAATAAAAAAAATTATATGTGATGACACTAAAAATAAAACGTGATGATATTTGATGGCACTAAAAAATTAAACGTGATGATAAATATTTGATGACAACTTTGTTTTTTTTTATTTGTGATGACAATTGTTTTTTATGCGGTGTGACAGTTATTTTTATGTGGTGATGACATTTGATGATAACTATTTTTTGTGATGATGATAAAACGAACAAACTTTAAGTGATGACATTTTATGACGGTTGTTTGTCTTCAAAACCATTGTCATCAAGGTCCTTTTGATGACAAATTAATCGAACCGTCATCAAGTAGTGATGATAATTGATGACAATCGAACCGTCATCAAATAGCGATGACGATTGATGAGAATCGAACCGTCATCAAGTAGAGATGACATTTATGATAATAGTTGATGATAATCAAACCGTCATCAAGTAGTGATGACAATGATGATACATATTTGATGACGTTTAAGTGATGATAGTTTGATGACACTTGTTTGTCACCAAGGCCCTTTTGATGACAAATTAATCGAATCGTCATCAAGTAGAGATGATAGTTGATGACAATCAAACCGTCATCAAGTAACGATGACAAGTGATGACAGTTGATGACGGTTCGAACCGTATGATGACGGATGTTTTTATATGGTAGAATGCCTTTGATGATAATTTTTGTTATCAAAAAGTTGTCATCGAGACATTTTGATGACACTTTTTGCCTTTTATTACACTTTTTGTCATCAAAAAATTGTGATGACTGTGAAAAAAAATTGTGATGATAGTGATGATGGATGTTTTTATGAGGTTGAATGCCTTTGATGATACTTTTTGTCATAAAAAAGTGTCATTAAGACATTTTGATGACATTTTTTACCTTTCATTACACTTTTTGTCATCAAAAAATTGTAATGACAATGAAATAAATTGTGATGACGGTGAAAAAATTGTGATGACGGTTTTGAAAATGATGATAATAGTGATGGTCAATGCCGGTCAACGGTCAGTCAACGACGGAGTCAACTCGGTGGGAGTGGGGTGGGGATGGGGGATGGGGGGTTTTGCCATTTACATAATTTTTACACACTCCTTAACATCCATCTAATTAGGCTCTTTTTTTATTATTTAATTAATTCATCCTATTCTTACTAGACTCAACAATGTTTAAATTAAGATAATAAGCGAAAATACATAGGATCTCAAAATATTTTTCACTACAATAAAAAGAATCACTTTTACCATCTAGTCTTTCAAATTTTTACAAAGATGATTGGAAATATCATCGTATTCTCATTTATTACTCTATTTTTTTAGTTTCTTAAAATCCACTAGTAGTAATAATTAATATACTAATACTATCTAAAATAAAGACCAAAATTTCTATATAAACAAGTAATTTGGTATAATATTTAAAGTTCAAACAAATATTTTTATACCCACAAGAGCCTAGTGGAGTTGGTACGAAACTCACTTCTTTAACACGAGACTTCGAGTTCAAGACTTGAAAATAGAACAACTTTAAAACTTGTCAGGGAGTGCTTACCCCTTAATAGGCCTACCCAAAGACAAAGTAATGAAAGGGGTATTTTTAATTTCAAAAATGAAAATGGTTTTTTAAAAATAAATTAAACTAAGGGTGATTTCGCATATAAAAGAAAAATGAAGTGTAAGTGATAAGTGATATTTTCAATACACCAATCTTTTGAGAGATATCAAAATAACACTCTAAAAACACTTTAATATCGATCACTCTGATGTGAAACTGATATGAATATTCTATATAGCAAATAATAAATATTGATTTAATATCTAAATCAAATTATACTAAATAACTTACATGAGTAATATCCATATCCATACTTATAAACATAATATTCTGATATGAATACTAATTAAACATGCCATTAAACTCCACTCTAACTATTTTACGTGTGAACAATTCTAGAGAAATCAATAATATGTCTTCGTCGCCGGTGGGTTTCGAAACGGTGACCTCGGGATTCTTCCCCCAAAGACCAACCGCTTGGACATGACTCCTCACCCAAAGAATATCTAGTTACTAAAACCATAAATGATATTCATTAAAACAAAACGTAATTTTTAATAGTGTACAAATTCTTGTACGCTTTTGCTGGTTAGTTTAACTTCCGATCTTATCAGCCTCTCGGTATATCAGATTTGTCTGCTACTCTAAAAATAAATAAATAAATAAATAATAGAAAAATTAAGAATAGTTTATCGAATTAAACCATGTAGAAATCCTAGCCTCAAAAATAAAAGCTAAAGTCCATCTCTAATACTCAGTGGCGGAGGGAGGGGGGGGGGGGGCGGGTGGGTGCGGTCGCCCCCACCGGCGACCGGGGGACCGGGAGTTTGTAAAGAGTTGCCCCCGGGATGGGGCGAGGGCGGGGGCGGGACGGGGCGGAGGATAGGAGGGACAGTGGGGGCGTTGGGCGGAGTGCATACGTGGAGCGCTTTGCCGAAACCGGAGATTCGGGAAGTCCGTCGGAATGCCGTAATTGACTAATTGTCGATTGAGATTTTGGCCATTTGGGGAAGATATGCTTTTAATTAAAAAAGAAAACAGAAATTAAATTGTGTATTTGGGCTCATTGCCCCATCTAGGTATGTCAAATTGGGTTTAAAATTTTATTGGGCTTTTAATTAAAAAAATATAAATAATCTAACTCACCAAGAGCTAGTGATTAGTGACTGTTGATTGAGGTAATTTTTTCCAAATCATAACTATAACCTAAAGCGGATGTTAAAAAAATTATTAAACGACACATGTCATTTTTAGATTGGACCACGCCAACCTTTTTTTTTAAATAATCTTTTACTTTAGGATATGTTAAATTCTTATTAATGTGATATAGGATAGAAAATCTCATTATTAAACACTTTTTAATTTTTCGATATAATAGATAGAAAGATCATTAGGATATTTTTTATGATATCATATAAATTCTAAAATATTTATTTTATTTTTAGATAGAATCGTTTTTAACTAAGATATCTTAATTGAATAGTTATCTTTGTAACCTTATATTACTAGCAATCTTCTTGCCAATTTGGTTATTATTATAATCCAATCATTTAATCTTGATTAGTTATATGATAATTGTCTTATCTTTTTACGTTGATCATAACAAAAATTTATATTTAATCATTTACATGATTATTTTTCTGGATAATAAATATATTTGAAAATATTTTATTATTAATATTTTATTTAAGAAAAACCCGCACAAGCTAGGTACGGGAATACATACTAGTTTTATTTTCTAAAAACTAATTTCATTTTTCATTTAATTTCGTTTTTTAATTTTTAGTGTCTTTTTAATTATTCAGTCTTATTAAATTTGCTCTATACTCTATTGATAAGTTTGTGAAGTGAATAATTATATAGATTTTATGAAATCATATTTGTGAAATGAACATTAAGTTATATATACTAGATTTTATAATTATTATTTGTTTAAATTGATAGGTTATTTTTAATTATTAGTGTTGATTGTTTCAATTGATAACGAAGCTATTTTGAATCGTTTTCAAAGGGTATACACTCGTAGATGTCAATTAATATGTAGTACAGAAACAAATATACTCTGACAGCTGTTACAAGTCCCGTCCCCTCCCCTCCGAACATTTCTGGCTCCGCCACTGCTAATACTAATATTGGTTCCATACTCGGTGGATTGCACTCTTCTCTTTCACATCAACTCCATATCGTAACACAGCCGCCACTTGTGCCATCGTGCTACGTAGACATTCTCGAATCTAAAAGGATTGTTTAATACTACTCCACTATAGACTATAGAGGGCTAATAGAAACGTGCGATAACAATACACATATAACACGTGGCAAACCGGGGTTGGCTTGTTCATGGTGTGTGTGAGAGGTAGTAGCGCATCAATAGCTCATGTGCTTGTTTCCACCCAAAAAAAAATAGCGCATGTGCTTGTGGTTGTGGATAACTACTTTGAGTTCTTAATTCACCATTTAATTTAATTGTAAAATGTGCATACATGTAATCTTTTGTATGAATTAATCACTTTGTGTGAGGTCTTAAAAGTTCACTCGATCTACAAATTCGGCTCGAATTTTCTGAAAATTTTAGAATCAAGACCCGAAAAATTTTAACTCGAAATTCGAGATTAATAATCCGAATTCGCTAAACCCGAAATCCGTTAAATTGACCGATTTAGTGTATTTATACAATGTATAAAATTTATTTTGAAACTTATAACAAATTTTATTATTAAAATAAATAATCAAAATGTTATAATGAAATATTATTTAATTAAAATTGATTTTAATAATTATAAGAAAATCGATGTTTTTGACCTAATGATCAACCCGACCCATCCGAAAACCTGTTGCTACTCAACCCGATTAACCAATGACCCATAACGACCCGAACCTGATTCAACTCGAATAAGAAATTGACTAAACCCGAATCCAACCCAACCCGATTAACAGGTCTAACTTATACCTGAACAATCAACATTTAGTTTGCTTCTTAGCTAATCCTTGCATTTTTTTAAATCCTTTCCCAAAAGTTTCCCTACCTACTATAGTGGTGTTGTAAGATTACACTACTACTACCAGTTCTCTAAAATTGTAGCGAGTTTGTTTTTTAGCAACATGCCAACGTGGCTAATTTATCTGTGTACCAAAGTCATATCTAGTTTGATTTAAATACTGAAAGGTGAAAATTATTTTGTAGAAACACCAAAGTATAACGTGTCAAAATACGCAGGAGAACATTAAGGGAAATAAACAAAGTTATATTGTGGAACGTGCTTTTCAACTTAACAATTTTCTAAAAAATACTAGATGCGTTTTAAAAGAAGAGGAGTCGCCTAGTGCTGAGGCGGTCTGGACGAATCCAGATCTCTTTCGTAATCATCCGAGTCCTAGAATATAGGATAGAAAAATCGTAAACTATTTACTTCAACTTTGATTATATAAGCCAAAATCAAGTCATACATCATGTCTTCAAACAACATAATAAAAAACAATTTGAACCAAATTACAACCTTAAAATCGAGAAATGAAGACAAAAGCATACTAAAGCCTTGAGATTTGACAAACAAATTTGCTAGAATATGAAATTAGTCTTCATTATGGCATTCGAAAGATCTAGGGAAATGCATCTTCCAACTGGGGTTGAAGTTGTTGAACAAGTTTAACATCCTTCGGATAATGTAAAAATTGGTAAAAACCAGCACACTTTACATGAGTAATATAATAAGGGCAATTTTGGCATAGATAACAACAATCTTCAGGATCCATGTCTTTGTAGCAGACTTCGCACCAGTAGGTTTCCTCGTGCTCCATTCCATCCTCATGGAGGGAAAACATGAGCTTCATTACATGCTCGTGTCCACCGTACTTATGCTTGAGCAACTCTAGAGGCAAAATGGCACATCCCAAGTCATAGAACGACGCGCATTTCACACAACGATAGCTAAAATCTTCTTCATATTCGCCACACGCCCTGCACACGTATCCGTCTCTTGTAAGATACAAGAAAAGGAAATGTGGGTGGGAGTCGTGGTTGATAATAGTTGGCAGCGGACCGCATTTGAGATGTGTTTGAAAAAGGCAGGATCCACAATTGTAACCAAAAGGCTTTCCCACGTTCTCACAAGACCCACAAGCATACGTTTGTGGTAAATGGTCCTCCCCCCGACGATAGTGCTCACTCATGCCTTCTATTTTGAACTTTAGAGCCTTGAAATCAACCCTCTCGGCACATGCTTTATGCAAAGTGAGGGTACATTTACGACAAGTGTAGGTTGGCGTCTCTGATACTACTTGCTCATCACACACCCCACAATAAGTTAAGTTGGAGGAGGCAGAGGTGGCCTTGTCGTCGTCATCATCATCATGGTAACGGAGAATGAGCGTGTTCGAGTATTTGAAGACGCAATCCCCACCGGGACAAATGTATTTCCTCCTTCCTTTTGACTCCGCGGCACTCCATCTCCTCTCGAGGAGATATGGCCGCAATTCACGATATTCCATCGTATACGGATTTTGAAAATTATCGATCAACTCTTGTTGGGGTGTTGTGAGAAGATATTTAATAGCATCGGCAAAATTATCTGTTAAGCAAATATCGACATAACTGAACGTATCATCATAAATAGGATCCACCACCAACCTTCTGATGATTGTAGGAGCATCATGCGATGCTTTAAGTCGGAGTTCTTGAAGATGGAGATCCCATGAAGCTTGATTCTCATGATCCCGAGTAATTAGATCCTCCATCTCCTTCCAGCTCGCAGGCCTATACAATCTCCTCAATCCCTCATCCTCCATATAATCGAAATCCTCAATCGAGGCTTCAAAATAATTCTTCCACCTGAACTCGTTTCTCATGCGACAATCGATGATTAAGACTGGGTATCTCTCAAGATTTCCGGTTTTGGTACCAGTGACTAGCTCGATCAACTCGTCGAGCTCGAATGTGGACTTGAGACGGGACTTGATCACCACCGTGGACCTGTCGAAGAACCCGTATCCCTATGATAGGTGGAACTTGGCCACATTGCAAAGCCTAGGGAAGGCGCATTGTATGAGTTGTTGGCGGCGACGCTCACCTCCAACATCATCAGTATCAACATCAACATCAACATCAACATCAACATTAGCATCAACAACAACCTTCTTATCGTCACCATCTAGGAAGTGTTGTACGCATAAAACCGGACATTTTGCCCATTTTCCTATTACAGCCGCCATTTCCGTCTTCATTGTGACGGGAAGGCCCATTACCGCGATGATCCCTCTCAATTTTTCTTCGCGCTTCTTCGATTGCGACAGAAACTGATGTTCCTCCTCGTCTTCGTCCATTGTTTGACCGATCTTGGATCGTGATATATGTAAGTATAGCCCACGTAATTAAAACAAGCTATTTCATATAATTTTTGAGACTACCACCGAAATGCCCATTCTATCTATATGTATAAGGAAATTAACATAATTAATGGTGCATGGATTTGAAATGATCTCCAAAATAGAAAAAAAAAATTGCGAGGAAAAAGAAAGAGAAATAAACTGGACAAATTTTTAGATTGGGAGAGGAAGTGGAAGTTGATGAATGTCTGAGTATTGAAGTTGTCTATCTTTTTATTGAAGTTGTCTATATATCTTTTTATATTTGGAGAGGAAGTGGAAGTTGATGAATGTCTGAGTATTCCACAAGAGTCTCTTTTTGTTTTTTCTTTTCTTTTTTTTCTTTTCTTTTCTTTTTCTTTCCTTTTCTTTTTTTTTTCCTTTTTCTTTTTCTTACCGGATTACCGGATGGTTAGAAAATTAAGCATATGGAAATGTTAACATTTTCCTAATACTGAGTGCGAATGTTCTATTTTAGACTAGTGTGTATGATTTTATAATAATTTTGTGTAATTTTACAATTATATATGTGTGATCTTATTATTAAATATGTATGATCTTATAATTGTGTGTGTATTATCTTGTAAGGCTGTAACTAAGTGTAATGATGATATAAAGTCATGTACACTCAATTATAAAATAACATGTGAACTTAGTTATCTAAATTATGCACAATCACTTATATAATCATGTACACACAATAACAATATTATACATACTCATTTAAAATAGAGATTACACACAATTAAAAAATCATGCACACACTTAGTTACAAAATTATGCATAGTTAAACATCTCTACAATCTACACTATGGAAGATTTGAACAAAAACCAATATAATGCTATTTGATTCAAAATGGAGGAGAAAAAAAAACATACTAATGACACATTGTGATTGGTCGATGGAATCTATCTATATACTAAAGAACAAACCTTTAACTACATGTCATCCTTACATTTAATTTATCTATGTGTCATTTACTCATTTTCTAGTATATTTGAATTATTGTTTAGTTTATATTAGTTGGTTGGGTCCCATTATATTTTAACTATTTATTTTTTATACTAATTAAATTAAGAAGTACTTACTATTCCTAAAATTTAGGCATTTCAAATTTTAAAAATTAGACTACTTCTTTAATGAAGCAAATTTAAAAATGATTAGGAAAATATTATAAACAAAACTCGTGGATGACACAAGAATTCAACTAGTTTTTATTTCATCGACACATACTTTGTGACTTGAGCTTATTGGACCGGCTCATTGCTGAAGCGTTTGAAGACTATTAATTGAACACTGCATTTCGATCAATGATAGTCAAATGAAAGCAAAACACGTCGTTTGAGAAGCGGCATTGATAAAAGTGAAGCTTCTAACCCCAGAAGCTTGTCTTGCTAATTTCCACGCCATCGTGAGATAGTTAGGGTTTTGAGCTCTTCAAGCCACTCTCTACCGATTCCATTTTATCTCATTGAAGATGATTCAACGCCATAAGAGGAAAGAAAGAAAAAGAGAGAAAAGAGAGATTGAGGGAGATCGAAACTTAGTGGAGTCTTTGAGCTTAGGTTCTTGGGGGCTTTGTTGAGTTCTTTATGAACTCGATTCCTATGCTTTTGCTCTTCTTACTTTATGCTACTTTCTACTTAATTGAGTGTTTGGTGAATGAAAGTCTTTTAGAAGGTGGTGATTTTTGGAGTTTTTTGAGAAGGTTTGAAACCAAAGAATAGAAACCTTGGTACAGATTTGTTTTAGGAGATTTGTGAATTTTAAAAGCCTTTCTTGTCTATATTGTAATAAATATTTTTTGATAATTAAAAAACCCTTCGCCTAGAAAAAACCTAGACCTACTAAAAAACTTCCTTAAAAACATTCACCTCCTCAAAATTCTTGTTTTGCCTGTTTTTGGGGTACGAACCTGTGTTGGAGAAAAATTACCTTCACTAATAGATTTTTGTGTAATTATTTGACCCAATATAAATATATTACTCCCTCCATCTCCTTTTGTCTGTCCACAAGGACACATTTTACGTTTATTAAGAAAGATATAAAATAGTATTGGTAAATGAAAAAGTTGGATAATTGAGATAAAAAATGAGATTAAATGAGGGTAGTTTTATAATTTAATGGATGTAAAAAGTTGAAAATATATGAAGTAGATGAAAAAGTTGAATAAAGTGTGTAAAAATGATGTTAGGTTGGCATAATACAGTAGGAAAAATGTAGTTATAAAAAAAAAATTACGACAAACATTTCGGGACATACTCGATAAGAAATAGTGGACAACTAAAAGGAGACATAGGACTAAAATTTAGGCTTAAAACATATACAACCCCCTGAACTTGTGCCAATTTGTCATATAGATACTTCACCTTTGGTTTGAACCTATTGAACACTTAAACTTATAATCAACATCAACTACAAAGCAAGCGTAAAGACGACAAAACCGAATAAAATAGAGAAAAGACAACGTGACAAAAAGTTAGGTGATATAAACAAGAAGAAGAGAGGCAAAGCCTCTCGTGAAGACATTATAATTAAAGCTTCCAATGAAGCCTCTCGTGAAGACATTCTTATTTGATTCATGTTCCAAAGACACACTCCACTTCAAATGGAACACTAAACATCAACACCACTACAACGCCCATAATCCTAGATATCTAAGAAATGCCCAATAAGCTCCAAAGTAGAATAAAGGCTCATTTTTACACATGAAACCATCTGATACGAAACCGTATAGATCTCGTACCGAATTCAATAGATAAAGTAATCGGGTGAAGAGAAGAAGGATAATAGTGCAGATGCACTTCGAATGTGAATGGCCAGAGCCGGGAATAAAGAGTGAAGACTGGGTAAGGAAGAATTAGGGGTAAACTAATTAATTTCTGATTTCTCATTCATTGCCTCCCAAGAATACAATACAGGAGTATATATAATAATAAAACCCTAACCCTAACGGTTCAACAAACACGTCCCGGGAAAGAACCGTAAAGAAAACCTGAGAAGAGAGATAAACTCTAATTTATAAAAATACATTAATAAAAGTATACTAATTAACGTATCACCATCATATAATCCAAGTTGCTACAAGGAACTGGACTTTGCTAAGTAGCCTAGTGATTCCTTGTGCCATCATTGTGACTAAGGTGCAACTTACTAATATGCTTCTATATTTTGCATTTGCACCGGAAAATAGTCTTTCAAAGCACAATGTAGATGGGCCACATACGGGCACTCTTTGCAATAATAAAACCAAACTTGTGGATCTAGGTCCCGATAGCAGAACTCGCACCAATAGTCTTCCTCTGGCTCCATGCCATCGTGTGAGTGCATGAGCTTCATAACATGCTCGTATCCTCCATGCTTATGCTTCACTTCTTTAGGGCCCAAAGCGCAATGCACATGATAGTCCAATTTACAAATGTAGCATCCGTATCGAAGTCTAGCAAGAAGAAGTTTGGTATGAAAGAATTCAGAGAGACAAGCGCCACATGCCTGACAGACAAAGTCAGTACTCCCAACGCGAATGGAAAGGAAATGCTCTGGATGGCAATCATGACTGATAATCGTCGGTAACAAGCGACTAATCAAATGTGTTTTGAAGAGGCAAGCATCACACCGGTAGAAGAAGCCATTTCTTGTTTCCATGCAAGACTTGCAAGCACGTCGATCTTGAAAATCCATAAGATGACTAGAATAGTAAAGCAAATTATCAATCATCCCATCTCTCAAGCTCTTCGAGGTTTGAATCACTCCCTCAAAATGATTTTGAGAGTCAAGTTCAGCACATGATTTATGTAAAGTGAGGATGCAAAAATAACAAGTGTAGGCAGGCTGGCCTAAAACTACTCGATCTTCACACACCCCGCAACAACAATCATCCTTATCCTGATCATTTTGCTCATCTTCGACATTTGCACATTGGAACGCTTCCAAGTATTTGAACACACAACTACCACTCGCGTTGGTACTACAAAGATATTTGGTCCTTCCTCTAGAAGACGAGGCACTTAGTTTCTTCTCTAACAAAAATCGCCTTAACTTATTGAACTGCACCACCATATATGAATCTTCTTCTTCCTCTTCCTTTGAATCTATCAGATATTGAATAGCGTCCATAAAATCAGGGGTGAGCATTGTAATACGATACTTAGAATATGGAATAAGCTCAAGATCATCGATGACATTCAACATTAGCCTTTTGACCCTAGGAGTACGATGATCATCACCTTCGCTACCATTGTCACCACCATCACCACCATCACTGTCATCATTTCCATCACCAACATCATTGCCAACGCCATCACCTTCATCTCCATCATCATTATCATCAACATCAACATCAACATCAGTATCAGCATCTACATCAGCATCAATATCAACATCACCATCTTCGAATGTAGGACCATTGATCAAAAGGCGAAGATGAAGATCCCAAGCTTGAGGATCATACTCATCCCTATCCTTCTCAACATCCTTCCAACTCCTCGGCTTATACCATTGACGATCACTACTTCCAAACCTATAGATGCGATCACCGACTTTATACTCCAACCGATGCTTCCACCTCCACTCGTTTTTCATCTCACACTCGACGATTTATGACATTGTACTTGTTCTTGGACGCCAACTTCACCAAGAGGTCAATCTCGAAGTTGGAGCAGAGACGAGACTTGATGACAAGGCGAATCGAGTCGAAGCTTAGGCGGTAATTCGCCACGTGGAAGAGGATATCGGAAGCAAGGCGATGAAGACGCCCGGCTTCGTCCTTGGATGGTAAGGATTCGACGGTGTAGCCCTTTTCAAAAGACACCGCATCAAGAAAATCATCAATGTATAACACTTGACAATTTGCCCATTTGCCCAAAAGTGTAGCAATCTCTGTCTTCCCTGTGCATGGAAGACCTTTGATTGCTATGATCTCTCCTCTTGAGAATGTATACATTAATTCTCTCCTTGTCGTAAGTTAATTTGTAAGTTGATGCTTGTGTTTTAGTGTTTTTTTTGTTTATGTATGGGGATTAGACCTGGACCCGGTTCCGGAACCGGCGGGAACCGGAACCGGCGGGTTCGGTTCCCGGTAAGGTTCCGATTCCGGTTTGGAACCGCCGGTTCCCCTCCAACGGCTATTTTTTTGAACGTATTATAAAACCGCGATCGCGGCCATATAGGGCCGCGACCGCGGCCCCCATTCCGCGACCGCGGCCTGAAACCCACGCGGTCTCGGTTGTAGAACAGAAAGCCCCATTCTTTGACACAATCAAAACCGCGACCGCGGGTCTCGGGCCGCGATCACGGAATAGGGGGCCGCGGTCGCGGCCCTATATGGCCGCGATCGCGGTTTTCCTTTAAAAGCCAACGGCTAGTTTTTAACGGCTAGTTTCCAACGACTATTTCACAATTCCAACGGCTAGTTGATAAATTTCTTCTATAAATAACCACTACATGATCTCATTCCCACCCACACTACCATTCTACCAATCTTTCTCTATCTCTCAATCTCTCAAGTTTACACTTTTCAAAGCTCTCTCAAATCTCAAATCTCAATTCTCAATCTCTCAATCTCTCAAATGGAAGGATTTCTTAACAACATAGATCAAATTTTTGGCTCACAAGAGAGTGGTTCAAATGTAGAATTTGTACGCCCTATTAACTTGGAAGAATTTTCGAATCCCAATCCCAATGTGGTACAACCGGGATCGTCCACTCCCAATGAAAATGAGGGAGTGGATCATGGATCCGAGGCGACCGAGGGTGAGGCTCCAATCCTTAAATCCGACATATTTACAAAACATTTTCGTAAGGGAGCTTATGAGGCATCTACCAAGAAATTTCAAGTTCATTGCAACTATTGTCCTAAGCATTACACATGGGTGTCGGGATCGGGCTATGGAACATTGTCAAAGCACGTGAAGAGAGCACACCCCGACAAGTTAGGCATGATGCGAGGACAATCCCAACTCTCCGGGTTTGCATCTTCTTCTTCCCTTAATCCTCATCATAACCCTCATTTATTTACTTATAACCATAATGATAGCATGTATGCCTTCTCCGAGTCTATTTGTGTTGATCACTTATCATTTAGTTTTGCCGAAAAGTTAGGATTTAACAATTGGATGACTACTCATGTACAACCCGCTTATAAACCGACTACTAGGAAGTCGGTAAAAAAGAATATGATGAAAGCATATAAAACTCGGAAAATGGCATTGGTGAGTTTTTTTGCTCAAAATGATATTAAAGTTTCAATTTGTAGTGATATTTGGAGTGATCATTGGCAAAATCATTCATACATGGGCTTAACATGTCATTTTCTTGATGATCATATCAATGTGCAAAAACGTGTTTTGGCTTATAGAGTATTTGATTTTTCTCATACCGCTTTAATGATTAGTAACATTATTCGTACTATTTTGGAAGAGTATAGACTACTTCATCGAGTTTTTTCTATCTCCTTTGACAATGCATCTAACAACACCGCTTCAATCCGAGATTTGGTTCTGCATTGTCAACCAATTTTTGGAGCGAAGTATTTTCATGTAAGATGTGTTTGCCATATTTTAAACCTTTGTGTCAAAGATGGTTTAAATGTTATGTCGGGTTTAATTGCTCCTATTAGATATGTTATTAGTCGTATGTGGGCTAGCCCCCGAACCGCCCAAGATTGGACGGCGTTTTGTAGTCAAAAAGGTGTTCCACCCCGAACATTTCCAAAAGATGTTTGTCATCGTTGGAACTCCACTTATAAACTACTTCATGCATGCATGCCTTACAAAGATCTTTTGACTTCTTTTGCGTCCATATATTTTCCCGACAATCCCATTATTTCTCAAGTATGGGATTATTGTTATAGAATCTTAGAAGTTTTGAAAATATTTCATGATGCAACATTAACTTTTAGTCATGTTTATAAACCTTGTGCTCATTTGTTTTGTTTTGAAGCATTGAATGTGGCGGGCGTTTTTTGTGAGGGGCGTAAATTCACCGAACTTTATGGTGCTATTGATGTTATGAAAGTGAAATGGTTGCACTATTATAAAGTTATCCCCGATATCTATCTTGTTGCTTGTGTGTTTGATCCTAGGTTTAAGATGAGTGGTTTAGAAGCATGTTTGAATGGTTATTATGATGCATTAGAGTTGGATGTTAATGATGATATTGCTAGTGTTGGGGATATACTTAGTAAAGTTAGAAGATTAATTGAGGAATTGATTACCGAATATTCATCTAGTGTTAGTTCTTCTCCATTACCTCCACATTCATCCTCCTCTTCGAGTTCGAGTGTCCTCGGTGCTACTAAAAGGTATGGGTTTAATCTTTTGAATACCCTTACCAAGAAACCGAGACATTCGAGCTCGAATGCGGAGTTTGAAACATATCTAACAACCCACTTTGAGTTTGGTGAAGGAGAATTTGATATTTTAGATTGGTGGAAGACCCACAAGAAGACTTTCCCAACCTTGGTCAAGATCGCGGCTCAAGTTCTTGTTGTTCCCGCCTCGACCGTATCGGTAGAGCAAACATTTAGCGAAGGAGGACACGTCCTTGATGCAAAACGATCTAGTTTAAAGCCCAATGTCTTGGAAGCCCAAGTGTGCGTATGTGATTGGAAGAGAGCGGAAATTCGTCAACAAAAGACGGAGGTATCCGAAACTTCCGACTCAGACGGGCAAGACGATGAGTCCCAATCCCAAAGCGCTTCGGATGCATCGACGTAGATGGACGATGGTAAGCAAATCGGGGTTTCATATTGAAAGGTAAGAGAACTACGTGGGCTTTGATTCCTCTATAACCCCGAGAGGATACGTAGGCAACTTAATTTTAAGTCCAAGCCCTTTAATTATCCAACTTTTTTTTTGTTTTGAAGAACAAGCATTAATCACGGATTCACCATTTCGCCTTAGTCCAATTTCCAAGCCCGGTTTGGGCCAAAGTGTGTGTAAACCGCGATCGCGGTTTGGACTTTGATCCGGTCTGTTTTTTGGGCCCGCGATCGCGGGTTTCGGACCGCGATCCGTGACCCGCGATCGCGGTTTGTATTTACCGCGTTCGCGGCTAGACTATTTTTTTTTTTAAAATTTTTAATTTTTTTATTGTTGGGTTCTGAACCGGAACCGGAACCGGGTGGAACCGGCTCCGGAACCAGCGGAAACCGGAACCGGACCGGAACCGGGACCGGAACCGGGGAACCTGACCAAGGCCGGTTCCATGGTTCCGAGGAACCGGAACCGCCGGTTCCGGAACCGGACCCAGGTCTAATGGGGATTGGGTAGGGGGAGATGAACTCTCAATTTTTTTCAAACCAACCTAGAGTAAAAGCGACTAAAATTGAGGATGCAAAGTAGCTTAGGTATGTGGCCAAATAGTAAAGTAAATAAAGAAATAAAGATAAGAACAATTGCTTTGCTTTATGTTGTTTCGTGATTTGTACAAATTTGCTTTAATTTATTCTTTGTCAGCACCTATCCAAAAATTAAATAAATCTTTGCTTGCACTACTAGATGAACAACTAGTAGTAAGAGTCCGAGAAGTCGATTTGAAGGTGTACAAACATAGTATAAAAAATTTAATAAAATTTTAACTTAAAATTATATGATATTAGGTGGAGTAATTTATGAAATTATATATTTAATCATTAATTTTAACTATTTTTAAATAAATATTACGGAGTAATTAATAATATTTTTATAATTAAGTTTATTTTGACCTAATTACTGTATATGATTATTAATTTTAACTATATGAAATAAAATACGATAATAGTATGAGCTTTTTAAGAAAAAAGTGTTTTGGATCCACTGGGTAAATACATTTTTTTTTGAAGGAACACTGGGTAAATACATAACCTACAATGAACCAACCATTGATATTTAACCTTAATTAACTTACATCTCTACTTAATTTGACAACGTCCAAAACAAAAAGGGGACAACTTGGTTTAAATTGTATATGGACGGACACGTGTCACTATATATGTGGGGGGCGTGGAGCCAATTACATGCGCGCGCCACTATTCTTTGGCACATTGAAATGAGAAACGTCTTTATTTGGAAGCAGAGTAAAAACCCTCCTATATTTCCCCCCCTTTTTTGAAAGATCGGAAAGCATGTGAAAGCTTACCTAATACAGTACTGTTTGTTCTTGCGTTGATGGATGTGACTCACTCTCAATCGACTCTCTCGTTAGGGTTTCTCTCTCGATCTCGTTAGGGCTTCCAGATGGATTTCCGATTGCGCGAGAATTCCTCGATTCACAATTGCAGAGCTGAAATCGGTTTCGGCGAGCCGAAGAGGACTTCCGATGATGAGAAAGAGGAGGCGAGTACGGAGGAGCTCCGAGTATTAGGTCACGCCATTTTCCCCAATTCTTTTCTCGATTCGCGTTGTAGTGCTGTGAAATTTTGGGGAAATCAGTCCTTGGTGGCTGCGGATCGTGAAATTTTCGACATCATAGAGAAGGAGAAATTGAGGCAGTTCAAGGGGATCGAATTGATTGTAGCGGAGAATTTCGTTTGCAGAGCGGTGATGGAGGCGCTTGGGAGCCCCTTGACGAACAAGGACTCAGAAGGGTTTCCCGGTGCTAGGGTTTATGGAGGTAATCGGTATATCGATGAGATTGAGACTCTTTGTTGTGAACGAGCTTTGGCTGCTTTTGAGCTCGATCCGGAGAAATGGGGAGTGAATGTGCAGCCCTATTCTTGCACATCAGCCAATTTTGCAGTTTATACTGCTCTTTTGTTGCCAGGGGATAGGATTTTGGGGATGGATACTCTCTCTGGGGGGTTCACTAGTCATGGTTGTTATACCCTCACTGGCAGGAAAGTATCAGGGGCGTCGATTTTCTTTGAGAGTTTGTCGTACAAGGTGAATCCGCGGACAGGCTATGTGGACTATGAGAAGCTGGAGGAGAGGGCAGTTGATTATCATCCAAAGATACTGATATGTGGTGGCAGTTCTTATCCTAGGGAGTGGGATTACGCCAAGCTAAGACGTATTGCGGATAAATGCGGCGCACTTTTGATGTGTGACATGGCGCAAACTAGTGGACTAATTGCAGCAAAGGTATTATTACACTATGCCATGCATCTTATATTCTTATTGCTTGAATAACATGCAGTATATACATGTTAGTGATCCAAAGTAATTGTCTTATTTTGATCATGCTGCAAATCTTGATGATTCTCTCTTTAGTTGCTTATGATCTACAATGTGTTTTGCAATGGTGTACCTGTTGGGGATCTATCAATAGCTGAAAATCCCACTAACAGTT
The DNA here is from genome assembly GCA_964016875.1 of Fallopia convolvulus. Taxonomy (NCBI): domain Eukaryota; kingdom Viridiplantae; phylum Streptophyta; class Magnoliopsida; order Caryophyllales; family Polygonaceae; genus Fallopia; species Fallopia convolvulus. The sequence goes on from OZ024731.1 coordinate 57,165,884, forward strand.
CAGCAGAAGCAAGAACAGAATGGAAGTATAAACTGCAAAATTTAATGTGGAAAGACCCCACTATCGCCTAATTTGAGTTTACTAGTGTTTGATTTAGGTTGGATACTTCTAGTATGATTCTCCATGTATTGATGATCTCCAAGTGTGAGATATGTATACGGTTGCTGAACATTTGTAATCATTTATTGAATAGTGGATAATTGTGCTCAGTTGGCCCAACAGTACCAACTACCAAAGCCCCTCTTAGATAAACAAAGTTGTAAGGGAACAAATAGAAAGGATTTATATTTTGGTGATGTTTCTCATAGTTTCGTTGCTAGGCCCATTATAGGTTATGGAGGAATGGGAAGAGACCTTCATACTGTGCTGAGTCTAGGCTAGACTCCTTCACCAGCTTTAGATCATGAGACAACTATTTTATTATGCGTTATACTTTCCCCCTTTTTAAGGTGGCAGTTTGTTTCATGATGATTGTTTCATTAGGAAATATATTCATGGAAGTCTTAGCTTAGAAAAATTGAGATAAGCTAAAGATAATATCTTCTACTTCAATGGGGATAGTAAACAAAATGTAGTTGCATGCACATCTTGTAGTCATTATTTGTTGAAATTTTTATGTCATAGTAGTACATGAACATCCTTTGCTTTATCTTTCATTCTTTGCTTCCCTTATTTGCTTAAGCTCTGCATTCAAATGTGTTTGATATCTGCAGGAATCTGTGAGCCCCTTTGATTTTTGTGATATCGTTACCTCGACAACTCACAAGAGTCTCCGAGGTCCAAGGGGAGGCATAATTTTTTACCTTAAGGGTAAAAACATGAGAAAGAGGAGTATGCCCTTAGTTACGTCTGAAGACAGGGAGTGGTATGATTTTGAAGACAAGATAAACTTTGCTGTGTTTCCGGCTTTGCAAGGTGGACCTCACATCAACCATATTGCTGCCCTTGCTGTCGCCTTGAAACAAGTCAGTACACCAGAGTACAAAGCATACATGAAGCAAGCTAAGAAAAATGCTCAGTATCTAGCTTCTGAATTAGCGCGTAGAAGTTGTAAACTGGTGACAGGAGGCACGGACAACCATATGCTGCTGTGGGATTTGAGGCCTTGTGGTATAACAGGTGAAGCCTCCTTCCTTTTTGTTACGAGTAAGGCAAACATTTAATTCACACTTCTATATTATGGTCATTCCCTATAAACTTACAAATAGACACATGCTTGTAGGATATTTATCATTCAAAGCAATAGTGCACTTTAGATCCATAATCTGTCAGAATACAAAACAGCTCCACTTGTCAAGGTATTATAGCTCTGCATGAAATGACTCAGCCTGATGTTTTTCCTTGCTTGCTTTAGTTGATCCAAAATCGGAAAACTCAACTCAGAATTATTCAGCTTCCTTGCAAATTTACAAGGCAATAACCAAATTGAGTAATCTTACATGTAGGAAAGGTACTTGTAAACACTTTGGTAGGCTTCGGGCCTTTTTCGGTAGGATCTTTTGTAAGTACCCTCACAAAAGTTTTTGTTAAGTGGCCTAGCTGATGTCAGGCGTGAGGACACAAGCACTTGTTGTGGCCTTTGTTGTTGCATGATAATAAGTCCCTATAAAATAATTAGCTGATTACCAGTTTACCACTCCTCAAAAAAATAAAATAAAATTGGAGTTTGTCTCTTGATGAGCTGATTTCATCCATATTCTGATTTTGTTTTTCAATTTGGGTGTTCTAGGCAAGAACTTTGAAAAGGTATGTGAGATGTGCCACATGACCCTAAACAAGGTCCTGCTGTATGGTGACAATGGTGCCATCTCTTCTGGAGGTGCAAGGATCGGTAAGTACGAACTGCGCATCAATTTAAAATACTTGGAACAGCATCTCAAATAAAAAATAAATCCTCTCTTTCTTTACACAACAAACTTGCCATTCAAATAAAAAATTACACTCAGGCTCCAAGAATGTACTGTGTAGGTACCCCTGCTATGACTACCAGAGGGTGTGTAGAGTCTGATTTTGAGACTATAGCCGACTTCCTTGTTCGAGCTGCCAAGATAACCTATGCGTTGCAGAGGGATCATGGTAACACAGGATTCCTCAAGGCTTTAGAAAGCAACAAGGATGTTGTAGAATTGAGGTCACAAGTGGAAGCTTTTGGTGCTCAGTTTCCCCTTCCGGGTTTCGACCATGCGAATCTTATGTAAATGAAGGCTGTTCGTAGAAAGTGTTACTTGGGGGTGTTGTTTATGAACCAATGAATTTTATGAGAAATTGAGGTAATCCTAATCCGTTATCTATAACTTAATGTTTAAAATTTTTCAACTCTACCTAGAGTTAAGTGATAATTATTTTTGCATACATTGATCGGGTACAAGTTTGTTTATCCTTTTATTATGTCTTTCTTACCGGTTTAGAAATGGTCCGAAAAATCATATATTTGGGATGAATGCACAAAAAACAGCAATGTATAAGGTATAGTGGTAATACCCATAAACCTTACCTTCTCTTTTCAGCCATACCTTCTCTTCTTGTTTATTTGCTGTCTCAAGAAGCAAGACAACAAGTAAACAAGAAGTGGAAAAATAAAAGGATCCAAGTATAAGAATAGAAACATGAAGGAAAGATAGATTAGATTAGAAAATCTTTACTTCTTGAATGTTTGATCATATAAATAAAAAGATGCAAGTATTAAGATTGATAAACATAAATAAAGACACGACATTAATCCATTACATAATAGCTAGAATAACACCAACTGATCGAAATATATATGTGATTGTAATAAAGCCAAAAGAAAGTTTATATAGCACAACTTTCAAACGACATATATAACAGAATAACAATTCGAATCAAATTACAACAATCTTAAATGAAAAATCAAAACCAAAAACAAATAATAGTCTTGACTAAGTTTACAAATAAATCACACCACAAACAAATCTGATAGATCATTGAAATAACGATTAATATTGATCTACACAATACTGCCATGAAATCACTCCTCCGTACGATCATCTTGGAAGATCTCAGGAAAGGCATCCTCCAATTGGGGCTGAAGCTGTTGAATAAGCTTAACATCCTTCGGATAATATAAGAATTTGTAATCACCAGGACATAGTACATGAGTGACATAATAAGGGCATTTTTGGCATGAATAGCCATCAAGCGTCTGGATCCGTGTCCTGGTAGCAGGCTTCGCACCAGTAGGTTTCCTCCTCCTGCTCCATTCCATCCTCGTGGTGGGAATACATGAGCTTCATTACATGCTCGTGTCCACCGTGCTCATGCTCGAGCATTTCTAGAGGCAAAAAGGTGTTGGTTTTTAGGATATATAAAACGGAATAACATATTTTGCATAAATAAGTTGAAGTGAAAGTCGGCCCTTGTAGATCCATAAGTTATGATAGTCAAGGCGGTTTGAGTAGACCTCGAAAGGTAATCTCGTGAATAGACCCCGAAGGGTAGTCTCGTTGGGTGTAGACCGTAAAGGTAATCAGTGTTGGGCCCTAAAATATCGGGCTAAATTATGAGGTGGGATCACGAAGATATGAAGAGATCGGAATGAATTAAAGACATTATTCACCATTAATGGAGCATTAAGCTGCATGGAGGAAATCAAGGAGCATTAAAGAGTTGTTGGAACACATTAACTACATGGGCGAAGAGCACGGACACCTGAAATGCCTAACGCGTTGACGATTCAACAGAAGTGGTAACTAGTCAAACTAGCCGTTGAAAGGCATTAATAACAAGGCGAGATTCTTGGGATTGATACTCATAAATGACCAAGAGGTGAGCCTATAAAAGGGGAGGAAGAACATCAACGAAAGGGGACTCTCTCTCTCTCTCATACGCTCTCTCTCTCTCTCTCTCTCTACGACAAAACAATTTACATACAATTGTATCTTTATTCTTTGATTATTCATCCACGATCTCAAAAGCTATTTTGCTCTTCATCTTCTCTCTGGCGTACCCTCAATTGTCCTTCTACATTTGAATGGAATCATAGTGAAGTTTACCACCGTTATCTTATATTTTTGTCTATTTACTGCGACATTTATTGTTTTATCAATTAACGTGTCTATGACTTAACATTGGAATACAGAATCATATGGAGTAACACGCAACAGTGCAATTGCAATCTTATTTCATTATTTTGAATTCATATCTCTTTCTCTACTTGCTTACTTCTTCATTTGCTACTTCTCTTCGTGAATCCCTTATTATTTGCGAATTAACGTGTTTAAACAAGTTTTTGACTAGAGTTCCCTCATTATAGCAGATAACGCATTTACATGTTAAATCTGCCCAAAACAATCACCACTGACCCACTTAAAACATTTTATTAAGTTGACTTGGATAAAGGCTACAATTCACTCAATGAGATCAAGCTTTCCTTCAACGTATATTGCTCGTATTCCATGCCAAGGGATTGTGTAATAACACCATGAGATAAAACGTACCATACGAACAATAGACATGTTGGCAAGACACATCTATCAAGATAAACGTACCTTATTCGAGTCCCATGATTCCTCTTCATTCTTGACTTGAACGAAGTCGCACTCCCATGGCTCTTGCGGTTCTTCCTTCACTTGGACGAACTCGTCATGCCACGCCACTTGAGGTTCTTTCTCCACTTGCAATCGTGAAGACCGATCCATGATACACACACACACACACTTTTCGTGTTTAATTTCACTCGTGAAAACACACGACTATACCACTCAAGTCTTGACCGACTACTAGTGTGAACTTACACCAATTTTGTGTTTGTTTTTGGGAACTTCGTGTAGCCTTTCTTGTGTGATCATATGGACGACCAACCACCATTAAATAGGCGTCCATGGCTGTCCAAAAACTACCCAAAAGGAAGTTTTAAAATCGATTAAGAGAATGAGAGGCAAAGAGTGAATTTAGGAGAGTTGGTTGCAACTTCTCCTTCTCTTTCCTTGTCATCATATGCGTCCAACATCAGCCTAAATGGAGTCCAAAATGTCGTCCAAATCCAGCCCACAATGGCCCAAGGTAATGGTCCAAAACTCCATAAGAAAAGCCCAATTTAGAGCCCATAAGACAAGCCCTCAATGGCATGTCGAGCAGCCCATCCGGCCCTAGCGCACGCCCCATGGGCCGACCTACCAAGGCCACCACCAAGCTAGCATAGCTAGGTACCTAGCTAGGTCACTTACCTAGTGTAGTTGGCCCTTAGCTAGTTGAGCTGGCTTGAGCTGGCTTTCAAGCTACTTGAGCTAAGTTGAGCTAGTTTGAGCTTCCATGAGCTAAACCCTAGCTAAATGAGCTTCTTATAATGCTTGTACTTTGAGTCAAGAGCTTATTTAAGCTTCTAGAGCTAACTCTAAACTAGTATCAAGCATCAATACTCCTTTCTAGCATTCATAACTATGTGTCAAGCTAATCTCAAGCTTTGATCCTTGCATAATGCATTCATCAAGCTTTGAGAAGCTTCCAAACATTCATATAACCTTGCACAAAGCTATAAGACTCATATACAAAGCTCAAAGCCATACCTTTGCTCAATCGCTTGGACTCGGCGCCTTGCACCTATGCCCTAGACGCGCCGCAAGCTTCATGCACACACCCTAGGCGCGTCGCTAGTACCACGCAACCAAGACGTCCCGAAGCAACGGTCTCTGCGCGCCCGAACCAGCCTTGCACGCACTTCACAAGCACGCATCGGCACGCCACATCCTTGCACCAAGCTAGAGTCGTGCAAGCGCGTGCCTCGTGCACCGGCGCTTGCTTGCACGACTCTAGCTCATTCTTGGTTCACCTTCATCTTCTATCTCAAGAGGGCGAGGATAATCAATGAAAAACTTTAAGAGTTTGATTTCTGGCATGGTTATCTCCCTCTTATTGCTTATAAACAAAATTCATGTAATCCGGATCGGATGGCAGCTGTGGCGGAGGTTCTGGTGGAGGCGGTAGAACAAAACTTTCCTTCTTAACATGGCCCCAACCTCTGGTAGATGGAGCTACTCTTGCCGACCCCTTAAAATCAGTCTTGCTCTCAAGATTGTGCATAGAATCGGACGCCAAGAAGGAGATTGATGAATTTGAAAGTCATTGGGGTCGTTTCTAGTGATGGCCTTTTTGCCACTTAGAAGGAGAATAGGATGGGATGCATGAAGAATTATAGAAGCAATTGGGAGGAACTCAAAGCTTGAGGAATCAGAGGGAAGATCCGGCGGTCGTGGTGGCGGTTTATTCGACGGCGGCGGTGATGGCTCGAAATTTTGACAAGGAGTTTGGAAAGCGATCGAATCTGGTTGAAGACAATAACCCCTTTCAAAGGTTGATTCATATTGGGTCATTTCTATATTAAACTTAAATGAGTGATTGGGCCAAATTGATGGGCCCAAGTGTACCAATGAAGGCCCAAATATTTGTTGTTGCTCACATGAGTTGTCAGAGTTGCTCACATGAGTTGTCAGACCAAGGAAGTGGGCCAGCTAATTCTGGACTCAACTCGAATTTGAACCCACACCTAGCCATTCCCATCACCAATAAGAAGGCCGATTCATGCCCTTCGAACCTTACAACCCAAACAACCCTTTTCGTACGCACCTCAGCGCCGCCATCAACATCGTCTTCTCAAATCTTCTTGCGAGTCTTTCTCTGTGCAAATCCCCGTCATCAATGGCGTAGATCCTCTCCTTCAATTTCGTTCCAACCTTCTTCTGATCTTTCACGATCTGAAAGTGTCGTCCACTTTGAGCCTTGCTTTGCTCCGTTTGGCCTCCAAATCATCTCCTTCCTTAACTCTAAACTCAAAATCGCTCTTATCGGCTCTAGGTTTATCGACACTCCGATCCGATCATGGTGGTGGTCCGAGATGCTCGATTTCCACCCCAAAATTTCCACCAACTTCCCGCTTCTCCATAGCAATCCTTTGTCATCGGTTATCTCCATCAATTTGGAAATTATCCCCCATGCCAATTCCGCCGACCTTGAATCCATCTTCCTTAGCGACAGACATGATATCTAAAATAATGACGACCGTGGGGTCATCTCCATCGAACAACGACGACTCCCCCTTCCGAGCAACTGGAGACGACATGGTCTCGTACTCAGATATGTCGGATTTTGTGCCTTTGGGGTAATTTTGACTATTTCCCAAGTGTTGTTCAATTGAAGTGCCTCAAACTCAGTTTTCATTGCGGATTGCCAAACTGCATGTCTGCTGGCTTCTGCATAAGAGTATGGCTCATGTTCTGACTCAAATTCTGAAGTTGTGACACAAGTTGGGAAATTGATTGTTGAGGTTAAAGTGTGACTACAGAAAGCTCCTGTATCAACTGTAGCTGAGCACACATAATCATCCAAATATGAAGGTGGATGATGTTCCCTGCTTGAGCGCCTGGCCAAGGGTTCAGGATCACTGGCTGAGTTGGTTGGTGCAGGTTCACAGGATACTGGTGGGGTCTGTAGGGAGGTCATAAAAGCATCATCATCATTATCAATAGGAGGTGTGGAAAAAAGAAGAGAATTGGAGGCTTGAAAAGCACTGTCATGATATGGGAAAATTTCTTCATGGAATACTATATCTCGAGAAAGGAGAATTTTCTGATTTTCAAGGTCAAAAACTTTGTAAGCCTTTTTGTCATATGGATATCCCAAGAAAATGCATGAAGTAGCTCGTGCTTGGAACTTGTCTCGTCCCTGCTTCAAGGTAGAGGCAAAGCACAAACATCCAAAACTTCTTAAGTGATCATATGATGGAGGTTTATGATAAATGATTTCATAAGGGCTTCTGTTGTCAAGAAGCTTGTAAGGCAGACGGTTGAGGATGTAAGCTGCAGTCAAGATACTCTCCCCCCAAAACTTGAGAGGTAATTTAGACTGGAACATAAGAGATCTTGCTACTTCAAGAATATGTCGGTGTTTCCTCTCAACTACCCCATTTTGCTGTGGGGTTGCCACACAGGAGGTTTGATGTAGGATGCCTTTAGAGCTCAGGAATTCAGAAGTTTCTCTAGAAGTCCCTAACTCTAAGGCATTATCTGATCTCAGCACTTGTACAGATTTGTTGAACTGTTTTTCCACCATAGCGATGAAGCTCTTCATCAAACTGAATGCATTGCTCTTGCTTGCAAGAAGATGAACCCAAGTTGCTCTAGAGAAGTCATCAACTATGGTGATAAAGTATCGATATCCATTGTGAGTTGTGGTATGATAGGGACCCCACAAATCCACATGAATTAACTGAAAGGGATAGGAAGAAGAAATTTGGCTTGTAGGAAAGGGAAGACGGGTTTGCCTTGACTTGGCACAAACTGTGCAAGGTAAAGGTTCTTTGTTTTTGGTTAATTTTGGGCAAAAGGTAGGGTTAAAAGCTTATAGTATGGTAAGTGACCTGTTCTGTTGTGCCACAGTTGTATGTCAACGTGGCTAGAGAAGTGATCACTTATTGCCTTATTCTCCTCAACTTGTTTGAGTTCCCGTTGAGGTTTGGGAACTAGAAAATATAGATCATGGTTGGCTTCACCAACCTCCACAGGCATCCCCATGGAAGGAGCCTGCAAAAGACATTTCGAGGGTGTGAATATGATACTGCACTGCAAATCTCTCACCAATTTACCCACAGAAATCAGATTGCATTTAAATGAGGGAACAAACAAAACATCCTTCAACAACAGTTTAGGTGACACTCGCACATTCCCAGCAATTTCAACTACTGTGGTGGCTTTATTTGGCAATGATATCACAAAGGGTTTGGTTAACATATGTTGGTTTTCAATCAATGTAGCATCACAACACATATGGCAACTAGCCCCACTATCTATAATACAAGATGTTTCATGAAACAATTTGGAAGTGAATGTTGTACCTGCGAAGCCAGCAAAGTCGTCATGAATGATCTCTTTTCCCTTGGAATGACCTGAATCCAAGAGACTCAACAATCTAGCAACCTGATCAGCATTGAGTTCCTTGTTGCCTTTACCACCAACAGAGCTATGAGTCTGAGCATTCCCTGCAAAATTCTCATTTGATCCTTGCTTTTTCTTCTTGTAATTTGGTGGGAATCCAATAATGAAGTAACATTTATCCACATTATGGTTCATTTTCTTACAATTTGTACAGTAAAGTCCCTTTTTATCATTGCTTCCCTTTTGAGAATTTGAACCAGATGTAACAGTCCTGGAATTAACATTCATAGAGGCTGACTCATTAAAAATTTGAGACCCAGTTTGTATATCACGCTGTTTTTCCTCCTGTAACAACATCCCATACGCTTCATTTATCCCTGTCAAGGGTTTCATCATCAAAATCGAACCCCTAATCGTAGTGTATCTTTCATTGAGCCCCATCAGAAAATCTATCAAACGCTGATCCTCTTCGTGCTTCATGATTTCCCTCACAGAGCCACAAGTACACTTGGGGTATCTTTGGAAACTATCCAATTCATCCCAAAGTGTCTTCAATTTTGTGAAATACGTCGAGATAGAGTTCGAACCTTGAGTAAGAGAGTGCAGCTCTTGTCGGACAGAATAGAGCTGAGCACCGCTGAGTTGACTGAAGCGTGCAATCAGCTGCTCCCAAATCTCTTGCGCAGTGTCGATGTAGAGCACGCTTCGTCGAATATCTGGGCTCAGGGTGTTGAGAATCCAGGACTTGACCATGTCGTTGCATCTGACCCAACGATTGTTCTTATCCGTTGCTGGTTTTTGCAAAGTTCCGTCGATGAAACCGGTTTTGTTCTTTGCTGATAGCGCGATCCTCATAGACACTCTCCACTCGCCAAATCCAGTGCCATCGAATGTCTGTGTGACCAAATTGAGACCTGGATTGTCGTTCGAAGCAAGGAAGAGAGGATCATTGTTGTCTGGAGCCTCTGTGAGTGATTCTTTCGTCATTTTTGCCCTCTAAAGTCGGAAATCGTTTTGGAATGTTTCTGATCTCTAAAGGTGACTAAAAGTGCGGAAAAGAAGAATCTGAGCTCGGATCTAGAAACCTCGCTCTGATACCATGTCGTATTTAGTGAGAAAGCTTGGCTAGAAAGCCATGGAAGAGAACGAAGAAAGACGATGGAAATTTCATATTGATTCTCTCACTTGTCTGTTACAAAGGCACCAGTAAAATATAAACGAGAATATGCTCTCTACTATGCCGCTTGGGCTTACAAAAGTTATAATAAAACTAAGAATGGGCTAAGCCCAATATGAGAAATGATAAACTGGTCCAATACGGCACTCGATGATTAAGAGTGGATATTTCTCTGCGGCCTCGATGTCCCTACTAGTGACGAGCTCGATCAATCGGTCGAGCTCGAATGTGGACTTGAGACGGGATTTGATCACCACCGTGGAATCGCCACTGAACTCCAATCGCCTTGATAGGTGGAATTTGGCCACTTTGCATAGCCTAGGGAAGGCACGCTGTACTAGTAGTTGGTGACGACAATCAGCTTCAGCTTGTATATCTTCTTCTTGTACACCTTCAGAAATGGCCTTGTTATCGTAACCATCTACAAAGTGTTGTCTCATTTCGTGGAGTCGATGCTTCAATAAGCTGAAGTGGAGCCGGTGCACTAGCAAAACGCTGCGTACAGGCTACAGGTGATTTGAAGGCCCATTTTCAAAACAAGGCCCAAAAAAAAAGATTGGCCCAACTTCCTGATGTTGCGCTTCAGTTGAAGAGATCCACAATAACCTCCTTTGTGTAATAGCTTCACAAGTTCAACCACGACAAGACAAAACACCCAAAAACCCCCACAAAAAATAACGAAGGTTTTTAAAATATGTGTCCACACAATACAAATACTCACTAACTTTAATAAGTACGATAATCGTTTATTATTTTTAAATAATTTTAAAAAGGTTCACCAATTTCAATTTAGAAAATAGTACTATTAAATTAGTTTTTAAACTTAGTTTATTTTTTTTTTATTTTTTTTATTTTTTTTTTTTTGGTGGGCTGGGCCCTCGCCCAGTTCGACACTTTGTGCCTACGTCTGGACCGGAGTGTGGTTGGACCCCGTAAGGAGTGTTGCTCCTCCCAAGCCTCTCTGCTGCATCCACACCGCCAGAGAGTCTCGAACTCGAGACCTCTGGACAAATGCTTAAACGACCTAGCGTCAATTACCACTAGACCAAGAGGTACTTGGTAATGCGTACTCATCAACACACATTATTAATCAAGGTTTACCCATTTCAACTTACTCCTCCTTTGTAAATTCGCCCCTCTTTCTGATGGTTTTGCCGAGTTTTTCTCTCCTCTGATTGAGGAGTGTTGGTTGGTTTTTTCCCCCCTTTTTTGATCTTCGTGGGTTCCTGTTGGATTCTCGCTATGAAACTTCCCCCTTCAGTTGCTTGGTCATGTGTGGCTCTTGTCATTGGTGGCGCAAGTTGATGCTCTTTGGTGATTGGTGGTTTGTGGATCTGGGTTGCCCTTTATTTGGGTTCTCCTTTCGCCTGGTTCATTATGGGATCTTTTCTTTTTTCGATCTTCATTCTTGGCTTCGTGCCAATATGATCCAGGTAAGTATTTCTGTGACCTTTACCTTTCCCTTGGTGCTCCGTTTGGTTAGGGTTTTCCCTATTGTCATGCCTGGCTATGTTGGGTATTGCTTGGGGTTGGTCCTCTGGATTGGGTGCTTGTTTATCTCCTTTACAGATTTTGATTGTTTTTGGTTATGGTGGATTGTCCCCGCCCTGAGCTATGGTATTGTTTGGGTTCTCGGCTTCCTTTGGGGTTGTCTGAGTGGCTGGATAATTGCTATGTTCTTCGTGGGTGATTCTCCTCTTTTGTTTGCTTGTCTGGATCTATGTGTTTGGTGTTGGATAAATTTGTTGAACCTTTTACTTACTCCTTGTTTGAAATTCAAATATTCTTATACCTTGAAACTTTTATACATTTGGGGCCTTGTCAATGCTATTGGTGAATGTCTTGCTGCAAGATCTTTCTCAAGGGTTTTGTTACTATGGTCTTCTTCTCTTGTTATGAGCACCTGCCTTGATAATTTATTGGGTCCCTTTAATTTTGCTCTGGGGATATTTCATCTTATGCTATGTTGCTACAATGAGGCGGTTATTGGTAAGGTGTTGGGTGTTGTTGCCTTGCTTCTTTTGAGGTTGATAATTCTTGTTCCTTTAAAACTTCTCAGAAGATCTTTAGTGTGCTTTTTTGGCCCTGTATTCTCTCCTATATTTCTCTATTGTGATGCTTTGTTCTTATGTGTTGGGTTGATTTTTCTTTCAGGCAGGGTTGTTGTGCCATGTTGGTTGGTCTTGTGGGGTTGGCCTTGTGGTTCGTAGTGAAGCATAATGGCTTTCCTGAGATCTCTTGTGGTGGCCTTTCTGAATGTGAAACGCAGTATGAAGATAAGGATTTGCTCTTTCTGATTCTTGTTAGTGATATTACAATATTTATGAACATTATTAATGTCACTTGGACTGTGGGAATCTTACAAGGGCTCCTATATGTGATATCTGTAGATTCATGTATAGTTGAGGTGTTGTATATTCTCCAGTGTGAGGTGGCTATACAATTTCATGATGAACATGTTGCCCTACAAATTTGTCACAATATTGTTCTGAAAATTTGTATCTCTTGTTCTTGTTTCCAGGTTTGCGCTTGTTTCCCTAACCCTTTTTATCTTTTTTCCTTTTTTATTCTGGTTTTTTTGGTTTTTGGATCCTCTTCTCTTTCCTTTTCTTTCTCTTTCCTCTTCTGGTTTCTCCACCTTGGTGGATTGAGGCTCTGGCTGGTTTCTGGTTTTAAAAGTTGTTCTACTTCTTCTCTTGTTTTGGAAATAATCATTACCTCTGTTTTTTCTATTTATGACCAATTTAGTATTGAAATGACGGCTACTTGCTACCAATATATGAACAGTAAACCTCTGCTAATTAATTATGACATGGCAAGCTCTCCTGCAACATGCAATTTGCATTCTTGCGGCTGCATCATATCTCTCATCATTTATTATCACATTGTTGCTATCTCTAAGGTTAATATTACTCCTTTTAACTTTGTAATCATTACTTTTCTGAATGTGTTAACCTTGAAATCTTCTTCTTATCTCATTCTTCTCAAGGCTGCTCTCTTCTCTTCTCTTAACTTCATAAGTTACTCTGACTCTTTTTTACTGTTTAAAGTTGACTTCTTAATTACTGAGTTTATTTTACAATTTAATTACTTACATGCAAATAGTTATGACATGCCTCTTACTCCTTTCTTTAAAACTGATATCTCTCTTCATCCTCTATTAATGCATCTCATTGCTCAGTTCACTTATCTTCAACTCTCGGCTGAATTTCAAAGTATTCTCTCCTCTAAAATGACAAGTTCTAATACTGGTCCCATATCTTATGAAGATGCTCTTATTAACTTCCCTGTTATGGACCACTCCTTAGTTTCCTCTATGGAAATGGAGGTGGGGTCTGCTGCTCTTATTACTGAGGTTCCTCCTCCTGTTTCTCTGGCTGAATCTCTTAATGTGCCAATGCCTATGTCCAACCCTCTCTTATCCCCTGTTGCTTCTAAAAATGAGCAAACCATTCCTACCTTGTCTACTCCTTATACTGCCCAAAATGAAGAAGTTGTCTTTGTTCCATCCAATGAAATCCTGATGCCTAATATGATCCCTGCCAACATTCCAATTCCCAATCCTATAGCCATTCCTTCTGTACAAAAGTATTTGCATGAACTGCTTCACTTCACTATTCTTCTCAAGATGGTTGAGGAACCTGTTTCCACAACCCTCATTAATGGGAGGATGAAGGAGGCTTGGAAGGATTATGCAAAGGATGAGGTCTTATTTCAGGAGTTTGGTAACTTCTGGATTCTCTTTAAATTCTCCAACCGAGAAGCCAGGGATCTGGTGTGGCAACATAGGCCCTACCATGTTCAGGGTAAGCTTGTTGCCCTTCTGTCTTTTTACCTTGATTTTAACCCTATCTATGATCATATTACTAGAGCTGATACTTGGGTTAGAATTCCTTTTCTACCTTACTATCTCTTTGATGCTTCGGCCCTTGAGCTTATTATGAGAGACAATAATGTGGGTCACTTTATTCGGGTAGATGAGGCTTCAAACTCAAAAAACAAAATGAAATTATGTCGTGTGTGTGTCAACATTGATGTCACTTCTCCTCTCAAAAGCTGTGTTAAGATCTTGGCTCATGATAATGCCCCCTTAAACCTCAAAGTTTGGTATGAAAACTTCTCCTCGGGATGTGGGTGCTGTGGTGATGCTTCTCACTCTTTTGACAACTGTCCTTTGAATAATATTCAGTCTGGAAGGCTTAAAATTGTAGTTGATGATAATCTTGTGGATGCTGCTCTTGTGCAGTGACGAGCACTTTTACGTCGCAATAAAAGCACTGTCAAAGAATGTTCCTAACTTCCTAACCTAAGTATAGTGGAAGTAAGGGTCGAACCCACAAGGACTCAGATTATTCGTATTTATATAATATTACTAAGCAGAAAGGTTTTTTTTATGGTTGTAAGCTAAAATCTAAGAAATTAAACTAATTAAAACTAAGCAAGTAAAATAAGTTGATATTCAAATATGGAGAAAAGCGTCCAACTAGTTTCGTATCCATTGCATACATGAGTTTTGATCATCGATAATCCTTATTTCAATTTCCCTTGACTAATCTATTGTGAATATATGAATTCAAGCTTATTGTGGTTGTTAATATACACCGTCTTTAACAACATTTTAATCAATTAATCTAGAAAACCTTCTATGTCAAGTTGATCATGCAATTAAATTCAAAGCATTCAATAGAAACAATATTCATGAATTCCACCGTCTATTCACGAAGTCTTGTGATTAAATTCTCCGCCTTTGATTAACCTTAATATTCACCGTCTTTAAGTTTAATCAAAGGATTCATCCATGAATAATCAAATTTCACCGTCTATTTAATTATTCTAGTTGTAATTCAACCTAGAAGTAGAATAGGTGGCCAATCTATTATAATCCTAAGTGAATTTAATCAATTAAGCATGGAGAGATTCAATCTAGTCAAGGCAAATTAAAATAATTCAAATCTCACAAACAATCATGCATACAACTTCAACTAACTAGTTGGACATGAGGAATTTAGCTAGAAATCGACATTAAAGAGAAATCAAACTTACAAAAGTCAAATTGATCTTTAATTGCAAAAATTAGGGTTTGTCTCCCACAAATCCCCAAATTGCATAAAAACTCAAAAAGATAGCATAATCCAATCCAAATAAAACCCTAAGGAAAGTATTTATATCAAGTCTAAAAATATCTAAAAGAAATAATAGAGTCGGCCCAAAAGATCACCCGAAGCCCAAGTCAGCGTCGCACAAACGCGCCGGAGCGCGGTTTGGTCCTCCTAGAGCGCGGGGGCGCTCTGCCCACTTTGCCCGCGTTGTGCCTGCAGCAACTTTAGTGACACTTTGGAGGCTGTTTTGACCCCCTTCGAGTTGGAATTTGGACTCGGAGTAAAAATATGAATTGTATCTCTTCGAGTTAGCTTTCCAGTGATACCAAATTCAGCTTCATCCGACCACTATAGCTCCCAAACCAAGCATTGCAAGATAGAGGTGTCAAAATAAGACTCCAATGCATGACCCGAGTTTAAGCGTTTTTATCCCTCAAGCTCTTGGGCCTTGGCTCTTCCAATCTTCACTTGCACCACTTTAAGCCTCATCTTGATCCTACACAATCATCTAAGATCCATCCTGTCCATGCTTGTTTACCTAAAAATCTGCAAAACCGAACAAAACAAGCGCAAAACCCGAATTTCCTAGAAAACCTAAAAACCTAGAAACTAAGCTAAACTAAGCTAAAACCATACAAATTAAACATAAATATGCATCCTAAACACTACCTAAATGCGAGCTATCATGCAGCAAACGAGAAACAAATTTCTGGGCCATTTTGACCCTCAAAATAGCAAAGCTAAACCTACAGCTGGCCCTACTTTTGTTCGGTCTGCTGCAAATCTGAAGGGAAAGGGGGTTGCTGTGCAGAATGTGCCCTGTATACTACTGCTTTGACACCCATCTGTACTCTCCCTCCTTTTAACCCTATTAAGACTCTTGAGATGTTAGCCAATCTAAACCCAGCTGTTCTTGCTGATCCTGTCATGATGATGCATGCAAGAGAACAGTTGGCTTATGTGTTATCTACATTTGATATGCCAAATACTGAGACTATGATGATTACCCCTCACCTTGGTGCCTCTACCCTGTTGGCTGGTGGATTGCCTGTTGGAAATTATCCTCTGGCTAATACATTGGTTCCAGTAGTTGGTACGACTGGTATCGAGAGAGGGTCTGAGTCCTCTAACTCTCGTCTGAGAATTCAAATGGATGATGTTGATCTTAAGTCAGGGGGTGATAGTAACTCTGAATCATCTAAAAGAAAGGACAATGATGCACTTGTTGAAGCTGTTGAACCTGCTGCTATAAAGAAACCGCGCAAATCAAGAGGTAGGGGTAAGAATAAGAATGAAGAATGATCAGCTCTCCTCCGCTTGCTGTTTGGGGTTATTTTGAAACTTGGTATGTTGGTTTTGGTGTTTCGACCTGTGTTGGTTGGGTGTTTTGTTCCTTCTGTTTGGGGTGGGTTGGGTTGGTTTTAGTTGGCTTGTTGTTTGGTGTGTTGTGCTGCTGCGTCAGCCCTTTCTTGGGCGCCTGTGCCCTTTTTAGTTTGCTTGTTCCTTGTCTTTCGGTTGTTGCTTGTGTGTGTTCGCTTGGCTGGCCCTTGGGCCCTGTAAGTTGTTGGTGCTTGCTCACCTTCTACTGTATAATATTATATTTTGACTATATGATCTCTTATGAAACTTGTTATGAAACTTTATTCCATATTCCTTTTTTATGAATATTGGATTTTGGAATGTAAGAGGAGTTCGTCGAACTAATTTCTGGGAAGAAATTGGGTTCTTAAGAAAACACAATACCTTGAACATTCTGTATTTAGCTGAAACTAAATCGGAAAATCCTCCTTTGGTAAATTTGGCCCGAAAATCGGGGTTCCAAGACTCCTTTTGTTCGCCTTCGGTGGGTTCCAAAGGGGGTTTATGGATTCTGATCAACCACAACTCAGTAACTCGTTTGTTATCACTGTATTCCATATCGCTGAACCAGATTATTTTGAAAGTAACTATTCCAAATATTACTTTTTTCTTAGTTTTTGTGTATACTCCTGCCCGAGAGAGCGATAAAAATTTGTTTTGGTCCTCTCTCAAGACTGATTTATCAAACCTTTCTGGCCCCTTCCTTGTCATTGGGGATTTTAACGAGCTTTGGTGCCCTTCTGACAAGGTTGGGGGTTGCACGCCTTCTTCGTCTCGTTTTGCTCGGTTACATTATTTGCAAAACACTTTGGGGCTCATTAATACGAATACCTCGGGTTTTCCGTTTACTTGGCGCAATTCACTGTCAACGGTGGATACAATTTTTGAAAAACTTGATCGTGTCTTGATCCATAAAGACTTGACAAATACATTCTCAAACTTATTGGTTCATCACCACCCCTTCACAACTTCAGATCATTGCCTTATTACGTTTGCGGTGGGTTCTAAAGATTCATTCCTTAAATTTCCGTTTAGGTTTGAGAAAGGATGGTGTGCAAACCATTCTTACTCAAATCTTGTTAAAAAAGTATGGCGTTATAATTTAAATGGCTCTTGTATGTTCCGTTTACACCAGAAATTACATTTGTTGAAAGAGTACTCGAAAAAATGGGCAAAGCATAATACCAACAATAATTTTGAACAAATTAAAAAGTCGACTCACATTTTAGATGACCTTCAGGCCGCACTTTTGTTAGATCCACTCAATATGTGCATTCGATCTAAATTGTTTCGCCATCTAAAAACTTATAATGCATTGCTACAGTTTCAACATGACTTTTGGCAACAAAGGGCGAAAACAACACACTTGCAAAATATGGATAAGAATACAAAATATTTTCAATCAGTTTCTAAAATTCGTTCTTATAAACAGAAAATTTGTTCATTCACTTCACATGATGGAATTGTGGTTTTTGACCAAACGTCTATCTCAATTGCTATTTCGAATGAACTGCAAGCTCGTTTTCAAAAGAATGTTTTGTGCAATGCGTCCTTTAATGATCTCATAATTATTCCTTCTTTAGTATCTTCAGTGGACAATGATTCTCTAAGTTGTTCTCCATCTGAAGCGGAAATCAAACATGCTATTTTTGATATATCTGCTGACAAATCCCCGGGCCCGGATGGATTTCCGGGGGAGTTTTTCCAACATTTTTGGCCCATCGTTGGTCGGTCGGTTGTTCTTGCAGTTAATGTGTTTTTCCACTCTGGCCATATGTTGACATCTATAAATAAATCTTTTATTGCACTTATCCCTAAAATTGAACAGCCCACTACTATTAACCATTACAGACCTATTAGTCTCCGGGCCCGGATGGATTTCCGGGGGAGTTTTTCCAACATTTTTGGCCCATCGTTGGTCGGTCGGTTGTTCTTGCAGTTAATGTGTTTTTCCACTCTGGCCATATGTTGACATCTATAAATAAATCTTTTATTGCACTTATCCCTAAAATTGAACAGCCCACTACTATTAACCATTACAGACCTATTAGTCTCTGTAATACGGTTTATAAAACCATTACAAAGATCCTTTCATCTCGTTTAGCTGATATTCTTCCTCGGATTATTCATCCCTTACAGGGTGCCTTTGTTAAAGGTAGATTGATCCAGGATAACATCCTAATTGCTCATGAGGTATTTCATTCATTTCATAAGAAAAAAAAGGGCCGGTTGGGTTGGATGGCTTTAAAACTAGATATGGAAAAGGCCTATGATAAATTAGACTGGAACTTTATACGACTTATTCTCATTAAATTTGGCTTTAATATCAAATGGGTAGAGTTGGTTATGACGTGTATTTCGACATCTTCCTTGTCTGTCCTTGTCAATAATGCTCCGGGCTTAGAATTTAAGCCTTCGTGTGGTATTCGTCAAGGAGACCCAATTGCTCCTATCATATTTGTTATAGAAATGGAATACTTTGCAAGAACCCTACATGAAGAGTCCCTACATAATAATCGTCGTGTGGGTATCCAGCTGGTTAAAAATGGGGTCTGTCTTCCTTTTCTTTGTTTTGCGGATGATACCCTTATTTTCGCTGAGGCCATGCACACAAATATGCTTTTTATTAAAAATCAACTTGAAATTTTCAGAAAAATTTCTGGCTTATCAATAAATTTTCATAAGAGTACTTTTCAAGTCTCTGCAAATGTCTCTTGGCCTCTTGCTACTTCGCTGGCAAGTGTTCTTAATATACAAATTACTTCGTCTATGAAAAAGTATTTGGGTATTCCAATCTTAAAAGGAAGAGTGCAGAATAATGTTTTTATTGACTCTATTTCAAACTTGAAGAAACAACTTTCTCAATGGAAGGCAAATTCTATCTCCCAAGCCGGTCGGGTTGTTCTTATTCAGTCTAATCTTATGGGTCAAGTTAATTATCTTATGCAATCTTTCCTCCTGCCCAAAGGGGTTTGGGAGGAAATTGACAAGATTAACAAAAATTTCTTCTGGAACAAATTTATCCCTAACTACCATCCGTTGATTTCTTGGGAAAAAATTTGCGGTCCAAAATCCGAGGGCGGCTTGGGGCTGCGTTCGGCGCAGGCTAACAATTCAGCGTTACAAATGAAATTGTTATGGAAAATCATGACTCAACCGTCAAATATTTGGGTTCGAATTATTACTGATAAGTATCTTGGTTCTTGTTCCTTGCTTCAATTCCAAAGAAAACCACCTCCCTCTATGTCTTGGCAGTTTGGCCGCCTACTCAGTATTCGACAACCCTTCTCGTTGGGTATTCGTTGGATGGTTGGTAATGGCCATAATATTAATTTCTGGTCTGACATATGGATTGAAAACTTTGACCTTACAAACTATTATGACAACATTAATCCGGTGCTTCGTGTCTCAAAGTTTATTTTACATGACTTTTCTTGGGATGTTCTTTCTCTTTCTCTTATTCTTCCTCGGAATATTCTTAACCTTATCATTCAAATTCGTATTCCGATGAACGGTGCTGAGGATCATCTGGTGTGGCTCCCGGAGCCAGATGGTTGTTTCTCAGTTAAATCTGCGTCATCTTTAGTTAGTTCTCCTCCTCGGTCGTTGGTTGGTCTTGGCTGGATTTGGAAACTTAACATTCCACCTAAAATTAAAACTTTTCTATGGAAATCTTGTTCTGATTGCCTGCCTACTACGGAGCGGTTAAATAGATTTGTTAATCGGGTTCCGAATTGGTGTGCATTGTGTCAAAATGCTATTGAAACGGTCAACCATTTGTTTTTTGATTGCCCGTTCTCCCAGAGAATGATCTCTAATTTAGGTGCAAAATTGAATCTTGCGTTTTCTATTCAGTATGCAGGTAATTTTGTTGATAATTTGAATACTACCCTAAAAACTAATGTTCACTCTATTCAACTGTGCTTTTTATGGTGGTATGTATGGTGTCATCGGAATGCAATTATTTTTAACCCGTCAAGGGTTACTTCTAATTGCCTTCCAGACAGTTTAGCGTTCACTCAATTTCTTCAATGGAACTCGGCCAATCCTCCGGCGCCAGTGAAAACGTCAGCCAGAAAAAGAAGAAACAATTTGGCTTGGGTTAAACCTCCTCCGAATTGGATTAAGTTAAATTTTGATGCATCGAAAAAACAAAATTCAAAAACCTTTGCAAGTTTTATTGCTCGAGATAATAATAGTAAGATTATTGGTTTGGATAGGAAAGATTTACCGTCGATGAGCGTCTTACAAGCTGAAGCGTTTTCTCTTTTATTTGGTCTTCAGTTTGTAGTGGCGTCTAAGTTTTCTCATGTCATTATTGAAGGAGATAATCTCTCTCTCATCAATTCGATAAAAAGAGTGTGGAAAATACCTTGGGAAATTTTTCCCATTATTCAGGATATTAATTGTTTGCTTAACGCTATTCCGAATGTTCAAGTGTTTCATTGCTACAGGGAATGTAATAGTGCTGCCGATTTCATTGCAAGAAGATTCGACTCAACTCTTCTACTTCAAAAGTTCGTCCGTGAAGTGCAACAGTTGTCTGTTTGTAATAATTTGTCTTTAGATTCTTTAAGTTTCAATGTTAGTCATTGTCCTATTGTTGTGGAATTCCTCAAGATCATCCGCAGTGATGATTTAGGTTGGCCCAATAATGTACGGGTAACCTAATGTTTGCCATGTATTATCAAAAAAAAACTTACAAACTTAGTTTAGTAATACGTGTCTATGAGCGCACATGGAATGACTTTAACAAACTAGAACCCGTAATGTCACGGAAAGTTTCCTTATAACGTCAAACAAAGCACACTGCACAATTGTAATAATCAAATTCTCGGTTTGAAAATAAATACATCATATCCAGTAACATTACAATTTCAAACAAATTGAACTCTCCCCTCTCTTCACCTGCAAAATACATCGCATCTGAATCTCTTATTGTGTGAAGCCTGCCACATTAAACAACAATATTTTACCATTCTCGGCATGTTTTACACTTTTACTAGCTAAATTAATCAATGATATACACGCATTTTACATTCACCGGATCATTTTTTTAATAAAAAATTATGAATGTAGAATAGTTGGCCCAACTTCCTGGAAATTTGGAGGCAAATTCACCTACACACAAAATTTAAGTCATTAGAAAGATGCAAAAGTTGAACCTAAACATCAGTAAATCTCTGCATATCATTAGTACACATCAAAGACTGAGATTGGGCTGGTATTAATGTTCATACTTCAGATTCTAGGCATATAGTGTAACTTCAAAAACAGTTTAATGTAACAAGAAGGAAAAGTATGCATGAATTGTGTACCTTTTCATTCACCAAGGTTATGAAAGTTTAAGTCTTCACTTGAGGCCAAAGCTCTGGCAGAAGACGAGAGCAGTACTTGATTTCACAAACTTCCAAGCACGGGAACTCGCCCTCAATGCTCTTGATTTTGGGCAAGTTCCAAAGTTGCAGGCGGTGTAAGGTGGGCAATGATGGTTTCGACGTTGATGAAGATGACCCAGCAGATTCAAACACCGCCGCCAGCTCATCACATGATCTGATTTCGAGTTCTTGAAGGTTTTCTGGAAGCATAGATGAAGAGAAAACATACTTCAACTGTGGGCATGAATCCAAGGTCAATCGAGTCAGGCAAGAATGGGCCGGATTCAAGATGCTCCCTAAATCATCCAATCTAGGACACTGGCTGATTATCAGAGTCTGCAGAAATGGAAGATCAGCTCCAATATGTTGCAATTTAGGCAAGCCTAGCAAATTCAACTCATGTAGCTTTGGCAGCTTACGCTCGGAAGTATTTTCACTTCCACCACACACAGCCTCAAGTTCATCACAGAACTTTATGTGGAGAGTTTCAAGGTTTTCTGGCAGATGGGATGACGAAATGACACTCTTCAGCGCCGGGCAACAATCTATGTACATGTGCTTGAGGGATTGAATGCTCTGAGATGATGAATTTTCGCTTTCTTCACAGAAGGCTTTTAGACTTGCAAGATTTGAAAGAACTAGTGTTTCCAGACACCGAAAAGCAACAGCATTCTGAAGTTCTCCTTTGAGCAGTAATTCCATCTTAGAACAACTGTTTATCCAGCATACCTTCGTCGTCTCCACATACTGGAAGTATTCATCAGATAGGCTAAAATCCGAACTATAGCCAACCAAAGCTACATTAACCGCCTTTTTCAGTGCAATTTTAGACTCTTCTGGGAAGATAGAAAATCCATGGATCTCGACGGATGGGGATTGTGGTTTTATGTAAGGCTCTTTTCTAGCCAAAGGATGGTGGCCTTTAAAGACCAACTCAACTCCGTCAAAACTTATCACTGCCTCCTTATTTTCCTCCTTTACCACAGAAAACTGAATCTGTTTGAAGAATGCCTCCCATGAATCTTGGCTATCCACTAAATGAAATAGATGGCCCTCCACTGAAGGTTTTGCTGACATGGAATGATCTACTTCATTGCTGATCACAACGTTGACTGACTCAAAGATGTCAGCAGGCTGGTCCCATGAGATTTTCTCAGCCACCTTTTTAATCTTGCTCCAGTCAACTACTGTAATACGACTCTGATGTGGCAAGCACAGACGGTTCAGATGAGTCATCTTTAAGATATCTTCAGGAAAACCTACCACACCGGACCCTCGTAGATCGAGCTCTTGAAATAGAGTAAATGATGCCAATTCCAAGGAATCATCTTTAATCATAGAGCAGCCCTTCAAAAGCAACTTCCGGAGACTTCTAGGAGCTTTATCCAAGACTTCATTTTCAACTTTTGTTCCGGAAAGGTCCAAGACTTCGAGCTCGGCCAAGCTTTCTAGACCAGGCACGGATGCTATCTCTGAACACCCGGCCAAAAGAAGTTGTAAGAGGCTTTTGAGCTGGGACAAGGACGGTAACTCTTTTATGGAAGTGTTGGATAGATTTAGGATCTGAAGGTGCTCTAGAAAAAGTTGGTTTGAGGAGCTAGGATTGCTAGAGTCAATGATTGTGAACTTCTCAATGCTTGTATCAGAAAGATTGAGACTCAGAAGACCTGTCCATTGCCCAAAAGGAATTTCTCCCAAACCTTCAAGTTTTTTGCACCCAGAGAGGTCAAGAACTTGAAGGGTAGACAGGTGTTTAACACGGGGTAGTGAGGACAGATTTGTGTTTGAGAGTTTGAGATCTGTGAGTTTCTCCAGGTCTTCAAAGCAATCTGGAGGCAAAGAATCAAGACCAGTACCGGATAGATCAAGGATAACTAGGTGTTTAAGGGGCTTAATGTTTATTTGCTTCAAATGCTCTACTCCAGAGACATCAAGAACTTGAAGGCTGAGTAACTACTGCACAATGTGAAATACAAAAATTGACAAGATATTTCTTAGAAATATACCTCAACTGTGGGCATGAATCCAAGGTCAACCGAGTCAGGCAAGATCGGGCCGGGTGCATGAAGTTCCCTAAATGACACTGGCTGATTATCAGAGTTTGCAGGGATGGAAGATCTCAGCAATATTTCCATTTCCATCACACACAACCATTAACAGGTTATGAACAAGTGTTTGATGTTGATATTCTGTCGGATGTAACCGCTTTAGCGGAACTTAGATATATAATATATTACTATCTTTCTTCTCAAAAAAAAAAAAAAAAAACTCGCTCCAAAGAGGCCCTTAATAGTTGCTTCGCAATTCATTGAACTCATCTACATGAATTGATGATCTGTAATCAAGTGATGATCTAGTTCTTCAACACCCAAGTCATCTTATTAGCTCCATGCAAAGAAAGTCATGTATCTCCTCTTCAAACAACATCATAAATGAACAACTTAAATTAGATTACAGCAGTATGAAGAGACCAAAAACTAATCTTTTATTTAGGGAGAAAAGCAAATCGCACTACACCAACATAAGCAACACAGAAGGAATTAACAGTCACATATGTTAATGGATGGAGTACTAATTTGGATGGTAATAACCTTTATCAACATATGTATAAGAACAGAAGGAATGGAGACAAATTTACCTGCTCAAAATGGGAGTTCAGTGATCAAGAGGAATAAAAAACTTCAAGCAACACAGCATAAATCAGCAGAGACATGCCTACATAAATCAGTTTAACTTTCCATTGTGATTGTCTCTATTAGTTATTTGCAGCACTTACAGCAAGGGGAAGAAATTCAATAAGCTTTCCAAGATTCACATATTTTTAAGCCTATTTATGATGTCAAATATAATGCTCATGCTTAACATTGTAAGCTTTTAGCTTCAAAAGCAGACTATTGAAAGTTTGAAACTTTCCACTTATGATTCGCACAACTGAATCCCTACAAACAAGACAGCAAACACACAAGAAGAGGGGAAATATAAAGATGTAAGTGTTCAGGCTAGTTGCCATGATTGGTAACAGAGTCGCTTATTAATTTCTTCCCAATTGATCAAACTCCCCTCACGTTCGATCTTTATCAAGTCAGATTGAATTCTTTTCTTACCACCCGAATCCTCAACGGCTCCAAGCCTCTCAAAAGAAACACGATGTAAAGACAGATTGGATTTGAAAACCTATACATCTTGTATGTTTGCAAGAAGATCTGACCAAACAAAATATGAATCTTAAAACATAAATATATAATATCAAAAGAAAATTGATCAGACCGGTATCTCCATTTTCTTCCCTGAATTCTCCATCCTGTTTGATCATATCTTCAAAGAACACAAATACACAATAGATAAACAAAATTAAGTCTATATAGCACACAACTAAATCAAGTTACAACAATTTTAAGAGAAACAAAATCAAATAAACAAGAGGTCATTGAAAGTTTGAAACTTTCAATTGATGATTCACACAACTGATTCCCAAGAAGCAAGACAGCAAATAAACAAGAGGAAAAATACAAAGACACAAGGATAGAAATATGAAGGAAAGACAGATTAGATCAGAAAATATTTACAACAATCTAAAATACTAGATAAAGACACTCCTCAGTACATAATAGCTAGATAAACATATATAAAGACACAGCATTAATCCATTACATAATAGCTAGATACTAGATAGAATACTTAACACCAGCCGAAATATATATGGTTGTAATAAAGCCAAAAGAAAGTTATATAGCAAGACTTTCAAACGGCATACATAACAAAATAACAATTCGAATCAACTTACAACAATCTAAAATAAAAAACAAAAACCAAAAACAAACAAATCTGACAGAACATTGAAATACCAGTTAATATTGATCTACACATATTACTGCCATGAAATCACTCCTCAGTACGACCAGCTCGGAAGATCTCAGGAAAGGCATCCTCCAGATGGGGCTGAAGCTGTTGAATAAGCTTAACATCCTTCGGATAATCTAAGAATTTGCCACCGTCAGAACACTGTACATGAGTGACATAATAAGGGCAGCCTTGGCATGAATAGCACCAAGCGTCTGGATCCATGTCCCTGTAGCAGACTTCGCACCAGTAGGTTTCCTCCTCCTCCATTCCATCCTCGTGGAGGGAATACATGAGCTTCATTACATGCTCGTGTCCACCGTGCTTATGCTTGAGAAGTTCTAGAGGCAAAAACGCACATTCCAAGTGATAAAGCACTCCACATTGCATACAGCGGTATCTAGAACCAACCCCAAAAATACCACATGCCATGCATGTATACAAATCAAAGGCATGATACAAGGAAAGGAAATGTGGGTGGGAGTCATGGACGATAATAGTCGGTAGAGGAACACATTTGAGGTGCGTTTGAAATCGGCAAGATCCACAGGCAACATTGAAATCTTTTCCTGCATTCACGCAAGACCCGCAAGCATACGTTTGTGGTAAACTTCTCAAGTGATACGGATGATACGCAAAAGCTAAATCAAACCCTCGTAGAGCCTTGAAATCAACCCCCTCGGCGCATGATTTATGCAAAGTGAGGGTACATTTACGACAAGTGTAGGTCGGCGTCTCTGAAACTACTTGCTCTTCACACACACCACAACAAGTTGAGTTGGAGGAGGCAGGCTTCCCCTGATCATCTTCATCATCATCATCATCATCATCATCATCAAGAATAAGCGCCTCCGAGTATTTGAAGACACAATCGCCACCACGACAAAGGTATTTCCTCCTTCCTCTTGACTCCGCAGCACTTAATCTCTTTTCGAGGAGATATGGTCGTAATTCCGAGTATTCCACCCTATATGGATTTTGAAAATTATCAACCAGCTCTTGCCGGGGTGCTGAGAGAAGATACTTGATAGCATCACCAAACAAATAAGTCACGTAATACTTTTCTCGATCAATCGCATTATCATAAAAGGGATCCACCACCAGCCTTTGAACGACCACACGCGAATGACGAGATAGTTGTTGAAGATGGAGAGCCCATTTAGCTTCATAGTCATAGTCATGATCCCTTGTAATTAAATCCTCCATCTCCTTCCAACTCGCAGGCCTATACCCGCAATTACTCAAAAACTCATCCTCAGCACCTCTGTCTTTGTAAAGAGCTTCAAAGCGACCCTTCCATTTGAACTCGTTTCTAGCACGGCAGTCGATGATTAAGAGTGGATATTCCGCACAGGACGCGAGCTCGATCAATCGGTCAAGCTCAAATGTGGACTTGAGACGGGATTTGATCACCACCGTGTTGATTTCACGGAACCACGGTCCCCTTGATAGGTGGAATTTGGCCACTTTGCATAGCCTAGGGAAGGCACGTTGTACTAGAAGTTGGTGACGGCGATCAGCTTCAGCTTGTATATCATCTTCTTCTACAGCTTCAGAAATGGCCTTGTTATCGTAACCATCTACAAAGTGTTGTATGCATAACACCGCACATTTCGCCCAAGCTCCTATATGCTTTGCCAGGTCAGTCTTGTCAGAGCAGGGAAGGCCCATTACGACGATTATTCCACTCAAATATTTTTCTCTCTCCTTCGATAGCAACCAAAACTGCTCCTCCTTCTCATCCTCCTCCATTGATTGATCGATCTTAGATCACGGTATATGTAAATTAGTAGCCTGCTTAAGTAAAACAGTACACTAAAGTGGATGGACTTGAAATAATCTAAAAAAGGAAAAAAAAAATCATCGTCACTAATAACTCAAAAATATTTAAGTTCTGTGACATGAATCGAAACTAATATTGCTGAAAATGTTCACAAATTTTGAAAATCAATTTTTTACTGTCATAATTGAAAGGTAGACGTAGACCTATAATTTTTTTTGTAAAATTAATAAATAAATCTAAGATAAACCAGTAAATCCCAACTATATATATCAGGACCCTATAGAGTATAGGCTATATAGACTATAATTTATTTGTCATTCATTCTTATGTACACAGCACCCACGTACGTACATATGAAGAAGAATAAAACCAGCCAAGATTAGAATATCAAATTTTTTAATAATTTAAGAGCAATTCAAGGATACTATAAGCAAATAATAGACTTCTAAGTGCATGTGTATTCTAAAATGACCCTCATTCTCACAATAAGAGTAATGTGAAGGAGTGTCAATGAATAGTACCAATTTCTGAGACAGAACAGAGAATTGCTGACTTTCCTTCAAATGCTACAAAGATCTGTGGCCACCCAAGCAAATATTGGCAAAGATCCGGCCAAATCCAGCAAATGTTAGCAAAGATCCGGCCAAATCCAGAAAATGTTGGCAAAGATTAGTACAAATCTCACACCGTAGATCATCAAAACACTAGAACTATTCCAAACCAAAACGACCAGTTACAAAATCAGATTAATTAGGTTCCCAAATGAAGAAGAAATACCAAACTCCCGTTGTCGAATTGGCAGACAAGACAAGCAAAATAACTCATTTCCTTCTCTTTAGGGATCCAATATCTTCAAATTGGCCGGCTGCGAACTTGAAGCTGTCTTTCAATGCTTCTTTCTACTGAAAAGTGTCGTGTGTGAGTGACACCAAATGTAATTCGGATGGAATATTGGGCTGGAAATCATATTGGGCTGGACATCTTATTGGGCTTTTCGGCCCAACGCCTAATACCACCCAATAAGCAGGGGTTCGCTGTTATGAGGTGTGCAGGAAAAAATAAAGCTTGAGATGACGAAAGTTGGTGGATTTCTTAAAATTGAAGAAGAATGTCTCTTTTTGTCACAGCCTAATAATTGCTATATGATCGAAGTGAAGGTAGTAGTTTATACTATCAAATGTTTGACATAATTTACGTGATTTTATATGATATTTGACTCATGCCAAAAAAGAATGTTAAAATAACTGTATTTATTCATTGTATATTTAAGGCCAGTCTACAACTTTGCATTAAGAAGTTTGGATAAATTTTACTAATAGTGATTTAATGATATTGATGATTAATACTTAGCACTTTAACTTTGATCCAGTTTATTTGTCATCTTAGGTTTTTTAGGCAATTACTTAGCAGTGAGTTATGAGAATTATTGTTGGAATGTGTTTTTATTGACTAATGTTATTCATTAAAAAAATAATTTGAGTTTAGTTAATACATTTCATAAATCTTGTGTCGAAAACTAGAACGAGATTTATTTTGAATCGGATGGAGTATTAACCTACTTAGTAGGGTAATATGAAAAGTCACATAATTTATTAAACATTTAATGTGAAGAACATATAAATATAGATAGATTAAGATAAAATGAATGAAAAGTTTTCATACAAATCACTAAGAAGCTTTTCAAATTTTGCTAAATAAAATGGCATGGTTTGATAAGATATGGTTGAACAAAATATTGACATAGGCCTCAATATGTTACCAATCACTAGTTGGTCTAACAGGATAAGTTGTTAAGTTTTTTAAATGTTTATTCAGGAATTCAGGTTCAAATTTTTCTGACAGTATATATGAAAAGGCTGAATTGAAAAAGTCTTTACGATAATCAGAATTGCTCAATACACATAGATCTCCACCTCCTTGTTGAATGTCATTGCTTTCTTGCCTTCAACCTAGCTCAATACTCTGATTCTTCCTAGCCCATCGATCTTGACTCTTGAGCATACGAATTTTTATATCAAAAATGACTTTTCAGAATATATGACTCTGTATATTGTATCGATTCCTAAACCAAACAACTCTTAGCTTATGGGTCTAGTCATATTTGTATATCTAATATTTAGCTTATGGACCAAGTCATACTTAATTATGGTTCTCTCTCTCTCTCTCTAATGTTAACATGTACTCGACTTCATTAATCAATTTATTTATGGTTGTCCATTGGTTCGCCAGAGCTTCGTCCAGCTCTACTTGCGAACAAAGGTATGGCTAGTATAAGTCTCGTAAAGGAGTTTTTTTCACATCCACTAGAATTGAACCCTCAAACCTCGTGATTGTAAATGTGGAGCAAAACGCTTACCACCTGACCAAATCCTTTTTATTCATTAATCAATTTAAAAAACTATATCATATAAGACAACACAATTTAACAAACAAAACAGGGATAACACAATTTTAACAAAATGAAACCAGTCCATGTCACGGGAATTACAGTAGTTTCCTTATACCGC
The DNA here is from genome assembly GCA_964016875.1 of Fallopia convolvulus. Lineage (NCBI taxonomy): Eukaryota > Viridiplantae > Streptophyta > Magnoliopsida > Caryophyllales > Polygonaceae > Fallopia > Fallopia convolvulus. The sequence continues at coordinate 57,195,912 of OZ024731.1, forward strand.
CAAATAAAGCAAACATACACACTTGTAATAATCAAATTCTAGGTTTGCAAATAAATACATCATATCTGAACACGAAATGCAAAATGAATATCTAGTTACATTACAATTTTCAAACAAACAAACAAACAAATTGAGCTCTCCCCCTCCCTTCACCTGCAAAATACATCGCATCTGAATCTCTTATTGTGTGAAGCCTGCCACATTAAACAACAATATTTTACCATTCTGGATGTTTTGCTGGCTAAAGTAATCAATGATATATACACACATATTACATTCACCAGATCATTTTTAACTTCAATCAAATATTAAACTATTCTACATTCAATTTTTTTATATAAAAAAAATATGAAAACCAACAAAACTTGCCTCATTTTGCCTCCATTGTTTTCTGGCCCAGCAACATCACTTTTATTTTTTATTTTTTTAAAACATTAATGAGAATAAATTGGAAGTTTGGAGGCAAGTTCACCTACACACACAGAAAATTTGTCATTAGAATGATGCAAAAGTTGAACCTAACCATCAGTAAATCTCTACATATCATTAGTACAAATTCTAGGCATATAGTGTAACTTCAAAAACAGTTTAATGTAACAAGAAGGAAAAGGATGCATGAATTGTGTACCTTTTCATTCACCAAGGTTATGAAAGTTTAAGTCTTCACTTGAGGCCAAAGCTCTCGCAGAAGACGAGAGCAGTACTTGATTTCACAAACTTCCAAGCACGGAAACTCGCCCTCAATGCTCTTGATTTTGGGCAAGTTCCATAGTTGCAGGCGGTGTAAGGTGGGCAATGATGGTTTCGACGTTGATGAAGATGACCCAGCAGATTCAAACACCGCCGCCAGCTCATCACATGATCTGATTTCGAGTTCTTGAAGGTTTTCTGGAAGCATAGATGAAGAGAAAACATACTTCAACTGTGGGCATGAATCCAAGGTCAATCGAGTCAGGCAAGAACGGGCCGGATTCAAGATGCTCCCTAAATCATCCAATCTAGGACACTGGCTGATTATCAGAGTCTGCAGAAATGGAAGATCAGCTCCAATATGTTGCAATTTAGGCAAGCCTAGCAAATTCAACTCATGTAGCTTTGGCAGCTTACGCTCGGAAGTATTTTCAGTTCCACCACACACAGCCTCAAGTTCATCACAGAACTTTATGTGGAGAGTTTCAAGGTTTTCTGGCAGATGGGATGACGAAATGACGCTCTTGAGCGCCGGGCAACAATCTATGTACATGTGCTTGAGGGATTGAATGATCTGAGATGATGAATTTTCGCTTTCTTCACAGAAGGCCTTTAGACTTGCAAGATTTGAAAGAACTAGTGTTTCCAGACACCGAAAAGCAACAGCATTCTGAAATTCTCCTTTGAGCAGTAATTCCATCTTAGAACAACTGTCTATCCAGCATACCTGCATTGTCTCTGCATACTGGAAGTATTCATCAGATAGGGTAAAAATGGAAGTATGGCCAACCAAAGCTACATTAACCGCCTTTTTCAGTACAATTTTAGACTCCTCTGGGAAGATTGAAAATCCATGGATCTCGACGGATGGGGACTGTGGTTTAATGTAAGGCTCTTTTCTAGCCAAAGGATGGTGGCCTTTAAAGACCAATTCAACTCCATCAAAACTTATCACTGCCTCCTTATTTTCCTCCTTAACCACAGAAAACTGAATCTGTTTGAAGAATGCCTCCCATGAATCTTGGCTATCCACTAAATGAAATAGATGGCCCTCCACTGAAGGTTTTGCTGACATGGAATGATCTACTTCATTGCTGATCACAACGTTGACTGACTCAAAGATGTCAGCAGGCTGGTCCCATGAGATTTTCTCAACCACCTTTTTAATCTTGCTCCAGTCAACTTCTGTAATACGAATCTGATGTGGCAAGCACAGACGGTTCAGATGAGTCATCTTTAAGATATCTTCAGGAAAACCTACCACACCGGAACCTCGAAGATCGAGCTCTTGAAGTAGAGTAAATGATGCCAATTCCAAGGAATCATCTTTAATCATAGAGCAGCTCTTCAAAAACAACTTCCGGAGACTTCTAGGAGCTTTATCCAAGACCTCATTTTCAACTTTTGTTCCGGAAAGGTCCAAGACTTCGAGCTCGGCCAAGCTTTCTAGACCAGGCACGGATGCTATCTCTAAGCACCCGGCCAAAAGAAGTTGTACGAGGCTTTTGAGCTGGGACAAGGATGGTAACTCTTTTATGAAAGTGTTGGATAGATTAAGGATCTGAAGGTGCTCTAGAAAAACTTGGTTTGAGGAGCTAGGATTGCTAGAGTCAATGATAGTGAACTTCTCAATGCTTGTATCAGAAAGATTGAGACTCAGAAGACGCGTCCATTGCCCAAAAGGAATTTCTCCCAAACCTTCAAGTTTTTTGCACCCAGAGAGGTCAAGAACTTGAAGGGTAGACAGGTGTGAAACACGGGGTAGTGAGGACAGATTTGTGTTTGAGAGTTTGAGATCTGTGAGTTTCTCCAGGTCTTCAAAGCAATCTGGAGGCAAAGAATCAAGACCAGTACCGGATAGATCAAGGATAACTAGGTGTTTAAGGGGCTTAATGTTTATTTGCTTCAAATGCTCTGCTCCAGAGACATCAAGAACTTGAAGGCTGAGTAACTTCTGCACAATGTCAAACACATAAATTTCCAAGATATTTCTTAGAAATAGATGAGTGACAGAGACGGAATCAGTTTTGCTATAATCGAAGAGACACGGCACTCTCTTAACATGGGTATTAGAAAGGTCAAGCATCTTGAGTTTGTGGTGATTCCTGAAATTTGTGGTGGATAGCTTCCTAAGAGACGTTGCACCATAAAGATCAATCACCTCTAAATCCCGCATGTCTCTGGTACTCGGTAGCTCAAGTAAATTAGAGCAGCCGCGAAGGATAAGCCAGTGCAGCTTGCTGAGCTTAGGGAAACTGTATTTAGGCAAGGCTTCAATTCCAAGGTAGGACAGATTGAGGCTTCTAAGCTTGGTCACTTTCTTGAAAATATCAGGAATCTTTTTAACCGAGCAAGGGCCGGATATTTCCAGGATTTCCAGGTCTGACATTTCTCCGATACACTCCTCAATCTTCTCCAGGAATGTACAGCCTCTAAGGATCAACACTTTGAGGTTTAGAGTCGGTAGCTGCCGCTGAAGAACATTGGTCCTAGGATTAAAGTAGGCGAAATTCTTCAGATGCTGCTTGAAGTTTCCTAAGACTTGCCTGTCTAGTTGATTCCCGTCAAGAAGTAAGCATGTACACTTCTCCTCCCCAAGCGTCCTTATAACGCCTTTATGAGGCACAAGCTTCCCGAGCGTTGGCGTCTCACCTTCATCAAAATTGAACACATCAACAAATCCAAGCCCCATTGTACTGTACCTTGAACCACGGTACCTTTCGTACATGGACACAGATACCACATTTTTGAGCCTCCTTATTTCATAAAACTCAGGCCTTGGCATCTTCTCGTACTTCAGCTCCATGAAGAGCTCATGTCCTATTTGATAGGCTTTCTCAACGGAATCAACTCGGCCAAGAAAGCCTTCCATCATCCAGTAAGCTATCAGCTCATTGCAATCAAGGCTGACATCATTGTAATCCTCGGCACTCAGTTCGGCTTTGTGAATCTTGCGTTTGAGCCAAGAGCAGTTTAGTTTGTCTACATCTCTTCTGTGATGCAACTCACCAATTGTTGACCCTTCTTTGGCATTTTCCGCAGAGACCTTGTCATATTGTTTTAACCCATCACAAATAATAACATTCTCATTTGCTGGAAGATTTTCACTAGGAAGCAACTCAAGAATCATTCTCACTGCAAGAAAGGGCAAAAAAAAGTTCCAAAGAAAATAAGGCAGATGAATGAGAAACTGCTAAAGTATGGAATAAATGTTTTGATAACAAAATACATGACAAGTGACTGGGTGGGGATAAAATCTAGAGCATATATGGGCAGTGGGCAACACTTGGTGTTATAAAAAAAATTGGGAATTTTAGCTAAAGGCAAGACTATAAGGTTACTATTAGAATTTGCCCCATAATGAAAATGAAAATGCAAATTAGTTATATAGGAAAAAAAATAGCTCATATTTAAAAAAAGTTTTAAACATAGAGCTTTATCATGTACCAGTTTTACTATCAGTCTATCACACAAGTAAAACATAAGCTATTGAGTTTACTTGATTAATACATATATCTCTATGACTCTATCTATCTTCCTTTGAACCAACATGTAAAGTTGTTAACCACAAATGTCCCAACATAAATTTTAATTCATGATTTAAAATGATAAAAAAAAAAAAAGTACATTAGTAGAGTAAGATTAATTTTACATTATAGAAGTTGTTTGTCTTCCTAAAAAGGTTAATCTACATATGTAGGATAATTGTTTTTACAATGCAAAGTTAAATATGAAATAGAAAGACACAAATTGGGTTATAATATTGATAAAAGTATTCTATCTCATATTACTTTACATATGATCAAAGTAAAAATAAAATAAACATATATATATATATCATTTTATTATGTATGACCCATAAGATAAATTGATAAAACAGACCACGCAAGCTTTATAGAATTGCATTAATATACTATCATTATTAACTAATCTAATCATAAAGACAAATATGTTAAAATGTTGAATAAGGCATCTAAAAACAATAGTAAAGGTATAGTGATTTTTTAAAGAAACTCTTAAATAATACTTGAAATAAAAACTAAATAGTGAATTAATAAAACTATAATGGAAATTACGCACACGCGCATGCGCACACACACATATATATTATTCACAATATAGACTATACAAACTTGATAAAATTACGCTAATAACTACTCTAGAAATGTGTCAACATAGGGCACATAAAACCACTTGTAATATAAGAATGTGTTCAAAATTTCTTTCAATAATTAAATAAATGTTGGTGTAAACTAGTTTAAACCTAAAAATGTATTTAATGCAGGTTTATATTAAAAAAATTCTTCAAATAACTGGGAAGAAATGACATGATATTTCATCAAGGATATTGACATTTGTGTGAGAATATTATCTGCAATAAGTTATATGGAATGGAAAGGGAGAACTATAATATTAATATTCCTGGAAATGTTCAAAAAAATTGAAAATTAATTCAACACCGTATTCCACATAATTGAAAAGTAGAACTATAATATTTTTTGTAAAATTAAAAATCTTTTCTCAGATTAACCAGTATCAACTGTATATAATTTGTCACATTCTAATGTACACAGCACACACATATGAAGAAGAATAAAGCCAGCAAGATTAGAATATAAATTTAAAATTAATCTAAGAGCAATTTATTAAGGATAACATAAACAAATAGTAATATGAAGGAGTATCAATGAATAGTGCCAATTTCTGAAAATGTGAGAAATGTGACCAGTTTCCGAGAGAGAGCAGAGAACGGCTGACCAGTTTCTGAAAATGTGGGGAATTATAAGCTCCAGAAAGCAATTGAATGCAACTGCTTCACTGTGGCCACAGAAGCAAATAATGCCAAAGATCCGGCCAAATCCTGCAAGAGATTTAGGTCAAATTACAATCAGTGAAGCTAAGAACAAGCAAGCTTAAAAATGGAAGAGGAACGAGGAATTCGACGAACCGGAATAGCAGAGAAACAGACGAATCAAGAAATCTGCAATCGCTGTGTCATTCTCGTTGAGCTTTGCACATCAGAGATCATTTCTGGGTAGTGGAGAAAAATGGGATCTGTTGTGGGTTAACTGTGAGCTCTTCTGCTCAGTGCCGATAATCCGATATATAGAGGGACAAATTTTGTGAAATCGCCACTAATTTAGGCTTTTTTACACAACTACCCAAAACTATACTGTATTTGTTATTAAAAAACATTCATTATTTTTAGTTTTTTCAGAAAAGTACCGGACCGGACGGAGGAAGAGGGAGCAGAGCTGTCCATACAAAACCGAAACCGAAAACCCGAACCGAAAAGCCGATTATTTTTTAGGTTAACCAAAACGACTTTTTTTGAAATTTCGGTTTGGTTAACCGAATCGAAAATATTTTCGATTTATCAGTTCGGTTTCAGTTCACGAGTTTACATATAACGTTAACCGAAAAAATATTAATATTTTATTCAAATATTAGTTATCTTTGATTTATCTAGTGGTTAAACTATATGATCTTCAAGGTGTTAATGTATTTTGAGTTTTTCCTTCTTCAATTCTAACAATTTACATTAATATTAATATTTTAAATTTGATGGGATAAAAATTAATACACACAATATTTAATTCCACACAATATAGTATATACTCTTTATATTTGTTTACAACAACCAAAACAATATGATATAAGTACATATTTAAAATAAAAGTCTTGCTTGATCGCTTTTTTATTCAAATTTTATTATTTTATTCTTAATTATTTAAGGTAAAATTACATAAACGGTTATCGGTTAACCGAGAAAACCGAACCTATTTATTGGATAACCGAACTACGTTTAACCGGGATTCACGGTTCGGTTTCCATTCATGATTTTAAGTAACCGATATCATGGTTAACCGAACTTCGGTTAACCGAGTTTGGACACCCTAAGAGGAGGTGTGTTTTTATACAAATTTCTAAAATGACCCGTAATTTTGTGAAATTTCTTCTAATTTGCTGCCTTTTCCCTTTTCCCTTTTTTTGCTCTCTATTGATAGTGAAATTTTGACTCAAAGGAAGACTCAACAGTGACTAAAGTCGGACTAAGCTAGCTGTAATGTACTTTAAAAAGTATTAAAAAATAATAGAGCTAAAATAAAAAGTTGTAAAAGCAAAGCAATTGCTAGCTTTTGATTTAAAGATCGAGGAGGAAATTTTAAAAAAAAAAATAGAAAAGTTACTTCTAAATTACAGTAATATGCATATTCTTTTCGTTTCGTTTTTGGTAGAAATGTATATTCTTTTCTTGAGAAAATTAAAAGTGAATATTATATGTTTACCATTGATTACTTAAAGAACATATTTTGAAAGTAATGCATGTGTTCGAAGTTTCGAAGCGTTAAGCTTTTGGTTAGTTTCTTTTTTCTATGGGTTGGCCTCGCCTAGTTCGGTAGTTTTATTGATCAGGGTGCTTTTCTACTGCATACATAGCTAATTACCACTAGATAAAGAGATACTTGGTCGCTTCTGGGTAATTTCTTAAGGTCACTGTATTGAATCTCGTGGGTGGTGGTGTCTCGAACTCTTTAAAATTAGTAAGTAATTACGATACGTCTCATTGGTTATCCAACTTTTTTTAATCAAAGTCAGAGGCGGAACTTAATGAGGGCGGGAGGTGGCCATGCCCCCCCCCATCCAAATTTTTTTTTGGTATATTTGTTCCTTGTGTTAATAGTTTCGATTTGATATATTATATGCCCCAATCTGACATTTGAGCAAAAAGTTATGAACGTTTTAAAATTAGACACATAAAAACCACTTCTAACAAGTCATTTACTTGGAATGCTTTTATCTTTTGCTAAACTTTCTACTTTCATAGTGTAATTGAACCCGAAACCTTTTGAATAAGTTATTTTTGGGATGATATGAATCATACAATTCATTATTAGTACGAGGGTTTCAGTTTGGATTTTAGTTTTTCGTTATGAGCATTTAGTGTTTATAGATTCAATCCGTTTGTATTCTAAAACATAATTGTATAAGGTATGTTTATAAATTATTATTTTTTTAATGCAATTTTATTCTAAAATATTTTAGTCTCTTCTCAATAAAATATATTCTTTTTTTGTACAAATTTATATTTTTTTCTACATCTTTCTCAGCACCATCTTATATACTCCCTCCGTTCTATTCTACTTGTCACTTTAGCCTTAATTTTGTGTTTCATAAAACATGTCATTTTTTATATTTTATTCATAATTTTCCAAATATACTCCTTCATTTATTATCTAAATCTCTCTCCCAACTTAATTATATTTCAATTTTCTATGAACAACTATTATGTGGATCAATTTTATTGGTTAAAGAAAGAAAATGAATAATAATATAAGTTGTATTTAATAGGGACATTTTAGTAAGATATTATAGTGCCTTAATATGCGTAAATTTAGCTAAAATGACAAGTAGAATAGAACGGAGGGAGTACTAATATTTTGCTATTTTGAAAAATATACGTATGTTTTAAGTATTTATTTTAATTATGTATTAAGAGTTTTAAGAGTTTCTTTAAATATTTTTTAATATTTTGTACTCCATCCTTTCAGAAATACATGTCGTTTTAAGATTTCTCTCAAAAAATAAAAAACCACATGATATGACTTAAATACCGTCAATATTTTTAAGAACTTTTCACTTGTATTTTATTTATACGTAAATATTTTTAATTATTGAAGATAATATTGGAAAACAAATGTAGCAAAATATGTCAAATGACAAATATTTTTGAACGAAAGAATTAGGCTAAAAGGACATGTGTTTGAGGTAATATTTTTTAAATTGATAACACGAGATTAGAAAAAAAAAAAATTGGCCCCTGCAATTAAAAGTTTCTAGTTCCGCCCCTGATCAAAGTCATATCCCGCGGACGATGGTGTCTTTAAACTCTTTATAATTACTTTATTTTTCAATAAAATAAATGTATCAAGCACCTTATTTCTTCACTTCTTCAGCAGAACATGTATCAAATAAAAATTCAATTCCATTAAGCTACCATCACTTGCTGAGTTGCAACACATCTATCAAACAAAAATATGTGCTTCAACTTGCAACACATCTATTGAATCATCCTAAACAAATGAACCTCAAAAAATCATCAGAGCATATACAATGGGTGGATGACTCGATGCAAATTGTCAGATTTAACATATAGAATTGAATGGGGGGAGTGTTCCGAGAAAAATTGGAACATGGAATGAAACCCAGACAAAACTGATGCACCCTAGTGCAAACGCGTGGGCGCGAGTCCTCTGATTCAAAACGCAACGTTTTTTTATCAAAATGAAGCAATCTGTCTCGTTTTGAGGTTGTTCTCAGCCAAAAAATAAAAATAAAAAGGCGCCACGTGTCGCGAGCGCGGCCCGTTTAGCGGGCGATGCGTGGCACGGAGGGACTTAAAAAAATAAAAAATACCATAATTCATAATATTTTTTATCTTTCCATAGACACCAATATTGTATATATTTGACTATGTTGAATTTAAAAAGTATATTTTTGGGTTGTTTATGTATTTTAGAGTTGTGTAATTATTTTATTTAAATAATTGTATATTTTTAATTACCCATAACTAAACAATTGTATATATTTAATTATTTTATTTAAACTAGTGAGACCACTGCCGAGGGGCGCTGCCCCTCGGACTCCCTGCTGGCGGGCGGAGCCCCCCGGACCCCTGGTTTTTTTATAAGTGGTTTTATATGCCCATTGTTTTGATGGTATTGTTTTGAGTTGGATAACCCTAATCCGTGGCTATATATTCATGGTTTTGGACAACAGAAGTTGCAACCTCTCATTTCCTATCCTCTCCCAATCTCCACTATGTATCCATTTCAATCTAACTCTCAAAACCCCTTCCACTTTGGGAGTCTAGGTGATATGGCGTACTATAACCAACTCCTCTCTCAATCTTCTGGTAATCCAAATGCCTTTGTTATGCCTCCTTTCTCGTCGAACTTTGTTCACACTCAACCGCCTCCAACGCCGATAAGCTCCGGTGGAAATGTGGATCTTTCTTCTAACCCAGACTATAGCACCCAACTCGAGGTTGTGCATGGTGGTGGATCTCATGGGAGTGATAAGGCTGCTCCTAGACAAGCAATTGAAAAGCGTCATTGGGAGCCAAACGACATTGCGCTCCTCATTACCGCTTATGTCAATTGCAGCACTAATCAAATCCAAGGCAACGACCAAAAGTCCACCACATTTTGGCAGAGCATTGCGGAGAACTACGCTCGGTACAAGAAAAGGCATCAAGCTCCTAGATCGGCAAGCACATGTAAGACGAAATATAATAGAATTAACACGGATGTTACATTGTTTGTTGGTTGCTATAACAGGGTTAACAATACACGAGCTAGTGGCGAATCGGATCCGAATGTTTTTGAGAGGGCTAAGGCAGACTATAAAGAATGTCACCCAAAGCATGAAAAGTTTGATGATGAGGTGGCCTGGCAGATTATGCGCAAGCACCCAAGATGGAATACTGAGTACATGGTTCCAAGAAATCGGCAAAACATAAGCTCAGAGAGTAGTGGCTCGAAACGACTATACAACGACTAATTCTCTGACAATCCAACTTATTCGGCCAATGTCTTTCGACGTAGGTTTCGAATGAAGAAGCTTGTTTTCATGCGCATTGTTGATCGCCTCTCAACCAATATGGAGTACTTTCAGCAGAGGCCTGCGACCTGTAGGCTTGGTTTATCGGCCTTACAAAAATGTATTGTTGCGCTACGCATGTTGGCGTATGGCACTGATGCAGATGCTTGTGACGAGTACCTTCGTCTCGGGGAGTCCACTGCAAGAGAATGTTTGTACAACTTTGTTGAAGGTGTTATAACTTTCTTCAGTGATGAGTACCTGAGGCGACCAACTCCCGCGGACATACAACGCTTATTAAGCGTATGAGAGTCTCATGGATTCCCCGGCATGTTGGGTAGCATTGATTGCATGCATTGGAGGTGGAAAAATTGCCCAACTGCGTGGAAAGGGCAGTTTGAGCGTGTAGATCATGATGGTCCAACAATTATCCTAGAAGTTGTTGCATCATATGACCTATGGATTTGACACGCATTCTTTGGGACACCAGGTACGTGCAATGACATTAATGTGCTTGAACAATCTTCTGTTTTTTATGACATTCTTCAAGGTGTAGCTCCAAACATATCCTTTACGGTGAATGGCCATCAATACAATAAGGGATATTATCTCACTGATGGTATCTACCTAGCCTGGGCAAGATTTGTCAAATCCATTAGCCTTCCTCAAAGCCGTAAAGCAAAACTATTTGTCAAACGCCAAGAGAGTTGCCGCAAAGATGGGGAAAGGACGTTTGGAGTCTTACAAGCCCGATTTCATATCGTTCGCAATCTAGCTCGCTCTTGGTACGCAGCGTTTATTGGAAGAATAATGAGAGCTTGTGTAATTTTGCATAATATCATTGTAGAAGCTAAAAGACCCGAATACGAGGCTAATGGATATGTGATTCCTCTATATGATGAGCCAGAAGTTGAAGGATCTAGCTCCAATCGAACCTTCTCAACCAATAGGCCAATCGATATGACCAATTACATCCAGAATAATCTTCAACTTCGCGATAGTGATACACACAACCGGTTGAAGGCAGACTTGGTGGAACACATTTGGACAACATTTAGGCATGAGTATGAGTCAGATTGACATATTTAAGTTGTATGTTGTTTAATTAATATCTCGTATGTTATTTGCAGTGTATTTTCTTACGTTGTTTTTTTTATGTTGAGATGTACTTTGTTCCAAGCTTTGAATTGCATTATCTATCTAAGTATGATGTTCATTTTCTTTAATTTTATATATTAGTATCCGCTTAATTAAGAATAATATAGTATATGTAATTCTTAATAAACCTACAATGACTTAAAACGAAAATTATGATTTAAAAAAAATTCAATATGATTTTTATTTTTAATTACATCATTATAGTCAAATTATAACAAAATATTTTATACCGAGAGTTATATACGTAATATTTATTAGAGATAGGGGTATACTTGTAATTGTATATGGATAGAGGGAAAATATTGAAAATGGGAAAAGTAGGGGTGCATGGATGTGGAAATAAATTGTAATGGGGTGCATAGCTGATGTGGCAGAGAGAGAAATGAAAAAAGTAGGGGTGCATAACACTGTAGTTGGAGCATGATTGTAGATGCTCTCATCAAACAAACATATGAGAATATGACATGCTCCATTTGCAGCACATATAAATAGATATTCAATTCCAAAAGGTAGTACTAACAGAAGCGAAATTAGGATTTTGCCACTACTCACGAAAGTTATAATAGATAGTGTATTATTTATTAAAATACATTTATTTTCAATTAGAACTAATTAGATATATAAAAACAAGTTGTCGATGAAAAAGAAAGAATGAACCCCTCGACCCCTCGACTCTCTCTCCCCGAACAATATCGCCAAAATAACCCTAGATTGTGCAAATCTTCAATTTTCGGTGCTTTCACCCTTGTTTATCTCTCAATTAGCCTTCGCAATGATGATTGGTGTGGCTTTTGGGTTGAATTGTTGTGTGGCTTACCCGCAAATCCCGCAATGGTCCCAATTTCGAGTTTCATGAACTCGTTCTTCTGGGGCCGAATTGATGTGTTGGAGGCTCAAAAATCGCTCGATAGAGTCTGGATTATGCTTGTGAGGAGGCGAATGAAAGGGCTAGGCCTCCTAGTACTGGAATCAAAAGGAAACTAGAAAATAGGGTTGGCGATGCTTCACCCCTGTTCGACGATGCTCATCCGTGGAATGTCAGAAAAGGAAAAGAGGAAGGGGGTTCAACGCACTCTCGGGGATTGGGGACTAAAGGAAGGCCCTAGGATGGAGGCTAATCCTTCGTCTGGGCGGCTCGATGAGAGATGCAGAATCTCCTTTTACATCAGGTTGTCTCTCTCCTGGGCTCTCCCGGAAATACTGAATTTCAAGTTGTTTATTCTTGTGTGTTTTGTTAGTGTATATAAGACAAGGGGATGGGGTGTTCTTTCCCCCACACTATCCCATATTCTCTCAAATTCTATGTTACCTTTCTGGGCAATACTTGACGATCTCTTTCGCTGGAGACACTTTCTGTGGGGATTTCAAAGGGCAATTATGTGGGATATCATGGAGAAAAACAAAAATTCTTTCAAGAAAGTCTTGTGCTTTGACTCTCAGTACTCTAAAGAACATGAGGATAATGAGCAATCCCATGCTCATTCTAGAAATCATTCTATCGTGGTCTTTGAGACCTTAAAGGGTAGAGAATCTAAAAAGGCTGCTGAAGCCAGTCCCTCTGGGACTTACAAAAACAAGAAACCTTTTGATGAATTCAGACTCGCTATGGTTAAAGAGACCAGGAATAGTGATGTCTATTTGTACAAGATAAATGGTAGCTCTTTTGGAACGTATAATGATAAAGAAAAACATGAAAATGTGATGATAACACCTACCATGTTTTGGTGGTTCATAACCTATCTTGCATATAAGTGAAAAGGAGAAATCCATGGGTAGATGTTATGTATGAGAAACCTCAATTGATGGTAGTTAAATCTAGCAGAAAATTTATGAAAAATGTGCCTTCTAGAAATGCAACAAATATGCTTTTAAATGAAACACATTGGGGCTATCCTTACTCTTATTCCCAATTTGAAATTTTGCATTTGATGCTTATGTATGTAAGTATGAAATCTATAAACAATCTACCTGACTATAAATGGTTTGGTAACCCTTGTTGGAATATATTTATAGCTAAAAATTCTGAACCTCAATGCAAATGGAAGCAAGATTTGTGCCTAGATTATTTATCCTTCTTATGGATGATTAATCTAAGCATGTATAAGGAAACTGTGTGTGTGAATAATAAAAGGAAAAAAGATAAAGAAATCAACTGTGGCACAACCCTGCAGGTTGTCTCCTTTATGTTTAGTCAGTCAACTGAGTTTTACTTGTATATAATTCTTATAAAAATTAGGGAACAAATACATTATGATAGTAGTCTGTGGTACTGGTGGCATATTATTATGGTATTCATGACTAATTCTTGTTGGATGCAATTTAACAAATATGTTGAATGGGGTTGGAGTAATTATTATCCATACCAATTGAGAAATTGTAGGAAACAGGAACAAGAGGAAGACAAAAGAAAAAGGCATAGGAGCAGCCCGTGGTTGCTGGTGTCATGCTCTAGCAGGGCTGTCACAAACAACAGGATAACTGAACAATGTAGAGACCATTATGCACTCGGGAAAGTTAAGAGAATATTGGAGCTTCCTAAAACCAGTCAAAACCTCCTCCTCTGCTACTCTAGAGAGGTTAGGAAAAACTGTATAAAATTAAAATTGTTATCCACAACAATTAATGTGACAAAGTTGCATGCATGTAACTTAGAACATCTAATTTGTATTTGGGTACGAAAGAAAAAGGAGAAGCATCTTATCTGTATGTATGCTTATTGACAGGAGAGACTATCGAACATGTGTAATACTTATTTGATGAACAAAAATTCTATTCCAAACTCAGGCTACTTGACCAGCATGATAATTCCTTTTAATTTGAGGAATAAGATGGAGCCCTTAGCACAAATTGTTAAACTGTGGGTGGAATGGGTCAGGATTAAATCAAGTATCCATAAAGATTGGTTTTTGGAACTGTAGAGGGATAGGTAGAAAATCGTTTTGGCCAGAACTTGACTCCTTCTATAAAATTCAAAAAGTGCAAATCATGGCAATAGCGGAGACTAAAACGGATGCTTTACCAAGTGACCAGGTTTGGAGGCGAGCAGGTTTTGATAATGTTGTTTGGTCTCCTGTCTCGGGTCGGGCAGGAGGTATTGCCATCTTTTGGAAGTCACATCAGGTCGTCAATGAGGAAGTAACGATTCTCGTCCAAGAACCAAGGTATGTGATACTAAAATACCATCATCTAGTTACAAAATACATGATAGCAATCTGTTGCACATATGCCCCCCTAACGCGGGGGACAAAGAGGAGTTTTGGAACCAATTAACAATAACGCTACAAAACCTAAACCTCCCTACCCTTGTGATTGGGGACCTTAATGAAATACAAGAACCTAACGACAAAAAAGGAGGTGTATACCCAGAACCTAGCAGATTCCAAAGATTATTAAACTTCAAAAACGACTGTCTTCTGGAAGACATTCCTACTACAGGTAATGCCTACACCTGGAGAAAGAATAAAACTGAAATTGACAACATTTATGAAAAATTAGACAGAGTCCTAGTAAGTAATAGCATCTTACAAAATTTTCCAGACATTAGCACCCAAAACCATGCTTTCACTAGCTCAGATCACTGTAAAGTGACAGTAGAATTAAATAATGAGGAGACAGTCAAAGCACAACCATTTAAAGTGGAAAAAATGTGGATGTAGAGAAAAGATTTCAAAAATGTGGTTAAACAAGCTTGGAGAGTGCAATTTGAGGGATCGAATATGTTTAAATTAGTCAAGAAAACACAACTATTTAAACAGCATGCAAAAAAAATGGAATAAGCACACTTTAGGTAACACTTTCAAGCAGTTAAAAGAAATAGAAAATCAACTTGTAGAACTCCAAAAAGATTTTCTAATCTCTCCTCAACCAAGTTCCATCCAAAAACAACTCCGACTGTTGAATAAGAAAGAATGCATATTAAAGTTCCACAAAACGTATTGGAGACAAAGAGCTAAGACAAAACATATAAAACTGTCAGATGCTAACACAAGATACTTCCATAAGATTGCTAGTGGCAAACGCAATCGGAAAATAATTAAGGAAATCACCACAACGGAAGGTACACAGATTCTAGGTATGGATAACATTAGAGAAGAAATTAGGAATGACTTCAAAAAGAGATATACTAAGCAACCAACTCATCTAAACAATGCTAGTGAATATCTTAACCTGATCATCAAAGAAATAACGGAACAAGATAACATCATGTTAACTAGCGCCGTCACTAATGAAGAAATCAAATCAACGGTAATTAAGTTGGGCCTTGACAAATCCCCAGGCCCGGATGGTATCACTGCGGAATTTTACAAGAGATATTGGGATATTGTGGGACCAACAATAATCAAAGCTGTTAAAAGTTTTTTCCACTCAGGGAAAATTTTACGACAAATCAACCATACGTTTATAACCCTTATTCCTAAGGTAGAGAACCCAAAGTCAACTAACCACTACCGACCCATAAGCCTATGCTCAACTATATATAAAGTTATGCTCAACTATATATAAAGTTATCTCGAAAATTATAACGGAAAGGATTAAAAAAGTAATAACCAAAATTATTCATCCGCTCCAAGGGGCCTTTATAGAAAACCGAGCCATTCAAGATAACATACTTATATCCCATAAAATATTCCATTCATTTAGAAATACAAAAAATAAAGATGGATGGATTGCAATCAAACTTGACATGGAAAAGGCGTATGACCGAGTTGATTGGGAATATCTTTTAGACGTGATGCAAAGATTTGGTTTTAATAGAAAAGTTATAGGATGGATAAGGGAATGCATTTGTACTGTGTCACTGTCGATACTTGTAAATAATGGACCCACGGAACCATTTAACCCGGAACGAGGACTTTGACAAGGTGACCCACTATCGCCTTTCTTATTTGTTATTGCATCGGAAATTCTAGCAAGGAAACTACAATTAACCAGCGAACTTGACAAAAACACAATAGGATTCCCCATTGCCCGAGGTGGGACACGAATCCCTTTCTTAGCCTTTGCAGATGACATCATAATATTTGCCAAAGCATCTCAGCGATCATGTGAAAAAGTAAAGACCATTATTGAGGAATTCTGCAGACTTTCGGGTCAAAAAGTCAACTATAACAAGTCAGCCTTTCACACCTCAAAAAACACGACTAACCAACAAAAAAGTGTAGCACAACAGGCCTTGGGGATCGCAACTATGACAAATCTAGAAAAGTATTTAGGTTGCCCTATTATAAATGGTAAAGTTAACAAGGACACCTTTAAAGATTCTATTGGGAATGCACAAAAACAGCTCACAAAATGGAAAGCAAACTCGCTATCTCAAGAAGGTAGGACGACGTTGATCAGATCCAACCTAGCTACAAAGCCAAATTATGTAATGCAAAGCTTTATGCTCCCAGCGTACGCGCATTCCAAGATGGATAGGATAAACAAGGGATTCTTCTGGAATAAAGATAGGAATTATAAACCGCTGGTGGGATGGGACAAGATATGCAAGCCTAAAGAGGTAGGAGGTCTAGGAATTAGGAAAACAGAACATATGAACAAAGCACTTCAAATGAAGCTATTGTGGAAGATTCTAGCAGAACCAAATAATATGTGGGTCAAAATAATCTCACAAAAATACCTTAGAAATGACAACCTTTTCTCCTATAAACTAAAAACAAGTACCTCATGGAAATGGAAAAAACTAATGCATCTAAGAGAGGAATTCTATAAAGGGCTTATATGGCAAATTGGGGACGGGAAAACGGTCAAATTTTGGAAAGATAATTGGCTCTTACAAGGCCCTCTTCGACCTCATGCAAGGAACCCGAGAAATATAGGCGAAACAACAACAGTAGACGCGTGGATCACTAATGATCATAAATGGAAAATAGACGAACTAAAGCAAATCCTCCCGGCTAACATTGTTGAGCAAATTGAAAATACACCAATCCCGGATAACTATATTCAAGATAGGCTGTATTGGGCCCCAAGTAAAAATGGTTGGTTCTCCACCTCGTCTGCAGTAAACTTAATCACAAACCTAGAAAGACAAACACCGCACATAAATAATTGGCTATGGAAATTGGACACATACCCAAAGGTGAAAAACTTCATGTGGAAAGTAGATAACAATGGACTTCCTACGAAAGCTAGACTTAGGGAAAAACATATCACAACTCCGGGAGGATGTGTTTTGTGTGATTGCACCAATGAAGATACAAATCACTTACTGACAGAGTGCCCATATATGATATCCATAATTAGCAAAGTAAACCCGAACATAGCAAATTCTATCCAGGGTTACGACCCTCTAAACAAAATGCCGAGAATAATTCTAAGTGTATTACACCAACTAATAGGAAGAAAGGATTTCACGTGTTTAGCAGTTGGTTGGTGGAGTATCTGGCATCAACGCAATAAATTGATTTTTCAACAACACCAAGGCGAAGGAATATCAGATTTGGCAGCATATATAAGAAATCAAATAGGGAACTGGGATAAAGCAACGAAATGGACAGAAGATGAAGAAAATATAATATCACCTCAATTGAAGCGAAGAAGCAATGAAGTAAGGGCCCTAAGGAAATGGAAAAAGCCTAAACCAGGATACATTAAAATTAACTTTGATGCCTCAAAGCTGTCCAATGGAAACACTTCTGGTGGAGTCGTGTTCAGAAACCACCTTGGCCAGGTAATTGATATTATGACGGCTAGCTTTGGGAAAGTGTCAGTATTAAAAGCTGAAGCTCTTGCCCTTCGGGAAGCAACTAGGCAAATAAAAAGCAAAATGTTAGGAAAAGTGGAAATTGAAGGGGATAATCTCCAAGTCATAAATGCCGTTAAAAGGGAAAAACCAGTGCCCTTGGAAAATCGAACTCATTATCGCTGATATTCTTGTTTCCATTCATGGAAACCAGGATTTAGCGATTAACCATATCTTTAGGGAATGTAACGTTGTGGCCGACAAAGTTGCTAATTTGGGTCACAGTCTCCCTGTTGAGTGCATCAAGACTCACCCGGGCGCCCTCCGTAAAGAGAGCACCCTAATCCTTACCTAATCAAAAATAAAATAAAAAATTAGATATATAAATCTCTTTTTGAAAACATATAATATATAACAAAAATATTATCGAATAACCAACCGTGAAAATATTAATAACCGTATCCGTGAGCAAGTGTTCATGGCTCAACGGTTGAGCCCCTTGCCAATGTGCAAGAGGTCTCAGGTTCGAGCATCCAGGGCGGCGGTTTGCCCTTCTTTCTTAGAATTGGTTAGTAAACCAGTTCTCACCTGTTTACGGGTGCTCTAGGCTAGTCCAAGTGTACTTGGGCTACCCTAAATATTACCAAATAAATAAATAAAAAAATAATCGTATCTGTATCGTTGAACTGCTAAAATTATCAATTGTTTTAACCATAGCTAAATATTTTTTTCCCGGTAAAGCTAACCGTAAAAAGTGATCAATTTGTCGGTTTTTCAATTACGTTTTTTTCCCATCCCTACTTGAGGCAACTCTAAAACCTTTACCCCATCAAAAAAAATTTAAACGTAATAATCATTTGATAACTTTGGTCTTCGGTTTTAAGATGTACATTGGTGTGTCCAAGTAATAGTGGTTAGATAAAGGGGTTATTTTTGTCATTGTCCTTTTCAATTCTTACATGTAAACATATTGGGTATAGTTAGAGAAGATTAACATAACAAAAAAATGTGTTTGAGTCACGCATTTTTAGGGTTTTCTAATTCTTGCGCCTTTTACCCTTTTAAAAGCTTTTTGTTGGTCGTTGGCATTGGTGGTTGCCCAGTGTCTTCCTTTAGTGGCGGCCTCTACGCATACTACGTACTATGGGTTTTGGAGATATGAAGATCGATGTGCTTCCACTTGTCCTTATCTCATTACTCTTTCTAGCATCGTCGACGATAATAGCAACTTCACAAACCTATTGTTGTGTCAAGAAGGATCCTCTCCTTTGAATCCGTGTAATTTTCCAACCATCATGGAGGTTGTGGCCAAAGAGGCAACTAAGAGTTCTTCGTTGGGAACGCTTCTATCCTTCAAGGAGACCTTGACCAATGGCTTTTCTAGCTCTAACGATTAACTGAACCACATGTTAGGGAAAAACTAGAGGATATGTATGACACCAATGATGATATTGAAGGCGTCAGGGCAAATCCTCTGTGTCCTATTATTCATTTAAGAACATGAGAAAAAAAACTCCGTCGTCCATGGGTGTGATCGCAGATATATCATTCATATGTTTGATAGAGGTCTTGATAGCACAACGATCATAAAGAAACTTGAGAAAAAATGGGAACTTAAAGGGAAACATACCTTGGTCGATATCAGAAATACCCAATACGTTACAAAGTTTACGAACTAGGACGACTACCACCATGTCTTAACACAAGGCCCCTGGATGATAGACGACAATTACCTCATGGTCCAATAGTGGAATCTAAACTTTGATCCTTATTGTGATCAACAACAGATCTTGATTGCGTGGGTGCGCATTCCTGGCCTCAATCTTTAGTACTTTAATGAGACCTTTATCAGAAAAGTTGGTCGTCTAATTGGTAATGTGACTTGTATTGATTGTACTTCGTTCTCAATCGATAGGGATTAGTTTGCAAGATTTAGTGTGGAGGTGAACCTAGCCAAGCCACTTTGAGATAAATTCAAAATTTGGGGAAGAACATGGCTGATTCAATATGAAGGTGTTCGTATCCTTTGATTTGTTTGTGGGAAAGTTGGACATGCCAACGAAGATTGCGTTATGCTAATCAAAGCTTATGATAGTGGGGGGAAAGACATATTCTATAGTTATATCTTTGGATTTCCCACAACCACCGGAATCAAACTACCTTGGAGGTAATTTTGGCCCTTTGATGCAAGTCGTCAATCCTAAACAAAGGACACTTGCTACTACTTCTGCCTAGAATAATTCAGACGCTCCCAAGTTTCGTAGTATTATGGAAAGATCGAATGGCGACCATGAAAATCCAGACAAACAAGTTGCTCAGTTCCCGATTTTCCGCCATGGAAGATGAGGTTGAGCCCCAAAAATATAGTGTCACAAGTCACATGTGATACATGATGGTATAATCTTGCACTATAAATTTCTTCTTGTTTGAATTGGATTTGAATACTCGAGCAAACTCATTAATGATAGATGAATTGGAATGAATAAAACACCAAATATTGCTTAAATCAATCAAACCTTAGATAGCTCAATAGAGAACCAATGCAAAAACGCGAAAACTTAATTGCAATTGCGAAGATCAAACAAAGATTGTTTGATTTGAAATTGAGAAGCACCTTAGCCAAGGTTCTCTCAATTAAATTCAACCAGACATAGTAATAACGAAAGACATGAGTTTATAAAGAAGACAACTGATCAAAACTTGGTTAAAGTCTTAACAAAAGAACAAAGTGAAATCTCGACCTAATAAGATGTCTCGACAAAGACGCGCGACCTGAAGGGAAACTTGAGCAGGGGGCGCACGACCGTACACGGGTGGTGAACGATCAAGAGGAAGAATAGGCTATAAATTGAGGCACATTACCGAAAGGTAAACTTGATCTGATGAACACAACTTGAATGGGTGTCATGCACATTACCATAAGGGAAACTTGAGAACATGCACATGACCTTCATCTGTAGCCTAATTTGGGTTCGTTAGCTCTTAAATTTTGATCTTCTAGGCATGTAGAGTGAAGCATAACCTATTGTTGAGCATAGTGACCTAAGGTGAAGGTTCTATGTTGATGAAACCATGCATGTATTTCTTCTAGGTTATTGACTTCTTTTTCAAGTGCACATACGAGAAAGGTTGTTTGTAAGAGAATTATTTTGTCATGATCTTTCTAAACTTGAATGCCCTCATGTTTGGAAATGATCTTGGTTTGAAGCATCAAATGCGCTCCTTTTCTCCTTTGGCCATCTCAGTCCGTGGGTTTGTATCATTCTCCCCAACTTTGCCTGAAATCAATCTCGATTCAATGCAATGTATAACCGCACGACCACATGGGAAAAATAGAACAATTGATAAAAGAAAAAATATCATGAACGATAATTGGACCACTTAGATTATAATTCCTATGACTTGGTGAAATTGCCTAAGGGAAAAAGAACCTTGAAGAACAAATGGGTTTTCAAGTTGAAGACTAGAGAAGTTGGGACACCACCCGGATACAAAACCATAATTGTTGTGTAGGGATTTTAATCGAAGAAGGATGTCAACTTTTGTGAGATTTTCTCTCCAATTGTGAATATGTGATCCCTTTGGGTTGTTCTTGATTTAGCTGCTAGCATTGACTTAGAAATTGAGCAGATTGATGTGAAAACCACATTCCATCGCGGTGATTTGAAGGAGAAGAATTATATGGAGCAACCATGAGATTTTGAGGTGAAGGGAAGTGAGAAGCTTGGTTGCCAGTTGAGAAAGAGCTTGTATGGATTGAAATAAGCTCCTCAAATATTGTACAAGAAGTTTGAGTCCTTTATGTCGACCATGTATTCCACAAAACACAAGCCGTCCATTGTGTGTTTGTGAAGAACTATTCTGAGGGTGAATTCCGCGTTTTGTTGTTGTATGTGGACGATATGTTGATCATTTATCATGATATGAAAAAGATTGCTAGTTTAAAGAATGCTTTGAACAAGTCCTTTGTAGTGAAGGACCTTGTTCATGCACATCACACATGATAGAAAAAAATCAAAAAGTGTGGTTGCCACAAGAAAGATGTGTGGAAAAGGTGTTGTAGAGATACGACATGGACAAGGTTGGACCTATGACTTCTCCACTTTCCATAAACATGAAGTCGAGCTCAAATCAGTGGAGATAAGAAGGTGCCTTGTGCTTCAACTATGGGTAGTTTGATATATGCAATGGTATGCACTAGGTTAGATATTGCGTTCCTAGATGGGGTGGTTAGCAGATTCATGAGTAATCATAAAAAGGAGCATTAGGATGCAGTAAAGTAGATACTTAGGTATCTCAAAGGGACTTCTAGAGTGTGTTTGTGTTTCGGCCTTGGAAAATTTGTGATTGATAGTTTACAAATGTTGACATGTCGGGTAATGTTGATTCTATCTGATCTATGTCAATATATCTTTTCACTTTGTCATGGGGAGTTGTGTCATGGAAATTAAGACAATGAAAAGATGTAGCTTTGTTGACTACATAAGTCGAGTATATGGTTGTAATTGAAGTTGGCAAGAACACAACCTACTATTCTCGAACCAAGCATATGTGAAAGAGGACTCATTGCTTGCAAGAGAGAGTAAAAGACAATGATTTTGAGTTCCTGAAGATCCACGCTGGTATAACGGATCGGACATGTTGACAAAGACTCTACCCAAGGGGAAGCTAGTGGTGTATCGTTGTCGCTTGAGAGTGGGCTTGGTCAACCCATTGAGAAAGATGCTTCTAAACAGGAAATTGAAAGACATTTTTTTGTATCTTGGAAAAGTGGATAAAGAAGAGAGTGTTGCATAAGAAGCTCTAAAGAAGAGTGATCGAAAGTGAAGTTGTTTCTCCACTATTGGAGAAGAGCTCAAGTTTGAAAATGAGAGAGAAGACGGTTGAAAGTGATTCCCACTGGAATTTCTCTCCTTGTACTATTAAGCAGTTTTCCACCTTCTTAGGTGTTTATCCCAGTTATCCAAGGTTGTACCTTGATGGTTTTTATTCCTTTAGTGCTAACTAGATAAGGCACATCCACTTGTAAACTTTGTTGATAGTGGAAGGTTTGGTACATACTAAGTCTCGTGATTTTCTCCACATTGGAGTTTCCACGTAAAAATCCCATGCGTGCTTTCTATTATTATTGGTAGTATGTTCTGTTGCCTACTAAGTGCTTCTTTGTAAACAGTCTTTTCCTTTAACGATCCAATTTTCGCATGTTTTTATCGAAAGTGATATCCTCCTTGCCAAAGAGTGATATATATCAATAATTGTTTCAGTTCGATTTTGTTTTGATTAACCATATCCCAATTATGAATTATTATTGTCATTAAAAACATTTTTCAAAAATATTCGATTGGGTTAAAAATGATGACAAATCCTCTATGCTCTACTTTTATGTTTCACTTAAATTTTAAATTAATATTAAAAATTATATTTATATGTTTGTAAATTTCTAACAATCATATTATAAAAAAATTTAAATTAAAAAGCAATTTTTATACAAAATATTACCCTTTTAATTTTTAAAAAGTTAAAATATAATTTAAAAAGATTAGATTTATTTAATATATTAAATATAAATAGTAAATACAAACCCTAAATCCCAAGCGCTCCAATTCTCTGTTTTCCGCCACTACCTTGCTCCTTCACATCGTGCACTTCTGCTACTTCCAATCGCAGAAAATCTCACTGTAGTTCTTGCTCCTTCGCTCTTCTGGTTGCCGATTTCCAATTTTTTTCCTCTCAGGTACCTAATTCTTGCTATGAAGCTCTTAAATTTGGCTACACGATGAATTCATATCAGCAATTTCCCGTAAACACGGAAGTGTTTGCACTTCATTTCGAAAGCACGATTTTATTCGATTGTTTCTGTTTTTGCTTGACTGAACTAGAAATTAGGTGTATTTTGGTGTCTAACATAGGTTTCTATTAGGTGTAGAAAATGCCGAGGCGATATGCAGTTAAGGGGCGTAAGAAGAGAAAGAGGGAGGAGAAATATTGCAGAGAAGATTCAGAGGATGTAGCAAGTGAGGAGGAAGCACAGAAAGATAGCGACTTGGAGAGTAAAGATGAAGATGTGGAGGAAAATGTAGGAAATGATGCAGAAGATGAGTTGCCTGGCCTTCCAATTGTTGATGGCGTTGAGAAGAAGAAGCCTGGGCTTATCTTTATTCTAGAGAAGGCGTCGCTTGAAGTAGCTAAAGTTGGAAAGGTGAATAAGTTTTTTTGTTTGTTTTGTATGTTTTTAGTTGTTTATGAACAATTTCTAATGCTCCTGTGGATTCAGACCTACCAAATTTTGAACTCTGAAGATCATTCAAATTTTCTGAGGAAGAACAACAAGAATCCGGGTGATTACAGGCCTGACATTGTTCATCAGGTGGGCTTTTCTTCCCACTTGCTTAGTGTTTCTTTTGGAATTGTAAATTGTGTATAGTTTATTGAAAAACAAGAGTAGACATTGTCATTTGAAATTTGAATTTATGCACAAGGTACTGGTAAGAAGTCAAGTGTATTGTTGAACCTTGGCAATTTTGCTCTTTGTGCCAGCTTTAGAAGATTAGCTTGTTCTAAAATCTGAAATTTGAATGCATAATCCAGGCTCTTCTAACGATCCTAGATAGTCCGCTCAACAAGGCTGGAAAAGTGCAAGCTGTGTATGTTCAAACTGAGAAAGGTGTGCTTTTTGAAGTAAAGCCTTGTGTTCGTATACCAAGGACATTTAAGCGATTTGCCGGCATCATGTGTAAGTACTTCGCATCATATTGTTATTTTTTGTTTGCATTATAATGATAATATTGATGTCTTACATAAGTTTGATGATCATTTTTAGTACAACTTCTGCAAAAGCTGAGTATAAGTGCTGTGGGCAAGCGTGAGAAGCTTTTCCGTGTGATAAAGAACCCTGTAACTCAGTATTTGCCCCCTAATTCTCGTAAGATAGGTAAGAACGTTTGACAAGAATCGTGCTTAATCAAGGCTACTCCATTGGTGCGATTCGTAATTGATGTTTGTGTTTATTTCAGGCTTCTCATACAGTTCGGAAAAATTGGTGAAGATGAAAGATTATGTGAATGCTGTCGATGATGACACGAATCTTGTTTTCATGGTAAGAGTCAATTCAATTTGTCTCATCTATCATATATGAGTTGCATACACTATTCTGATATCCAAAAATCTTTAGGTTGGAGCGATGGCTCATGGGAAAATAGCGAAAGACGAAGCAGATGACTACATATCAAGTATGTGTTGTGAACATTTTGCATCATTTTTCTTATAAGCAACAGCTCAAAGCTGTATATATGTTCTTATAAATTATTTTTTATATCATGAATCTCCATTTACATCCATTATTGCATTAAATGGGAATCAGATTTTAGAAAATATTTCCTGCCTTACATAGCAATCAAAACATTGTTTTTCTTTTTACAGTTTCGGAATACCCAATGAGCGCAGCATGGTGTATAGCGAGAATTTGCGAGGCAATGCACGACAAATGGAATATCGTGTAATTCTTTGGCCGCTTGGTTTGATGGATTCTCTAGTACAATGATCATAGTATGAGGTTAAGCTCTTGACTCTTAGACATTACAAGTATCCCGTTTTTGGCAGCTGCTGTTATTTATGTAATGTTCTCTCTTTTTGGAACCCATTTATATGATGTTATGCATGTTTAGATAGATTTGTGGAGATAATTTTAGAATGTCGTGCTTTGGGTGTACCAGAAAGTTCAGAACAGTATGCACATCCTATTAAGACCTCAGGTTTAAACTTCTGAAAAGGGTATACTTAAATGGAACTGTAAATTCTAGATGTTGCATCGTAAATGTCTAGTATAGTTATGTCTCTGTTACTTGGTTGTTCGGTTTTAAAAATAACCCAGTGCAGATTAGCTTGGCTTAGGGTATCTACCTTGTATGAAGTTCATCAAAAAATCTGATAATGCTCTTAATTTGAAGCTAGAATCAGAGTCATTTCTCCAATAGATGCATCAGTCTCCAAAATTGCACCACCTCAAAGAACTAGTTGTATTATAATGCCTCGTTCTTGTATAATGCGACTATGCAAGACTTGCAAACATATACAATCAGTTTGAATCCAATGGAATTATTCTAAAAAACGCTGTGCGGCCTTGTCAGCCGCCTAGTGCCCTAGGCCCGCCTAGTCGGGCGCATAGGCGGGGTGGAAGGCTAAGCGGGTTAGTACCTTCCAATGTCTAGGCAGGATTTTTAGAACAGTGATTCTATATATCGGCCTTTTTTAGGGGTTGTGGTTTTCTGGGGCTCGAACTTGCTTTGCAGGGAGTGGTCCCGACTAGTACCTTCCAGTGTCTAGGCAGGTTTTTTAGAACAATGATTCTATATATCGGCCTTTTTTTAGGGGTTGTGGTTTTCTGGAGCTCAAACTTGCTTTGCATGGAGCGGTTCCGACTAATCTTGTGCCTCTAAGCACCCTACCTCGGGTCACGAGGAGGTGGTAAATCGTGGGATGTGTAGCGCAATGGCAAGGCTTGAACTTGAGGTATTTGCACTCAAGGAGCGTTCCCTATTTGTGCCATATGCCCCGGGGGCAATTCTATATATAGAGTTAGTAATAGCGCCAAGTCATGAATTTGTACTTGTTATACAATCCTCATTGTAGGATTTTGTCATCCATCTCTTGAATTATATCTTCTCCCTATTCACTTCAACAACAATGCCAAGAAGAACAATGCCTTTCGATTGCGCAGAAACCTTCATTGTTCAATATAACATCAAATTTTACAAGGTAACAACATAGGGTATGATTGTAAAAATCCATACATTATTTCATCAAGCATCAATCACTCAAGCAAATTCAGCACACAACATCACTTGCATTCAATTTAGTCGCGAAAACTTGTATAAGTATACATAAGTGTTTTAGTTGAGATGCCATGGAGAAAAGTTTGGGTTTTACTTCCACTTCTTGAACTTGCCATGGAACATGCCATGCTTCCAGTGCTTGCCGTGCTTGAACCTGCCATGGTGACCGTACCCGTAGTGTCCATGCCCGTAACCATGACCGAGATGGTGCATCCCGTAACCATGGCCTCCATGCCCGTACCCTGTAAAGTTCGGGTTGAAAAGGATCACAATTGATCATTTGAAAGAATGAACAATAAGCCTCTAAGTTACGACTGGAAACATAATTTCTTGTCCCTGTGCTTTTGTATTGCACTCAAGGTCTAGGGAGATTTCATGAAACCACCCTCTTAGTTTAGTATTATTGTCACATATCTAAAATCAATGGGAGGGTCAAGATAAGGGCATTCATAATCTGAACATATAGGAGGATGCACTTGATAAACTCAGGGAAAAAGGAAATTCAAATATGACAATAATAACTAAATTTAGTTAGAATACATCAAAATTGATAAAAGGGCTAAATTTATTTCAAGGTTATTGTATTAAAAGCCAATGAACATGAATATGTACCCCATTTTTGGAAAAAAAAAACTTGTAAATAAACCCTGAAGTTTCCCACGTCTTTCAAAACCGACACCATTTTTTCTTGTTGATTAGAAACTTGGTTTTTTTTTTTTGAAAATATTTGAGATTGATGTACTTTCTGGTAAATTGCTTATAATCAAGGGTAAATTCTAGAAAAATTCCCCATAAATGATATTTTTGGAAAGTGGAAATAAGTGAGTTTGAAAGAAATTAAAAAGAGTAAAGTTCTTATACATGAATTGAAGTCTAACAATCTCAAATGATACATGAAATTAACAATCTCAAATGATACATGAAATTAACAATCTCAAATGAATTAAAATTCTTGTTACTTCCCTACAAAATACAAATTCAAACAGAGGGTGAGAACCAAATAACCCAAGTATATTGTAAGCTAGCCATAAAATCTATCCAAATTAAAATACTACAACGT
Source organism: Fallopia convolvulus (assembly GCA_964016875.1). Lineage (NCBI taxonomy): Eukaryota > Viridiplantae > Streptophyta > Magnoliopsida > Caryophyllales > Polygonaceae > Fallopia > Fallopia convolvulus. The sequence continues at coordinate 57,223,939 of OZ024731.1, forward strand.
CAAGAATGACTTATATGTTATAACTAGTAAATTAAAATTCAAGGCCTGGTTCATTTAAAGCTAAGCTCATACATCCATTCGATTTTATATCAACAAAACTATACTGGACCGATGTTGTTGTTATATATAATTACCTGAATGGAAATGATGTGATGGTGTAACGTAAGGATATGCAACGGGAGGATAACCGGAATACCCAACTGGCGGCGGTGGAGGGTACGCCACCGGCGGATACCCATATCCGCCGCCTTGCGGGCACGGAGTGCACCCGTGCGTAGGCGGGTACCCGTATCCTCCGCCGCCGTAGTAACCACCAAGCCTACTAAACAAACCCTTGTCTGTTGTGTCTTGCTTGTCTTTAGTCATCCTGGAATTTACTAGATAGAAGCTAGATAATAGATATGTATGTTTTATGAAAACTAAGCTGGGGTTTTGATAGATGATCAAAGGCAAATGAGTTACGTATAATCTTCTTAGCTATGTATATGTATCAATATTCGACTTGCAACTTGCTCGTACGCATTACGCTATCTCTGCCTAACTTTCATTCGAACGATACAAAAAAAAAAGGGAGAATTGGCTGATATGTCAATCTTTTAGTAACGTAGCTTAAGGTACGTTGATTGGAATTTATTCTCGCGATTAAAAAAAGGGTAAGTTCTACTTTTAAATTGGAATTTTTAATCTATACCCGCAAAAATGTCAAATATGCATATCATCATCATCATCATCATCATCGACCCAGTGAGGTTCCGTTACAGCAGAATCTGGGGGCCAAGATAGGGATACACCTGCCCAATCGATAGACCTAAGAATGACAATAATAACTGAATTTAGTTAGAATGTACCAAAATTGATATAAGGACTAAATCCATCTCAAATGCACTATATAAAAACCAATGAGCATGAGAATGCGTGTTGGTGATTTGTGTCAAGTCATCAAATCCCTACTAGAGCATGTTGAGGTTATCAAGTCATATTGATAATGTCGATTGGTATATTGACATATATGACTTTCTATGATGGTTAAATATTTGTCATAAGATCCAAAGGTTAGTCGCACACCACCACCGAGACAAGGAACCTCGTGTGCACCGTGACAAGGGCGCGCCTAGTGTGTGGCGACGCTTGGTGCAACGGCGCGGTGCAAGCGCGGGGCTCGGCTTGGACCTCGGTTTTGAGGTTCAAGGCTCGGTTTGGTTGGGGCGCGCCTTGTATGTGAACTTGAGGTTCAAGACAAGGTCGCAAGGGCGCGCCTAAGGTGGTGCGATGGCACGGTGAAGCTAGTGACGCGGTTGCGAGGCTGCGGTGGAGCAACGAGGCGCGCCTAGGGCATTGACTATGGCGTCGAGCATGAATTGTGTGGCTAAGGTATGGTTTTGATCTTTGTAATTGAGTCTTGTAACTTTGTGCATATTCTAATATGAATTAGGAAGCTTCTCTAAGCTTGGTAGATGCTCTAAGTAAGAACCAAAGCTAGAGTTTAGCTTGGCACATAGTTAAATATGCTAGAAGAGAAGTTTACAAGCTTCATACTAGCTTAGAGTGAACTCTAGGAGCTTGAACAAGCTCAAGACTCATTGTACATGCTTTATAAGAAGCTCATGTAGCTAGGAACTAGCTCATGGAAGCTCAATGTAGCTCACACTAGCTCAAGTTAGCTCAACTAGCTAGAAATTCAGCTCAACCTAGCTCACACTAGCTCAAGCCAGCTCAACTCACTATAAGCTAGCTCATGGAGCTAAGGGGTAGTGACACTCCTTAGGTGACCTAGCTAGGTACCTATCTATGCTATCTAGGTGGTGGGGCTGGTGGGCCGGCCCAAGGGGCGCGCCACATGGGCTGTTGGGCCGCATATGCACGCGCATGGCATGGGCTGGTTGCCTTGCCATTTGGGCCGTGTACATGGGCTTTTGGATTGGATTTTTGGGCTTCCTTCTTGAGCCATTATATGCTGGAATTAATAGCCAAATGGAGTCCATGGGGGGATGAACTTGGACGCCCAAAATGATGACAAGGAGAGAGAGAATGGTAGTTACAACAAACTCCCTAAAATCACTCTCATCCACTCTTTCTTGTAACCGCTTTGTAACCGCCATTGAGGGCAGTTATTGGACAGATTTGAGACACCTATATAAGGGGGAAATGTTGTCCATTTGAGGGCATGAAACACATGAGAAAAACAGTCTCTTAGTCCACAAGAATTCGGCAAGAGAAGAGAGTGAAAACACAACTCTTGTAGTCGGTTTTGACTAAGGATTGTTTGTGTGAGTATTCTCAATAAAATCAAACACAAGAGTGATATCATGGAGTGTTCTTCCAAAGTGAAGACGGAGAAGGAACCTCAAGTTGAAGTGCATGGGGCGTTCATCCAAGTAGAGGAAGAACTACGCACATCATGGGACGATGAGTTCGTTCAAGTCAAGATGGAAGAAGAATCATGGGACTCGAATAAGGTACGCTTGTTCTCAATGGTTGTGTCTTGCCAACACTTCCATTGGTTCGTTTGGTTACGTTTTATCTCACAACGCTATTGCAAAACCCTTGGCATGGAATAGGGGCAATATACGTTGAAGGAAAGATCGATCTAATCGTTTGACTCGTAGCTTTATCCAAGTCGACTAACAAATGATATAAAAGGGGTCGATGGTGATTGTCTTCATGGCCTACACCCACGAGACTACCCTTCAATGGGTCTACTCGTCTTGCCTTGATTATCCTAAGGATCTACAAGGATCGACTTCCCTTCAACAAAGACAAAGCAAACATACTTAAATGATTGCATGCTAACCCTAATTACCAACAATGCGCCCCATAAAAATTAATACTATCGAAAAGCAAGCTGGAAAAGTAACTGGAAAAGTAGACTAATATTCAAGTTACTAGTTCTATAGTCGAACCTATAATATACTCTAGAAAAAGAGTAGTAATTATTTTTTTTGGTAGAAGAAGAGGCGGTACTCTCCGTTCCCTCAAGGAGAGTTTTATTGATTAAAAAAAAGGGCTAAGTAGTCAGCATACTGGGGATAGCCCGGCCCCTAACATCAACAGATAATAACGAAATAACACCTTCCGGGGGGTCAAACAATACATGAAAGTCTAGACTAAAAGAAAAAACAAAAGAAGCAAGATAGTCTGCTACACTATTAGCTTCCCTATAAATATGACGAAACTGGACAACCCAGTTTCTACTGATTAAGTCTTGGCATTTAGCTACCAGACTATAGATTGGATAATTACGCTCCATGGATCGCCCAAGAAACTGAACAACAAGTTGTGAATCAATTTCTAAGAGGACCCTCCTGTAGCCCTTGCTCCATGCAAGACTCAAACCTTGGGCAACCCCCCAAAGCCCAGCCATCTGGACAGTACAAATCCCAATGTTGTGAACAAAACCAACAAGCCACAAACCATCACTATCACGGACAACACCTCCAGCAGACGCTAAGCCACCAAAGCGAACTGAACCATCGGTGTTAAGCTTGACCCACCCCTCTCTCGGCCGGGACCAAAGGATGTATTCTTCAACCACCAACTGGATAGGCCCTTCCTTCAGATTAATCTCCTTAGCAGCAAAATAATCCGCAGCTTGTCCCCTTTAAGTTGGATAGTACTTGTACTAATCCAAGCTTGGAGTAAAAAAGAAATTGGAACATCAACAAGAATCTCCTCCTCAGGAACAAGGAACGAGAATCTCCTCCTTGGCAGCCAAAGAAGTCGACAAGGATGAGTGGTCCACAATCACCAAACATTCTCACCCATTTGCTCGTGAGGCTTCAAGGTGGACTTCTCCATGACTCTGACTACCCTCTAGTTTCCCTCTTCCTATCTAGGGTTGAGCATTTGTGTGCTTCATAAGAAGAAGAAAACAGGAAGATCCGAGATCTCCCTTATTGGAGCAACATTTATTTTTTGGTGCATTTATTGGTGGCTCAATTCGTACTGAGTAGGTCTAACAAGAGGTTAAAAATATTGTCTCACAAGTTTTAAAACTGCTTCATTTTCAAAGTTCAAACTCGAGACTTCTGGTTAAGGGAAGGAAATCGTTACCAACTCCACTCAGCTTTTTGAGTCAATGCCCATTTTATGTTCGGATCGGGTATTTTATAACCTCATTCAAAGAGGTCTTCCCAAAATTATTTTCTCCATGTAAACTACAAGGGAATTCAAACTTAAACTTCTTGGATTACATTTAGAGCATGCTTCAATGGTGAAACATGAAAAATTAAGAGAAAGGAAAGAGCGAAAAATAAGAAGTGAAAATGTAAATTTTTTTAATGTTTTCTTTGTTAGGGTGTGTACCTCTACTTTTCCATCAAATTCTACCGACTTTGGTGAGATTCAATTTCCCACCATTTACCTTCAAAATTTCTTATAAAATCTCTTCAATTCTCAATTTAAAACTCACCAATCAAACAATAGAAAAATACTACCTACCATTTCTCTAAATTTTCCTTTAAAATCCAAGATCCAAACATAAAAAAAATTAGTGTCATAAATTGTATTAGTGCATCACAAGAGTTAAACATGAGGTTAAAATATTAAATATATAATATATGTGAATTTTTGAGTAGTAAGCGATTAAGTGTAACGTACCTTAATTTTATGCTAGTGATTTGCTTAAAAATTGCATATGATAATATACTTTCTTAGTGCTCGTTTGGTTAAATACAGAAAGTAGAATTCGTAGGAATTTAATTCACGGGAATTGATTTTTCGGATATTATAAATTATGGGAATTTAAAAAATATATTTGGTTGAAATTAAACTATGGAGGAATTTGATCTTACCCAACCCCACCTAGGTAATTGTAAGAGCAAGCCCAACAGCTTCTCCATAATTTTCTCCAAAATGGAGAACCAACTGCCATATTCTCTAAAAAAAATTCAGCCCAACTCCAACAAATTCTCTATTTTGGAGAACACTGTATTTAATACTTTCATTTTTTTTACCATATAAGTTACAATAACTATATATTATCTTACATAAGAAAATAAAATATTATAGAATCTTAAACTAATAAATGATAATTATTTATTGAATCTTAAACTAATAAATGTCATTTCAAACATATTTTCTTTTCTTTTGTTTTTTAATTATTCACTTATACAAAATAATCAAATTATCTTAAAAAAATGTAAGGCTGATGTTATAAAAAAATCTACCCCAACTTATATTTTTTAAAAATAATTAAATTGTTTAATTATTTTGTATAAATGAATTATTAAAAAGAAAGTAAAATAAATTCAAAAGGACATTTTGGTCCAATTAGGGTAAATTTTCGCCGGAAAATAACTTAAGGTGGTTTAAATTGAGTGTGTATATTATAAAAGGTGTTTTTACTTTAAAGAAATTTTAAAAGGTGGTTTCTTATAAAAACCATACTTTAAAAGGTGGTTTTTGGCAAAAAAAACTCTTATTTGTTATTCGAATTTTAAGAAAATAAAAAATTTTAAAATTTTAATTTAATGACTCATAATTTAATTGTTATTTGAATTATAAGTAGAGCTGTCAAAAGCTGACCGAACCCCCTAACCCGACCCGTACCGTCCGATAATTTTAGGGTCAAGACCCGAAATTTTGAACCCGAAACCCGAAATCAACCGAACCCGATAGAACCCGAAACCCGTTGGGTTGAAACCCGAAACCCATGGGTTGACCGATTTAGTATATTTATAGAATTTTAAAAATTTATTTTAAAATTTATAATATATTTTATTAATAAAATAAATGAAAAATAATAGATTATAATTAAATAATATTATTTAATTATAAATTGATTTTAATAATCATAAAAAAAGGAAATTTTTGACCCGCTGGTCAACCCCCACCGACCGAAAACCCGTTACAACCCGACCCGATTGACTTGTGACCCATAACGAAACCGAACCAGATTCAACCCGAACCCGCCCGACCCGACCCGATTGACAGGTCTACTTATAAGGAATAAAAATATTCTAGAATATTAACCTAATAAATGAAAAATTAATTTTTATTTGACTTATAAGGAATAAATATATTCTAGAATCTAAATTTAATAAATAAATTATTTGTTATTTGATTAATAAGAAAATATTCTAGAATCTTAAGGAATAAAAATATTTATTATTTGTTATTTGACTTATAAGGAATAAAAGTATTCTACAATCTTAATTTAATAATCTCACTTTTTGGGTGGCTCTTTTTTATTTTGTATCCATTAAATAAGTAAATAAAAGAAAAAAGAAAAAGAAAATATATTGATTTGGAGATTTGGGGATCACCCCAAATTTAGGGAAAGCTCACCTCATTTTGGAAAATTACTTCAAAATGGAGAATGGAATGGAGCATCTGTTGGAGCATTTTTTGGTCCAAATTCTCCAAAAGCCCAATCCCTAAAAATTTGGGGAAGCTGTTGGGCTTGCTCTAATTACCCCATTATGGAGGAAGTCCAAATCATGGGAATTTAACTTCCTGTATTTTATCCGCGAAAAAATAATGTAACCAAACACATATATTAGATGCTACTTTCTAGGTTTTTTAAAATCATGGGATTTTAATATGCAACCAAACAAGCACTTAAACTATCCAATCAACTTATAATTTTTTCTACCAAAAAAAACTATCCAATCAACATGCTGATGAAGAATATATTCGGTTTAGCAGGTCATGTGGGCCCCACTATTTCAAAATTTTATTGGGCCGAATTCAAATCAGTAATGTTTTGTAGCCCATAATCAAAAAGCCCAAACTAAATTTGATTAAAAGTCAGCCCATATATAGGCATTGCTGATATTCATCGTCGGCTCTTGTCAAATTTGTGTGAAGGCATAAAAAATTCCTTGCTTGCGAAAGGGGGTTCCGTTGTACGCGAGGTGGATCGGAAGCAGCAGATCGAATTTCTCAGATCGAATTTCTCAGAATGGTAAGTTTTCTGCTACCTTCATTGTCGGGGATCCGAGGTGGATGTATAGCGGCGTAGGTTTGAAAGGGTCTGAATTTGATTTTGATTGAGTATCTAGGGTTTGTGTTTGATTTTAATTTGAGTGGCAGTGTACTTGTGGCCTGCTTGGGAATTTAGGGTTTCGGTTGAATAAAGCTTTTGAAGTTAGTTGTTTGCTTAACTGAACCCGTTAGGAATTTAGGGTTTTGAAGTGTATGGGCAAGTTACCTAATTCTGTCTTTTTTTCCTGATTTTTGGGTGATATGATTCCAGGAACCTCAAAGTAGCAATTTAGAGGCAGAAATAGAAATGTTATTGAATGTCGAGAAACAAATGCGACTTGCTGGAGAAGTTGCCGGCACCAAAAAGGCAGCTTCTGAGATTCTAAAGTTGTGTTTCGAAGCTCGTGCGTGGAAGACTCTGAATGATCAAATTGTTCTTTTGTCAAAGCGACGGGGGCAATTGAAACAGGTTTGAGATGAAATGCTCTTTCATCAAACAGTTTCATCCTGACTATTCCTGATAAAGATTTTTTTTGAAGTTGCAAGATATGCACCTGCCTGCTCTGCTGTTGTCTCTTGTTTCTGTTTTGTATCTCCAGGAATAATGACGTATAAATTTTGATAAATAAATTGATTGAGTTAGCAATAAAAAAACAAATAAAAAACGTATACAGATATGCTTGTTTACACTCGAGTAGTTCTTCAAATTAGTGCTTAATCTTGATTCTTTCATCCCAGGTTGTGACTGCAATGGTGCAGCAAGCTATGCAGTACATTGATCAAACACCAGATCTTGACACTCGTATTGAGCTCATTAAGACACTAAACAGTGTTGCAGCGGGGAAGGTGATCTAATGTTATGTTGAGAATATTGAATTTTACATCCGAATCAAATTGATCCTGACATACTCTCTTCGGTCGGTGAATTTTTTGTTCATATGTAGATATATGTTGAAATAGAGCGAGCTAGGTTGATTAAGATACTTGCAAAGATCAAGGAAGAACAAGGACTTATAGCTGAAGCCGCTGATCTGATGCAAGAAATTGCAGTATGTGCCAAGCACCCAATATCTTGCATGTTACCAAATATGGACCTTCTTCATTTGTCTTAATTATGTGACTGTTGATAGCTAATCCTTATCACGGTGTGAAAATGTGTAGGTGGAAACTTTTGGTGCAATGGCAAAAACTGAGAAAATAGCTTTCATTCTTGAACAAGTATGGATCCAATTTCTAGATCTTTTGTCACTTCTCGTGCACATTTTACTTCTTTTGCTCACGGTTCTTGCTTCTCAGTTTATTGATTCTGATGTTCTCAATATTATCTCAGGTACGCCTTTGCTTAGACCGTCAAGACTATGTTCGTGCCCAGATTCTCTCAAGGAAAATCAGTCCTAGAGTTTTTGATATTGATCCCTCAAAAGAAAAGAAGAAACCCAAAGATGGAGATCAACTTGTGGAAGAGGCTCCTGCCGATATCCCATCACTATCAGAGTTGAAGCGCATATACTATGAACTCATGATCAGGTATTTGGTGATATGCTATTATATTAGACATTTTGCACATAAAGCTAACAAGCTATATACGGGAAGCTCTTATAGACCAGCTGCCAGAGGATTTATGATTGGTGCAGACTTTTTTCTTTGTCGCATTTTTGTCACTATACCAAAAAAAATCTATGTGAGATGGAAATGTCAATGGGTGTCATCTTTTCAATGCAGATATTATTCCCACCAGAATGAGTACCTGGAAATTTGCCGTTCCTACAAGTCTATTTATGAGATACCATCAGTCAAGGAGAACCCAGCCCAATGGACTCAGGTATTGTGCATTGTTGTGACATACATAAAACAAATTTGATATAAATTTGCTATATGGATGCCCTTTTTGTTTATTGGAAAACTAGCATAAGTATTTCAACAATAATATAGCGTTTACCTCTTATTTGTTTTAGGCAATGATCTCAAATTCTTTCTTATCCTGTTCAACAATAATTGCTTTTTTTTATTGGAAAATTATGTGATGTGTGTAGGTTCTAAGGAAAATTTGCTGGTATTTGGTTCTGGCTCCACACGGACCCATGCAATCAAGTCTTCTGAACTCCACCTTGGAGGATAAAAATCTGTCCGAGATTCCAAACTTTAAGTATGTTTAGAGCCTGAGGTTCTCTTGTTACCGTTATTTTATTACTAGCTAGAGGGACTCCTCTGATAAGCTGTGTTTTGGACCATCCCATTGCAGGTCATTGTTGAAACAGCTAGTGACAATGGAGGTCATTCAGTGGACAGCACTTTGGAATGCTTACAAGGAGGAATTTGAGAATGAGAAGAATCTGCTTGGTGGCCCTCTTGTTGACAAAGCTGCTGAGGATCTAAGACAGAGGATCATTGAACATGTAATTTTCATTAAAATTAACTCTCTATTTTCCTATTTTGCCTTTCAAGTCAGTTGCTCATATTTTTTTTTTTTGTTTCCAGAACATACTTGTTGTTTCAAAATACTACTCCAGGATTACTTTGAAGAGGCTTGCAGATTTATTATGTCTCAGCACCCAGGTATTCTATGTGAAAACAAATGTTATTCATATCTCTTTGGCTTTGCTGAAAAAACCTTATGTATTATTACAAAAATTACTCATGGTTACTAACGAATCTCATCCTGAACAAAGAACCCAAGTCTAATGTTACATCCTCACTACTACTAATTTAGGGCATGATTGCTTATAGACAAAGAACTTTTTTTAGGTATAGGAGGGCCTTTCATCTAGTCTGATGCAGTTATGGGTTTACCCATTGCATATATCTTTTGAATTTATTTTTAGAATAGCTAAGCTCTTGATACCATGTCTACTTACTTTATTTTACCAGGATACAGAGAAGCATATGTCAGAAATGGTTGTCTCGAAGTCTCTCATTGCAAAGATTGACAGGCCCATGGGAATAGTGTGTTTCCAAGTAGCCAAGGACAGCAACGACATTCTCAACTCATGGTCCATGAACTTGGAGAAGTTGCTTGATCTTGTGGAGAAGAGTTGTCATCAGATACACAAGGAAACAATGGTTCACAAAGCTGTTCTTAAAGTTTGAAGTAAATGCTGCTGATTGCAGGTTTGGTTATTCTCCACTATCCCTCTGATCCCTAAAAGGCGTAAAGTGAAAGGAATAAAAAATTGTTCTCTCTATTGCTCACAACATTAGGAGTTGTTTTAGCAACTTTGGATGAGGACAGACATACAGATTACAGACTAGTTGTTTTGAGGCCAATTCATGATAAGAAAAACTTGCTCTTTGTCTCTTGTGTTAAAGAAACTTGACCTTTTCAGATATATCTAGTTATAGATTGTGGGACCAATGATTTAATTATTATTTTACATTCGAAGAACCAATCTAGAACATCCTTGATTTGAGCATTGAGAGTGAATGGCTTAATTATGGACTAATGATGATGAATGATGGATGGAGGAATATTTCTTTCAAACAAGAATGGTTCATTCATTATATACCATATTATAGACAAGAACTTGATTTGTAGTTAGAATCATTTTGAGGAGCCTTGTTTTGCTTTAACCAATTTAATAAATTGCAAATGATGGTGTCTTTTTGTCTGTAGGTGAGCTTCTTCACAACACTTTTGGTAATGGATTGATTGAACTTGTCTGATGGGTGGCCAACTGCTGGACCTGGTCATTTCGGTCATGCATCTGAGAGGTTGCCAAACGTGCCTTCATTTTCCTTGTTAGAAAGTGCAGACTTAAAATCATAATTGTTTTTTTTTTTTTATTTCAGTCTGGCCACAGGGCTTACAATGACTTGTCTTTGCCCATCAATTTCACTTTGCTCTTTCACGGCAACCAAAAAGAACCGAACTCGTACATTTGTTTCTTATAACAGTTTCACTCTTGCTATTCCCATCTTAAATTTGATGTTTCTAGTGACAATATTATATGCAGGCAATGTTTTAGTAAGTGGGTTTGATTTTTTTTTCTTTTTTTCTTTTGGGTCTTCATCGTCACGCCCTTGATCAATCTTTCTGGTATAGTGGAAGGTGAAGAAGATGAATGATGTTGGTGTACTGATTTGTTTCCCACATTAAACCAAACAACAAGCATTTACTCAAATTCAATCTTGATCTCAACCTGATTCAATCTAGGTATGGTACCAAACTGGTCCTTAACAATAATATTGAGACTCTTGTTCCGCAAATTACACTTCGATGTATATAGCTTTTAGAACAACATTGACCTAGTGTGATCAAGCTGTAGTGGAATCTCGGAGGTCAAGATTGGGGTACCCCTGTCTAAGGTAAGAGGGTACGCCCGATAGATAATATATTTTTTTTGAAATACAACAATGTGATAATAATAACTGAATTTAGTTAGAATGTACCAAAATTAAATTGATATAGGGACTCATTGATATAGTGATTAAATCCATCTCAAAACTATATAAAAGCCAATGAACATGAGATGCGCCCAAATATATATAGCCTTTAATTTCCCAAAAATGTTGGTCCTTGATAAAGTCTCATTCATAACTTTCCATCAATTTGAGTGTCAAATTGCTATTCCGTCGTCCGTAGCTTTTGATACACAAATATAATCAGTTCAAAGCAAAAACTGCCCAAGGAATATTCCACACTTCTTGACATTCCAATTAGTTTCCTAGTGACCAGTAAACTAAAGTTGTAAGATTACAACATACTTTAGAGAACACATGCAGAAAAACACACACATGTGCAACAATATCTTTCCAGATTTACAAAAACAGTAAAAATACTATCTATATGAAATGTCAAGAAGTGGGAAATCCACCACATTTGGAAGACTACATGCCAGCAGCAGCCAAGTACTTCATTTTACTCTCAGGATCTTCAAGCAAATCCACCACATCTGTCATCTTACTAAGCAAATCCTCTAAATCATTTGCACCCAATTTCAGATAATCCACTGATTTTCTGTACCTTTGCTTGTATATATCCTCAAAGCAACTTACTAAGATCCTGCAATTGTAGCTTACAAGAATCTCCATCAACTCATACTTGAACCGCTCAACCGCTTTCTCTTTGTCTTCTCTTTTGAGTAGAGTAGGCGTACAAGAACTCGTCTTTGATCCAGCCTTGTCATTGCACTCTTCCAAGACGACCCTCTCCTCATCAGACAACTCGTCTGACGATCTGCATCCTATATTAATATCCACAACATCTTCTTGAGTACACTTCCCTTTTAAACCTCTTCGGTCCATTTGACTGTTCCTAAGATAGACAAACCTCTTCGGTCCTCTTCCATCAACAGCCATCACATCGGACATTTTCTTTAATAGATTTATAAGCTTTGAAGCTCCATACTCTGACATATATAAAGGGCGGCCAAAAAACCGTTGATATTCTGCTGGGACACGGGTAAGTGTCAGGCATCCACCAGAAAGTTCTAGAAGCTTGATTAATTGCCCCTTTAAACCATTCATATCTCCAGGCTGAACCCACCAATTCGCCTCGGTTTGGTCAATGGGAGCAGCTGATCCTGTTATAACATCATTCGTGCCAGGCTGGAGAGACTGAGATCTAGAAGATCCTAAGTAGCCAGGCAAAGGCAGAAAATTGCCACTTGTATACTCGGATAAAGACCGAGAAACTACTGAGAAATCTCTAGAATTGTAAAAACTTTGTGAGATGCCTCGGTATACAATAGCTTCCTCCTCCTGATTTTCTGTAGTATAATACCCGGAATGTGAAGGCCTTGTGGAAGGCACAAAACCCTCGCCACGTGCCACACTAGGCCAATCCCACACAAATCTGCCAGCATTGCTCAAAGCAGATGAAACACCGACTCCAGAAGGAATCACAAGTATAACTGTGTATCCACGTTGACCAAGTATGTGAAGCGCGGGAGCAAAGTCAACGTCACCTGATATCAGCATGATGTAAGAAGGAGGACGGTTATCAAGGGCAAAAAGAAACATGTCTACCAAGATTGCCTTGTCAGCGGCGTCCTTTCTTCCATTGGGGACGTCTACAAGTTTGACACCTGTCCTCTGGCATCCTTCTCTGACTCGCCTAGGGAAAGCATTAAAGTCCCCGTAGGCAGAGAAGATTGTGATGGCCCCACTGATTATCGGGTGGACGCGTAATGCCATACGGATGTTGCCAGCAACATCCTCGGGCCTGACATCACTAGGAACGGGGCAATTTTCAATGTCCCAGAGTATAGCCACAGAACCCTGAGGGGTTCCACCATTTGGCATATTGAAACAAGGTGGAGCCATACTGATATTGGAATCAGCTACTAGAGAAACAGCTTGATCGGAGCACTCTGTAACTACTACCATTTGGCCTGCGTTTGAGTTGGGAAACATGCCTTCCATCGAACACCAAAATCCTCCTGTAATAAGAGATGATAAATCAGGTTAAAAAAGGGCAATCTCAAAGAGATGAATGTTGATATTCATACAGCACAGTTTTAGCAATTTCCTGGAGAAATAACACTACTAAGCTCAAATCTTCACAAAAGAACAGGAAACATAAATATATTGAGTCATTGACTAGACTCATGTAGAGACAGAGCATCTTATACCAGAAAAGAAATGGTTTTAGAATACATAATCAGATAAATTCTTCTTTATAAACTCTCATCTAATCATGAGGAGATTCAGATTTGCTGGAATTGAAGAGGGGTGCCATTTTAGTAATATGATGATGTATGTCATTGTCAATTATGCACATCTGATTCAAATCCCATTAAAATTCAGACGGAGCACTATATCAAATAATTGAGTGGAATCAGCTTCGATTTTCTAACTCAATTACTTCAATTGGTATCCAATTACAAATCATGTTCATAGGTCAAATTTAACACATCCGGTTAGGTTTTTGAATTCGCACTCCATGAACAACACTTGACACCGCTCTGCTCACAAATTCAGATCGGATCATTGACATACAGAAACAAATCGGTAAGAATTTCCAAAACAATTAAACTAAACACTGCACATCTCGTCAGCTCCTCGTAACAATCAAAGCAGCAAGAACAATTATTTCCCCCAAAGAACCGGTAGGTGAGAAAAAAAATCCTGGCATGGCTCGCAGAACTGATAGGGAAATGGAATCTCAGCAAAGCCAAATCAAATGAAATTACCTGAAATTCCTGCTTCTGAGCTTGAACGAATTGAAGTCTTCTGTAATTCAACAGAGAAGTCTTCCCAGTAATCTACGAACAAGTTCTTTAAGAATCGAGAGCGATGATGCTGGATATAGATCAGAAACCGAGAGAATTAAACCACTAGAAGCCTAGAACTGATGAAGGCTGAAATCTGGAAGCCCGCAGAGATGACGAGAGGAGCGGAAGAACGAAGATTGAGAATTTGAGATACGAAGGATAGATTTCCGGAAGAGAAAATGAGCCTTGAGGTTACTTGAGAATAAAAGGAAGCCAAACTAAAAGCAAATGTATCTACAATATATAGTATAGGCTTTGTCGGCATTATTTAATCTAATTTATTATCCCTTTTAAAAGAAATAAAATATTAAAAAAATAGCACCCAAAATATTATGTGATGTATAATTATATACGATTATGAAAATATCACGGTTCTTATAAAAACTGAAATTATGAAAGTAGGACGATCAATGGGTCGGGTTATGGGTGGGTGGAGCACTTCCATCACCCGACCAATAAGTTAAAATGCCCCACTCGACCGTCTCGTCACCCGTGAAATGTTCTATCCGTCATCCAAATCACCCGTCACCCGTTGGTTAGATGGGTGACCCTTTCACCCGTATAACTATTGTATTTTATGTCTATAAATAGATTATCGTACATAAACTAAAACAAATATCCATAATCCATACATAAACAAAAACAAATCCCATAAGTAATAAATATCAAAATGGAGTCCAAGATGGGTTACAAAACAAGGCCGATGGTTGGGGCAACAACGACGTCGGAAGTGGTTTATGTTGTTGGTGGTTCTGGTTGAAGAGAAGTCTTCAAGAGAGAGGTCACATGTGGTGATTGATGAACGGTGATAATATGTTATTAGGTCAAAGATATACTAAGGTTAAAAATTAGAATTACTTAGAAAGTAGAAATGTAGAACAGAGACAATCATGCAAATAAATGGACTGGGAAACAAATGTGCTTATTTATCAAAGGTCTGATGTGTTATATGGATGACTTCAAAGGCCTACACATATTAGTAATTATGGGCTGAAACGGGTTATACGGGTGGTTTGGGTGAAACGGGTGATGGGTCGGTTGACGAGTCGGGTTATTGGGTGATAAAATCTCACCCATACCCGACGCATAATCCGTTTCGCTCGTCACCCGAACCGGCTGTCACCCGCTTTGATTAGGTTTTCACCCATTTATTTCAGGTGGGTTAAACGGGTGGGTTGGTCACCCATGGATAATTGACAACCCTATATGAAAGTATCAAAATGTTGTTTTTAGAGTCTAGAATCGGGATCCATTATTCATTTTATAGAAGCTAATGTTGGCTATATTCTGTGTCAAAATTGAAGGACCTTTCTAGTCTATAGAAAACACCCTCTCAATTTGATCAGAGATAAGGTCTATATTAAAGACCCCACTCTTACGAGGTATATTGAGTAGTGTCTTAATATTATTATTGTTGTTATTTTATAGAATCCCTCTCAATTTGTTCGGTGGCAGTCCGTGAAATTAGGGTTTGTGTGTAAAATGATGTTTTTTCTTTAAAGAGGTGAAAATTCCTCGACCCAACAAACTGAGCAATCGAGGCACCGAAAATCCGGTGATCGGACAAGCTGGTAGAAGACAAAACTGGAAACGGATCGGTGACATCGGGAGGAGACTCCACACCACCACAAACCAGCTTGAAAACGAGTTGAAATACCAACCCTTCAAAATGTACTTGACACGTGAGTACGAAGCGCCATATTGTAGAACCTGTACCAAAACCACCAAAGAAACCCAAACTTGCACAAGAGTAAGCCCCCCCCAAAAACCAAAGAACATAAGCCCTTGTGGGCCCAAGCCCATTACGAAGGGCATCTCCATTGGTGGAGATCCAAATGAGTCTCTCACCAATTAAATAATATGTTTTTAACTTAATGGGTCTCTTAAAATGAGGGACTCTTCTCACAAAGGTCATATTTTCTTTTGATTTTTTTAATTGTGATGGACTTTGTGAGAGCCCCCAATATGGGTGCTCTAAAGGCCGAAAAAAGGAGTCTACAAGAGATGCTAAAAAGCCACATAATGCCTTAGTGTGTAAAATGATAGATAATTTGTCTAAATTTATATGTTTATAATGATTTCTTTAGTTATTTAGGTCATTAAAATAAGAAAGGATAATTCAAACTCGCAATTCAATAATCATAAAAGTCATTATCTATCAATTAGACTGCTGAGACTTGACATAAAAATAAAATTTAAACATAATAAAGGAGAGCAGTATATACAATTTGTATGTAAACCTTACGAGCTTGCTACACTTATAAAAAGATAAGTACTTTTTCTTAAGAAACATTGCTTATTTATAAAAACGTGAAATACAATTACTTTTCACATATTTTAAGACAAATAAGCAATACTTTTTTAAAAAAATGCTTATTCTTAAGAAGTGTAGCAAGCCATACATCCTAATATGGAATGTTGGCGAATTATGTCAATCATTTATAGAAATATTTTTATCACAATTAGATTATGAAAAAGCTTCAATTGTATTTTTGAATATTCAATTATATTTTTGAAATGAATAAAAAATTATTACTAGCATTACATCACTTAAATTAATGGTAATTTGATAGATTGTAATAGGAAGACTAGGAAGGAGACTAGTATTGGAGAGAAATAAGTGCTAAGAAGACTTTTGGTTCCTAGATGAAGAAAAATGAATAAAGTTTGGGGTTAGAAAATTTGCAATAAAAAAGTTTGGTGCAAAAAAATGTATTGAATCCCGATTTGTTAAGTTCCTCGTATCTTTAAGAAAGCGAATACGATGAACGACTAAACCTACCCCAAGACGTTCTATGACTTCTTTCTTTACTTTTCAATGTTAGGAGTCAGACTATTCTCATTTGATATAATTTAGCCATTTTCAATTCAATTAAGTCAACAAGAGTGATGTCTTTCTTTAACCAAAGGAAGTCATGTGGTAAACGGTCTGCTCCACATTCACGAGGTTAAAAGGCGCACGACCCAACCAAGACGAAACTCTGGTAAACCAGTGGACAACCAAAAAAAAGAGTGATGTCTTTCTTTAACCAAAAATATAAGAAAATGTATTGAAACTCATGAGAAAAAAGATCAGCATTGAAAATGGCCATGACCAAAGGTCAACCCACAATCCAATTTCCAAATAAAACTAGCCCTTTTCAATTCAATTAAATCAACAAGAGTGTTGTTATTCTTTAACCAAAAATATAAGAAAATGTATTGAAACTCATGAGAAAAAAAAAAAACATAGCAATTGTGAATGGCCATTTTTTTTTTTTTGAGAATGGCCATTCTTGACCAGAGGCCAGTCCACATTCCAATTCCCAAATAAGACTAGAGATTCAATTCAAATGACGATAGTAACTCGTGAAGGCACGATTGCACAAATGTTATTGCAATTGTGTTTTCTACATCAGCAAAACATTTATGCATCCTTGTTTTAAATCAACCAAAACAAATTTTGTATTCCTGAAATACTTAAATTATTCACACGTCCGCTATCAAGAGGACAACATCCAGAATGTGACATTTTGGATCAAATAATCAGTAGTATTTTACATAAGTGACTCGCAAAATAAGAGAATATTACTGAACTGTTTTACATCATTGAGGTGAAGTCCAATTTTTTCATAAATTTGAATCAAATCATAAATAAGCCGCAGTATAAACTAATCTGGGTGGTAACACTCTACAGTTACAAATAGACTCCAATAGAAGAAAACCAGGCAAATATGAGCAGAAAACAAACTGTAAAAATTAATAACCTTCATTTTTCAACTGGATCTTCCTTTTCACCCTATATTGCTTAGAAAAATTTCAGCTTGCCACCAGCCAAGGAGTCTTTTGCATGCTTGAGATGACACAGCTCTCGGTCAGTTCCGATCAGGCCAAGACATGACTTGCTATCACCTAGTGTAACGGCGAAGTAAAGGTATACAGAGCACAAAATGACCAATAGAACAAGAGCTGTTAGGAGGAACCGGTGTCGTTGGAGGAGCGCAGCGCAGCTCAGGTCGTTCTGTGCAAACGCTTTCTTGAAGGACGGAGAAAGGCCCGAGAAACCTTGAGACCGTCTGTGAGGAGAAGTCAAGACGCTATCATGGGCCATCACTCCACCTCTAGTCTTATTATATGCAAGCTGCAGAGAGACAAAAGGGGGAAGAGAAATGAACTAGTGAGAATATTTTAACCAGAGACATTGCAACAAATTTGTAATTGGACAATGAATTAAAAAATCTCAATCTTAGTTAAACTAACATATTATAAGCTTTTTTCTAAAATTTACAGTATTATAAATACCCAAGTCATTTGGAGCCAATGAATAAAGAGAAGTCAATATACAATTTTAACAGCATAACTCACCAATAACTATTGACTTGACACTTTAAAATGACAATCATTTCTTGACAAGATCGGAGGGCTAAAATGAAACATTTCTGAATGAATTTTTATGTCTTAAAGATGGTTATCCAATGTTTCGCGATGGCTGAAAGTAATCTTATGCTTGTTGACAAGGAATCCTTCTGCCTAAAAGCATATTTCAAATCCACTTCAATGTTACTTAATACCTAATGAGAAGCTTTTACTAAGTAAGCATTTGGATTAGGTCATTTGACTATAGCTAAATCTAGGGTTAGGCCCATGATATATGTGACAAAAAATTGACCTTTAGCACCTATCTAGATTAGGAAAGACAGCAATTTCAAATCCAATTTGAGCTATGATTCTCTCTTTATGTGCCTGTATTTTGATGCTAAGACTCTTAATAATACGGGTAAGGATTAAGGATAATATGAAACCTTATTTTCAAATCCAATTTGAGCTATAATTCCCTCTTCAACCACCACTGAATTGTTCCTGACCATCTTCTTTCTACATGGCACTTCACAAACTTCTCTAACTTCATAACCTCATCTATGTATTACCGATGAAAAGTAGAGAGTGGATTTGCTGAATGCATATCAACCCCAGTGATCAATTACATGATTTCCACCAGATCAAGGAAGGAGATCAACCAATCGCTTTTTTAAAGGAAAAAACAAGCAAGATGAAGGGAAAATAAGAGCATCCTACTTGACTAAATGCAGCATTGACAAATAAGAGCTCCTTTCTCCACAATAATGTGGATCTGCAATCTACACTAGTACTACTGCAACATTATGCTTGATTTCCTTTCAATAATGTTCAAATTAGTTGCTTTCAATGTAATCCGCAAAGCTAATAGCACAAATTAATGACAAAATAAGCCTAGAACCTACTCACTATCCCTCTCAAGCACAATACATCACCTTTTTACTCAACATCGACGTTACCTAAGTCACAAAAGAGACAAATCATCACAATTAATAGCTCCCATTGATCCTCCATCTAGCTAGCTTGTTAAATCTGGAGTAATCTTAACCATAAAAACTCAGATTTCCATCGCTCTTCCCACAAGAAAAATTGAATCTCACCAATTGTAATTCCCGATCCATACATCCGTCGAAAAAAGCATAAAGCAGGAATCTCACAACGATTAAAACTCAGATCCGGCATCATAATTGAACAGAAAACGAAGCGAAATCGATCAACATCAAAAGCTGATAATCGAGGAGGACATTGGAAATGGAAACTTACAGAGAAGTATTTGTCAGGATGATCGCAACGTGAGAAGCATAAATCTCATGCCTTAAAGAGGAGGAGGAGAATGAATTGGAAGAGGAAAAAGGTGGGTGTTTTGTTCGTAGGGATTTCAACTTCTTCGACCTTCGTAGTTGCAGGGGGCCAGATTTGTTATCCGACCCAATACAAAAAAAACCCAAAGCCTTTTGTCGCGTTCGAGTTTCGAGACGCTGCTGTGACGTCATGAGGACTTGTTATTTTAGGCTCTGTTTGGTTGGTTCAAATTAAGGAAGACACTTTTCTCTTACCATTGAAACCCCTATTTTTTTTTTTTTTTAATTTCATTTTCTCAAACAACCAAATTCTATATTTTTTCAAACAACTACATAATTTTCATATTATTTTGTAATTATTTTTTCCTAAGAGATAAAAATAACAAAATATATAATTTAATGTACCAACATATAAGAGATGTATAATCACAATTTATAGTGTAATCAACTTTAAAGTGGTGTAATTCCTTATAATAATGTAGATCAAATTTTTAACTAAACAATTTTAATTTAACTCTAGAAATTTTATTAATGTTTTTTTTTGTCTTGCCTTTTTGCTCGCCCACTTCGATCGATCGGACACCACTATACATCCGGACCGGATACTTCGTGGCCCATTTTGAGGGAGACCCTCCAAATATTAGTTTCTCCATACATGCCGCCAATGAGATTCGAACTTCGAATTTCCTGAAGAACACTAAAGGAGTCTAACATCACTTTACCGCTGACTAACTGAATATTGTTTTTTTTAATGTTTTCTCCTCCTTATACTCTGAATTCTTGGTGTCGCAAGTAACATGTCCAAAGTGTGATGTTAAGGTAGAAAAGAAATGTTATCACACATCAGACATGCCCTATCTTGGCAACCCTAGAAACCTATCAACATCTGGATTTGCTTGCCATTAATACCCACAACCGGCATGAAAAGAAAATCTTGCATTGAATTCCGGCAGAATTTGATGAGGGCAAAGATCAAAATCATTGAAATAATTGCACAAACGAGGAGGAGTTCACATGCACATCATTTATTAGTGGTTGGCCTAATAACCTCACAAGTACACATTTCAACCTTCACTTATTGAGCAATTGATTCCATCAAACATACAACATGAAAAGGGGAATAGATTACTAACAAAACCACAAGTTTCATCTCAACATAACTAAAAAAAATTCCCTCAATTTTCAGATTTGAGGTCTTTTGGCTTCTACTATTCTATGATGTATTGCAGTATTGCAATGGAGAAGGGAACCATCTCAACAATGGAGATTTTCAGATCATCTTTCAGCTGATGGAGTAGATGAGAGTCGTTCGCTCCTTGCTTTCTCGAGGTAATCCTGATGAGATGAATGCTTTGTTCCTGGAAATAAGGGGAAAAACATTAACTTGTAAAACACTTCGAACACCGCTAGAATGCAAGTACAAGAACATTGTGCTCATATGTCAATGATATCAGTTTTTGGTCTTTAGTCTGGTTCAATCAGCCAAAGCCGCTCTACATCCAGACTCGGTACTATGTTTACAAGCGACTCCGTGCCACCAAAAGGATTCGATCAAAGTTTCAAAGATTTCATTTATATGAAGTTAAAGAAAACATGCAAACATGAAGGTTCTGACTGAAATCTATATGATGCTAACAAAGGACTCAAGCTGCCATATCAAGGATATTCTGAATTTTGGAAGACAAAATCTGGAAACAATATTAGGATTAAAGGTCTTATATTACAGATTTACAGCGAACTGAAATTCACCATACAGAGAATCAACTATCTCATATTCTCATATCAACTAGTTCAAGTATATATCTTAAACCCTATGCTCAAACAGTTTAAGATCTAATCTCAATTCTGAACTGCATCGAATTTGTATCCCAAAAGCATATATAGGATGCAATTACAACCAGGGTGCCGAACTATAATGAATGAAAACAATGCACACATTAGACTGAACACTATATTAATCAACCATCTCGTGAATGTTGGAAGACGAAATCTAGAGACAATATTAGGATGAAAGGTAACATCAATGCGGAAAAGAATGCAGGTGGAATACTACAACTAACTGAAACCCACCACAAAAAAATGAATCATCTAAATCATGCATGCACACATTTGTTACAAACTTCAAATATCTGTAAGAATAAGACGCACGCATCATCTGCTCAGATGGTTTGGAATATCAATGCTCAATTGCATCAATCTCATATCAGACAACCGTATGAAGCATGAAACCACCCTCTGAGCTCCAAATACAACAGAATGAAGATCAAATTGCACACAGTAGATTGAATAACTATCTGAATCATCAATCATCTATCTCAATTAACAGGAATTCTAATCCAGAAGAAACAAATTGCTTTTGCAGAAACCATGACACAAGGTCGAAGCAGCCAATTTGAGGAAAAGACACAATTTTAAAAGCATTCTAAGAGCAAGTTCATTCTTGAGAGGTAGAGATTCAAACCTCGAGTCATGAGATACCATGGGATACCAAACGCAACACTGATGATAGCTAAGCCTGCAAGCACATGCTTCTTGTCACCACTGTGCAAGTAGTATTCCATTCTAGCTCTGAATCCTCCTCCATTTCCATTGCCGCTTCCACTGCCCTTCCCATTGCTCCCCATTTTCTCCTAAACTGTAATAAATACAAGATCTCAAACCCTAGAGATGCTTTTTCCATACTAATTTCACGGCCAAAACAAAATTAACTGCTCGATATGAATGATAGATTCAATATAGGATGAAAAGAAATCTCCTTAATTACGATTTGATACGAAAAAGGAAGAGCGATAGCCACAGAGCCTTACACATAAAGCGGAAACACTTGACAAATTAAAGGCGAATTAGTCTCGATTGCAAAGGAACGAAGGTAGATTCACGGAAAAACTTACCGGTGCAATAAACACAGGCGGTAACGGCGGCGGCGATAGGGCTGTCGGCGTTTGTCAAGGGTTTATCTGTCAACTAGTGAAGAAAATGGAGGCACATCGCCATGAAAGGCAATGTTATGAAGCAAAACGGCGTCGTCTTTGCTTTTTTCTTTTGAACTTAATTTAAATCATTTTAAAAATAAACAAATTATAAATCAAGTTCCCGAAGGTCGGTCTCTACGTTCTTGGCGGCGAGTTTAGGGGACGAGCTCTCTCGCTGTTGGTGTTCTCTCACTCTCTATCTCTTCGATTCGGAGCAATAGCGTAATTCTGAAGGTATTCTCTCTCTACTAATTCCTCTTTCTTCCTTACGATTCTCAATCATTCTCGCGCTTTGCGAAGTTCTGGATTTGAATCCCTAAATTTCTAGCTTTCACTTTCCTCTGATGTTATTTGGTGTTATAGAAGATTTTTGAGCTTGGAAATCAATCGTATGGTGACTAGTTAGGGATTTTCATTCGTTTTGTGTGTGATTGCTTCTTTATTATGAGCAACGCTGATATTAGGTTTCTTATCTGTTTGAATTTTATGTGCGCGGAAGAATGAAACCTTTGAAGTATGATAGAATGACTGTAAGGCATGGATGAAAGCAGTTTCGAAGTCATGCTGGAAAATTATATGATTCATGAAGCAATCTTTATGATATCATTGCAATGAGCTGAGACAGAATCGCAGCTTATGCCTTAAAGCTGAACTCTTTGATTAGAGATTTGCCTTCTATAATAGGAGGCTTGGAGTTATTGTTGTTTCATTGAGTTTTCTAATGATCCAAAAAGGTGGTTCCGGCTTGTAAAGTTGACTTTGTAGAATTGGTGCAATGATATCATTGAATGTTATTTCTCTTCTGCTGATTGTATAGTTTCTGAAGTGTGTCTCTTGTTATCCCAGAAGTGATGGGTAATGAAGATGATTCCATTGGAGAGGCTGCAGAGGCTCGACGTGAGAGACTAAAAGCTCTTAGGAGAGCTCAGGAGCTTTTTGAAACCCCTGATGAGGATGGTTCTGAAGCAAATGATAAGACTAGCAATGGGGATGATACTAACGATGAAAGGTATGACTTTTACTAATACTCTTGGTTTTGTAATATAAGTATTTTATTTGCTGGCTATTGAAGGCTGCAACGTAACATCATAATCTATCCTGCAATCTATGTTTAGCTCATTTTTTAGTCACTTGTTGTATTTGATTTTTTAACAGAGAAGCATTTGCTTTGTTATTTATGTCTCTAGCAAGAATTGTTACTTCCACTATGCCACATAACTGAGTAGTAAATTTATGACTAACTTAACACCATTTAGCCATTTTGATGGTTGAAACTATTTTACTCTTCTCTTGTTTGGGGGTCATTACATTACGCTCTGTGCAATTTATTGACATATGGCTTCATTTTGTAATGTCAGTCTAAACATGAAATTCCGAAACTATCTTCCTCAAGATAAGGAGCTTCAAGGAGGTAGACTGGCTCCCCCAGATTTGCCAAAATTTGAAGATCCCGTTGCACCAGCACCTGTCTCAGAGAAGAATGAGGTATTCTTTTGAAAACAGATTATAATGTTCTGTGATCGTGTTAGTGTATGCATAAATTCGTTAACCAGGGATATATGAAATTATTTAGGATCCATTTCTCAACATTGCTCCCAAGAAGCCAAACTGGGACCTCAGGAGGGATGTACAGAAGAAGCTAGATAAGCTTGAAAGAAGGACGCAAAAGGCATTGTTTAAACTGATGGGTATGGCATTTGTACTTCGTCTGCATCATTTTTTGTTTTGATATTATCAAACATGTCTCCACGCTACATCTGAAATATGTGACTCAAGGGTTGCATTTAACCTTGTAACATTGGCACCTTTCTTATGTTTTTAGTATTTTTCCTTGATCTATTATTCTTCGACCTTTTGCATGGTTGCACATCCTCTAGACTTCCCTTGCCCAACTTCTTATGTGATCTGCAATGTTATATCTTGCTCGATTAATTGCTCAATTTAGAGGAGTACAAAAGATTCAGTTTTTGGCAATTTAATTTCTTGGTATGATTTATTTCATTAGCTTTTCTACAAATACTCCAATGTCATTCAACCCTTACAATTGCTTAGTTGTTGGGTGTCTTCATGCTCATTGGCTTTTATACACTACATTTGAGATGGATTTAGTCACTATATCAATTTTGGTGCATTCTAACTAAATTCAGTTATTATTGTCACATAGCTGAATTTCAATTTTTCTTTGGTCTATCGGGCGTACCCCCTTTCCCTTTGGGCAGGGGTACCCCATCTTGACCCCCCAGTTTCCGCTGTAGCGGCGCCTCACTGGGTCAATGATGATGTTGGTGTTCTCTGTTGCATCATAGACTTATAATACTCTGCCTTTTTTTTATTTCTTTCATATAGAACTTATTCTTTTATCAAACTTTCAGAGGAACAAGAAAAGGAGAAGCAGGCGGAAAATGGGGAAGCGGCTATAGAAGAAGACTAGAAGGATCTCACATGTACAAAAACCCCCAAGTTTAGGTGACACTATACAATTCTTGTTTCACTGGGGTTTATGCAATTTACTGCGTTGAATGGAACTATAGAGGCAAATGCATTTGCTCTTCGTTTACTTAGTTTATGACTTAGGATGAAACAGACCTTCAAGATTCTATAGTATCCAGAGCTTGTTAGTCAGTGTGAATGGCGTTTTATTTTGTTCCATGTAAGGAATCTCTCTTATCACCTTTTCAAGATTCTGATGATAGCACGAAGGCCTCTTTCTTACCAATTTTCATGCTTCTCATTGAATAAGGCTCAGTAATTCTGATGTGAATCGAGTGGGGGCAGTTGGGTGGCTGGTTTTAATATCTTTTATTTTGGATTAATGGGTTTTTTCTAGACTGTCAAATGGGTCGGGCGATTTGGGTTTAGGTCAATCGGGTTTGGGTTAAAACGGGTCTTATTGTCGAGTTGTTAAATTTACGGGTTTGATCGGGTTGGGCCATTGAGGGTTGGGTACGGGCTTAGGTTGATCCAATGGGTCTAATTTTGTAAACCTTTATTTTACTATACTGAGTTGGTTGGGTCCCAACTTGTTTTTTTTCGGGTCGATCGGATTCCATCGCTCTGGACTCATTGATCTTCAGGTCGAGTTTTAATCCAAAATAATAAATTGCATTTAATATTGATTGGAGAATTAATTGAGTAACATTGGCAATTACATTTCAATTAATAAATGTCATTTAGTATTAATTGGAGAAGTAAATGAGTACACATTGCTTATGGCTATCGACAGCAAAGAATAGCATTGTGTCAATAAATTCACAGCAAAGTTTAGCCAGGTGATTAGTATCTGCATTTAGTACTTAAAACACACTAATAAAAAAGTCTTTCCGTTTCTTTTCTCTTTTTAGGCCGCGTTTGGTAAAATATTGTACCACCTTTTCCCCCAACCCACCTCTGCTCAAGGTCCTCAACACCATAACTTCTCCTCAAACCAAACACGCCCTTAACTCTAGAGGTTTACCTTTAAGAGAGCTTTCGTCCACCGTCTCTTTCCCTGAACAGCTGATTCTAGAAGAAAAACAAAACAAAACCAGTAAGTTCTCCATCGATTCACCTTACACATTCTACTCGAAGATTCGTTTTTCTTTTCTTCCTGATTGCATTCATCTTAGTTTCTGGGCAAAATTTTACTTGCACACAATCTGATGATCATCATCCATATGGGTTTGAGCAATTTCTGCTAATTTGTGATTTCTCGTGCTTTCTTCTTTTCTGTTACTAATTTGACTCTCGTTCTTCGCTAGAAACAGGCTTAAATTTTTGCAAAATCTGTAACCGACGGTTGAATTGATTGAATCCCGGCTAATTTCTGAAAGAACAAGTTCATCTGAATCAGAAATTTCTTTTCTTTGTGTGTTTTTCTGTGATAATCAGATTCTTATCAGTTGGGCAGAATTCAGTGGAGGCAAATTGTAACTACTATGATCTTCCTGTGCCATTGTGGGAAGACATTTTTCTAGCCACTCGAATCAACGAGTGTTATTTGAGGCCAATTTCCACCATGTGCAAACAATTCCTTTTGGTCTCCAATCACCTTAAACGAACCCTTCACATTTCATCTAGTAATGCCCATTGCCTTCCTAAACTCCTTCAAAGGTTCCCAAATATCAAACACATTAATCTCCCTTTCTTCATTGACCCTGCAAACTTCTTCAGCCAAATTTCCAAGTTCAATATCTTTCTTGAGTCACTAGACATGTCTCTGATGAGTTCTTTTCCGATCAAGAAGTTACCACTCTTAACTCTGCAAGCCACATTGAAATCATTGAAGCTTACTTATGTTGAGGATCAAACCGATGTTGATGGCGATCTGGAGATCATTGCGGAGTTGTTTCCGAATTTGGAGGAATTGGAGCTGTTTTGGAGATATAAGGTTACCGACAATGGAGTTGCCAAGCTTTCATCTAAGCTCAAGAGGCTTAGAAAAGTAACCATTGCTGGAAACCCTTTACTTACAGACGTTTCGATTGCTCGGATTTGGAGGAGATTGCATTGAATGACTGCCAAAGCATTTCTCTTCAAGGGATCTTGTTCGCCTTCCGCCATTGTAGAAAGCTGAAATCTTTAGTGATGCAAAAGATGCTTGATATAGGAAATGGGGGACCCCTCTTTTATGCTCGTAATCTCACCTCGCTCGAATTCTCATCCATGGTTGTTTCTGATGACCTGCTCCGCGCCATTGCAGGGGCTAAAATTCCGTTGAAAAGGGTATCTTTGTCGGACTGTAGACGGTTCACTGTTTATGGAATCCTGCATCTCTTGGGCGCGTACCAACGGATTCTTGAATACTTTGCCATTGACAAGGGGCAGTCCAAAACGCAACTAAGTCCCGAATCCATGGTCAAAATAACGCCGTATTTTTGGAATGTCAAGACGGTCAAGCTTAACTATTGTTGTGAGCTCTCCACCGAGACCGATAAGCTTTGTTAAATGTCATGTTAAGTGTATTAGTTTCTTAAATAAGTGAGTGATAAGTCGGTTGTGACTTACACTATTCAGTGACTATATAAGCTGGTCTGTAGCTTATCACAGAACTGTTTTACAACTTTATCAAATTCTGTTATGAGAGAGTTTTTGTTCCCTATTCTTCTCTGAGTGTTCTTGAGTGTTCTCCACTGATTTGTAGATTCAACATGGTATCAGAGCATTGAATCGCAAATCAGATCTTCTTCTCTTCTCTATTCTGTGTCTGACATCGATCGTGCTTTGCGCAATCTCAGCTTCTCTGGCTTGGATTGTGGTGCTTTCTGCTTCGATCGAACAGTAACCTAATTCCGCTACGTCTCTCAAAATTCTTCGCTCGTCAAATTCATCAGATCTCAGCTTCGTTATGTCTGATACAGAGGAAACTCGATCTGTTATCAGAGATCGTGATCGTGATCGATGATATATTCGAGCTGTCGATTTGCAGAATCCTCTATTCATACATCCTTCCGACAACTCTAGTATGATTCTTACCTCAATTCAACTTACCGGAGATAATTATCGGAGATGGAGGAAAGCTTTTACAAAAGCATTGTCTGTGAAGAACAAATTAGGATTTGTCGAAGGTACAATTACAGAATCTACTGAGAATTCCAATATGTGGCAAAGATGTAATGATATGGTGTGTGCTTGGTTGTTGAACACTGTATCGAAGGACATATATGCTACATTCGATGAGTATGATACAACTAAAGAAATGTGGGATGATCTGTATGAAAGTTATGGTCAAAGGAATGGACCATTGTTGTTTCAACTCAAGAAAGAAATTCATGAGTGTCAACAAGGGAGTTCTTCTGTTACTGAGTATTTCACGAGGCTTAAGGGCTTGTGGCAACAATTATCTGGTTTAGTCACTCCAGTAAGGTGCACATGTGGTCACTGTGTGTGTGATCTAAATGCAAAGGTTGAAGCAAGTGAGAATGAGGACAAATTGATGAAGTTTCTCATGGGCTTAGGTGATCAGTTTTCTGCAGCCAGAAGACAATTCTTATTGACCTCACCTATGCCAACAACTAGTCAGGCTCATTCCTTGTTGATTCAGGATGAACTGAGCAAGAAGTTGACTAGTTTTGATTCTAAACCAGATGCTACTGCATTGATGAGTCGAAGAAGCAATGATAAGAATGTTGATCGAAATGATGATAGACCTAGGAAAGAATGTGAGCACTGTAAAGGAAATCATCCTACTGAGAAGTGCTGGGAAATCATAGGCTATCCTAGTTGGCATTCGAAAAGCAAGTACAAGCCTCAGTCTCGCACCAGTGGAGAAAATAAGTCACGAGGTAAAGAGAATCATGCTCCCAAGGCAAACTCTAGCCAGGCAAATCAACCTTCTAGCTTTCACACCAGTACAAATGAGTCTTTCAAAGGCTATCAGAATTTGTCAGAAGAGAATCAGAGGTTGATGATTCACAATTTCTTCAATTTCATGGAGCATCAGAAAGATAAGTTTGCTGGAGTTAATCTCGCAGGTAGCATATTATGTTGTCAAGCTTCTGAGTTCTCTGGTATTTGGATTATTGACAGTGGTGCCACTCACCATATGACATGTGATCTGAAGTATCTTAGCAGAGTTTCTTCAGTGAATCAACCTATTAATATTCATCTACCAGATGGAAGTCAAAGTGTGATTACACACACTGGTGACACTGTTCTTGCTGGAAATTTATGCTTGAAAAATGTTCTATATGTGCCAAAGTTTAAGTTCAACTTGCTCTCTTTAAGTCAGTTGATAAATGTTCTTGGATGTCATATTCATTTTTCCTCTGATTTGTGTGTTATACAGGACCACACAAGGATGAAGGTGATCGCAGTTGGTAAAGAGTTTGGAGGTCTTTTCTATCTTTTCCCACACCAGAAACTACATGAAGTTTTACCACCAAGTTTTTGTGAGAAATTTTGTGCCACTGTACCTTCTTTACCTATGTTTTGGCCTTATAAACCTTGTAATTCTGACTCTAATGCCTTGTGGCATCTTAGACTTGCTCATGCTCCTTTGGAGAAACTTTTATCTGTCTCATATATTCAGAATTCTCTAAATAAGAATGCTGATTTGTCTTGTTCTGTGTGTCCTCTTGCTAAACAGACTAGACCATCTTTTTATTCTAGTACCTCAAATGCTAAACATATATTTGAGATGATCCACTGTGATCTATGGGGTCCTTATGACACACCTACCTATAATGGTTATAGATATTTTCTTACTATTGTAGATGACAAATCTAGAAGTGTGTGGGCTTACCTTATGAAAACTAAGGATGAAACTGCTGAGTTACTCAAACACTTTATCTCTAGGGTGGAGACTCAGTTTAATTCTCTTGTTAAAGTCGTGAGGTCTGATCAGGGTACATAATTCTTCAATTCTGTTATCCACACTTTTCTTCAATCCAAAGGCATTGTTCATGAAAGCTCATGCACTGCCACTCCTCAACAAAATGGTAGGGTTGAGAGAAAGCATAGATACATTCTTGAAACAGCCCGGGCCCTCAGGTTTCATGCTTCTCTTCCTATTAAATTTTGGGGTGATTGTATTTTGACTGCTACCTACATTATAAATAGACTCCCTACCCGGCTGTTGTAACACAAATCACCTTATGAAGTGTTGTTTAATGAGCCACCAAATTACACTAGATTGAAGGTGTTTGGATGTCTATGTTATGTGTCTACTCTCTCTTTTTCTAGAAAGAAGTTTGATCCCCGGGCTGATCCTTGTGTTTTTCTGGGCTATCCTTATGGGTTTAAGGGTTATAAAGTTTTTAATCTCAATACCCAAAAGGTTCAAATCAGTAGAGATGTTCACTTTATTGAGCATGTGTTTCCCTATGGGGAATTTGTCAAGCAAGTCTCTGAATCTTCATCCAGCCCAGTATTGACACCTTCTGTCCCTTCTTCTACTGATTATGAAGATATTGTTTCTAACCCTTCTTCTTCTTCTAATCCATCTGAGCATTTAAACTCTATGGATGATTACTCACCATCCCCTGTTCCACCTACTTTTGATCCTATTCCCATTATCCCAGCACAAAGACATTCTTCAAGGGTCACAAAACCTTCAGTGTGGCTCAAAGATTATGTCTGTGCAACTCCAACTCTTTCTACCACTGTGGTGCCTCCTTGTGCTGGTAAGACACCTTATCCTATAGCTTGTTCTATGTCATATGCTAATTGTTCCTATAGCTACATGGTCTTCATTAATAATGTAGCTGGGTACTCCGAGCCTAGAAATGTGACAGAGGCTGTGCAAAGCCCAGATTGGTGCAAGGCTATGCAAATTGAACTAGCAGCTCTTGAACGCAATCATACCTGGGATGTTGTGCCAAGACCATCAGGACAGTCTGTTGTCTCTTGTAAATGGCTATTCAAGTTAAAATTCAAAGTTGATGGTACTTTGGAAAAGCATAAGGCACGACTTGTTGCAAGAGGTTTCAGTCAAGTTGAAGGTGTAGATTATGAAGAGACATTTGCTCCAGTTGCAAAGCTTATTTCAGTTCGTACTCTTTTGGCTGTAGCTGCTGTAAAAGATTGGCAGGTGAGTCAGATGGATGTCACAAATGCATTTTTGCATGGTGACTTGGAGGAAGAAGTGTACATGGAGTTGCCTCCAGCTTATGATGTGCTGAAAAATTCAGATGCTTGTCCTCAGGTGGAGAAATATACAGGAAAGGAGGTCAAGCCTGAAATGGTGTGCAGATTAAACAAGTCTTTATATGGACTCAAGCAAGCTCCTAGGCAGTGGTTTACAAAGTTCTCAAATGCTGTCAAGGATGCAGGATTTGTTCAGTCCAAATCTGATTACTCCTTGTTTTTTAAGCAAACTCATACATCCTACACTTGTCTTTTAGTGTATGTTGATGATATGTTAATAGCAGGAGATAGCAAGGTGGAAATAGAGAAGTTAAAAGCACATCTTCACACACAGTTTCAGATGAAAGATCTAGGGGAAATCAGATATTTCTTAGGAATTGAGGTGGAAAGAGCAAGTGAGGGTTTTCATCTAAATCAAAGGAAATATGCCTTGGAATTGTTAGAGGAAGCTGGTATGTCTGATTGTAAGCCTGCTCAGACTCCTTTTGAGTAAAAAACAAAGTTGTCCATGGAAGGAGATAGGAATGTAGTAAATGCTGGTGCTTATAGAAGACTGGTTGGGAAATTGATATACCTGACCATTACAAGACCAGATATATGCTACTCAGTACAGGTGTTGAGTCAATTCATGCATAATCCTAATGATGATCATTGGAAGGCTGCAAAACATGTACTAAGATACTTGAAGAATGCTCCTGGACAAGGATTGATGTTGATGAGAAAATCTGAATTGAAACTCAGGGCATTCAGTGATGCTGATTGGATGAGTTGTCCAATGACTAGGAAGTCATTAACTGGTTTCTGTATTCTTCTAGGTTCATCTCTCATTTCATGGAGAACCAAGAAGCAATCCTACGTGGCCATGTCTTCAGCTGAATCTGAGTATAGGGCAATGGCCATGACTTGCTGTGAGATAACTTGGCTTATTAGACTGCTGTCTGATTTAAGTGTGAAGCTAGATTCAGTGCAATTGTTTTGTGACAATCAATCAGCTATGCATATAGCTAGAAATCCAGTGTTTCATGAAAGAACGAAACACATTGAGGGAGATTGTCATCTTGTGCGAGATATGGTGCCGAACAAAACTCTAAGTCTTCAATATGTTCCAACAAAGGAGCAGCCAGCTGATATTTTTACCAAGTCTGTAACTCTTGATCAATATGCTAAACTTCTTTGCAAGTTAGGTGTTGTTAATAGGTTTATCAACTCCAAACTTGAGGGGGAGTGTTAAATGTCATGTTAAGTGTATTAGTTTCTTAAATAAGTGAGTGATAAGTCGGTTGTGACTTACACTATTCAGTGACTATATAAGCTGGTCTGTAGCTTATCACAGAACTGTTTTACAACTTTATCAAATTCTGTTATGAGAGGGTTTTTGTTCCCTATTCTTCTCTGAGTGTTCTTGAGTGTTCTCCACTGATTTGTAGATTCAACAAGCTTCTCGGTTTGATTCACAAGGGTTATAAGCTGCACACACTTGAGGTGAAAGGCGATTACACCAGCCAAGATGAAGATCCATTTACTTCGCATAATGGCAGGAGGAAATCTCAGCTGAGGTCTCTCAACTTGTCTTTTAATGCGACGGTTTCTGACAAATGTTTAGCGATGGTTTCAAAGGCGTGTCCTTATTTGACTCATCTCTTTGTGGACGGTTGCAAGGCGATTACCCAAAAGGGTTTGAGCCAAATCACTAGAAACTGCCTGGGTTTGAAGACTATACAAATGAACGGATGTGACAGCGTGCTCAGCCTCGGGTTAGAAGAAATTAAGGTTTCAGACTATAAGCTGGAGGTGTTGGAAGCTAGAGGCTCGGGCTTGGATGATGAGTGCTTGAAACTGATTGCATTGAAATGCCCTGATCTCTTGTGTATTGATGTGACGAATTGTCGGCGTGTGACTGCTTTAGGAGTACGTGAAGTCGCGATGAAATGCAAGAACTTGGAGAGGCTTGGTGTTTCTTACAAGTATATTGATCCGGATACTGAGTACTTTATAAGGTCCAAGAAACCGTGGCTAGTGAATCAGTACGGGTAAGCCTTAGAATTCAGATAGGATAATGCATTGCCTTTTGTAGTGGACAGCTAGACACCAGAGCTCACCTTCTACGGGGCCTTAAGGCTTCGGCGCCATGTTTTTGGTTTTAAGTTCCCTTTTACTTTTATTTTCTTTGGTTTTGGCTCCGGCCTTCGTTTCTGCTTTTTTCTTTGCGTTCTGTGGTCCTGTCGGGTCTTTTGGGCGCGTCCCCTTGCGTTGAGCTAGGGGTGCCCCCATTTTGACCCTCCAGATTTCCCGCAAGGGAAGCCGCATTAGGTAAATGTTGTTGTTATGTACATATTGCATCAGTGAGTGCAGGTTGTTTTTTTCATTCAAGTTGTTTTTAGCAATGTTGTTGGATTTTGAGTTGATGATGCTGTATTTTGTTGTGCTTATTCAGCTTGTAATCTGGGGAATTGGGATCTCGGGAGGGATGTACAGAATTTACAAAGGGCATTGATTAAACTGATGAGTATGACATTGTTTACTTTGTATTTTGTCTACATCTTTTTGTATGAGTGAATTTCTGACGGATTTGCATGAGATATTATTAAGGATGGATCCACGCATCATACCCGACCTTAATAGACGAATAAAAATCCGATCTAACCCTGTTGGTGGGTTGGTGATGAGTGAAACGTTTGTTGGTGGGTTGGTGACGAGTGAAACGTTTGATGGGTCGGTTCTAGCTTTATGGCAGGATATCAACTATTTAGGAATTTCAGCAAATTTGGTAATGTGCAGGGACCGATGGCGGGAGAAGATCAGGGTGGTGGACAATTAGTTGTTGAGTTTTTTTGGCTCTTGGGTCTTTTGGGTGCACCCCCTAATGGGTCAGGATAGAGGTGGCCCTATCTTGAGCCCCAGATTACGCTGTAGCAGAACTCTACCGGGTCAATATTGTCGTTGTCGCCGCCGCCGTTGTTTTAGCTTTATGCTCAATTTTTTAATATGTGCTTTGCATGTTTAGATAGGAACCCACTTGAAAACTCGACGGATGGCGGTTGAATTAGATCTGCGGTGAATTTCTAAGATGATTGGTTTCATGGGTAGGTCGTGTGAAACGATTGCCCTAACGGGTCGATTGATGGAAGTTGTTCGTTCGATCATCACCTAGCCTAGTTTTATCAATATCATGACTTTTTTTTATCAATCCATATTAGGACTCAACTAGCAAACTATGGTGGGTTTTGGGATTACAATATGACATACACAACATGGATATTATGTAGAGTGAATGGTTGAGTGATATTGAGAGTCTGACTAATTTAGAACATGTTTACCCAAATTTATTGTAGGTAAACTTTTTTTTTAATAGGAAATAGATTAGACGGGCCCTACTCACAGGAGTAGAGCCGATCTGGAGCATTCAAACATATGAGGTCCCGAAGACCTGAGTCGGTTGTAAGTTGAATGGAGGAGAGTTGGCGAAACGATTTAGAAATGTAGTTTGCAACAAAATTGACTTCTCGGAAAATGTGAGAGATGCACCAACTCTGGAAATGCGCCAACAAACGCAAAATGTTGGAATGGGCTAGGTCAATATCTTAGGGATAGCTCCAATCGCCGAGGACGACATTGGTTAATTGAAAGTTGTCACCCTCAAAATGGATATGGGGAATGCCATGTTGCTGAGAGTTATCCCACATGGGAAACTTGAGATTAAATTGCTTAGTATATAAGTCAATGAGCTACTCCACCCATTGTCATATGGTTTTGGGTTGGAACCTCATTGGGCTTGTATGCTAGGCCCGACCCCCAGATTATCGGCCCACCGGACTTTATCACATGTCGACCTTAAGAATCTCCTGCCGAAGAACGATAGCTTTAGACATCAACACTCTCCTGCCGAAGAACGATAGCTTTAGACATCAACACTGAATGCCTACCCAAAAAACCACCATCGAAATGGATCATCGATTCCTGATGATCGCAAGATGAAACACCATTAGAAACGCGAAAGACAAAGCCAGAAGATGAAACACCATTAGAGTTGCCACCATCAAAGCTCATTTTAATGTAGTCAGTTTGGATTTCTTCCATTTGAGATTTGATCTCTTCCATCCGGTTTAGTAATTCTGCTTGTAGGACGGGGTGGATAAGAGACTTTTGTGTCGAAATTCAATATATTCCAATCATATTTATGTTTTCATACAAATTCATTTTGTAGGTAGACCTATATTGCTCATGCCTCATGGAGTCAAAATAAGAAAACCAAATAAGCAACATTAGCTACAAGTCTAAAATTAACAAATTGCATTTGATATTGACTGGACTTTAGACAACCACAATATATTTGTCAAGTCACCAAACAAGCTGGTGTTTTGACCATTTTTTTTCTTTTTATTTAAATGGACCCCGCAATTATTATTTTTTTTTTACCAGAAACCGAATTTACAAACAAATACAGCCGAGCTGAAGAAGAAGAAACAGAAACCGAGCTGAAGAAGACACCTACAAATCACATTCACCAGCCATGGTTTCCGTTCTGTTTCTTTTCTTTCTTAGGCCGCGTTTGGCAAAATCTCGTCCCACCTGTTCCCCCAACCCACCTCAACCCCAAAACTTCTCCTCAAACCAAACACGTCCTTACTTTAGAGGTTTGGCCCTCCAGAGCTTTCTTCTTCACCGTCTCTTTGCCCGAACAACTGATTCTTGAAGACAACAATACCAGTAAGTTCTCTACTCCAAGATTCTCTTTTTCTTCTTCCTGATTGAACGTCATTTTAGTTACTGGGGAAAATTTTACTTCACATTAGCATCTGATGATCATCATTCCTATGGGTTTGAGCAATTTCTGGTAATTTGTGATTTCTCGTGCTTTCTTCTTTTCCGTTACTAATTCGACTCTCGTTCTTCGCTAGAAATAGGCTTAAATTAATGCAACATTTGAAATCAACGGATGAATTGATTGAAATCCGGCTAATTTCACAAA
The DNA here is from genome assembly GCA_964016875.1 of Fallopia convolvulus. Classification (NCBI taxonomy): domain Eukaryota; kingdom Viridiplantae; phylum Streptophyta; class Magnoliopsida; order Caryophyllales; family Polygonaceae; genus Fallopia; species Fallopia convolvulus. The sequence continues at coordinate 57,260,213 of OZ024731.1, forward strand.
CATTTCTGCTCAATTTTTTAAAAGAACAAGATCATCTGAATCAGAATTTTTTCCCCCCTTTGTGTGTGTGTGTGTGATAATCAGATTCTTATCACCTGGAATGAATTCAATGGAGGAAAATTGTCGCAAAGTTCTTCCTGAGGAACTGTTGGATAAGATTTTTCTAGCCGCTGGAATCGACGAGTGTTATTTGAGACCAATTTCCACCATGTCCAAACCCCTCCTTTCAATCTCGAATCACTTTAAACGAACCCTGAACATTACACCTAGTAATGCCCATTGCCTTCCAAAACTCCTTGAAAGATTCCCAAACATCAAACACGTGATTTTCCCTTCCTCCATTAACCCTGCAAGATTTTTCGGTGATATTTCCCAGTTTAATATCTCTCTGGAGTCACTAGACATGTCTTTGAGTTCTTTTCCAATCAAGGAGTTCAAGAAGTTGCCTCTCTCAGGTCTGCAGGCCACATTGAAATCATTGAAGCTTAGTCATGTTCAGGATGAAACTGATGTTGATGGCGATTTGGAGATTCTGGCGGAGTTGTTTCCGAATTTGGAGGAATTGGAGCTGTTTCGGGGCTGTAAGGTTACCAACAAAGGAGTTGCCAGGCTTTCATCTAAGCTCAAGAGGCTGAGGAAAGTCACCATTGCTGGAAACTCTTTGATTACAAACGCTTCGATTAAGTCACTGGTTCAGAATTGCTTGGATTTGGAGGAGATTGCATTGAAAGATTGCCTACACATTTCTGCTCCAGGGATCTCGTTCATCTTTCGTAACTGTAGAGAGCTGAGATCGTTTGTTATGCAAGGGAGATTTGATATAGGAAAAGGACGGGTCCTTGCTCTTGCTCGTAATCTCACCTCACTCGAATTCTCATCCATGTTTGTTTCTGATGAACTGCTTCACGCCATTGCAAGGGCTAAGATTCCGTTGAAAAGAGTATCTTTGTCAGACTGTAGCGGTTTCACTCTTGATGGGATTATTCGTCTCTTGGGCGTGTACCATTGCCATCTTGAGTACTTCGCCATTGAAAATGCGTCTCTTGGACCCGAGTTCGTCGACCATATTGCAGCTTATCTTCGGAATGCCAAGACAGTTAAGCTTAATCACTGTTGTCAGCTCTCTAGAAAGCAGCTCCTTGGTTTAATTTGCAACTGTCTGCAGCTGAACACACTCGAGGTAAAAGGCGGTGGGATAACCAGCCAAGATCAAGATCAGGAGGATCCAAATACTTTGCAATGTGATAGGGTATCTCATTCTCAGCTAAGATCTCTCGACTTGTCTTATAATGCGACGGTTTCTGACCAGTGTCTAGTGACGGTCTCAAAGGTGTGTCCTTATTTGTCTCATCTGTTTGTCGAAAGTTGCAAGGCGATTACGCAAAAGGGTTTGAGCGAAATCACTAGAAACTGCCTGGGTTTGAAGACTATACAGATGAACATGTGTGTTGGTGTTTTCACACTCGGGTTAGAAATTAAGGTTTCGGATTGGTATAGGCTGGAGGTGTTGGAAGCAATAAGCTCGAGCTTGGATGATGAGTGCTTGAAAGTGATTGCATTGAAATGCCCTGATCTCATGTGTCTTGATGTGACAAATTGTCAGTATGTGACTGCTTTAGGGGTACGTGAAGTCGTGATGAAATGCAAGAACTTGGAGAGGCTCGGTATTTCGTTCAACAAAATTGATCCTGCTACACAGTCCTTCATAACTTCCAAGAAACTGTGGCTGGTGAAGGAGTATATCTAAGCGGTAGAACTCAGGTAGGAAAATGCAATGCCTTTTGTTGTCAATTGCTAAGTTTACCAGTGTTACATACAGTATCAGTAAATGCAATTTACTATACAATTCTTGCTTCACAGGTGTTTATGCAATTTACTATGTTGAATTGAACTATACAGGATTTGCACCTTTGTTTGATTGGGAAATGACTTGGAATGAAACTGACCTTTTAAGTGAATGGTGTTTTATATGTATCTGTGAATGCAGGTTGATTTTGTTTTTAGCAATGTTGGATTTTGAGTTGATGATGCTGAATTTTGTTGTTCTTATTCAGCTTGTAATCTGGGGAATGAAGTAGCTTATTGTCGCCAAGTACAAATGCAGCGCGAAGCCAACTTGGGATCTCAGAAATTAGAAAAGGGCATCGATTAAACTGATGGGTATGGATGTATTACTTAGTGTACTTTGTCTGCAATGTTTTCACTTGTTAGATTAACAGCTCTGAGATTTTGAATCCCTTTTGTAATTGGATGGTCTTTTTTTGCAATGTTATCACTTGGTAGAAAAGAAATAGTTTTGCAATGTTATCACTTGGTAGAAATGAAACAGTTTTTGGCTATAGAAGAAGACTAGAAGGATTTCACATGTACAAATGTATATGCAACATTGAACTATACAGGCAAATGTATATGCAACATTGTTTGAATTGAACTATACAATTCTTGCTTCAGAGAGAGCTTGCTTCACAGGTGTTTATGTTTATGCAATTTACTGTGTTGAATTGAAGTATACAGGCAAATGTATTTGCAACATTGTTTGAAACAGATCTTTTAAGATTCTGTATTATCCAGAGCTTGGTAGTCAGTGTGAATGGTGTTTTATATGTTCTATCTATTGCCGATATATATTTTTCTAAAATTATTTTCACATTATGGTTACTGCTGAAATCTTCTGAAAGTTATTTTCATATTATGGTTACCTATTAGCTTGAAGAGGTGTTTTCTCATCTTCAAATTACTTGATACATCATGAGTCATGAGTCATGACATTGAGTGATCTTCAGAGTTTTGACTATTTAACAGAAAAATGTATCATTATCATTATAGGTCATTAGTTCTGATAAGTTTAAAAATTCAAAGGAGGAAATGTATCATTATAGTTCTCCCCAAAATAATAACTTGCATTTAAAATTGATTGGAGAACTAATGAAGTAACATTGGCTATCGACAGAAATGAATAGCATTGTGCCAATAAGTTTACAACTAAAAGTTCAGTCAAGTCATTAGTATAAAATAAATAAGCAATATTATTAAATCATTTTCTATTTGACCAATTTTTTAAGGGATTTTTTCTACGAGTGACCCGACTCCACTGGTTTGGGCATGTGTAGAGGAGGGGTCCTGGAGAGCCGGTCAGAAGGTGCGAAAGATTGGTTCTGGAGGACTTCCACAGAGGTAAAGGACAACCGAAGAAGTGTTGGAAGAACAACATAAAGTAGGATATAGAACTTCTGGAGATTTCAGTTGATTTGGCAGAGCATAGGGATGACTGGCGAGAGAGGATAAAATTGGTAGACAGCTAGCCGACATGACAGAGGGCAAGATTCCACGCCTCACTGGGGCGTGTTGCTTTTGTTTGTTACTTTCGTCTCTTTTGCGCTTTGTCTGCTGTTTTCTACTATGTGTGTAGGAGGTTTTACAGTTACAAACTGCAATGTCTCAAGAAGGTAGAGGTAGAAAATTAGACAATAAGGAAGGTTAGGTACTTGAAATAAGATAATGACAGAGTACATTGCTTTAGAGTTTAAGAAGTTCTATATTCGAAGGCACTTCATAGTGCGGAAGACACCAAAACATAATGGCTTATGCGAGAGGATGAACAGTTATATTGTTGTGAAAGCTAGGTGTTTAAGGTTGAGTGGAGGGCTTCCAAAGCATTTCTTGGTAGAGGCAGTAGTAAGCATGACGATCTATCTCATCAATAGATCACCACACAGTTCTCTAGAAGGAAGGGTTTATGAAGAGGTACAAACTCGGATAGACATCGATCTATCATACTTGAAGATATTTGGATGTCTTTATTTACTTCCCAATGATGAGTAGTCCAAATTAGACTCAAAGTCCAAAAGATGCATCCTTTTAGGATTTGAGAAAGATGTAAAATGCTTCAAGTTATGGGATCTTGTGGCAAAGAAGAGGGTGATCAGTTGATATGTTATGTTTGACGAGTACTATATGTTGCAATAGGCATGATCAAAACAAGTGCTTGTAACCATTAAGAATAATACCAGATCTAGAGCAGTGCAGGTGGAGCTTGATAAGGGATCTAGTGAGACCACAATCACTAGACCAACAAAAATAATTAAAATGACTAGCTGAGGTGGAGCAAAGAGATGATCAACAACATTAAGAGGAGACCCGAATTCTACTAGAGAAGATGCATCATAAGGCCTGCGATTAGGTTGGCTAGGAAGACATGGTCAACTATTCTCTTATAGTTGGTATAGATGATCCATCTAACTTTTGAGAGGTTAGCTCTATTCATGAGAAAGAAGGATGGATAGGGTGCCATTATAGAAGAGATTGAGAGTAAGTAAGAATCAGACAAGTGATTTGCAATAGGATGCAAGTGGGTTTTCGAGAAGAAAAATGGGACGATAAAAAATGAAGGGGTAAAGTTCAAGGCTAGGTTAGTAGCAAAGGATTTACTCACAGAAGAAGGGGTTGATTATGATGAGATTTTCTCTTGTAGTGTGGTATACTTCTATCAAAATTATGTTGACCTTGGTAGCTAATTGGAATTTGCATCTATACCAAATGAATATAAAGATAAATTTTTTTCATCGGGATTTGGAGGAAGAGATCTATAAGGAGCAATTGAAGTATTTGTCCAACTTGAAGAGTAGAAACTATATGCAGATTGAAAAAGCCTTTATATAGTTAAAATCAAGTTCATAGACAGTGGTACTAACAATTTGACTCTTATATGTTACGGATTGGCTACCAAATATGTGAGTAGGACATCCGTGTTTGTGTCAAGTACCTTGATAATAATTCTTGTATATTTTTGTTGCTATATGCCATGTTCATGACAATGGCCTAGGCGGTCTTAGATGGGTTGAACGGCTTGGCTGATTAAGACCTTCCAATGCCTAGGCGGGGTCTTGGCAAGACTATTAGAACTGGCTATATGTTTATGATATGCTCATTGTTCGAAGAAATATCAAAGTTATTGTTGAGCTGAAAGCTCTATCAGGGAGAGAGTTTGTTATGAAGGATCCGGGTGTTGCAAAGAAGACCCTTGGCATAGAGATTCAAAGAGATGGAAGCTCTAGGAGATTATCGTTGTGTCAATACATAGAGAAGGTAACAGACAAGTTTGATATTGGAAATGATAAGCCTGTGACCACACCTTTGGCATATCATTTGAAGCTCCCATCAATACAATGTCCTAACATAGATGAAGAAGTCAAAGATATATTACAAGCTCTTTATGCCAGTGTAATTGGGTATTTGATGTATGTTATGGTGTGCACAACACATGACCTAGCCCAAGCTGTTAGCCAAGGCGGCAAGTATATGTCTAATTTGGGGAGAGATCATTGGATTATAATGAAAGTGGATTCTCAAATATTTGCGGGGTACAACTAATCATGGGCTTATGTTTGGAGGACAAAAGTGTGATCTTACAATTGTAGGATATGTTGTTTCAGACTATATTGTTGATCTAGATATCAAGATGTCTACTATAGGATATGCATTTACTCTTTTTGGGGGCTATATGTTGGTGATATGTGCTTCATCTTGTTGTAGCATTATCTATGGACGAGATCAATGTTGCCAGAATTCCGATCCGATTCTACGATTCTAGCGATCCTCTGATCCATATCACACAAAAGGATCCATGATCCCTAGTAGAATCTTATCGAAGTAGGATCTTAATTGATTTAGAATACAATCTCGATTCGATCCCGATTTTACATACGATGATCCTAAAAACGATTCTAACGATCCTATAAACGATTCTAATGACAATTTTAACTATATATTATTAATAATTTTACGGTTAACGTATCATTTCCATTAAAATAGTTGACTAGTACATCCTACAATATTTTTAATAATCAAATTAATAAGATTTATCATTTTCTTACTTAATATATAACAAAATATACAATATATTATGTTACTCTTGCATACTTTTAGTTATAATGTAGGATCTTACGATTCAGCGATCCGATCCAAAAGACCCTCAACGATCCAACATATAATCCCGATCCTAACAACCTTGTCCGAGATAGAATACATGACATTACCAGAGGCAACCAAGGTAGCATTGTAGGTTCGAAGACTTCTAGTAGCTAGAGTTGGGTGTTGACCAAGGTGGAGTTCAACTAGTAGCCTTAAGTGAGATCTTGTTGGAGAAGGTGCATACTTCTAATAAGATTTCACAAGATCAGAGAGCCAGTAGCCTTAGGTGAGATCCTGTTAGAGAAGGTGACTTCTGATAGTGCTATTGATATGTTGACCAAGACAGTCACCACATACAAGTTCAAGTATTGATTGGACGTAGTCTATGTCTCTCAAATCTAGAAGAAGCAAGGAACCCCTTAGGTAGTCATATTTGTATTAGGTGTTTTGGGATTTATAAATAGATTGAGATTGTATTTACTCATCCACAAAATTAGAAAAAGAAATTGCTCCAAATTCGCTCTTCTATTCTTTGCTTTATTATTTATCAAATCACTCAAAATTTAGAACACTTGCTCTGTTGTTCATGGAGTAAAGAATTGCCACACTAGAATCAACATATAGGATTTTAATCGGCATCTTGATTGAATTGTTGATATTTATAAAATTGTTGACTAGTTTGAGTTTCTTATTGTCGTTTATCCTTGATGAATGGCTAATATGAAAATTTTCATCCATTCTTATTTAAATTACTCTCTTTTTAACTCATGTACTCAATCGAATTTGCAAGTGCTTAGAAGAATGAGTCATCCCAAAATAAACTCTTCACCAATTTTCTTCGCGACTTTTGTTTCATTTGTTTTTTAACAAAAAAATGGACACAAATCACAATGAACCTTAGTTTTTCTACGCATTTCGGCTATGAATAAATTTTATACAAGAAGGATATTAAGGATGAAAATTATCCATGGATATCTGATTCATCTGTAAATCCGATCCAAATATATGGATAAAGTATCCCGATATAAGATAGGTGATGGATGGGTGATAGATGGACTAAATGATTGGTGGACCAGATGCTATGAACAGTCATCCAACTCACCACCACCTGATTCATCACCCACTTATCTATACTAATACATTATAAAGCAGAACCCAATTTTGTTGTAAAATTTGCATCACGTGGCATTTTTGAATAAATTAATGTAAAATTATATTTTAATAAATTTTGTAACAACTTATTATATTCTTGCTATATATACTAAATAGATAACATGTTTATATAATTTTTATGTATATAATTTTCTATCTATGGATTATGAATTAGTTTACTACAATAGATAACATATTTATATAATTTTTATATACATAAATTCCTATGAGATGATATTTTCCATATTAGTTTAATATTTTTTATCTCTTAACAAGATTTAGGGTTCTAATATATTTTTTTTATCCTTTAACAAGACTTGAGCTCCAAGTATAAATTTTTTATCTATATAATGATATAATTTTAAATAATAAATTTTGTTATGTTGATATATTTTTATTTTGAGAAAAAGATATAATTTTATGTTGATGACTAAGATTATATGTAAATGTCAAAAAAAAATCGAATTTTAATTTTAATTATAAAATTAGATTTCTTTATCTTCTTATGCATTTGTCTATTGCATAATTTATTATGATATTATATAAATATATTTAGTATTTTAAATTAATATCGTATAATTGTATAGTTTTTAATAAAATTATCCCGTGAATATCACAGGACTTCAACTAGTTAATTATATATAAGCTAGACTTTATTCTTTGTTTCGTGTTAATGTAATTGATTTGTATAGAATTTTAACAAATTCAAACTATATATTATATTTTATTAGGTTGGATTATATACAATGTTTTATCGTTATACTTTTTTTTGTAATTTTATGCAAGTATTTTAAATAGTGTAATATATCCTTAATTTATAGGTATTTTGATGGATTAGACTAAAAATATATGTAAAATAGAACACTCGATTATTTCACCCAACCTACTTGACCGATAATGACTTTTACGCATGATGGACAAGATGGGAGGATAATTTTCTGATAGCATTAACTATTGAGTCATATATCATATTCCGATCTATTTCCAATCCTAAAAAATAGGAAGGTGAATTTTTTTTCTTACAACAAAAAAAATGCATAAATCGGGGTAGAAAAAACGAAAAATGGTGACTCGGGTCCATATTGGACCCTCAATTTTCGACCAGAAACCGAATTTGAAAACTAAAATCTGCGTTTGCGAGCTCAGTCTCCATTCCATTTCTTCCCTTTCACATACGTTGGTTTGGCGAAATCTTGTCAGTTGTAACATACCTCAACGGCTCAACGGCTCTACCCCCAAAAGTCATACTCGCCCTTACCGTAGAGGTTTGGCCCTCAATAGCTTTCTTCATTCACCGCCTCGTTACCTAAACAATTGATTCTTGAAGACAACAAAACCAGTAGTAAGTTCTCCATTGATTCACCTTACAAGTTCTACTCCAAGATTCGTTTTTTCTTCTTCCTGAATCCTGATTGCATGTCATTTTAGTTCATGGGCAATTTTTACTTCACATTAGCATCTGGTGATCATTCTTGATGTGGGTTTGAGCAATTTCTGGTAATTTATGATTTCTCGAACTTGGTTACGAATAGGATTAAATTTATTGCAACCGACGGATGAATTGACTGAATTCCGGCTAAATTCGAAAATTTCCTGCTCGATTTTCCGAAAGAACAAGACCATCTGAATCGGAAATTTCTTTTCTTTGTGTGTTTTTCTGTGTTACTCAGATACTTATCAGTTGGACAGAATTCAATGGAGGAGAAATGTCACTACAAGCTTCCGGTGCCATTGTGGGAAGACATTTTTCTAGCCGCTGTAATCAACGAGTGTTATTTGAGGCCAATTTCCACCATGTGCGAAGATTTCCTTTTGGGCTCCAATCCCCTTAAACGAACCCTTCACATTACATCTAGTAATGCCCATAGCCTTCCTAAACTCCTTAAAAGATTCCCAAATATCAAACACATTAATCTCCCTTTCTTCATTGACCCTGCAAAGTTTTTCGGCCAGATTTCAAGGTTTAGTATATCTCTGGAGTCACTAGACATGTCCCTGATGAGTTCTTTTCCAATCAAGAAGCTGCCACCAACAACCACTCTGAAAGCCACATTGAAATCATTGAAGCTTACTTATGTTGAGGATCAAACTGATGTTGATGGCGATTTGGAAATTCTTGCGGATTTGTTTCCTAATTTGGAGGAATTGGAGCTGTTTTGGAGCTATAAGGTTACAAACAATGGAGTTGCCAAGCTTTCATCTAAGCTCAAAAGGCTGAGAAAAGTTACCATTGCTGGAAATTCTTTGATTACAGACGCGTCGATTCAGTCACTAGTTAAGAACTGCTCGAATTTGGAGGAGATTACATTGAATCAATGCCTAAGTGTTTCTCCTGAAGGAATCTCATTCGCTTTTCGTCATTGTAGAAAATTGAAGTCTTTTGTGATGGAAAAGATGTTTGATATACGAAATGGTATACCTGTCGCTCTTGCTCGCAATCTCACGTCACTCGAATTCTCATCCATGAGTGTTTCTGATGAACTGCTCTGCGCCATTGCAAGGTCTAAAATTCCGTTGAAAAGGGTATCTTTGTCAGACTGTGAAGGGTATACTGGTTATGGACTTCTGTGTCTCTTGGATGCGAACAAACTACATCTTGAATACTTTGCCATTGAGAAGACGTGTCTAAGTCCTAATTCCATGGCCTTTATTCCATCTTATCTTCGGAATGTTAAGACGGCCAAGCTTAACTATTGTTTTGATCTCTCATTCAGGACGTTTCTCGGCTTAATTCACAACTGTTTGAAGTTGCACACACTTGAGGTGAAAGGTGATTACACAACCCATGAACATTCAAATACTGTGTTTTATGGCAGGACATCTCAGCTAAGATCTCTCAACTTGTCTTACAGTAGGATGATTACTGATAAATATCTTTCGGTGGTCTCAAAGGCGTGTCCTTATTTGTCTCATCTCTTTATAAACGGTTGCAAGGCGATTACCTATATGGGTTTGAGCCGAATCACTAGAAGCTGCCTGGGTTTGAAGACTATACATATGAACGGGTGCGATGGCATTTTCACACTCGGGTTAGAAGAAATAATGTCTCCGGATTATAAGCTGCAGGAGTTGGAAGCTAGAGGCTCGGGCTTGGATGATGAGTGCTTGAAAGTGATTGCGTTGAAATGCCCTGATATCTTGTGTATTGATGTGACGAATTGTCAGTATGTGACTGCTTTAGGAGTACGAGAAATCGCGACGAAATGCAGGAACTTGGAGAGGCTTGGTGTTTCTTACAAGTATATTGATCCGGATACTGAGTACTTCATAAGGTCCAAGAAACCGTGGCTAGTGAATCGGTATGTGTAAGTGTTAGAATTCAGATAGGAAATGCATTGCCTTTTGTAGTCAATTAATTGCTAAGTTTATTACACTGTTTCGTGAATGCAGGTTCTTTTTTTTCATTCAAGTTGTTTTTACCAAGGTTTGATTTTGAGTTGTTGATGCTGGATTTCGTTGTGCTTATTCAGCTTGTAATCTGGGGAATGAAGTAGCTTATTGTCGCAAAGTACAGTTGTAGACAAAGCCAATTTAGGATCTCAGGAGGGATGTACAGAATTTAGACAAGCTTGAAAGGAGGATGCAAAAGGTATATTGTTTAAACTGATGGGTATGACATTTGCACTTCGTCTACATCTTTTTTATTTGATATTATCAAACATGTTGCATTTAAACTTGTAACATTGACCTCTTCCTTATGCTCTTAGAATTTTTTGAGTTCCTAGATCTTATATTCAACCTTTTTCATAGTTACACACCTGCACTTCCTCTTAGATTTCCCTTGGCTAATTTCTTATGTGATCTGCAATGATATCTCTTGTTAGACTAACTGCTCAATTGAGATTTGGAGAATTCAGTCTTGTTGGTCTTTTTTGAGAGAGGGATAAAAATGATTCAGTTTTTGGCAAGTTGATTTCTTGGTTTGGTTTATTTCATTTAGTTTCTTAGTTGTTGGTGTTCTCTGTTGGGTTATAGACTTATTTTTCTTCTAATAAAATTCTGTTATGATACTAGGCCTCTTTTTCTCCTTTCATACAGAACTTATTCTTATATATCAGAAGCAGTCGGAAAACGGGGAAGCGACTATAGAAGAAGACTAGAAGGATCTCAGATGTACAAAACCTCAATTTTAGGTGATACTATACAATTCTGTGTTGCATTGATCTATACAGGCAAATGTATTGTTTGATTGGGAAATGACTTGGAATAAAACAAACCTCTTAAGATTCTGTATTATGCAGGCAAATGTATTGTTTGATTCTGTATTCACAGGTGTTTATGCAATTTACTGTGCTGAATTGAACTATACAGGCAAATGTATTTGCACCTTTGTTTGATTGGGAAATGTCTTGGAATGAAACTGACCTTTTAAGATTCTGTGTTATCAAGAGCTTGTTAGTCAGTGTGAATGGTGTAAGCACTAGCACCAGTGACACATTTTTCTTACCTACTTTCTAAGTAAGCACTAGTACAAGTAATTTAATTGCAAATTAGTTAGATGAACATCTCCAATGTAATATGATTAGAGGCATTATTCGAGTTCAACTACAGCATCTGAATCCATTACCGAACAGCAGAAAATCTGTTACAGATCCTACCAAAAAAACCTGAAAATAAGTTTTCTTCCTCCTTTGAACATCAAGCAAGATAGCAAATAAAAATACAACAACATTGACCCAATGAGGTTTCGCTACAGCGAAATCTGGGGGGTCAAGATGGAAGTACCCCTGTCTAAGGAAAGGGGGTACGCCCGAAAGACCTGCGTGGAGCCCAAACTACACAACACAGAAAGTTAACATAGGACAATAGTATTACTTGATCAACTAGCTCTCACCCGCTTCTGCAGAACAGCAGATAGATAGATCTCGGATTTTCCTGAACCAGCCTTCTCTCCGATGACCCATTTCAGCTTCTTGTATCCAAATTTCTCAATAAGCCTTGTGAGGTCCTTCTTCTTGTCATCAGTGGCACAATAGAAGTTGTCCAGCCAAAGCAACCCACCAGCCCTCATAATCCGGTCAATATCAAACATCAAAAACTCCAACTTTTCGGGCTTTCCTCCCACATCCAAATTGCTCCCAGCATGCACCAAATCAAACACACCATCATAGAATGGAAACCTGTGATCTAAGCTCAAGAAGAGTGGGAAAAGCCCCCTAGCTGCAATGAACTCATTATATGGAGCTTCAGAGTTCAAGGCTTGTGTGAGCACAGTCACATTCTTTTCAGCCATTCTAGCTGCAAAAGTCCCAGATCCGCCTGCAATATCAAAACCAATTCTGATCCCACCTCCCCCTAACCCTAGAACATCATCAATCAGAAAATCGTTCTTTCCCTTAGCCTTGACAAATCTCTGATTCTCAAGCTCATTGGACAGATCGAAGCAACCAACACAATCTCTACCCAGCTTCTTGGAATTCAAGCAGGTGAAGTTCTTACAAGCAAGCCCACTCCAACTAACAAGCTTATCATTCACAGGCTTCCACAGTGAATCGGGGAAAGGATGAAGACCCACCTTAGATGGAGTCTTAGCAAGGCACCTCCTCCTAGGTAAAGGCTCACACCCTTTCGAGATCAGCTTCTGGGGAAGGCCCGAGTCGTCTGGGCACTGGCCATAAGCTTTGTAATTCATGTACTGAGAAAGCATGTCCACGGATTTAGCACAGGAGTGGCCCACAGAAGCCACCATTTCAGTGATCCCGGTCTTGGAATCTTTACCCAGAGGGAGCTGGTGGCGGCGGAGGAAGAGCTTGAGCTCACTAGCTAAATTGGGTCTGGAGAGATCGATGGTGTCGTAGCCGAGGATCTCCTTTTCCATACGGGAGAGCTTCTTCTGGGACGACTCGATCTCTCCGAGGATGAGGGAGACATGCTCGGAGATGAGGGAGATGTTCTTGTGAGCAAGGTGGACATGGGATCGGTTGCTTGGGTTGTATGTGAAGGCGTAGAGAGCAAAGAGATTGGTTATCAGTACAGAGAAGAGCATTAAGCCGTTCACTGCTGACGAGCAAAACGTCGCCGTCTTGAACCTCGCCGTTCCATCCCCAATTTTCAGTGATACAGATCCCATCTTCACCTATCAATTTCAAAATTTTAAACAAGAACAAATCAAACAACAAGTCGACAACAACTATCTAACATCAAACAACAATTGGAGTCTCCAAATCTCCAATATCCAAGTATCCAACAATTTCTCAAACAACTATCCTCAATTTCTCAAACACCACAAGTCCTCAACAATTACTACTTACTAATTTACTAAATAGCTAAATAATTAATAAGATCTAACCTCCAATTGCCCAATTGCTCAATGCCAAGATTAATTGGAGTCTCCAAATCTCCAATTGCCCCCAAATCTCAGAAATCCTAGTCGATGTTGGCTAGTAGCAGCTCCAAATCTCCACTCCCAAGTCCGGCCAGTCGAGCTTGACGGCGTGGCAGGCTGAGCCGCGCGAATCAGGCGCCGAGCCGCCGAGGGGCGTGATGATTCAGTGATTCACTGATTCGTGAAGGTGAAAGCTTGATGTCGATGTGGGTTTTTGAGTTCCACTGAGGCTGGACTGACGTTTCTGATACTGGGCAATTGATTTTGTTTGCCTCAGTTTCCATTTTCTTTTTCTTTTTCTTTTTATTCCGCCACATTGAAACGACGACGTTTTCATTTAATTTTAGTTTTCGGTGAGCAAATTTTAATCAAACGACGCGTTTCACATGTTCCTCTTTACAGTACTCTCTCCAGATCTGAAACTTCCAAATTTCTCAATTGATTGTTGAAGACGACAAAACCAGTAAGGGCTTGTTTGTTTCTATACCTTTGGTATAGAGAATAGGTATAGGAATGAGTCAAATCCAAAGAGGTGTTTGTTTTTACTAGGGGGATGGGAATGAGTGATTCCCATATCACCAAATTACACTTGAGTTCATACCCAACTAAAAACAAGTGATACCTATTCTAACCCCATTCCCGATTCCAACCCAATTCCCGGCATAGAAACAAACAGGCCCTAAGTTCTCCATTGATTCACCTTACAAGTTCTATTCCAAGATTCGTTTTTGCTTCTTCCTGGGAAATTTTTTACTTCACATTAGCATCTGATGATCATCATTCATATGGGTTTGAGCAATTTCTGGAAATTTGTGATTTCTCGTGCTTTCTTCTTCTCCGTTGCTAATTTGACTCTCGATCTTCGCTAGAAATAGGCTTAAATTAATGCAACATTTGTAACTGACGGATGAACTGATTGAATTCCGGCTAAATTCGAAAACTTCCTGCTCAATTTTCCGAAAGAACAAGATCATCTGAATCGGAAATTTCTTTTCTTTGTGTGTTTTTCTGTGATAATCAGATTCTTATCAGTTGGACAGAATTCAATGGAGGCAAATTGTTACTACGATCTTCCTGTGCCATTGTGGGAAGGCATTTTTTCTAGCCGCTGGAATCAACGAGTGTTATTTGAGGCCAATTTCTACCATGTGCAAACAATTTCCACCCTTCACATTTCATCTAGTAATGCCCATTGACTTTCTAAACTCCTTCAAAGATTCCTAAATATCAGACACATTAATCTCCCTTTTTTCATTGACCCTGCAAAGTTTTCCGCGAGATTTCGAGGTTTAGTATATCTCGGGAGTCACTAGACATGTCTTTGATGAGTTCTTTTCCGATCAAGAAGCTACTACCAACAACTCTGCAAGCCACATTGAAATCATTGAAGCTTAGTTATGTTGAGGATCAAACTGATGTTGATGGCGATTTGGAGATCATTGCGGAGTTGCTACCGAATTTGGAGGAATTGGAGCTGTTTTGGAGCTATATGGTTACCAACAATGGAGGTGCCAAGCTTTCATCTAAGCTCAAGAGAGACTGAGAAAAGTTAAAATTGCTGGAAACCCTTTGATTACAGACGTGTCGATTCAGTCACTCGTTGAGAATTGCTCGAATTTGGAGGAGATTACATTGAATCAATGCCTAAGCGTTTCTCCTGAAGGAATCTCGTTCACTTTTCGTCATTGTAGAAAGTTGAAATCATTTGTGATGCAGAAGATGTTTGATATAGGAAATGGTGGACCCTTTGCTCTTGCTCATAATCTCACCTCACTCGAATTCTCATCCATGAGTGTTTCTGATGAACTGCTCTGCGCCATTGCAAGGTCTAAAATTCCGTTGAAAAGGGTATCTTTGTGGGTTTACTCGTTATGGACTTCTGCGTCTCTTGGGGGCGTACAGACTACTTCTTGAATACTTTGCCATTGACAAGCCGCATCTAAGTCCTGAATCCATGGCCGATATTCCACCTTATTTTTGGTATGTTAAGACGGCCAGGCTTAACTATTGTTTTGATCTCTCATTCAGGAAGTTTCTCGGTTTTATTCTCAACTGTTTAAAGTTGCACCTACTTGAGGTGAAAGGTGATTACACAAGCTAAGATCTCTCAACTTGTCTTACAAAAGGACACTTACTGACAAATATCTTGCGGTGGTCTCAAAGGCGTGTCCTTAGATGACTCATCTCTTTGTGAACGATTGTAAGGCGATTACCCAAATGGGTTTCAGCCAAATCACTAGAAGCTGCCTGGGTTTGAAGACTATACATATGAACGGGTGTGATGGCATTTTCACACTCGGGTTAAAAATTAAGGTTTCGGGTTATAAGCTGGAGGTTTTGGACACAAGAGGCTCGGGCTTGGATGATGAGTGCTTTAAAAGTGATTGCATTGAAATGCCTTAATCTCATGTATCTTAATGTGAAGAATTGTCGGGATGTGACTGCTTTAGGAGTACGTGAAGTCGTGATGAGATGCAAGAACTTGGAGAGGCTTGGTGTTTCGTTCAAGAACATTGATCCTGAAACTGAGTACTTCATAAGGTCCAGGAAACCATGGCTAGTGAATCGGTATGTTTAAAAGTCAATTGCCAAGTATATTAGTGTTACATACAGTATTAGTGAATGCAAGTTATTTTTTTTATTCAAGTTGTTTTTAGCAATATTGGATTTTGAGTTGATGTTGAATTTTGTTGTGCTTATTCAGCTTGTAAACTAGGGAATGAAGTAGCTCATTGTGCTTATTTTTCATAGTTACACACCTTTTTCATAGAGATTCCCTTGGCCAACTTCTTATGTGATCTTTCAGATATCGCGTGTTAGATTAACTGCTCAATTGAGATTTGGACCCCCTTCGTAATTGGAGAATTCAGTGTTTTTGGTCTTTCATTTGAGTTTTTGGCAAGTTGATTTCTTGGTTTGGTTTCTTAGTTGCTGGTGCTCTCTGTTGCATTATGGGCTTATTTTTCTTCTGATAAATTTCTGTTATGATACTAGGGTTCTTTTTTCTCCTTTGAAGCAGTCGGAAAATGGGGAAGCGGCTATAGAAGAAGACTAGAAGGATCTCACACGTACAAAACCTCAAGTTTAGGTGACACTATACAATTCTTGCTTCACTGGGGTTTATGCAATTTACTGTGTTGAATTGAACTATACAGGCAAATGTTTTTGCACCTTTGTTTGATAGGGAAATGACTTGGAATGAAACTGACCTTTTAAGACGCTGTATTATCCAGAGCTTGTTAGTCAGTCTGAATGGTGCTTAATATGTTCTATCTATTTGCTGATGTATCGTTTTAGATCGTCAGCTGAAATCTTCTAAAACTATTTTCATATTTTGGTTTAGCATGACATTGTATTTTTGGTCCATCCCTATTACCCTAATAGGGATGGAAACTCCGGGAGTGATGGGTGCAACGTTTGGTGGGTTAGGCGAAGGTCCATTCGACTTACTCCTGATTTGTCACCTGCCAACACAACATGGATAATGTGTAAAGTAAAGTGGACGATTGAGTGATCTTGAGAGGGGTGGACATCGGTCCAAAACCGGATTGGGAATAGACTGCGGACCGGACTGGAATTTCTCGATTACGTCATGGTCTAATCATGTGGACCAACATTCAATTTTTTTTGGACCGAGTACTAGACTGGATACCCCTCGGTCCACTCCGGTCCGGTCCTAGATCTTGATTGTTGTAAATGTGGTATATCCATATTACTTGTGGTTAGACTCATTTTGCTCATGGAATCATCATCGCCCAGTATAGTCCTGCTCAAACGGGCTTTGACGGGTCAAGATGGGAGCACCCATACCTTAAACATTTCAGGAAGATGTCCCCGATAGATCCAAGACATACTGAAATTTAGCTATGAGACAATAATAACTGAATTTAATTAAAATGTACCAAAATTAATATAGGGATTAAATCTATCTCAAATGCACTATATAAAAGATAATGCCATTTTGCTCATGGAATCAAACTAAGAAATATCATCATTAGGTTGCCCTCATAAAATTAAAGCAATAAATTGCATTGAATAACATTAGCTATAGTTCTAAATTAATAAATTGCATTTATATTGAACTTAGAACTACATACTAGTAGTATTAGTATACAATGAATGTTCTACCAGAAATAGTATACAATGAATGACAGCTTGGAATACCAATATGTCAATAAATTTACTACTAAATGCAATTAAAAAAACCATAATTAAAACTGTAAAAGTTCATTCAAGTGCATTAACAAGATTATCTTACCAAATTATATTTGACCAAATTTTTTTAAGAAATAAACAAAAAATGGCGACTTTGTATCCAATTGGACTACCAATGGACCCCTCAAATTTTGACCAGAAACAGAATTTAGAAACAAATACTGTCAAAGAACAGAGTAGGAGAAGAAGAAGAAGCAAGAAAATCATGCATGATGCTTAAGGACAAATTCCAAACACAATGAACAATTTTAAAATATAAAATCCATGTCAGCTCTGCATTTGCAAGTACAATCTCCAGCCTTTTCAGTTCCATTCCTTTTCTCTCATTAGGCCCTGTTTGGCAAAATCTCGTCCCACTCACCGTTCTTGTTTTCTCAAAGATCCTAGCCAGCTTAGCCAATCTAGCCTGTCTGAGTCCGCTTAAGCGTTGAGATGTAAAAATGCATCGATAGAGGAGCGTTTCCGCCTTATAGGAAAGTAACGGCGGCACCCCTTCTCTCGAAGTTACGGGGCTATTTTGCCTAGTTTTTTCAGCAGTAAAAGCAAGACGTGTATGCGGGTCGATTCATCAAGTTCTCATTGAAACACGATCCACACAAGTAAAAACACTTATCATTGACTGCTCTAAATTTTGCTGGAAGATCCTAGTATATCTAGCTTTTTAGCCTATTTGGGTCCGTTTAGTTGCTAGACGACCTCTCCACACACGATCCGTCTCTCATTTTTTAGAACATTGGTCCCACCCGCCTTTTCCTTCAGCACACCTCAAACCCATACTCACCTCACACCAAACACGCCCTTAACTTTTTCCTCTTGTTTTTATTTTATTATTATATATTTGGCACTGTCTTTTAGTTGACTACAATTCGGCAACTACAAATTAGCCCTCAAGAGCTCCTCTTCATTCATTCACCGCCTCTTTCCCTGAAGAACTGATTTTGGAAGACAGCAACAAAACCCAGTAAGTACTCCATTGTTTCACCTTGCAAATTCAACTCCAAGATTCATTCTTTCTTCTTCCTGATTGCATGCCATTTTAGTTTCTGGGCAAAATTCCACTTCCCATCACCATCTGATGATCATCATGCATATGGGTTTTGAGCAATTTCTGCAATTCCTCATTTCTCATGCTTTCTTCTTTTCCGTTACTAATTTGACCCTCGTTCTTCTTGCACATTGCTTTAGCAAAAATTAGGCTTAAATTAATAATAATATTTGTAACCGACGGATCAATTCATGCTAATTTGAAGATTTATTGCTCAATTTTGCTGTGCTGAAGATCATCTGAATCAGAAATTGCATTTCTTTGTGTTTTTCAATGATAATCAGATTCTGATCAGCTGGAAGGAATTCAATGGAAGCAAAATGGTCCAACGCTCTTCCTGAGGCATTGTGGGATGAAATTTTTCTAGCCGTTGGAATTGAAGATTGTTATTTGAGACCAATTTCCACCATGTCCAAACAATTCCTTTCGGTATCGAATCGCCTTAAACGAACCCTTCACATTACACCTTATAATGCCCATTGCCTTCCTAAACTCCTTCAAAGATTCCCAAACATCAAACACATCAATCTCCCTTTCTTCATTGACCCTGCAAAGTTTTTCGGCGAGATTTCGAGGTTTAATATCTCTCTGGAGTCACTAGACATGTCTTTGATGAGTTCGTTTCCGATCAAGAAGCTCAAGAACTTGCCACTCTCAGCTCTGCAAGCCACATTGAAATCATTGAAGCTTAGTTATGTTGAGGATCAAACTGATGTTGATGGCGATTTGGAGATCCTTGCGGAGTTGCTTCCGAATTTGGAGGAATTGGAGCTGTTTTGGAGCTATAAGGTTACAAACAATGGAGTTGCCAAGCTTTCATCTAAGCTCAAGAGGCTTAGAAAAGTCACCATTGCTGGAAACTCTTTGATTACAGATGCGTCGATTCAGTCACTCGTTGAGAATTGCTCGGATTTGGAGGAGATTGCATTGATTGACTGCCTAAGCATTTCTCCTCAAGGGATCTCGTTCGTCTTTCTTCATTGTAGAAAGCTTAAATCTTTAGTGATGCAAGAGATGTTTCATTTAGGGAATGGTGGGCCGATTGCTCTTGCTCGTAATCTCACTTCGCTAGAGTTCTCATCCATGGTTGTTTCTGACGAATTGCTTCGCGCCATTGCAAGGGCCAAGATTCCGTTGAAGAGGGTATCTTTGTCAAACTGTAAATGGCTCACTATTTTTGGGATCCTGCCTCTCTTGGCCGCGTACCATTGGAATCTTGAGTACTTTGCCATTGAAAACGGGTTCTCCAAACGGCAGCTAAAACCCGAGTCTGTGGTCTATTTTGCGCCTTATCTTTGGAATGTCAAGACAGTCAAGCTTAACTATTGCTTTAACCTCTCCACAGCTCAGCTCTTTCATGTAATCCACCGCTGTCGAAAGCTGAACACACTCGAGATAAAAGGCAATAACATCAGCCAAGATCAAGAACCATATACATTGCAATCTCAGCTGAGATCTCTCAACCTGTCTTTCAATGCGACGGTTTCTGACAAATGTCTAGCGACGGTTTCAAAGGCGTGTCCTTATTTGACACATCTCTTTGTGGACGGGTGCAAGGCGATCACACAAAAGGGTTTGAGCCAAATCACTAGGAACTGCCCGAGTTTGAAGACTTTACGGATGAACGGGTGTGACAGTGTGTTCACGCTTGGGTTAGACGAAGATAAGGCTTCGGATTATAAGCTGGAGGTGTTGGAGGCGAGGGGCTCGGGCTTGGATGATGAGTGCTTGAAAGTGATTGCATTGAAATGCCCTGATCTCATGTGTCTTGATGTGACGAGTTGTTGCTATGTGACTGGTTTAGGAGTAAGGGAAGTCGCGATGAGATGCAAGAACTTGGGGAGGCTCGGCGTTTCGTTCAAGTACATTGATCCGGATACTGAGTACTTCATAAGGTCCAAGAAACCATGGCTGTTCAATCGGTATGTGTGAGTGTTGGAACTTAGATAGGAAAATGCATTGCCTTTTGTAGACTAGACATGAGAGTTAGGATACAACTCTTAGATGTAGTCAAGGGCTAAGTTAATGTTATTATATATACACTGTATCAGTGAATGCAGATTGTTTTTTATTTAAATTATTATTGAAGTTGTTTTTAGCCATCTTGGATTTTAAATTGATGATGAATGTTTAATTGGAGATAAAGTTTGACCCTTGGGGTAAATTGATGATGAATGTTTAATTTGGGATAAAGTTTGACCCTTGGGGTTTTGTCGAGGAAGGGGGCGTCTTAAAAAGAGTTGGAAGGAGGCAATCAGACATGACCTAACACTCTTAGCTCACTAAGAGGACATGACTCAAGATAGTATTCCGATAGAGGACGGGTAGGGTTGTAGGTGAGGGCTATGCACTTTCCCTTTCCCTAGTGAGCGGTTGAGGATGTTGTAGAGTTTCGGGTAATGGATTCTTTTTGTTGCTCTAAGTACTTGTTTTGTTTTTCTTGTAATTTTGTTTGCAATTCATTTGGTTTTTGTTCTCGTGTGTACTGTTTTGTCCTCGTTTTTCTTCTTCTTTTAGTATCCTGACATCTTTGTGTCCCTACCGCTTCGCCTCGGTTTCCGTTGTTTATGTTTCAACTTTTGTCTTTTGGGTTACCTTTGGACTTTAGGTCTATCGGAAGCATCCTTCTGATCTTGCGCCAGCAAGTTATACTAGGTCATGTTCTTGTTGTTGATGATGACGATGATGATGAATGTTTAATTTTTGAATTAAGCAGCTTATTGTCACGGTTTGGCCAAACCGTGGTATTTTTTTTGGTAGAAAGCCAAACCGTGGTATTATGCTCTAAAGTTTGTTTGCTTGATCCATAAGACCCCCAATTTTTTTAACAAAATTATTATATTATTTTATATAAGAGTAAAAAATTTATTATATTACTTGCGGGTCGCGGGTCGAGTCGAGTGGACCTGTTGAGCACCCGTACTTGTGGGACATTCGGAATTGTCTTTGTGTGTGTTAAATGGGTCGACTTGCAACCCAACCCGCAAACCGTGAGTCGAGTCATGAATTAATAAATGTTTTTTGCGGGTCAACCTGCGACCTGCAAGTCATCTCGGATCAATCCATTGAGCACCCTAATGAAGTGTCACGGGAATTCACTCTTCATAGAACTCACTCTTGTCTACCGAGTATCCATAGAACTATGAAGCGTGATAACTTTTATCTACTGAGTATCCTGTATCTATAGAACTCAATTTTTATATAGAGTGATTTTTCACGTGTGATGGACACTCTTTCAATGTGCACGGGAATTGGCCATTGAGTAAGTGCTTGTTTGGTTGAATGTGGGAAGTATAATTCCCATGAATTTAATTCATGTGAAGTAATTTACATGAAGTTGCAAATCATAAGAATTTAAAAAACATGTTTGGTTAAAAATCTATTTCCTTGGAAATTATGTGGGAAGAATATCTTACCCACTCCCCACTCAGTAATTATATTACTTTGAAATGTAGGAATTGAGAAGTCCATAAAAGGTTAAAAATCATGGGTTTTTCAATAGCTAATATTCAACCAAACACATATATTTTATTAACTTTGTAGAATTTTCCAACTTCATGTGAATTTATTTAACACTCAAACAAGCTCTAATTGTCCATCCAAAAATGAAAAAAAAAACTAGAATAGTTGACTTGGTCAACAACCCGACCCGAATCGAACATCCTTATCCATGTATATGGGCGAAGACCCTTACTCTTTTTTTCCTTTTTCTTTTTTTCGTCGAAGTTGCAATTGGTAATATATCTCTTTCGATACTTTCCCCTTTGCCAGAAGCTAGAATTCGAAATCCTTCGAAGTCGAAGATAGATCTCTTTCTTTAATTGTCATCAGGTTTTTGCTGCCTCTCTCTTCCTTCATTCGTTATTTGGGGTTTTATCGTAGTCAGTCGTAATATAGACATGATGATCTAGGGTTTGCGAGTCTGTAATCCGTGGAGGTTTTAGTATAAATTCGAATTCTAACCTCTTAGGCAGAAGGTGTTATCGAATTCCCAAATTATGTCCCCAATTGGTTGAATAACTATTGATTCGGGTTGAAATTCAAGTTTTTGTTTTGCGATTGACGCTTGTGATTGTGAATTTATTTGTGATAGGGTTTGAATTAGGTGGAAAGATGTGGGCAGCTTCTTGCCTGGCGTCATGCTGCGCGGCGTGCGCCTGCGACGCTTGTCGGACGGTGGTTTCCGGGATCAGCCGCCGCTCTGCTCGGATCGCTTATTGTGGTCTTTTTGGCCTGTCTTTGATCGTCGCCTGGATTCTTCGCGAGGTCGCAGCTCCTCTAATGGAGAAGATTCCTTGTAAGGCTGCCTTTTTTCAGTTTGATATCTTCAAGGAGATGCTTTTATGTGAATACTTTCTTCACATAGGATTACTCATCTACATATCATGTTTGCCTCAGCTCTGTAAAGCACAGAGGAAAGTACGTGTTTTTGATTGAAAAAATGTGATACAAACTAACACAGGATAAACTTCTTTGTAATTAAGATATCTGTGTATGTGTTTTATTAAGGGTATTGCAAATAAATTATAAAAAAGACTAAGGGTGTTGAACTAGGACTAATTCTGTCTATCGTTTTAAATGGAAGGTTTCTTCATGCATCTGGTCACTATCAATGCTTTTTATGGTTCAGGATATTCACCACATACGATGTATTTGGGTCTATATAAGTTATTCATTGTATCTGATGTATAATTCCATAGTGGTTTAAGAGTAATATATCTATCAATATTTTCTTATGACACTTGAATAGATTTATAATGGTGTTTTCAATCTGATATAAAGTTGGAATCTATCCTGCTTTGCACATCTCTCAGTCTATAGCAATGTCTTGTTCTATTCTATGCACCTGTTTTGATCATAATTTACTGCATTGATATTCTCCTTATAATAATGATGTGATATATCTTATTACAATACATTATAAGGTTCCTACATATCCTAAGACATACGTTATGTTATGTATGCAGGGATCAATCATTTTCACCAGACCCCAAACAGGGAATGGTTTGAAACTGATGCAGTGTTGCGAGTCAGTCTAGGGAACTTTTTGTTTTTCACCACTCTAGCTGTTATAATGGTTGGTGTTAAAAACCAAAAGGATCCTCGTGATGGTATACACCATGGTGGATGGATGATGAAAGTAATCTGCTGGTGTCTCCTTGTGATCTTTACGTTTTTCCTTCCTAATGAGGTCATCAGCTTATATGGTGAGTGAGGCTATCTTCTGCAGTTCTGCTTACATGCTCCATACTCCTTGGTGGAAAGAAATGAGTTTTAGATGCATTTCTGCATGTATTTGTGACTGGCCATGCAATAAAGGAATTTTTTTTAGAAATTAATAAGTTTTGAAAATCGCTGTGACATTAAATTCTGATGTCAAGAAAGTTTTGGCTTCTTACTGAGTTTGCAGCATGCTAATTACGATGTTTTCAAATTTCAGAGTTCGAGTGATGGTTGTGCAGAATTGGTCAATGTAGAATATCTTTTGCATTTTTTGATGTTAGGGTTCACCTAGGTTTGAAAGTTTTAAGTTGTTCTTTCTTCAGTTATTTAACTATTGATGATAGAAAACGGCTCATTAGAATTTAACTAATAATTAATAGTGCCCTAGAAGAAAATCATGCTGTGTTCTGTATGTGCCTTTTTGCGTACTGTATCTTGTATTTTGATTTCAATACACTGCTTAGAGGGGAACTCCTATTTATTTGTGATTGCAGAGAGCTCTTCCAAGTTTGGCTCAGGATTGTTCCTTTGTGTTCAAGTTGTGCTGTTGCTGGATTTTGTTCATAAATGGAATGACACATGGGTTGGATATGATGAGCAGTTCTGGTTAGTTGTAATTTCCACATCATGTTTGGAAATTAGCTTGTTTACATATAGAGCACTTCATTCATTATCTCTAATCTGGCTTTATGAATTTCTCCGTGATTCCAGGTACATCGCCTTGTTTGTTGTTTCACTAGTCTGTTACGTGGCCACATTTGGCTTTTCGGCACTCCTTTTCCACTGGTTTACTCCATCTGGCCAGGACTGTGGAACGAACACCTTTTTCATTGTTATGACCCTCATCTTTGCATTTGTATTTGCAGTCGTTGCTCTACACCCAGCAGTAAGTTTTTACTTTTCTGGATATTTGCTTCTATTTTTCACAACTTGTTTTTTTTATAGTAAATGCTTGAAGTGATTATTACACAATTGTTTTTTCTTTTGATACCTTGGTGTACCTAGCTACTTGTACCTGTACTCTTCTTGTGCTAATCAGTCCTTGTAATAGGTCAACGGGAGCATCCTGCCTGCATCTGTAATTTCATTGTACTGCATGTACCTATGCTACAGTGGACTTTCTAGCGAACCAAGGGACTACGAATGCAATGGCCTTCACAAGCATTCTAAAGCCGTTTCCACTGGAACCCTGACTTTTGGGCTTCTCACTACTGTTCTATCTGTTGTCTATTCTGCTGTCCGTGCTGGTTCTTCTACAACTCTCCTCTCCCCTCCAAGTTCTCCTCGTGCAGGTTAGTTGCATTTGCATTTCAAATAAATTTAGCAACAATTTTACAAATTAAACCTGCTCAATCATTTTTTGCAATGGATGTAAACAGTGGTATCAATGTGACTTGCATTTCTTGGGTTTTCAGTTTTCACTCCCTTGTTACAATTAGTTCTCTCTGTTCATCATATCTCGTTGTATCCCTTTTGCTTTAGGTAGATGGACACGGTTAGGTTTGAAATCCAACCCCACTGAACCAAGCTGGTTCAAAACCGAACCAAACGGAACCCAAACTTGTGGTTTGGCACTTCCATGGTTTAGGTTCCCGTTGGGGGCTTGAGGAATGCACCCCCTGGTTCCTAGACTTAGGAAGGCGAATAAAGTGGTTAAACTTGCTAACTTATGTCACTTATTTCCTCAAACTTGAATTTCTGCAAATCATATGCGATCATTCTAATTCATTACCTATATCAAAAAATGTTAATAAAAGAAAGAAAGAAATCATATATAGTATCACTTTAATGAATCCCTTGTGATGAGTTCTTTCGTTTCAGGTGCTGGAAAGCCATTGCTTCCACTTGACAGAGCCCACGAGGAAGAAGAGAAGGAAAACTCCAAGCCTGTGAGCTACTCGTATTCCTTCTTCCACATCATCTTCTCCCTGGCTAGCATGTACTCAGCCATGCTTTTGACCGGGTGGTCAACCTCGGTTGGGGCGAGTGGCAGGCTGGTAGACGTCGGGTGGCCATCTGTCTATGTCCGAATCCTTACCGGATGGGCAACGGCTGCTCTGTACATATGGTCAATGGTTGCTCCCCTGCTTTTCCCTGAGAGGGAATTCTGATGATTTGTGCTCGTCCTGTGTAAGTTGCTACATATGAATGCATGACAAGTTCGGTGAAAACTCTGTGAGTTGAATTTATGCTTCTAAAAACTGAATGTAAATAAAGCTGCTTGCTACTTTTATGTTTTTGAAGTTATGTCTTTGAGACCAATTAAGCCGTTCTCGTGTATGATTCCTAAGGTGTGTTTGACATGATGTAAGTGGGAAAATATGTTCTTCATTTGGAGGTCACTAGAGTTGGTGCTGAATTGATCTATAAATTGATCATTGCTACTACATGAAGCAAATCGTGAAGTACGTGTGTATGGAAAAATTGAGTTAGGAGGGTCGTCCCTAGCAATGGGTCTTTGTAGTATTCGGTCCCGACGTAGATTGGTCCTGACTAAATGATTGATCTAAAAAGAAAAAAATTATTAACTCATCATTTTAGAAGTTGCCTCAAAAATTAAGCGATTGATCGTTCACCCTTTTATTGTGGATTTATGTGAATATTTTTAATTAGTAGTAGTATTATTACAAAAAATGTGTTAAAATATGTTAAATGATAAAATTTGTTAAACAAGAAAATTGAGGTTGAATTATAAGTTTATCTGAGCAAAGAGAGGTTAGTTAGAATGACAAGTTTATTTGAATAAATTTTGTTAAACAAGAAAATTGAGGTAGAATTATAAGTTTATATTTTTTTGGTCGATAATTATAAGTTTATATGAGCAAAGAGAGAGTAGTTAGAATGACAAGTTTATCCGGTTAGAAAGAGTAGGTTGTTTCTCATGAATGTTTACTTTTCAAAATCATAAATGTTGAGATATGGCATTTTCTATGGAATTTGCTACTCCCTCCGATTCAAAATAAGTGCATTTTAGATCTTATACTAGTTTTAAGAAAAATATTAATTCAATTCAACATTTTAAACTTTTTCTCAATCTTATCACTCACCACCTTTTTGGACCAATGAATGAACACTTTTAGTCAATAAAAACACATTCCAATAAGCATTCTCATAACTCTCTCCTAATAGAAAACTTAAAACGACACTCAAAGTGGATAAAAATTAAAGTGTTAAAAAAACACTTCTTTTGAATAGGAGGGAGTACGTTTTAGCAAAAGTCCGCCTAATTAAGTAGAGTGGAAAATAGAGTTAGGTTTGACAATTTTTTTAAAAATATCAAGCTAGTTAAAGCATCATCGACAATTTTTCCAAAAATTTCTTTAAAATAGGAATGAAAAACTATTATTCTTACTTTATTTAAGCTTTTAATCCAATGGTTTCTCGATTTTGGAAAATTCCTATATTATTTGGTGAATTCCCTAAATATAGGGAAACTCCTCTTTTTGTCCTCTCTTTCCCTATTTTGGAGAATGAGAGAGAATCTCGTTTGACTAAAGCACACTCCAAATTCCACAAAATTCTCAATTTCTCTATTTTAGAGCTGAGATGCTCTTATGTTTGTTGGACCTACAAATATGAAGTGAGATTTTTGAGAACGTGCAAGCATTTTTTTCTTAATAAAGAAAAGAATTAGGGGTTGTTTATCATAAGTTATACCATTGTCATGCTTAGGCACTAAAAGGTCCCGGTTCATCTAGTGTTCGAGCTTACCCAAGAATTCGTCTAACCCGCCTAGAGTGTTTATTGAAACTGCATAGACGTTAGACGGTTTCTCTACACCTGAGAGTCACTTAGCGTATTTTTAGAACATTGATTATACCCTAATGCCATCTTACGAATGAGATAAACACTAATTGACTTGCAATGCATTATCCAGCCATGATCCAACCAATAGACTATGGTGCTAATTTTTTTTTTGAATCGGTAAAGATTAGGAGACCCTTATGAGGGACGTCCTAGGGCATCCTTGCGGATGAGAGCAAGAAGCTCTAGATTATCTAGAAGGAGGTTGGTAGGGATGCTATGGCCCAACTTAGAGTTTTTTCGGCCACAATATTACACATCCTACCCACGTGTCGAACTGAAACAAATGTGAATTATTGTAAGGAGGCTAAGATATTCGATATTAGCATTTCGATTTCCTATGGACATCTTCCATTGTTTGTAAGGGCATTAATAACAATGAGATTATCACCTTCTATTTCAATATTTTCTATACCTAATCTCCGTGCTTCCTTAATTACTTCCCTTAGTGCATTCGTTTCCGCTTTTAAAATCGAGATAGCTAGACAATGGTGCTAATTGCTAAATCCTCTGTTGAGGCAGTGTCATTATCAAGAAAATTAACTGCCATTAAAAACATGGTGATTTTGCTCTAGAGGTGTGTCTAGTTCCGTATACACGGTGATTTTGCTCTAGAGGTGTGTCTAGTTCCGGTTCCAATTCCACCGAACCATAGATTCCCGGTTCCGGTTTCGATCCCTTAAAAAATAAAAATAAACGTTGAAAATGTGGTTGAAAATCTTTTGTAACAGTTCCGTTTCCAATAGTTTTTTTTTATTTTTTAAAGGGATGGAACGGCGGTTCCGGAACTGCCGGTTCTCCGGTTCCAAGGAACGTGAAACCGGAACTGGAACCGACTGACCCCCGGTTCCACCGGTTTCGGTTCCAAAACCGTTGATTTTTTCCGGTTCGGTTATCCTTGGAACCGAACACACCTTTGCTCTCTTCTTCCAACAAATTGTCCAATTTACACCCGTAAACAATGTGATTTAGATGTGTAGTGAAAATGACAACAAAGTGATGAAAGAACAAATCAAATTCTCATGTTGGAAGTCAATGAATTAATTAATGGAAGAAGGCTAAAACCATTCAAAACACACCAAGGATTTGGGGGGCGGAGCCCCCGGCAGGGAGTTTGAGAGGCAGTGCTCCTCGGCGGTGGTCTCGCTACGCTGCCCGCGCCCAAACGGTATACATTATTAATTATGTTTGGGTCTCTCGTGATCTATTTGTGCCTACGACCATAATCTGTACTAGGGTTTCCTGAGTCACTATATAAATTCTCGAAATACCTAATATTTTGTACTCTGTAATCAATATCCGTAATAATATACACTTTCTCTGCCCGTGGACGTAGATAACACACTGTTACCGAACCACGTAAATCTCTGTGTTGATTTTGTTTATTGTTCTCGTTCGATCTCTCGTTACAACAATATTTAATAAGATTTGAATTTTAGATACATCATACATATACATCTACCTAATTCTAATGAATATAAAAACTTCTTATCCACCTTCGGACATCTACCGTGAGGTCTTCGTTTCGACTCTCATGAGCAGTGCCCTCGACCAAAATAAATAAAAACTTCTTATCCATAATATAGCCAAAATTAGGCTGATTGGGATCAAGCCAAGGTTATTTAAATCGAGATTTTAGGATCGGATCACGGAAGGTCTTGTGGATCGCATCGTAAAATCGGATCGTAAGATCCTATAATATCACTAAAACTAATATAATATAGATATGATACAAAAAATATAGGCACTAAAACCAAAAAATATATAATTTTATTTAAATTTAATGATCATAATGCCGAAAAATTGACATTCCAAACTTATATATGCACAAGAAGCACATTTAAAGATATATATGCTCGCATAATAAGAATCGGGGAGACATTATGGGTCTTTATTAGGGGGGAAATATTGTAAATTCAACAATTGGGAGTCGGAAAGATGGAAATTGGGAGGTAAATGAGGTTAAAAGAGACAAAATGAGCATTTAGGGGATGTAATTTCACTAATAATTAAGCCAATTGGTGCTAAAATAAAATTTATAAGCTCAAAGTAAAAAACTGGGTAGGATCTCATGAGATCCTATACGATTCTACACGATTCTATACGATTCTAACACGATTCTTTAACGATTTTAACAAATTTCGATTTTAATGTACAATCCGGATCAAAATCCCATATGAGATCGTAGGATCTCACGATTTTAAGATCCGGATCTCGATTTTAATAACACTGGATCAAGCTACTCAAAAGTCACAAGTGGGTTAAATTTGAGTTATAAGTATGTCAAAATTACTCTTTAACTCCTAATATTTTAACAAGTTAAATCCAAATCATGCTAGAAATGAAACATCATCAAACTGTCCAAGTCACACCCTATAAAACTGCAACTTGATCAACATACAAACAATATAGATTGACAGTCAAAATGGCAACAAAGTGATTAAAGAACAAATCAAAATCTAGTCAATGAATTTCAAACCCACAAACAAATACATATTTGCAGATGAACCTAATTAATTAATGGAAGACGGCTAGAACCATTCAGAACACACTCCAAAATTCAACACCAATTATTATGCAAGAATATTACAGCCTATAATAGTGGAAGATAATCCTTTCACTCTCCTCCTTGGATAGTTGGATTACTATTTTAGAGTTGTGGGCAACTTTTTTTTTTTCTTTCCTTATATGAAGAACTCCATTGATAGGTATCTTCATAAAAAACCTCTCTAAACACTTTCCATTGGAAGCCTATTATTCAGCAATGTTGTTTGCATTATTCCACCATCTTTCTTTCCTTTTCTTACTTCCATTCCTCACTTCTGCACAAACCAACAGAATCAGCCCAGGCACATCCCTTACAGCAGGCAACAGATCATCATCATCATGGCTATCTCCATCCGGTGACTTCGCTTTTGGTTTCCATCCCATCCAAACCCAAGAAGGCTACATCTTAGCCATATGGTTCGACAAAATACCCGAAAAAACCATCACTTGGTCAGCCAATGGAGCCAATCCAGCTCAAAGCGGCTCGAAACTGAACCTAACTTCAGATGGCAGCCTTGTTCTTAGCTCCCCAAATGGCACTAATCTGTGGAGCTCCTCCTTAGTCAGTGGAGCCAGCTATGCAGCCATGCTTGACAGCGGAAATTTCGTGCTAAGAAACGCGAATTCCGATGATCTATGGCAGAGCTTCAGGTTCCCAACGGATACCCTTTTGCCTACACAAAACATGAGTGAAGGCTCTTCACTGATTTCGCGGCTTTCTGACACGAATTACTCGAGTGGAAGATTTCAGCTCAAGATGCAAGAGAGTGGGAATCTTGTGTTGTATACACTGAACTGGCCTCAAGAGACAACTGATTACTATAAGTATTACTGGACAGGAACCAATGGGAGTGGACAGCCTTTGGTTTTCAACGAATCCGGTTCGGTTTATGTTGAAACCATAAACAGGACAATAGTTGAGGTTTTCTCGGATCAAGAAGACGCGAAAGGATTATTCTACCAAAGGGTGATCTTGGAGTTTGATGGAGTTTTGAGGAAGTATGTCTATCCAAGAACATCGAATTCAACAGGAACGTCGAAATGGACACAGAAGGGCTTTGTGCCTCAAGATATATGCAATGCAATGCAGGGGATCATTGGAGGAGGAGCGTGCGGATTCAATAGCTATTGTCTGCTAATAGGAAGTGATCAAAGGCCGAATTGTCTGTGTCTACCGAGTTATACGTTGTTGGATCCAACGGATCAGATTGGAGGATGCAAGCTTAACTTTACTCTACAGAGTTGCAATGGAGATCCTCAAGAGAATGATGAGTTTGATCTTCAATTATTGGATTCGAAGGGATTTTGGGGATCAGACTATCAACAGCTTGATTCTGCATCAGAAGATTTATGCAAAGAGTCTTGCTTGTCCGATTGTTTTTGTGCAGCTGCTGTTTATGTTCCTAGTGACAACCGAAAATGCTTCAAGAAGAGGTTTCCTCTTTCTAATGGCCATTATGGGTCTGATGTCGATTCGAAAGCTTTTATCAAAGTAAGAGTTGGTAACTCAACTATAACAACTTCACCAAATGGAGGTGGAGTTGAAAAAGTGGAGGATGGTCATCAAACTCTTATTCTTGTTGGCTCATTTTTGCTTGGAGGCTTGGTGTTGTTAAACATTCTCTTCGTCGTTCTAGGAGCCTTTATAGCAAGGCTTTGCACTTATAGAAGAGAGCCAAGAGGTCAAGAAAGCCAAGATCTTATCACAGGAACAAGCATGAGAAGCTTCACCTATAGAGAGCTAGAGGAAGCCACACACGGATTCAAGGAATCCGTGGGTCAAGGTGCATTTGCCACGGTTTGCAAGGGATTGAATCCGTGGGTCAAGGTGCATTTGCCACGGTTTACAAGGGATTGCTTGATTCAGATGAAGGGAATGTTATCGCCGTCAAGAAGCTAAATGAGTCGGTGCAAGAAAGCCAAAGAGAGTTCGAGAGTGAGGTTAGAGCTATAGCCAAGACAGGGCACCGAAACTTAGTCCAACTCATTGGCTTTTGCAATGATGGGAAAAACCGGCTTTTAGTCTATGACTACATGCCAAATGGGTCCTTGGCCGACATACTCTTCAAAGATAAGAAGAAGCCAAGTTGGTTTAGGAGGACCCAATTTGCCTTTGAAATCGCAAGAGGGATAAACTACTTGCATGAAGAGTGTAGCATCCAAATCATTCATTGCGACATAAAGCCTCAAAATGTGCTCCTAGATTCCTCATTCACAGTGAGGATCTCGGATTTCGGGTTGGCAAAGCTTTTGAAGAAGGATCAGGCTCACACTTTGACCGGAGTTAGAGGCACCAAAGGCTATGTGGCTCCTGAATGGTTCAGGAGCATGCCGATTACTACAAAGGTGGATGTCTATAGCTACGGAGTTATGTTGTTGGAGATTGTTTGTTGTAGAAGGTGTTTTGTAGAGGATATTGAGGACGAGAGTCAAATGGTGTTGGCCGATTGGGCTTATGATTGTTACAAAGAAGGGGTGATTTATAGATTGGTGAAGGGCGACGATGAAGCGTTGGCTGACTTAGAGAAGGTCAAGAAGTTTGTAATGATTGCACTTTGGTGTGTCCAAGAGGATCCGTCGCATAGGCCGTCAATGAATAAAGTTGTTGAAATGATCAAAGGCGCGCTTGAGGAGTCGTCGCCTCCTGATTTGGCTTCTTATAATATCTCCTTCAATGAGGGCCATAGAAATTCAATGCCGTCCATAGTTGGGGACTTCAACAACATGTAAGTTTATCAAACTGATAAAGATCTTTGTAATGTGTGACCGATAAGTTCTTAAGTCTGTTTGACTAGTTTTTGAATTAGAATACATTTTCTTTTATGTTGTGATCACATTAGTGAATTGAAATAAATGTAAATGCTACTAGTTTTGTGAATAGGGGCGGACTCCTTGTTAAGATTAGGCTCCGTTCGGCAACTCAGTACTCATCGGTGTTGATGCTGATCTTGGATGCTGATATCAGATGATATATCAATTGCTTATTTTTCAAACAATCGGGATGTGTTCGGTAAACTGAATTGCTGATATTATAAGCAAGAGATGTAAAAAAGGGTATTTTGTGTGGATCCCACTTGCTTATATATTGGTATATAAGTTAACTTATTTGAAATAAGGTGGGGGATGCTGATTATTTTTACAACAGATAAATATCGGAAATAAGTACCTTATTTCAAATAAGCAAGTGTTGTCGAACACATAAAATGATGCTTATTTTTTTTAGATAAGTAACTGGGTACTTATAAGCAACTAAATAAATGTTGTCGAACGGAGCCTAAATACAGGGGTGGAACCAGGAATTTATTTTGACTTTTGAGGGGGCCAAATTTTGTCCGATGTAGCTAAAAAATTTTATTTTTCTAAAAAAATACCGAATATTGAAAAATATTAAAAAAACCTCAAGATTAAAATAAGTAACTAGAACTTTTTAAATCAAGGGGACTGCTTGTGGGAGTCGAAACATTGGTACTACATCACATCTTATTAATTAGTTGTCCGAAAATACTAGAATAACTATGCATTACGATATACAAATATTTTAATTAATATAACCTATTCTGTTGAAGGTCTCGGGTTCAATTACAATATGAAGATATGAAATTTAACAAAACATAGAAGTATTTTGACTATGCAAATGACATGTAAAAGTAGTTGTGCATATATCTAATCTTGAAACGTTCATAACATTTTGCTTGGATATCGGATTAGGGCGTATAATATATCAAATCGAAACTCTCAACGAAATGAATACATATACTAAGAAATTTTGGATTGGGGGGGACATGGCCACCTCCCGCCCCCATGTAGTTCCGCCACTGCCTGTTCTTGATAGTTAGGCCGGCTCGTACCACCTTGTCTGAAGTTGCTATGCACTCGATACAGTCGCCTGATATGTATGCATGTAATTCATTTGGCCCTAGGTAAAGAGCTTCACATAATTCATGAACAAGGCAGCGAAGATACCCATGTTGTTTGGATACTTCTCTTCAAGTCGTAACACCAACTGCTGAAATCACACAAAATTTAGCATGGTGACATACATATAGCACGAACAATATGTGCGAAGACAACCTCCGTGAGCTCCTGGGAACATGCGGTAATAATCCAAATATCAAATATGCATGCCAGTCCTTAATTTCACGAAGCAAGATACCATAAATACCTTAAGTTCAAGATTCAAGAAAGCCACAAAGTACCTCAAATTCAGTTAAAGCCAAGGCCATTTCAGGCTTATGAACCCTTGTAAAGATTTGGATGCAGCTTATGTAACTCTTGAGACTGATAGTGCGCGAAATAACCGCTAAATAATAAAGCGGTAATTAGCAAATATAAAAAATAAGAAGAAAAGAGAAAACACGCTGCGTTATGTATACGAGTCTAAAACATAGCATATGCATATGAGTTGGGAAAGAGTAAGTTAAATGGCCAGGTTTGCATGGATTAACAAAATGCACGAATGCAGGTTCGATTTCCCACTAGTCTCCTTGAGGTGAGGCAAATGTAAATCCCTTGTAAGAGCTCTCTGAGCCCTTGGGTCTTCCCTGTCCTCGGACTGGGGCGCCATCCCCTCACCCTAAATTTTTTCAGACAAAAAAAAAATGCATGAATGCATGCCTCTGATGATATAAGTGGTCCGGTCCATAAGCTTGGGCCATTAACTGTACAAATGAATGAACTTGGCCCAAATGACAAAATTGGACCCAACATATTCAAACGAATTGGCTTGTAAAGCTAATACTTCATGATCAAACACAATATGCATCCCACATCGATTGTATATACACAAGCAAGTAGATGGACAATACTATATTAGAAGGAGAATGTGTACATAAGAAGAACAACAAAGGTTCCAAACAACCCAAATTCAGGCTAGATAAAAAGAACAATAAAGGTGGATTATGAGGAGAGGAGGTGGATTATGGGGAGAAGAGTCCTAAGGCGTTGATTTTGGACCTTAAGACTCTTCTCCTCATAATCCACCTTACCTTCGCATTTACAAAGTACTAAACAATCCCCGTCCAATAAGTACTAAACAATCCCCGTCCAATAAAGGTTCCAAATATTCCGGTCCAATAAAGGTTCCAAACAATCCAATAAAGGTTCCAAACAATACAAAAAATTTACAAAGTACTAAACAATCCCCGTCCAATAAAGGTTCCAAACATTCCGGTCCAATAAAGGTTCCAAACAATCCAATAAAGGTTCCAAACAATGCAAAAATAAAGGTTCCAAACAATACAAGTTCAGCCTACAAAAGGACTAAACAACCCCCATCCAATAGAGTTTTAAGGCGTTTATTTTGGGTTTATCGTTAAAGACGTATATATTAATTAAAAAAAATAAAAAAGCAAAGTCGTAGCAGGGGATGTTTGCGATAAAAATATTCCGTCCATTCTAGAATCATCTAAAAACCCCAACGTATCTTTCACAATCTTGATTTCTTCTACGAGCAACCATCCAACGATTTTTTTCTGAGTGATTTTCTGCAAGTGAATTCTTCTACCTACGAGCAGCCATTCAACGATTTCTTCTGCGAGCAACTATTAAGTGAGCGTGATTTGTCCTGCGAGTGAATTCTTCTAATGGCTGAATTTTATGTCTCGCTAATTTGGATTAGGAGCAGTAGATTGAGTCTTCTTCTTCTAATAAAGGTTGTCCTATGAGCGGTTTCTTCTTCTCGCTCATTTTTCTTGTGAGAAGCGTTAATTTGTCTCTAATTTGTTCTGATAAAGGTAATTTGTCCAATTAATAATTTGGGTGTCTCGCTTTGTCCTGTGAATGATTTCTTCTTCTCAAAGAGAGTACTTCTTCTGATTGAGGTATCCTTCTTGTTTCCTCTTGTGGTTTTGTTGCGAAAATCTCTTTAGATAGATGTTAATTTGAGTATAGAGACTTCGGATCAATATTTTATGATGCCTCCTTTCAGATTCGGTCTTTCTAATGAACCAAAATTGTTCACTTATTTTTTTTTTGTGTTTGTCTGCATATCATTAAGAAGTCTTGCAGAATTTGCTCTGTTCATATTTTTGACTAAATGATGTTCTATTCTAGAAATATATTTAAAACTATTCTTATGTTGTATCAAATGTTTAATTGACAATTTGATTTATGCACTAGTAGTATTTGAACTATGCTGATAGCATGCATTCCTTATATGAAGGTGTCTTTGTTTTACAGGTTTCTATAGCAAACTCAGGATATGTTGTTGCCTTGTTGTAAAATGGAAATGAGTTGAATTTTTGAGTGAATATATTGAAGAGATGAACGTTCTCTTTCATTAGTATTCATTAAGGTTAATAAGGATTAATTAGTCAAGACTCGGGATGTTTTGTGTGTTCTTCTTTTTTCATATTGTTTAGTAGTCAAAATGATCATACACATCATTGAATAGTACTCAGCTTGGTGCATATTGTTGTTTGAATAATGCTTTTGTAGATTGGTTTTTTGACTCTCATTGTGCCATGTCATTCATACACACTTATTCTAGTAAGTGTCCTTTTATTTGTAAGATGCCACTATTGAGCAACTTCTACCAAAATTCCTTTCTCTATTGAAGGTTGAATTTCCTGATGTGCACTTGAATATTATCATCAAACTTGATCAAGTGAATCAGGTTTGTCTGCTGAAGCTGCTTTTGATTTACATGTGTAAATGATAAGTTAGTAATGTTTAATCATGCTAATCCCATGTGAATTGTTAGAATAATCATTAAATTCATGTGTGTAGAACATAAATTATGCTTATCCACTTCACAAATACATAGCAGGATAAGACTTCTCTTCTTGTCTTCATTTATTCAACAGCTAAGCAGTGAGTAAGTGACAATCTCTAGCTACTAAATGCCCTGCTATGTTTAGTACATGTCATTTATAGCTGTTGCACTTACTGTTTTCTTCTACTTGTATGATTTAAGCTTCTAAACAGTTACAAGTATATTGTGCCATTAAAATTCATCTTAATCTTATCACATGGAAAAATACTGCATATTTTTGTGCTTCTTGATGCCACTGTTATTGTGTGGATAAACAATACCTTGTATTAGATATCTCAGATGCAATTATGTGGAATGGCATGTAAATGAAATGATAGCATCATTATAAAAAATTATCATGCCAATGATTGTAATAGAATAAAAGCTCTGAGTATTTGAGATGAAAAAAAAGAAACAAATGTCTTGCAAAATGGTCTGATACAGTTTGCCCACTTTCAAGAAAGAGCATGATGAGTAGACAACCAAGCATGTATTATGTACATATTGTACTTCTGATATATAAGTTCATAACCTTGGCCATTTGAAGTTGATCTCATCTTGTCTTCTACCATTGACTGTTGAATTATATTTTT
Organism: Fallopia convolvulus; assembly: GCA_964016875.1. Classification (NCBI taxonomy): domain Eukaryota; kingdom Viridiplantae; phylum Streptophyta; class Magnoliopsida; order Caryophyllales; family Polygonaceae; genus Fallopia; species Fallopia convolvulus. The sequence continues at coordinate 57,297,778 of OZ024731.1, forward strand.
ATTACAATGTCCATCCAAGCCTAGAAACTGACTCTATAAACAACACTCGCTTAAATGCAGTGCCTTTCGAGAGCGATTAGGAACGAGAACCAAAAACTGCTAATGGCGGCATTGATGCGACTCTGCCCTAACTCGGACTCAGCTCCGACAGACCCGAGACGGCCTAGACTTTAGAGACCTCCTTGGATTAGGACTTAGTCTCATTTATGTTATTATTTCTATTTCCGTCATTTATATTTCCGTCATTTCCCTTTTAGGCGTGTGTCCATTCTTATAGTATGGGCTAGCCTTGTTATTTCCCTTTATAGCTAGTTTCCATTATTAGTATGTTGTCTTATTGGGCCAGGAGTCGTTGGGCTTTGTTTGCAGACAAACCCTAGGCGCCTCTCCCTTGCTAGACTAGGGTTTCGTGGTTCTCCTCTATATAAAGGAGCCACACCCCCATTGTAATTCTCACATCCAAAATGAATTAAGCCAGAGCTTTGAGTCGAGTTCCTCCTCCCCTTTGGCCCGGGCGTCACCCTATTCTTTTCCCGACCCCATATTCTCCTGGCCTACGTCAAACTAGACCCCCTTCTCAATCCTTTCACTTCACCTCTCATCTCAAAGTCTAGGCTTCGGCCTCAAACCTATCCGGTTACTATTTGTCGGAGAAGATCCGAACGTTTCGAGCCTAGATCCGCCCCTTGTGACCCTAGGGTCGCATCAATTGGTATCAGAGCGTCAAACGGTTCGAACGGTCCCTTCTCCTTCTCCACAAAAAAAAACTTCTTAGACCTACTCGACTCTTTCAATTGATTTTGGTGAAATTGCATCTTTGTCTTGCTAGTTACATGCTCTTAGTTGCTTTGTTTACCGATTTCTTACCCTTGAATCAGCCGAGCATATCCTCTTGTCGAATTCTACCCAGATTTCGACCACAAAAAAATTTCTTTTTCTGCATTTTTTTCCATAATATTGTAGGTCTTTTCGATACGAGTCCGGGCATATAAAATTCGCCCAAAACGGACGTCGTTTGCCCCTCCAAAAGGCCGAAAAACCAACCAGCAGCGCGCCAGCTTCGTGCCGTGGAGTCGAGTCCGCGCGAGTCCTCTCGTGCCAAGGTTGCAGCAGCCCGCGCCGAATCCGGAAACCCTAGATTTCGAGATTATTTTCGAGATCTCTTGGGTTATTTTCGGATACATATCTTGTTTTTTATTTTTATTTTTTATTTTTTCACTTTTGTTATGATTTTGTGAAGATCTTATCTTATAAAAGATCTTTTAGTTATTTTTCATTCTAGGTTAGTTTATATTTTCCGTTTTTAACGGGATCTTTCGGATTGTGAAAGATCTCGTAATATTGTAAAAAAAAAAAAAAAACGAAGGGTCGAGCCATGCCTTATCCGACCCACGTCGAAGCGAGGACGCTTCGAAGCTAAGCGGGGGAGAATGATGCGACTCTGCCCTAGCTCGAACCCAACTCCGACGGACCCGAGACGGCCTAGACCTTGGAGACCTCCTTGGATTAGGACTTAGTCTCATTTATGTTATTATTTCTATTTCCGTCATTTATATTTCCGTCATTTCCCTTTTAGGCGTGTGTCCATTCTTATAGTATGGGCTAGCCTTGTTATTTCCCTTTATAGCTAGTTTCCATTATTAGTATGTTGTCTTATTGGGCCAAGAGTCGTTGGTCTTTGTTTGCATACAAACCCTAGGCGCCTCTCCCTTGCTAGACTAGGGTTTCGTGGTTCTCCTCTATATAAAGGAGCCACACCCCATTGTAATTCTCACGTCCAAAATGAATTAAGCCAGAGCTTTGAGTCGAGTTCCTCCTCCCCTTTGGCCTGGGCGTCACCCTATTCTTTTTCCGACCCCATATTCTCCTGGCCTACATCAAACTAGGCCAGGAGAATTATTATATATGATATCTACCGTGAAGCAAATATGGTCGCGAATCGTCTTGCGTCGTTTGCTTTTTCGTTTCCCTTAGGTTTTCATGTAATGCTTGCCCCGCCTGAGGGGATTAATTTATTGTTGTTTGATGATTTTAGGGGTCGGGCTATCCCCCGTTTGCTGACTATTTAGCCCATTTTTTATTATTAGTAAAACGCCCCTCGATCAAAGGGCCGGAGAGTACCGTCTCTCCCTTCCTAAAAAAAAAAGACTTAATGTGCAAGATAGGATTTTCTCTATACATCATACAATATAAAATAATATCTAATAAAAATTACACAAAGGAATTTTCCATGGTCCCAACGTGAACCGGAGTAGGAGTTACGTTCTTCCAATTTCTAAGGTTGAATTGATCAAAATATGAACACGTTGCTGACTTAATAGATTTGACCTGTTGTGAACCGGAGTAGGAGTTACGTAAATAGATTTCTACCAAAAAAATAAAGAGATTTGACCTGTTGATTAGGGTTGTTAATTATCTACGCGTGACCGATTCATCCGCTTAACCCACCCGAAATAAACGGGTGAAAACTCTATCAAAGCGGATGATGGGTGGTTCGGGTGACAGGCGAAACGGGTTATGAGTCGGGTAGGGGTGAGATTTTATCACCCAATAACCCGTCCCAATAACCCAACTCATCAACCGACCCATCACCCGTTTCACCCAAACCACCCATATAACATGTTCAACCCATAATTTCTAATATGTATGGGCCTTTAAAATCACCCATATAACTCATTTCGGACTTTTTTTATAAATAAGCCTATTTATAACCCATTTTTGACACCATTTTGATATTTATTGCTTATGGGATTTGTTTTTGTTTACGTATGGATTATGGATATTTGTTTTAGTTTATGTATGACATTTTATTTATAAACATAAAATACAACGGTTATACAACGATTATACGGGTGAACGGGTCACCCATATAACCAGCGGGTGACGGGTGGTTTAGGTGACGGGTAGAACATTTCACAGGTGACGGATGGGTCGGGTGGGGCGTTTTACTGTTGATTTTTCATCCACTAGAATTATCATATATAATAATTCGATCTTCACATCCAAATTCAACATCAAATTTTCATCACTACCCACTTCAATTTTCTCTTCTTCACCAAATGCCTAATACATTTTCTAAGACCATTTGGTTCTTATGTCTTCTTCCTTTGGTCATTTCGGCTGATCAAAACACTCAAAACATAACTTTGGGCTCAACTCTTACAGCAGGAGACGAATCGGATTCGCCATGGATAAGTCCATCTGGCGATTTCGCTTTCGGTTTCCAACGGGTCGTCGCGGATGGAGAGTTCTTACTAGCAATTTGGTACAACAAGATACCGGAAAAAACTGTTACTTGGTCAGCCAACCGAGATGAGTTAGCTCAACAAGGCTCAAAGTTGCAACTAACTGGTGATGGGCTTGTTCTCAAAGATCCAAATGGCAATGCAACATTAATTACAACGGGTATGTTACCTATGTATATGAAGTACTAGATATCATGCTCGTGTTTCGCACGGGTCAAATTATATAGATTGTTATATTATTTTTATAAATTATAATATTATAAATAAAAATAATTATTGTATATTTTACTTTATAAAAATTAATACGTTGATTTTTTTTATTAAACTTGTAAGTTAGAAGACATGTGGTTTTGTGAAAAATATTTAGGATTGAATGTACAACCTGTAAAATGGAATTAAAATTTGGCACGAAATTCATCATGAAAAATGCATAATTTTATAACTTCAATATCTATTTATTTTTAAGAGCAAGTGAATAAGTTCTACAAATAAATATAACCACCTCCACTATATGTAAAGAAATGATATATTATAGATACTGCAATTTTATTAAATGACATAATATAGAATATATAATTAAAGAATTGTTAAATTATATACTAATTTGTATGTAGTTAAACTATATATCTCGATCATTGTGTTAATTAGAATGAGACTAACACGTATATTATTATAATGTTTTTTTAACTTTCTCATAAACTTGTAAATTTAATTTTGTAGTCTTAATGAATAATCAATTTTAAACATATTAGTCTTGGCCAACCTCATACTTTGAGACTAAAAGTAAGTTGTAAGATATATGTGGATTTGGATGCGGATGACACACATTTATCTTTACATAAGTCTAAAAACGTGAGAAACAAAAAGATATAGTTACACACATAAATGGATGAAGATACATTCAAATTAGACTAATATTAATGGAATTAAGGAAAGTGATTTCGATGGAAAAAAGAAAATGGACATATTACCCATTATGGGTATGGAGCTGATTTTCAAATTAAGGTTGGAGAATAATATGTCAATGATTTTGTTAAAAGGAAGATGAGCTAAATTATTTGTCATATAGTATTGCGAGATCCTTAGATACTCTCCCAACGTCAAGTCGGGGTAAGGGTGCGTACATATTGACCCCCAGATCCCGTTTTTATTGGGTTCCATCTGGTAGATGTTGTTTTTGTAGTATTGCAAGACCTTTAAAGTAATCAATGTTGAGCATGAACATCTGTCAATAAGAACTCGAAAAAGAAAAAATAACAAATTTTAAATAGTAAACAATAAAACAATTGATTCATTGTACAAAATAGCCCATCAGAGTTCTATCCTAAAACCAATTGGCAATAGGAGGAGTACTCCGCTGAGTTATATATTAGTCCAATTTACTCCCAACTTTCAGATATGGGACGGACATATTCTAACAATGTTTAATTATTTATCGCTCTATATATCCAATTCACATAACTCGTTACAAATAAGGCATTATCCTATTTTATCAACAGGCAGTGGAGTCGCCTTTGCATTTATGCTCAACACTGGAAACCTTGTTCTAAAAGATAAGAATGGTGATACACTTTGGCAAAGTTTCGACTGGCCAACGGATACAATTTTGCCTACACAACACATAAGTCATCGTAGTGGCCTACTTGCTCGGATATCTGACACCAATTACTCTTATGGAAGATTTAAGATCCTTCTGAATGTTGATGGGAATCTTTTATTTTACACATTGAACTGGCCACAACATTCACTTGTGTACTTCATATATTACACTACATCAACGGCAGGATACCAAATGGTGTTCAATCAATCTGGTCAGATATACGTTCAAGAAAAAAATGGAACCATAGCTTCTGTAGTTATTTCAGATTTGATGGATCCTACACAATATCTCTACCAAAGAGCAATATTAGAATTTGATGGAGTTTTCAGGAGATATGTCTATCCAAGGTCAAGTTCTGCAAATCAACCAATGAGTTGAATAATGCAAGATAATCAACCTCAAGATATTTGCAAAGTAATGAATGTTGAACAGGGAGGAGGAGCATGTGGTTTCAACAGCTATTGTCGAATAGGAGATGATCAAAAGCCCAAGTGTGGTTGTCCACCCGAGTATTCGTTCTTCGACGAAACTGATCATTTGGCGGGATGCAAGAGGGACTTCATTGCTCAAAGTTGCTCCAATGAACCACAAGAAAATGTTCACTTTAAGCTCCAAGAGATGGATTCTACTAGTTTTTCGGGTTTGGATACCGACAGCTTCCTTGGAATGTCAGAGATTGCTTGTCATGACTCTTGCTTGTCTGATTGTTTATGTGCTGCCACGGTCTTTAGTGACCAACAATGTTGGAAGAAGAGATTTCCTCTTTCTAATGGTTGGGTTGGGACTGATGTCGTAGGAAAGACTTTCATTAAAGTAGGAAATGGCAACTCGACGACAAATCTTGATCCAAATCAACCTGATGAAAAGGAGATGAAACATCAAGGGAAAAGCCTCATTGAATCAATTTTCTTAGGTAGTTCAGTTTTTCTCAACATCCTCCTCCTCACATTAGCAGTCTTTATAGCAACTTTGTGTAGGCGCAAAAGGAAAGAAACATGTAAAGAGAGCCAAGATATTGCAGGAAAAAGTATGAGAAACTTTAGTTACAATGAACTACAAGAAGCTACAAATGGATTCAAGGAAGTAATTGGTCAAGGGGCATTTGCAACCGTCTACAAAGGAACACTTGATGTAGAGCATGGAAAATTTGTGGCAGTTAAAAGACTAAATGATAGGGTTCAAGAGAACCAAAGAGAATTTGAATGTGAGGTCAAAGCCATAGCCATAACAAATCATCAGAACTTAGTTCAACTCATTGGATTTTGCAATGAGCAACAACATCGACTTCTAGTTTATGAGTACATGCCAAATGGCTCTATAGCCGACATTCTTTTCCAAGATCAAAGGCCAAATTGGTTCAGACGAATCAAGCTTGCATTTGATATAGCAAGAGGTTTAAACTACTTGCATGAAGAATGCAACATCCAGATCATACATTGTGATATAAAGCCACAAAATATTCTCTTAGATAACTCCTTTACGGCAAGGATCTCGGATTTTGGATTAGCAAAGCTTCTAAAGAAGGATCAGACTCACACTTTGACCGAGGTCAGGGGAACTAAAGGGTATGTCGCGCCTGAATGGTTTAGGAACATGCCAATTACTACAAAGGCGGATGTCTACAGCTTTGGAATTCTTTTGTTGGAGATCATTTGTTGTAGAAGGTGTTTTGTTGCAAAAATGGAGGATGAAAGCCAAATGGTGTTGGCCGATTGGGCTTTTGATTGTTGCAAAGAAGGGATAATTGATAAGTTGGTGGAAGGCGACATTGAAGCATTAATTGACATAAAGAAGGTCAAGAGATTGGTATTGATTGCATTATGTTGCATACAAGAGAATCCGTCTGATAGACCCTTCATGGATGAAGTTCTCCGAATGATCAAAGGAGAAATCTCGGAATCTCTTCCAAGGAAAATAGCCTCATATTTTACCTCTATGAATGATGGTGAAGGTGGTATAATGTCATTTAGTACATAAAGCTCATGATGCAGCACATAGAGGTTAATGACTCAATTACTCTCTTGGTCTTTGTTTATTCATTACCTATCTTAACTATGAAACATATTTTAGTGTATTTCTCATACAAACATTATGTTTGCCATGTATTTTTCCATATATTTCATCTAATTTTCGTTGTTAATTTATGCCTAATTTGTTATTCATTGTTATAGGCCCTTGATAAAGAATGGTGCGTGAAAGTTATCCAAGGGACCCTTGCCTCCACATTTGGCCTCCCTTATATCAACTCCATAAATTGTGTTTCTAGTTTTTCGTTAATCATTCATGTGTGCTTATGCAATTTATAGATTAGTCGAGAATGTTACTTGTTATGTTCCCTCTTGAAGCTTGTTTCCTCTAGGCTCTTGTGATGTAATTTACTTTATTCAAAATTGGTATAAAGCTTTTTTTGCATAAGTTGTTTATGAATATTGGTTGTGATTTAACTCCTTTACCTTTACCTTTACCACTAAGATTTTTTCATATGGTTCATTATGAATGAACTTGTTCGACATTAAGCTCACATGTCACAACACACAAAACGAGTAGCTGGCCAAGGCAAATTGTTGCAAAAAATGATTTATATGTGAAATGGATTAGATGAGAATGGGATCTCTCATGAAAAATGATAACAATGTATATATAGGAAAAAAATATGGATTATCATATATATATGAAATAGATTTTGTTCTTGTGAATTTCAACGGCTTATTTAGCGAATCAATGGCTTATTGTTATGAGTCTTGTAAAGTTGATTGTTTATGTGTAATGACAGTTCTTGATTGTGATTGTTGTAGGAAGAAAACAATTCTTCTATCTAGAAATGCTGGGGTTGTTGGACCTATTAGGGAGACGGGTTCACTTTTCGTGCGCAACATAAAAGCTTAATAGGGTTTCATCTAAAATCAATTGTTAATAGAAAGAGTAGCTCATTATCTTATAAATTGTTTTTTTTTCTCACAAATTTCGAATATGGGATTCATAATTATATCCTAACAATTTGAATCTCTCACAAGCTTGACGGGGCAGACCCAACCATAAGTCGAACCATCGGCTATTATACCACTTGTTACAGAAGAGACATGCCTAAGTACCAAGCCTAACATGTACATTTAATAAGATTTTATTCCAAAACCAACTAGCAATAGGAAGAAGTATCCCTTGACCTTATATACTCGGTTGTTATCTCAATAATTTTCAATGTGAAATTGATAATTGAAACCCATTGGATCAAAAACTTTCATCAAGATAAAAATCGGTAAGTCGTCCGTCAATCTAGAGCAAGATCAACCTAGGTGAACCACATATCTTACTATAGCCCTAATTGAATTAGCTTACTTGAATTTTTATTTGTATTGATGGCAATAGAAGTTCAATACCATTTATAGTTGATATAAATACACTTTTTCAAAAGGGTGTGTGAACGTTTTTTTTTTATACAAGGTAAAAATTAGGTGGCCTTCTTAACATAGGACCAACCTAAATCATCTAAGCGATCTTTAAAATTTCCATCACCAAAGGATGACGATTGTCCATCATGAGTTGTGGGTCTTGATTGTATTTGTTGCGTAAGAGCTCCATGTCTTCTTGATACAATGAAATCAGTTGCGTTATTTCCTTCTCTAAAGCAATGGTAAATGCGGAAGTCCTCGAAATATGCCAAGAAGCACCTAACATCTTCAATTACAACATGAATCTCCCAGGGTACTTCCCATGTGTTTTTAGACTATTTATAACTATAAGATTGTCCCCTTTAATAATTAATTTCCTAACTCCAAGATTAAAGGCTGTCGCCACTCCAGTCTAGAGAGCTAAAACCTCAGCCTGAAGTATGGAGGCGTCAACAATCCTTTGATTATCCATTTGGAGGATATTGCTATGACCATCTCGTAAAATATAGCCAGTAAAGGTTGCATTATTTTTTCCATTTAGAGCCATCAAAATTTACTTTTAAGAATTGCGGTGGGGGCTTCTTCCAAAACACTTAATATGATATGAATGCAAAATGATGTATGGACTTTGGTCGGGGATGTTACAGTTACTAACTAATCGCATTTGATTATCTTAATCCCCTATCTTGTAGTGCCCATTGTTGAGAGTATCCCACATGGGAAAAGTAAACTATCATTACCTATTATACAACCTAAGGAGTTACTCATTGTCATATGGTATTGGGTTGGAGTCTTACTAGGCCGTTACTACACAAACCCCAAATTATCGGCTCACCAAACTTTCACATGGTATTGGGCTTGGGTTTAGCGGTTGATAATGTTACACGACCCCCAAATTATCGGCCCACCAGACTTTCACATGGTATTGGTCTTGGGTTTAGCGGTTGATAATGTTATCCGCCCGTTATTTGGGTTGTGTTTGGCTATATAAGATTGAGATGTCACCACCTGTATTTGGGTTGTGTTTGGCTATATAAGATTGAGATGCCACCACCCGTTTTCAAGCATTTATTCATCCATCGGTATAGCCATAGGCCATAGACCATAGACATATTATGTCAAGGTCTCTCCGTTGATTCTAGGAGTAAATTTACACAGGAATTTTCCATGGTCCCAACGATCCGGAGTAGGAGTTACGTTAATGTACGTTTAATTGATCAAATATGAACATACGTACGTTGCTGACTTAATAGAGTTGACCCGTTGATTTTTCATCCATTGCATTGCCATTATAATTATCATATATGATAACTCGATCTTCACATCCAAACTCAACATCAAATTTTCATCACTACCCACTTCAATATATTTTCTCTTCTTCAACAATGGCTAATGCATTTTCTAACACCATTTGGTTCTTATGTCTTCTTCCTTTGCTCATTTCGGCTGATCAAAACACCCAAAACATAACTTTGGGCTCAACTCTTACAACAGGAGACGAATCGGATTCGCCATGGATAAGTCCATCTGGCGATTTCGCTTTTGGATTCCAACGGATGGCCGCGGATGGAGGCTTTTTACTAGCAATTTGGTACGATAAGATACCGGAAAAAACTGTTACTTGGTCAGCCAACCGAGATGAGCTAGCTCAACAAGGCTCAAAGTTGCAATTAACTGTTGATGGGCTTGTTCTCAAAGATCCAAATGGCAATGCAACATCAATTACAACAGGTATGTTACATATGTATATAAGATTTTTTTGGTGAATTTTCCCGTGATAAATCTCAAGCAATGTTGACCTCGAACGGAGAGGGGATGCTTAGCGTCTAAACAGCCTTAGGTGTTTTTAGACGGGTGTGTAGGCAGGCTGGAAGGTTAGGATGACTGCGACCTTCCAACGCTAGACGGACCAGAAAGAATTTTTAGAATAGCAGTGATCTCAAGAGCGGCCTAAGGAGCAAGGACACACATTTGACCATAATTTATAAAACATTTGTAATTAAGTAGCGAGGAGAAAAATAAAAAGAGTAAAAAAATACTATAAGAAGTATCACCATATAGAGAAGTTCGAACCAAAATCAAATTTATTTTTCTATTATTCAACTACTTACTAAGCTAGCATCTCTTACTGTTGTTTAGTACACAACCCATTAGTATATTGAAAAATAAGCCTCAATCCATAAACAATATTAGCAAAAAAATAACTAGGCCAGAGAGAGGTTAGCTTCCACCAAAATTAAATAATGTAAAGTTTCTTACTATTTTTTTTAACATTTTATTTTAGTTTTTGGTGTCTAACATTTTTTATAAAAGTATAAAGAATTGTGTGGCGTAAAAACCTGATTTGTGATTAACGTAAAAATGAGTTTATATACAAGACTCTATGCTAACCCTAATTACTAAATAAGGCAACAAGAATATTAGATATATTAAACAAAAGGTAAGCTAATATATACAATACACTCTAATACTCCCCCTCAAGTTGGATCATGGGGATCTTAAATGCCCAACTTGCCCAAAAGAAGATGAAACTATTTTGAGCTGAGGGCCTTAGTGAGTATATCCGCTGGCTGAAAACTTATACTGATATGAGAAGTGGAAATGGTGCCAGCAAGAAGAAGATCTCTAATAAAATAACAGTCAAGCTCAATGTGTTTGGTCCGATCGTGAAAAACTAGATTAGTATCAATGTGAAGAGCAACTTGACTATCACAAAACAAACACATAGGTGCAGTATGAGAGATGCCCAATGAACGAAGAAACTCTTTCAACCAGATAAGCTCACAACACTCGCTTGCCATGGCATGATATTCAGCTTCAATAGATGACCTGGAGACAGTGTGTTGTTTCTTCGTCTTCCAAGAAACCGGTAAAGAACCAAGCTGAACAAAGTACCCATTAACCAAACGACGCGTAAGAGGACATGTCGCATAATCAGAGTCACAATAAGCAGTAATAGCCAAACTTCCGGTGGAAAACAGGAAAACACCCTGACTAGGATGACCCTTAAGAAAACGCAGAACACTAATAGAAACATCCCAATGATCAATAGTAGGCTCTTGCATAAATTGAGCAAGAGTATGAACAACAAAACAAATCTTGGGACGCATAATAGAGAGCTAAATAAGACACCCAACCAACCACCTGTACCTATCAGGAGCCTTAAACAACGGTGCAGAAGAAAGTGCAAGCTTATGATTTTGTTCCATAGGGAACTCACACGGCTTGCTACCAAGCAAACCTGCCTCAGTCAAAATACCAAGAGTGTACTTCCGCTGAGTCAGAAACAAACCCTCAACAGAACGGGCTATCTCAATGCCAAGAAAATACTTAAGCAAACCGAGATCCTTCATGTGAAAACAGAAACTCAATTATGCTTTAAACTTAGCAATAGCAACAGAATCATTCCCAACAATAATGAGATCATCCACATAAACCAGAACATAAAGACATACACCAGAACGAGTATAGGAGAACAATGAGTAATCATAATGAGATTGAACGAAACCGAACATGCGCAGAGCAGTGGCAAGTTTAGCAAACCAGTTCCTAGGAGCCTGATGAAGTCCATACAAAGACCGGTTAAGACGAAAAAACTTGCTAGAAGCACTCGAAAAACCTGGAGGAGGACGCATATACACCTCCTCATGCAAATCGCCATGAAGAAAGGCATTATGCACGTCCATCTGATGCAACTCCCAATTACGCAGTGCATCAACTGCAAGAAAAGTACGAACAGAGACCATCTTGGCTACAAGAGAAAAAGTCTCCTTGTAGTCGATACCAGCCTTCTGATTATTACCCAAAATGACCAGTCTAGCCTTGTACCGCTCAACCGTACCATCAGACTTGTACTTAACCTTGTAAACTCACTTACATCCAATGGGCTTCTTTCCAGCAGGAATATCAGAAAGTGTCCAAGTACCATTGCGCTTCAACGCATCGATCTCAGCTTGCATAGCAGCCTGTCATAACGGATCAGAAGCAGCAACAAAAGAGGTAGGCTTTGGAATAGACTGAACAGCAGTAATAAAAGCAACATGGTCAGGCGAAAAATGTGAACAGTTAACATAATTAGCTATAGGATAGGATGTACCAGACGACCCACATGGTTGAGATGAAAGAGACGTCAGAGTTACAGAATTACGCACAGTGTTACAGATATAGCCTCTCAACTTCACGAATGGAGTCCGATCACGGGTAGAACGACGAATTTCTTGAACAACAATTGGAGATGATTGAACCCCACCTCCCCCATTAGTTGTCTGCATTGGGGCCACTGTGGTGCTAGGATTAGGGTTGACTTGAACAAATTTAGAAGAAGATTGAACCCCACTCCCCATTGACGTTTGTATGCGTTGGGGCATTTGTGGAGCTAAGGACGGGCTCTTAAACAGGGCCAGAAGGAGATTGAACCTCACTCCCCCTAACCTCTGTCTACAAAAGGGAAGATAGGTCATGGATATCATCAAAAATGGACGGATGTGATTCTGCACTAGGAAGTGCATTATCGGAAGGTTGTAATAAGGCTTGAAAAGAGAAATGTGTTTCATAAAATGTAACATCAGAAGATACAAAGCGATCATTAGTTTCTAAATCATAAAGTTTCCAACCTTTTTGACTTTTGGGATATCCCACAAAAATGCATTTCCTAGCCCTAGGTGCAAATTCATCAGAATTACGAGGCACAATTGAAGCAAAACATAAACATCCAAAAACACGTAAACGACCATAACAAGGAGGTCGCCCATTCAAAATCTCAAACGGAGTTTTGTTTTGAAGCAAAGGATTTGGAGTCCGATTTATTAAATAAGCAGCAGTTAAAATGCAATCACCCCAAAATTCCAATGGTAAATGAGCATGAAAGCGAAGAGCCCTAGCCACATTTAAAATGTGTCCATGCTTACGCTCAGCCCTACCATTCTGTTGAGGGGTACCAACATAAGAAGTCTGAAATTCAATCCCATTTTGATCAAAAAATGAACGCATCCAAGTAAATTCAGTTCCATTATCACTACGAAAGCATTTAACCTGCCTATTAAATTGACGAAGTGTCATAGCACAAAAATTTGCAAGCAAAGAATCAACTTCACTTTTATTAACCAAAAGATGAATCCAAACTCCTCTAGAGAAATCATCAACCAAAGTCAAAAAATAACGTACACCAGTAGTAGTAGGGGTCCTATAAGGGCCCCAAACATCATAGTGAACAATATCAAAACAGTTTTCAAAATACGACTGACTAATAGCAAAAACAGATCGAGTTTGCTTAGCCCTATGACAACTATCACAAGGGTCTAAGTGACCATTTATATTCACACTAGGTAACTGCTGAAGTACAGAAAGGGAAGGATGACCAATACGGAAATGCCAAAGGGTTGCAGAGTCGGCCTCAGTCCGTGAAGCAAGCGCTGATGAGATTGCCACACGTAGCTAGTAGACCCCATTTTGCTCTTCACCCACTCCAATCAAGGTCATGTAGTGCGATCCTGCAAAATACATCGCTTATCTGATGTCTCAACAACTGAGCACATGAAATCAAATTACACATCAATTGAGGTACAAATAACACATCATGAAGAACAAGACGATCACTGAAACGAACAATGCCAGACCGAGAAGCAGTAGTGGACGCCCTGTTAGGCAATAAAATAGTTGAATTATCAACTTTCCTCAAATTAGTAAGTAAAGACGAGTCTCCCGTCATATGCAAAGACGCGCCGGTATATATAATCCAATTAGAAAACATACCCGGAATATTACCCGACGTACCAAACTAAGATTGGAACATACTAACCAATTTATCAAATTGCAAATCTCACAACCCTGTGCCATCCTTGTCTACTGCTGTAAAATTGTTCATATTTCCCAATGACGAAGATGCCTCGCCTCCTTGAGCAGCATTAGCCTGCCCACGCCCGCGGGGCCTATCCACGCCTGCGTTCCGAGCCTACATTAGCACCAGCAGCGAGCTTTGCTTTGTGCGATGCGATCCGATCAGCGCTCCACCATGTTGGATACCCGATGATTTCAAAACACGATCGGGCCTCATGCCCAATTTGATTGCACTACGAGCATTGAGGGTGATTTTGCCCTCGTCTGTAATCGCCTTGCCCGAGGCCTGACTCATGTGAACCAGCGTCGGCACCAGCCCCTTCAAACCTTCGATCAGAACACTAGTTCTTCCCGGCTTGCGCAACAAAGGCGCCACCGTCAACTCGGGTGTCACGACCCGCGATCACTGTAAGCCCCCGCTCTTCCGCAACAACCATCGTGTAAGCCCTGCTCAATTTCGGTAGTACCCGTCGTCAAGTCCCATCAGAAATTGATGAATGCGCTCTTCCTTGCGCTCCTTCGTGATCTCATCATCCCATTTACACTCGCATTTACCGTAAGTGCATCGCCTCAAGCTCTCGTAGTTGGAAAATTCGTCCCAAATACGCTTCAAACAGCCCCAATAATCAAGCACACTCATGTCACTTTGAACGCATCGTGCAAGATCAGTTTTCAGTTGATGAACCCTCGGTCCATTCCTCGACCGAGAAACGTTTCTTCAAGTCCTCCCACAACTCCTTAGCTGTCTCATAATACATGATTGTGGATCGTACGGATTCCTCGATGGAATGGATTATCCACCCGACGAGAATGGAGTTGACGCTCCACCAATCGTCCATGCCATCCAAATCATCAGGCCTCATAAAGGTGCCATCAATCAAGCCGAGTTTCCGCTTTTCCCTAAACACATTGTGGATGCACAACTCCCACTCTTGGTAGTTGTCCCCCTTGAGAACGTCGGGACATATCTTCATTCCGGGATGATCCGACGGATGAAGGTAAAAAGGAGAATTAGGTTTTAGATTCTCCTCCTTTCCCGGCATGATTGCAACAGGCGATTAAAGACGAAGAAAGGATTGAAAGTGACCAAGAATCGGTGGAGTTCCGGCAAGGGAAGGGGTGGCGTGAAATCTGCAGCCCAAATTAGGTTTTGGATCGGAAATTTCTCCATTGCTCTAATACAATAAAGAATTGTGTGGCGTAAAAACCTGATATGTGATTAACGTAAAAACGAGTTTATATACAAGGCTCTATGCTAACCCTAATTACTAAACAAGGCAAAAAGAATATTACATATATTATATAAAAGGTAAGCTAATATATACAATACACTCTGCTGATAAAGTAAAGAGTATAAATCTTAGATAACTACATATGAAATAATGATACACATTAAAATTGGTGTATTATATGAATTTTTAGTCTATTTATATGGTGCCCACAATATGGAAAAGAAATGCAGTTTATAGAAGAATAATTATAAATCTTTAAAATAAATTTTAGATGACTATATATAAACATTAACATGTAATATATAAACTGTTAGTTTATTTATAAGTTGCACCAAGTAAGGAAGAGAATTAATGTAATTCTTGGATGAATAAGTATGACTGTATGAGCCATGGATGCCTAATATGAATATTAACATTTAATATATGAACTCCTATCGTTTCTATGATTCTGAAAGAGTATGGACTGCAAGATGAAGTTTTCAGAAATATAATTAAGTATGGACCTTAGATGACTAAACATGAAGAATTTGTAGCTTAAATAGAACTTCCAATGCAACGTTTGTGAACTTTAGTGGAATAATGCAAGATAGCAAGTTAAAAAAATGACCACAAAGATGTCAAAAAAAATGCATTAATTACCATATTACTCGCACATATCTGTCATTTTGTCTCTTCTAATTATGATTATCCATTTTCATAATCTAATAGCTCATATGTCCTGTTTTTTTTTTACCAAGAGATTGTTATGTACTTGATTACTTGAACCACCTAGGAATGGACCCAAGAATTAAAATTAAAATGGCCTAATTGACACTAAAAATTTTCGGATATGCTAAATAACCTTATTTTAACTAATTTATCACTAATATTAACTTATTTTTTACTTTTTTATAATTAAATTTACCCTATTTTTATTATTTTTTAGGGTAGGTTTCAGCCTACTCCAACCACCCGTTGGATCTGTCTCTACTCTCTAGAAACACCTATATATATATATGTATGCATGTATTATTTAAATTCCGTGAATAAAATACTATGAATCCACCTATATCTCACTTCATTATTAATAATAGAAAATTGTCTTTCTAATGATATATCTTATAAAATACTATGTATGCTTAATTGTTTTATCCTTTGTTGGAGCATTAAATTACGTATTACAAATAAGGCTTTATCCTATTTTGTCAACAGGCACTGGTACTGGTGTTGCTTTTGCATCCATGCTCAACACTGGAAACCTTGTTCTAGTAGATAAGAATGGTGATATAATTTGGCAAAGTTTCGACTGGCCAACGGATACACTTTTGCCTGCACAAATCATGAGCCAAGGCACTGCCCTAATTTCTCGGATTTCTGACACTAATTACTCTAGTGGAAGATTTAAGCTCTCTATGCAAGATGATGGGAATCTTGTGTCTTACACATTGAATTGGCCACAACATTCAATGGAGTACTCTCCATATTTCTCAACTGTAGGCATTGGATACCAAATGGTGTTCAATCAATCTGGTCAGATATACGTCGAAGAAAAAAAAGGAGCCATAGCTTCTGTAGTTATTTCAGATTCGATGGATCCTACACAAGATCTCTACCAAAGAGCAGTCTTAGAGTTTGATGGAGTTTTCAGGAGATATGTCTATCCAAGGTCAAGTTCCACAAATCAACTTGTCAATTGGATCATGCAAGATTATCAACCTCGAGATATTTGCAAGCAAATGAAGGTTAATGATGGAGGAGGAGCATGTGGTTTCAACAGCTATTGTCAAATAGGAGATGATCAAAAGCCCAAGTGTGGCTGTCCACCCGGGTATTCGTTCTTTGATGAAACTGATCACTTGGCGGGATGCAAGAGGGACTTCATTGCTCAAAGTTGCTCGGATGACCCGCGAGAAAATGATCACTTTGAGATCCAAGTGATGGATTCTACTGATTTTTGGGGTTCAGATTTTGAAGGCTTGAGAGGAATGTCAGAGATTGCTTGTCGCGACTCTTGCTTGTCTGATTGTTTATGTGCAGCAGCAGTCTTTTACGGCAAACATCAACATTGTTGGAAGAAGAGGTTTCCTCTTTCTAACGGTATGGTTGGAACTGATGTCATAGGAAAGACTTTCATTAAAGTAGGAAATGGAAACTCGACGAAAAATGTTGTTCCAAATCAACCTGATGAAAAAGAGATGAAACATCAACGAGTAAGCCTCATTGAATCAATTTTTTTAGGTGGTTCAGTTTTTCTCAACATCCTCATCCTCACATTAGCAGTCTTTACAGCAACTTTGTGTAGGCGTAAAAGGAAAGAAACATGTAAAGAGAACCAAGATATTGAAGGAACAAGTATGAGAAACTTTAGTTACAATGAACTACAAGAAGCTACAGATGGATTCAAGGAAGTAATTGGTCAAGGGGCATTTGCAACTGTCTATAAAGGAACACTTGATGTAGAGCATGGAAAATTTGTGGCAGTTAAAAGACTAAATGATAGGGTTCAAGAGAACCAAAGAGAATTTGAATGTGAGGTCAAAGCCATAGCCATAACAAATCATCAGAACTTAGTTCAACTCATTGGATTTTGCAATGAGCAACAACATCGACTTCTAGTTTATGACTACATGTCGAATGGCTCTATAGCCGACATTCTTTTCCAAGATCAAAGGCCAAATTGGTTCAGAAGAATCAAGCTTGCATTTGATATAGCAAGAGGTTTAAACTACTTGCATGAAGAATGCAACATCCAGATCATACATTGTGATATAAAGCCACAAAATATTCTCTTAGATAACTCCTTTACAGCAAGGATCTCGGATTTTGGATTAACAAAGCTTCTGAAGAAGGATCAGACTCACACTTTGACCAAGGTCAGGGGAACTAAAGGGTATGTCGCTCCTGAATGGTTTAGGAACATGCCAATTACTACAAAGGTGGATGTCTACAGCTTTGGAATTCTTTTGTTGGAGATCATTTGTTGTAGAAGATGTTTTGTTGCAAATCTGGAGGATGAGAGCCAAATGGTGTTGGCTGATTGGGCTTTTGATTGTTGCAAATAAGGGAGAATCGATAAGTTGGTGGAAGGCGACATTGAAGCATTAATTGACATAAACAAGGTCAAGAACTTGGTATTGATAGCATTATGTTGCATACAAGAGAATCCGACTCATAGACCCTCCATGGATGAAGTTCTCCAAATGATCAAAGGAGAAATCTCGGAATCTCTTCCAAGGAAACTAGTCTCATATTTTACCTCTATGAATGATGGTGAAGGTGGTGTATTGTCATTTAGTACCAAAAGCTCATGATGCAGCTCATAGAGGTTAATGACTTGATTATTCTCTTGGTCTTTGTTTTTATTCATTACCTATCTTAACTATGAAACATATTTTAGTGTGTTTCTCATACAAACTTTATGTTTGCCAAGTATTTTTTTCATATATTTCATCTAATTTACGTTGTTAATTTGTTATTAATTGATATAGGCCCTTGATAAAAGAATGGTGCGTGAAAGTTATCCAAGGAACCTCTACCTCCACATTTGGCAGCCCTTATAACAACTCCATAAATTGTGTTTCTAGTTTTCCGTTAATCATTCATGTGTTCTTATGTAATGTATACATTAGTTGAGAATGTTCTTTGTTATATGCCCCTCTTGAAACTTATTTTCCTATCCCTTGTGATGCAATTTACTTTATTCAAAATTTGCATAACGATTTTTTGTATAAATTGTTTATGAATTACAATATTGGTAGTGACTTAACTCCTTTACCTTTACCTTTACCACTACGATTTTTTCATATGGTGCATTATGAATGAACTTGTTCGACATTAAGCACACATGTGACAACACACAAAAAGAGTAGCTCACCAAGGCAAATTGCTGCAAAAAATGATAACAATGTGAAATGGATTACATGAGAACAGGAGCTCTCGTGAAAAATGATAACAATGTATATATATAAAAAAATATGGATTATCATATATATATATATATATATATATATATATATATATATATATATATATATGAAATAGAATTTGTTCTTGTGAATTTCTACAACTTATTTAGAGAATCAATGGCTTATTGTTATGAGTCTTGGAAAGTTGATTGTTTATGTGTAATGACAGTTCTTGATTGTGATTGTTGTTGGATGAAAATATTTCTTCTATCTAGAAAGGATGGGGTTGTGACCTATTAGGGAGATGAGTTCACTTTCCATACCCAACATAAAAAGCTTAATAGGGTTTCATCTAAAATCAATTGTTAATAAGAAGAGTAGATCTTTATCTTATAAATTGTTTTTTCTCAAAAAATTCGAATATGGGATTCATAATTATATCTTAACAATCTACCCCTCACTTATGAATCTCTCACAAGACTGACGAGGGCAGACCCAACCATTAAATCTTCAACCACTAGAATGATAATTTATATTAATGCACTATTAAATCTTGTTTTTATTAATGCACTATTAAATCTTCAACCACTATTAAAAGACCGCACGATCTTTTAATGGTTGGGGGAAGACCCAACCATTAAAAGACCGCGCGAGACAAGGACCGAGACAAGATGATAATTTAATGCTTGTTTTTATTAATGCACTATTAAATCTTCAACCACTAGAATTGCTTGAGTTAATGAATGTTGTTGGAATGTTAAGTAAATTAAATAGAGTAATGACCTATTTTAGAAAGTTTTACATTAAATAAGGGAAGAAATGACTTACATTATGAAACATCTTTTAGAGGTAGAAACGACTTACATTGCGAAACGGAGGGAGTAATAAATTTAGTGTGTGATTCAAGACATTCCAACCATATATAATTCATTGTTTTGACGCTCTTGGGTTCAATTACATTATGAAACTATGCAATCTAGCAAATGATAAAAATATTTTAATTAAGTAAATGACTTGTAAAAATAGTTTGTGTACCGTCAATTTTCAAATGCTCATAACTTTTTACTCGGGTGTCAGATTAAAGCGTATAATATATCAAATCGAAGCTCTCGACAAAAGAACATATATACTTACAAAGATTCGAGCCTATTTCGGGCCGCACAAGCCCATTTCATGCAAGCCCATTTTGCACAAGCCCATGTCAAGTCGATTTCGGGCCGTGCAAGCCCATTTACCGCACAGGCCCGTTTCGAGCTAGATGATTTTCCGATTTTCCAATCCCCTTTCCGTTTTCCATTTTTGCCCTTTCGCGCAATGATGTTTCGCGCGAAGGTTTGTTGCGCGTAAATTATGTGCACTTTTAAAAAAAATGAGTGTGCAAGTACCCAACGGTATTTATTCATCCATCGGTATAGCCATAGGTAGGGGTGTCATCGGGCGGGTCGGGTCGGGTCAATTCAATTTCGGGTAAGTTTGGAATCGTGTCAAATTCAGATATTTTGAAAATCGGGTCAAAATAGGTTGGATCATTTCGGGTCGGGTGATCAATTAATCGGGCAAAGTCGGGTTTCAGGTCATTCGGTTTTCGGTCCAACTTGATTTCCGATAAGTTTGGTTTCGGGTTTAGTCGGATTTCGAGTGAGTCGGGTTTCGGGTTTTTCGGATTTTGGGTGAATCGGATTTCGACTTTGGCCGAATTTCGTGTTAATATGATTTCGAGTAAGCTGGATTTTGATTCAAACCATATATCGAATGATTATTTTTTGTAGTTTAACTACTCTAGTGTCTAAATATTTAATGTAATATTTAATTTAAACATAATTATAATAAATATCCACTATTATTAATATTTTAAAACATAATGTAATTTTTGGATGGTTTCGGGTCGGGTAACTTCGGATTTTCGGATGGTTTCGGGTCGGGTACTTCGGATTTTCGAGTGACTTCGGGTCGGGTAGCATCGGATATCGGGTTGCATCAGGCTAGTCCATTCAAATATAATCGGTTTTGGGTTAATCTCGAGTTCGGGTTTTTTCGGATTTGGATCAAATCAGTTCGGGTCAAACATGTCTCGGGTATAAAACTTTTTATTATTTTCTCAGGTCAGATCGGGTTCGGAGTCGGGCGGGTCGAGCGTGTTTTTCGGATCGGGTCAAGTTTTGACAGCCCTAACCACAGGCCATAGTCAAATTACGTCAAGGTCTCCGTTGATTCTAGAAGTAAAATTACACATTGGAATTTTCCACGGTCCCAACGTGAACCGGAGTAGGAGTTACGTTAATTTTTCATACGTTGCTGACTTAATAGAGTTGACCCGTTGATTTTTCATCCATTGCATTATCATATATGATAACTCGATCTTCACATCCAAATTCAACATCAAATTTTCATCACTACCCAGTTCAATATATTTTCTCTTCTTCACCAATGGCTAATGCATTTTCTAAGACCATTTGGTTCTTATGTCTTCTTCCTTGGCTCATTTCGGCTGATCAAAACACCCAAAACATAACTTTGGGCTCAACTCTTACAGCAGGAGACGAATCGGAATCGCCATGGATAAGTCCATCTGGCGATTTTGCTTTTGGGTTCCAACGGATGGCCGCGGATGGAGGGTTCTTACTAGCAATTTGGTACAACAAGATACCGGAAAAAACTGTTACTTGGTCAGCCAACCGAGATGAGTTGGCTCAACAAGGCTCAAATTTGCAATTGACTGTTGATGGGCTTGTTCTCAAAGATCCAAATGGCAATGCAACATTTATTGCAACGGGTATGTTAGCTAGCTAATTACTCCCTCTATATAAATTTAATTGTTCTTTTAATATTTTATACATATATTAAGACAAGACCTAGTATTACCATCAGAGACGGATCTGGGGGAGGGTGTGGGTGGGCCAGTGCCCACCCTCCAATCTTGAATTTTTTTTATGGTCACTTGGGTAGTAGATTGAAAGTAGTAGAACATGTCATTTGTTGATAATTTGATATATTTTGTGCTCTTAATTTGAATTTGCTATGCTAATTAGGTTGAATTTAACTATTAATTTGATATGATAGCCTGATTTAGGATTAATTAAAACTTTGTGGTTGTCCATGATTTCGAGACCACTATTGCCCACTAACCTGGATTTGGGATTAATTAAAACTATCATGATTCAAGTGGATTGTGAGTTGATTTTGAATTTTTAGTAAATGGTTAATTGTGCCCCTCCTTCAATTTAGTTCTGCGTTCGTCACTGATTACCACATTACCCTTATAATCCACATACTTTATTTCTTGATATGTGTGTAAGCAATTAATTGAATGGGTTGTTTGAGGGTAAAATCGAATTTTTTTTAGATAAATAGGTAAAAAGACAAGTAGAATTAGACAACTAGTTAAGCTAGAAAGATAAATAGACTTATACGGAGGAAGTATATTATAACATATGACACGGGGCCCATTTGGAATCCCGAGACAATACATTAAAGTGAATTATTGTATACTCTCTTCGTTCTTATATGCCTAATGTGCATATATTAAAACATGTCTTATTCTTACTAAATTGTCCCTATTAAACTCATATTGGAAAACGATAAATGCATTTAAATGTGTCTTGTTTTTTGTTTGATAAATACAACTGGTAATGTTGGAAAAAAATTGGACAAAAATACCTAGAAAAACAAGTAGATCTAAATAAAAATTAGGCCTAGAAAGACAAGTAGAACTAAACGGATGGAGTATTAAAATCTTGCAGTAGTATATAGAATAATAAGCCTTGCATTTGTATCAGCTACAAACCTGATACAAAAAAATTTAAATCTAATTTTTCCTTTAAAAAATTTAGGGTTTTAAGAAATTCACAAGTTATTGCATTAGTATATAGAAACTTTATGGGTCATGGGTGAAGTTCTAAAACCTATAGTAATTTGGTGAACTCCAGGAAAAAATTAAAGAAAAAAATTAAAAATAAATTTAGTGAGAGAAAAATATCATCTTAACCATTGATATTTTATTGAACGGTTGACTGGTTGAGATCTTTATAACTCTATCAATAGAGTTATATTGCAACTCTATTGAAGCACATTCCATAAATAATATTAGTGAAAATATAAGTATGCCTAGGGAGGAGAGGTTAGCAACTGCCAAAATAATTATTAATAATGGAAACTGTTTTAATTATTCTTTCAATATTTTAACTTTTTTTAAAGTATAATAAAGTATCAACGTACCTTAGATGACTAGATTTGGCAATGGGTCGGGTCTTGGATGGATGAAACATTTCCAAATCCGACCTGTCTTATAATTAACCCCATCCAAACCCGACCCCACCCGGTGGGATGGGTCACCCTAATCCAATCCACCCTATACTTTCAGGTGGATCGGGTTAAATTTTGGGTTTAGCAAATGAATCAATACCACATTATTGAAAGGACTTAGCAAATCAACCAATAGCATCAGCAAGAACAGTATCAAGGATATTCTCCTCTTATGATTTTGATCTCACCCTCAAACTAAACTACAACCATTCATTTTGTAACTATGTCAACAGTTTCATAACACAAATTTAAAGCCTTGTTTACTAATACCCAGCTATACTACACTCCACACAGAAATTCAAACCATAAAATATACATATCATTCAATCAACCTACTAATTCTAAGTCCTATATATTATGATTGTAATAAACCATGCTATGTACACTCTATTGCCATGCCT
Source organism: Fallopia convolvulus (assembly GCA_964016875.1). Taxonomy (NCBI): domain Eukaryota; kingdom Viridiplantae; phylum Streptophyta; class Magnoliopsida; order Caryophyllales; family Polygonaceae; genus Fallopia; species Fallopia convolvulus. Next base: position 57,321,666 of record OZ024731.1, read on the forward strand.
AAATATTATACATACAAAAATATGCTTAAAAATATATTTAAGTATTAATAAATTTCGGGTCGGGTGATGGGTCGGGTGATGAATCAGTGACGGGTAGATGAACCTTGCACCCGAATCTGACCTGACCCATCACCCGTTACGCCCAAATTCGTTTTTTTCCCTTTTTTCATCGGGTTTTCACCCGTTTTTTCGAGTCGGATACATCGGGTATCCGTCGGATCCGGGTGAAATTTTCATGCCTATAGATGACTATATATGAATAACGACATGTCATATATTAAAATTAATGTGTATTACATGAATCCTTATTTTATTTATACTAGATGGTTTTGCCCATCCGTTGGACGGGGTCATTTTTTTATGTTAGTTGTTAATTAATTTAAGCAAAATGGAAGCAAGAAGTGTTAATATAGGAGAAAAATATTACCTATATTACTTCTTCAAATGTGTGTGCAAGCTGGCTCTCAAGATGAAAGCACAACTAGTTGTTGACTACCTGTTAGCTTCTAAGAATAGATGAAAGGTACACAGTGGCGGATCCAGGATTACTTGGAAGGGGGCAGGTTTTCACAGTTATGTCTTGACTTTATCCAATAAAAGAGTGTTAAATTCGGTTCAACTAATATGTGCCTATGGGTACACAATAAAAATGCTAACTTTGAAAATTATTTTTAAACTATTCCTAAAATTAGAATTAAAAAATCCTTTAAAAAATAAAATTTAACAAATAATAACAAAATTCGTGAAAAATTAACCTTATTACAAAAAAATAAAGAGTTCAACTAATATGTGATCATGAATACATACTAACAAACTAACTTTAAAAATTAATTCAATACTATTACCTAAACTGAAATAGATCAACCCTTTTTAAAAAAAATTAATATTAACAAACAATCATCATACATACTAAGTCTAGTATATTTATTAAAACCATGGACACATATTAAAAAATCCAAAAAGAATGATATGAAAAGAATGTAGGAGAGATTGAAATGTTACAAACTTATTCATTATGTACATGTCAGATCATGAATTAGTAACTGAGAAGGGGAGTGACATTGATCCACAAAAAACTCAGCAAACTCTTGAAATAGCAGAAGCGAATTTGAGGACCAATAAAGTTGAACAAAAATACTAGCGAACAAAATCCGATTATATTATCAATGAAAACATTTCACCTACTACTACATAATTGTGCTAACCAATAACCAAACGAACTCACTGGACCTTTTTCAAAACTAATCCTATTATTGTCAAAAAAATTATATGTAAAATGTACTTAACTACCTATAGTGGGTTGGACCAACCCATTGGTGATTTTTTTAAAGGCTGAAAAATAAATCTCTTTCAAGTTAAACGGTGTCGTTTAACATTTCTTCTCCAAATCATTATCTTTCCGCCTGCCTGCAATAACCGATCGACGGCATACCACGCTAACCTTTTGAGTTCTGAACCTCGTTCGTGTATATTTCCTCGCCTCGCGCAGCCTGCAGTGCACGCCCCGCTCCACTACTTCCTCACTACTCTCCGGCGAGATAGGAGGCGGCCGCCCACCCATGCCCCCTAGATCCGTCACTGAAGGTACATGCTTTGGAGGCTAGGACTATATATATACTGCAAAGGATACTAGCAGTTAGAAAGGTGAAAGATTGACTAATTTATATGCTAGCTATTACAACATTAAAGAAGGAAGTTTAAAAGAATGTTATCATGACATTAAAGAAGGAAGTTCACATGACCATATGAAAATTAGAAGCTCAAATGAGTACTATTAAAATATCAATTGTAGATTTGATCATTGAGGAATAATTTTATATGTTGTATAGAATGATAGATGAGACATAATACAGAAAAGAAATGCAATTTACAGAAAAATAATTATAAACCTTTAGAGAAACTTTAGATGAACATTAAATGATATAGTAGCATTAACATTATGGAATAAAATGTAGTACTCAGATGAATAAGTATGAATGATAGATGATTATATAAAAGGTTATCAGGATCGGGATTCTAGGTTGGATCGTTTGGGGTCTTTTGGATCGGATCGCTGAATCGTAAGATTTTACATTATAACTAAAAGTTTTTATATTTTATTATATATGAAGTAAGAAAATAATAAACCTTATTAATTTAATTATTAAAAATGTTGTAGGATGGACTAGTCAACTATTTTAATGGAAATGATACGTTAATCGTAAAATTATTAATAATATATAGTTAAAATTATCATTTTATAGGATCGTTAGAATAGTTTGTAGGATCGTTAGAATCATTTATACAATCGTTAAAATCGTATGTAAAGTCGGGATCGGATCAAGATTGTATTCTAAATCATTTAAGATCCTACTCCAATAAGATCATACTTGGAATCGTGGATCATTTTACGTGTTATGGATCGTAGAATCACTAGAATCGTACAATCGGATCGGGATTCTGATAACATTGATTATATATATTTGTAGTGTTTCTGTGGTTATTAGAGTATGTAACATAAGATAAAGTTTTCAGGAATAGTTATCATATTTCTGTTTACCATAAGCTAGAGTATTATGTTTAATCGTTTCTCTCTCTAATTATCCAATTCACATAACTCATTACAAATAATAAGGCATTATCCTATCTTATCAACAGGCAGTAAAGTGGCCTTTACATCTATGCTCAACACTGGAAACCTTGTTCTAGTAGATAAGAATGGTGATATAATTTGGCAAAGTTTCGACCAGCCAACGGATACAATTTTGCCTACACAAATCTTAAGTAAACGCACTGGCCTACTTGCTCGGATTTCTGACACCAATTACTCTTCTGGAAGATTTAAGCTCTTTATGAATGGCAGTGGGAATCTTTTATTATGCACATTGAATTGGCCACAATACTTCATATATTACAGTACATCAACTGTAGGATACCAAATGGTGTTCAATCAATCTGGTCAGATATACGTTGAAGAAAAAAATGGAACCGTGGCTTCTCTAGTTATTTCAGATTTGATGGATCCTACACAATATCTCTACCAAAGAGCAATCTTTGAGTTTGATGGAGTTTTCAGGAGATATGTCTATCCAAGGTCAAGTTCTGCAAATCAACCCAAGAGTTGGATAATGCAAGATTATCAACCTCAAGATATTTGCAAGCTAATGAATGCTAAATATGGAGGAGGAGCATGTGGTTTCAACAGCTATTGTGGAATAGGAGATGATCAAAAGCCCAAGTGTGGTTGTCCGCCCGGGTATTCGTTCTTTGACGAAACTGATCACCTGGCGGGATGCAAGAGGGACTTCATTGATCAAAGTTGCTCGGATGAGCCGCGAGAAAATAACCACTTTGAGCTTCAAGAGATGAATTCTACTAATTTTTGGGGTTCGGATTCCGAAAGCTTCCTTGGAATATCGGAGATTGCTTGTCGCGACTCTTGCTTGTCTGATTGCTTATGTGCGGCGGTGTTCTTTAGTGGCCAACAATGTTCGAAGAAGAGGTTTCCACTTTCTAATGGTTGGGTTGGGACTGGTGTCGTAGGAAAGACTTTCATTAAAGTAGGAAATGCAAACTCGACAACAAATCTTGATCCAAATCAACCTAATGAAAAAGAGATGAAACATCAAGGGATAAGCCTCATTGAATCAATTTTCTTAGGAAGTTCAGTTTTTCTCAACATCCTCCTCGTCACATTGGCAGTATTTATAGCAACTTTGTGTAGGCGCAAAAGGAAAGAAACACGTAAAGAGAGCCAAGATATTGCAGGAACAAGTATGAGAAAATTCAGTTACAACGAACTACAAGAAGCTACGGATGGATTCAAGGAAGTAATTGGTCAAGGAGCATTTTCAACTGTCTATAAAGGAACACTTGATGTAGAGCATGGCAGATTTGTGGCAGTTAAAAGACTAAATGATAGGGTTCAAGAGAACCAAAGAGAATTTGAATGTGAGGTCAAAGCCATAGCCATAACAAATCATCAAAACTTAGTTCAACTCATAGGATTTTGCAATGAGCAACAACATCAACTTCTAGTTTATGACTACATGTCGAATGGCTCTATAGCTGACATTCTTTTCCAAGACCAAAGGCCAAATTGGTTCAGAAGAATCAAGCTCGCATTTGATACAGCAAGAGGTTTAAACTACTTGCATGAAGAATGCAACACCCAGATAATACATTGTGATATAAAGCCACAAAATATTCTCTTAGATAACTCCTTTACAACAAGGATCTCGGATTTTGGATTAGCAAAGCTTTTGAAGAAGGATCAGACTCACACCTTGACAAAGGTTAGGGGAACTAAAGGGTATGTCGCGCCTGAATGGTTTAGGAACATGCCAATTACTACAAAGGTGGATGTCTATAGCTATGGAATTCTTTTGTTGGAGATCATTTGTTGTAGAAGGTGTTTTCTAGCAAAAATGGAGGATGAGAGCCAAATGGTGTTGGCTGATTGGGCTTTTGATTGTTGCAAAGAAGGGAGAATCGATAAGTTGGTGGAAGGTGACATTGAAGCATTAATTGACATAAAGAAGGTCAAGAAATTGGTATTGATTGCATTATGTTGCATACAAGAGAATCCGTCTGATAGACCCTCCATGGATGAAGTTCTCCGGATGATCAAAGGAGAAATCTCGGAATCTCTTACAAGGAAACTAGCCTCATATTTTACCTTTATGAATGATGGTGAAGGTGGTGTAATGTCATTTAGTACCGAAAGCTCATGATGCAACACATAGAGGTTAATGACTCAATTACTCTCTTGGTCTTTGTTTATTCATTACCTATCTTAACTATGAAACATATTTTAGTGTATTTCTCATACAAACTTTATGTTTGCTAAGTATTTTTCCATATAAATTTTATCTAATTTGCGTTGTCAATTTATTCCTAATTTGTTATTCATTTTTATAGGCCCTTGATAAAGAATGGTGCGTGAAAGTTATCCAAGGGACCTCTTCCTCCACATTTGGCCTCCCTTATATCAACAACATAAATTGTGTTTCTAGTTGAGAATGTTTTTTGTTATGTTCCCCTCTTGAAGCTTGTTCCCCCTGGCCCTTGTGATGTAATTTACTTTATTCAAAATTGGCATAAAGCTTTTTTGCATTAATTCTTTATCAATTACAATATTTGTAGTGATTTAACTCTTTTACCTTTACCACTAAGATTTTTTCATATGCTTCACTATGAAAGAACTCGTTCGACATTAAGCTCACATGTCACAACACACAAAAGAGTAGCTCATCAAGGCAAACTGTTGCAAAAAAATGATAACAATGTGAAATGGATTAGATGAGAATAAGCTCTCTCATGAAAAATGATAACAATGTATATATAGGGAAAAAATATGGATTGTCATATATATATAGAGAGAGAGAGCAATATCAACCTAGGTGAATCACATATCTTATTATTGATGAAACCGAGATGACGGCTACGCTACGAGACAAGAAACAAGATTATTATATTTGAGTGCAAACACTTGCTCCTTTATTTATGATTTTTCCGTGGTAGCGAGGTTACAAACCTACGAGGTTGATGTACAACTTTGAGAATCACACCTAGACCTCCTACAAGGTTCCGAGATCGCACCTAATGTTGCAAGGTCGATTCTAGGGCGAAGTAGATTTGAGGATATGATGTAGGGAGTTTTGTGAGTTTCTGTAGTGAGGTTTTAGGCGTGAGCGAGGTCCCTGCGCGACTTTGGGGTCTTTCTGTGGGTTTCTCCTATCTGTAGCGAGGTCTTTTGACGATGTTCCTATCACGTCGATCTTTAACAAGCAAGAGGGTTCTTGAGTTCAAGTGGTTTTTCGACCCCTTCTTCCTACGAGGTTCTTCTCTATTTATAGAGAATCGGGGGGCCGAGTTTAGGCCAATGTTCGATGTGGGATGCTCGAAATAAGGGTTTTTGATTGGTCCATGAGTGAGGTCACTTGTGATTGGTTTGGGAGTGAGGTTGCTGGTGATTGGTTCGGGAGTGAGGTCGCTTGTGATTGGTCCGAGCGGGCGGGCGTATTAGTAGAGTCGGTGACGAGGTCGAGACCTCGTCCCGGGATGTTTGAGAGACCTCGCATCCGTCGGGAGTTTTGTTTTTAAATAACCAAGCATGGACGTGGGTCCCTAATTTGCCTATGGGGGTCCTTCTAGGCCCACTTTTTGCTTTTACTGTTTTGGACATCATCAATTATAGTCCTATTTGAATCAGCTTACTTGAATTTTCGTTTATATTGATGGCCATAGAAGTTCAATTTCGTTTATAGTTGATATAAATAAACTTTTTCAAAAGGGTGTGTGACCGTGTTTTTTGTATACAAGGTAAAAATTAGGTGGCCTTCCTAACATTGGACCAACCTAATTAAATCATCTAAGTGGACGATCTTTAAAAATTCCATCACCAAAGGATGACGATTTCTCATCATGAGTTACGGGTCTTGATTGTAGTTGTTGCTTAAGAGCTTCATGTCATAATTTCTTGATGCAATGAAATCAGTTGCCTTATTTCCTTCTCTAAAGCAATGGGAAATGCGGATTTTCTCGAAATATGCCAGAAAGCGCCTAACATCTTCAATTACAACATGAATCTCCCACGGTACTTCCCATGTGTTTTTCAGACTATTTATAACTGTAAGATTGTCCCCTTCAATATATAATTTCCTAACTCCAAGATTAAATGTTGCCACCACTCCATTCCAGAGAGCTAAAACCTCTTCCTGAAGCATGGAGGCATCACCAATCCTTTGATTATCCATTTGGAGGATATTGTTTTGACCATCTCGTAAAATATAGCCAATAAAGGTTGCATTATTCTCCATTTAGAGCAATCAAAATTTAGTTTCAAGAATTTCGGTGGGGGCTTCTTCCAAAATACTTTTTTGTCTTTCTTTTGTCGACTAGAACTTTTTAATTCTAAGGTTGTCGTTTTCCAGCACATAAAGGCGTTAAACGCTCCCTGCAAAATTTCATTTGTATTATTTATAGAACCATTGTAAAAGAGTATAATGTTACATAAATCCCAAAATGTTCCACCATATAAAACAGAAAAGGTCAATTTTGGTGAACCTTTTTTAGATTAGAAATGTTTGTTTGAAAATAATCAATTATAACAAAAAGTTGGACTTTGTGTGTTAAGGAGTCTGGAGGCATTTGCAAAGATTTTTCGAGTATAATTCCAATGGAAGAAGAGGTGATTAAGAATTGGTATATTCATTTCATAACATAGGAACATTAGCCAATCGAGATGTTTGTAAGTCAAGGCGGAATCCACTTGGATACGGTTTCCCGATCGGAGATCCATGGAAGCTATTTGAGTTGAATCAGTCTTTTCGGGAAAAGCCCTGCCCTTTTCCTTCGTATGTCCTCCCAATTTCTTGAACTTGTCATCTTCATCTAGTTCTTTACAAAGTATACATTGTGAAGGTAAACGATTGTAGTGCCTATTTAGCCTTTCGGTAGTGGGAAGGGAGTTAGTTAACGCTTTCTAGATGATTTTTTTTGTGTGTGGTAATTTCATTTTCCAAATCCTAGAGCATTAGCATCAGATTTAACCGAGAAGATTCCTATAGAGGAAGGGGACCATATTAGGGTATCTTCTAGGTTATGGATATGAAGTTTTATTTGAATAATGTGAAGAACAATATCTTGAGGTAGAATCATACTAAGTAAGTTGATATTCCAAGTTCTTTGATTTGTTATAAAGTTTATCACTTGGATATTAATGTCACCATCAACATAATGATCCAAAAGGGTTTTATTTCCACCCCATAAGTCGGATCAAAAATTTATGGAGACACCATTACCGTCACCGACTGCCATGTTAAATTTTTCCAGAATGGACAATAATCTACCAAACAGCCAAGATGAGGCCTTTTTCTCCACTGTGAGAATGTCATGGATCCCCAATTATTTTTTATTAATTATTTTTACCCAAACATTGGTAGGTTTCTTTACCATTTTCCATAAAAATTTCATTTTTAGTTAGATGTTGGTAACTTGAGCGGACTGCAAACCAAGCCCCCCCCCCCCCTACATCATATTTACTAGTGCAGATACGATCCCAACAAATGAGGGGGTGGTAGTCATATTTTTCCATTTTATTCCAAAATAAATCCTTATTGACTTTATCAATATCATTCCAAACTCCTTTGGGTAATAGAAAACTTTACTTTTAAGATAATATTTGCTTAAATAAGGATCGATCTTCCTACTTGGGATAAAGTGTTTGCTTTGCATTTAGGTAATTGTTTTTTTTAATGGAGTCCATAGAATCTTGAAAGCATTTATTGCAAACCCTTCCACGGATGATCATACACCCTTAAACAAAGGCCCCTTGAAGTGGATGAATAATCTTAGGCATTAGTGGTTTAAGCCTATCTGCTATGATTTTGGAGATTATTTTATAGTTATTATTACAAAGGCTTATGGGAAGGAAACAGTTGAGGAACAACGTGTGTTCTACCTTTGGAATTAATGAGATGAAAAAATGATTGATTTGTTTTAAAATTTATCCTGTGTGGAAAAAAGATTTAACAACACTCGCAACCGAATTTTCAATGATGGACCAATATTTTTGGAAAAGTCAACTAGAAACCCATCAAGACAAGTCGTTTTATCCCTTGCAAGCTCAACGATAACATTTTGTTATCTAAATTAAGGACGGTTGGGCTTGTAACTTCTTATTGTCTTCATACGAGAATTGTGTGGGAATGACTTCTAGGTCTTGTTGATCAGTACTATTGATATGCTCTGCATCAAATGTCATTAGCCATCCTTAGTTTAGAATTTTTTAATGAATTTTTTAATGGACCTTATTTTGGTAATATTTTGTATTATGTGATGCTAGATTGATGTGGTTTACTTTTGCTCTTTTCTTCCAATATTTGTGTTGAAATTCAAGCAATCATGTATGTTTTCTGGTATGGATTTCTGGACTCTTCTACATGATGTTGCAATACAGTTGGTGGAATATTTTTATTTTGCAATTGTGATAGTTTGATTTCAGATTTCTTTAATTGCTCAAAAATATTATTTGTGTTTGATCTACTCCAAGTTTTTACATATTTTTTAAAAGCTGCAATTTTTTTGGAGTTTATACATATAGGATCCATTGAACTTATATTACCTCACTTTTTTACTAGTTTTTAAAAATCAAGCCTAGTACTAATCCTAGTCTAAAAAAGAGACTTAAACAAACAAGGTCACACACACAAGTAGTAGTAGTAGTAGTAGTAGTAGTAGTAGTAGTAGTAGTAGTAGTAGTAGTAGTAGTAGTAGTAGTAGTAGTAGTAGTAGTAGTAGTAGTAGTAGTAATAATAATAACATACTTGTTCAGGTGCGAATGGGCACCCAAGTGCGAAATAAGAAAGAACAAGAGCCATTGGATCAAGAAAAATCAAAGGCGCTGATCATTTCACTTAAAAGGGGAAAAAAGCCCGCACGGGAGAATTTTTGGCGAATTATTCGCGTTTTTTTGAAAAAAAACGGAAATAGGACACGCACCCAGATTGTTCATAAAAAATGTGGGTTTGTTCATCAATATTGTGGATTTGTTCATCAATACTGTGGATTTGTTCATCAATAATGTGAATTTGTTCATCAACACTGTGACATATTTGTTCATTGGTTTTGGCATATTTGTTCATCGGTTTGTGCATATTTTTTCATCGATATGCACAAACCGATGAACAAATATGTCACAGTGTTGATGAACAAATCCACATTATTGATGAACAAATCCATAGTATTGATGAACAAATCCACATTATTAATGAACAAACCCACATTTTTTATGAACAATCTGGGTGTGTGTCCTATTTCCGTTTTTTTTCAAAAATATGCAAATAATTCGCCAAAATATCGCCCGTGCCAACTTTTTACCCTTTTTAAGTGAATTGATCAGCGCCTTTGATTTTTCTTGATCCAATGGCTCTTGTTCTTTCTTATTTCGCACATGGGTGCCCATTCGCACCCGAACCAGTCTCCAATTATTATTACTAATATTATTAGTAGTAGTAGTAGTACTAGGATTAGTACTTTAGGTCTCTTGTGTGTGTGACCTTGTTTGTTTAAGTCTCTTTTTTAGACTTCTTGTGGACTAGGGTAGAATCAGGGGTGCGGATTTTGCTCCGACACCTCTATATAACTTATCGAGTGGTATGGCTTTTTGCCCTCTCTTCGCTCGGTACTTGGATCATGATCTCGTAGTCGCTCCTCCTTTTGAGGGGGTCTACTACACCCTAGCTAGGTGTCGGAACCTCGTTCCTTTAAGTGGATCGGCCTTCGTAGCCCCCACACCTAAAAATCTTCACTTGAAGTGCAAATGTTTTATGACCTAAATAAGATAAGTGCCTTAAGCGCAAACTTAATGAACTTAGGATGGTCGAGTACAAATTGGAGGGACCATCCTTAATCCCAACTCTGAAGAATCGTCCTTCCAATCTGAATGATTATTAAAGTTTTGCTAGGCAGGGTTGAGTGCTTGAGCGCCATTACGGTCACCTCCCCTACCTGGGGCTCCGGATTTGATAAGGTTGGTTGAGGTCCGATAAGTCGAGGGAAGTTTTTGAAACTTGTTGTGCAATAATTATAAGTTCCTAACATTATCCTTGACTCAAAGGAGCTACTATTTTCATAGTCTCCTTTTCCAAGCAAAACCTCTCAACCTTCTTTTATCACTTCAAAACGTTCTTCCCTTACCACATAAAAGCGCCACTCAAACTTTATCTTGTTCGCTATCTTTTTCTCATCTCTCTACAAAGTTGGTTGTCATCATACACCCATACTTTGAGATTTTATGTTCCTACTTGTTTAGTCTCTTTAGACTAACCGTTTTCTACTCTGCTTTTTGCCTGATATTTCATGCTTCTCGCAGAAATCCCAGGTACTAGGGACAGCTTATCAAAGGGTGGAAGAGGAGAGAAGTGAAGATGTCATAGGGAGGAGATTCCAATTCTGCACCACATGTTCTCTTCGCCTTCAAGTTTAATGTCATTTTCCTTTTGATCAGACTTGACGTACTTTCCGCTGCTTTTCATTTTGAGACACTCTACTACTTTAACTTTATGTTTGTAAGGATTATGTTTATCTCATCACTTGTTGATGGAACGTTTGTATTTCGAGCATTTTAAGTTTTCGCTTTTACATTAGTATTGTTGTTATTATTAGCCGTGGGCGACCTTGGACGGGAATAATCTGAGGTCAGTGGCGATAATACCCAATATTGAAAAATAGGGGTGTTACAGAATCAACATTATAAACACATAGAATCAATGAGCTCATATCTTTATATACCATGTGTTTATTTTTATGTACTAAGTTCATTTTTATATACAAGTGTACTTACTTATCAACCTAATATAATTTCACTCAAAACAGAGTCTGAAGGGTCCAAATGCACACACTCTTACTCCAAAAAAATCAACAAGATATTTACGAAAGCATATTAATACATAAGTGTCCTTTACTTCTTTTTGTAACATCCCCGATTTTTCATACCGGAATGCTACTCGGTAGTGGACCTCACGTGGGTCCACTTAAGCTAGTCTGACAACAAATTCACAATATGGATCTTGCAACAAAGGCACGACGAGAAAATAAGGAAAACATCCAACTCGGATATTACTAAAATAGGATTCAAAACCATGTATGCACAACTCTCCATATACAAACAACCCAAACCAGCTCTTTGAAACAACCACTTACTTTCACAAGTGCTAAAACGAATACTCAAGCCAAATCAAAACAATAACCTTGTACAACAACTCGACACATCCTATGACACGCCACGTCGAGTTGACCCACCATTATCTTGGAAGAGTTTCCTTGAAGCTTATTTCACATATGTTCGAATCCTAAAAAAATCAACGCTCCGAAGGGTTAGTTAACAATTTCAATATGTACTAAATAGTAAACACAATATACAGTAGCAAAATCAATTTATTAAAACACATAATAAGAATAGTAATAGAATATCTCACATATAATATATTCACAACAACAGACAAGCGCACAACAACTCTTATAATCATAAGAAGCATATAATATTACTTAAAGTCCTACAACGCATAATAATAATAATATATTTGTTCACTTTAGTATCACCTCACTCATCTTTCGCATCAATAATAGTTCAATACCAACTCATCCATTCTCATTCAGCAACATCATTTCATCTCTACATCAGGTCAACCAAATTCCACATCAACTCTTAATTATCAATATAAAGTTTATAGTAATAAAAAATATCCTCTTGTGAACGGCGGCATCAACTCGACCGTTTATCCGAACCACTAGGTGAACGGCGGCATAAACTCTACCGATCATCCGAACCACCTATCACCCATAATATTCCTTCTTACCTCTGGTCAAGCCTCCACTGGAGCACTCTCCAAAACATTTTATTATTGATTTTAAAGGGGCTCTCATTGTCATACGACTAAGCTAGGGATGTCTCCCTCCTTACCGATCATCTCATAGGCATCGTCGCACCGGTAGATGCCAAGTTTATAAATCGAATAACATACGACATATTAATCATCTAGTAGTATATCTTTAAAAATAACAATTTACTCACACATGGATGTATAACAAGATACGGGGATGAATCCCAAAATAAGGCTCTACACATCTTATCTACACATCCAGCACACCTCAAAATTGATAAACTAAGTAAGTCTAGGCGACTTACCTCTTGATTTGAAATTTCAACTCTTGAATAGAACACGGACTTGTCAGAATGATTTCAAAGATGAAAGGGGTGTTCCTTTAATGGCTTAAGCACCAAAAGACAACTACTTAGAGAACGGTTTGCTCTAACACTCGAAAGGCACGTTGGTTGTTCCAAATCAAGACTCCTCACCAATTTTTAAGAAGAAGAAAGACAAGATGGTGATGGTGGACGAAAATAAAGGGAGGAAGAGGGTGAAAATGAGAGGAAGGGAGGAATGATCAAATATGAAAGGGAGGGGTCGCTTTATATATAGAAGAAATGGAAGAAGACAAATTCAATTCAGCTTGTATAAGAGATAAAGATCATGACACACAAATCTAGAAGATATAGCACGAATATTAAGAAAGAAAAATAAGCATGGCACACAGATCTAGAAGATAAGATAGCATGACACGAATATTGAGGAAGATAGATAAGCATGACACACATATCTAGAAGATAAGATAACATGGCATAGATATTGAGGAAGAAAGATAAGCATAGCACACATATCTAGAAGATAAGATAACGTGGCACAAGAAAGATAAGCATATCACACAAATCTATAAGATAAGATAACACGACACGAATATCTAAGAATACGGATGAGATCAAAACTCTTACAAGTTTATCTTCATTCCATTAAGAAACGGGATTTCTTAACAACTAAGAAACGAACTAATGGATAACTTTGACAACTAGATAACTTTTAATATATGAAGCTTTGTAAAAACGAGGTTATCCGAGATTACTTAATAGCTAAGCAATCCCGGCACGACTTTCGAGAAACTCTAAAATATTAAAATATCCCCGAATATTACACTTTTAGCATTTGAGCTATTATCTCTCGATTCTTCTGGACTTGTTACCATTAATTTGATATGTTTAAAATACATTAGCATGCTTGTATGTGGGTCATGTAGTCTTAAAATGTGACAAATTTTATCGAAATATACTATCATTTCTATTGAAAATGAGCTTCGAGCCGGAAATACAAGAGCTGCAAAAGCAAAATTCTATGTAGTAGTAATCGTCCAAACATCTACAATTGTGGGAGTTGCATTATCATCTCTAGTCATCACAAAAACAGATTATTTCCCCATCATGTTCGCAAATGATCTTGAAGTAATAAGAGAGATTTTCAAGCACGGTTATTACCTCGCGATAAACATTCTAATCAACAACATTCAATCAATTCTCCACGGTAAATGTTTCTCATGAAAATTCACTTGTATATATTTATGAGTACACGCAACAACATGCAACATCAATCCAGTGTTAGCCCACCTCAGGCGGGATCTCGGGGTCATAATGTACACATTCTTACCCCAATATAAAATCGAGAAGGTGTATGAAGACGACCCAAGTATTATAATTATCCGGAAGACTTAAGAAAAACTAAAATTAAGTTATGTGACAATGATAACTAAATCTAGTACACTATATATGTTTATTAAATGTTTTGTGGTATGTATCAATTGCAAGAATAGTTGGTGATGGATGGCAAGTCGATCATTGTAGCGGTTATAAACATAGGTTGTTACTATGTGATCGGCCTATCCGTAGGGATGTTACTTGCATTCAAAGGCGACTATGGTGTTAGTATGTGTTGGATGCATGGCAAGTCATGTATGAGCACATTTCTTATTTTCAAACTAAATGCAACACACTATTTTTGTTGACATGTTAGTACTACTATAAATAAGAACATCAAAACATACTATTTTTGCAGGGTTGTTCAAGTGATTGCATGCATTTAGGTGTTAGTTTAAGTGCATTTTTTATGTTTAAGTTTTAGGAAGTTGCGTGCATTTTGCTTATTTTTTATAGTTTTTGCACTTCGGTGTCTACTCTTGTGCTTTCGTGTTTTAGGTCATTTTGAGGAGCAATGATTAGTTAAGTTGAAGGATTCAAGATTGGAGGTATTCAAGTGTCTCTTCAAGGATATCTAAACCACTTCTGATGATCATTAAGGTCCAAGAAGTTGTAGAAACAAAACGCTTAAATTCAAGCCATGCATTGGAGTTGTTGTTTCGACGCCACTTTCTTGTGACACTTCGATTGGGCCACTTTCTTGTGACACTTCGTTTGCGAGCTGAATTTGGTATCATTGGAAAGCTAACTCGAAGAGCTACAATTCATATTTTTACTACAAGCTCAAATTCCAAATCTAAGTGGGTCAATACCGCCTCCGAAAGTATCGTCAGAATGTTGTCAGGAGAAGATCCACCACCGCGAATCCCAATTCCGCTCTAGTGGAATCCATCATCAGTGCGATCCGAGACGGGGATTTTATCTATCTTTTAATATTTTGTTTCCTTTCTTTTAGTTCGTGTTTTTGAGTTGGCTATTTAAGTCGTGTTTCAGACTTTGTTTGGACAGGGAGACCTAATTTCTATTATTCCACTTAGACTTTTGTATTCTATTTATGAAGAGCTAAACTCCTTTGATTCCATTCAAGTTGAACCTTTCGGATTCAAGTGTATTGTGAGATTCTTTCTCAAGTCTATTCCTTACATGTTATTTCAATTCTCTTAGGTATAATTAATATTGATTGTATTGATTTCTTCTTGATTGATCACCACCTTGTTGAAATTGATACTCTTTATTGCTATATCTAGGTTTTCTCGTAGTAAAACCAAATATTTGTAGCAATTCAATTGGTTTAGGACTCGTTGGACTAAAACTATTGAGAAAGAGATTTGAATGCGTGTTTAATTGTTTGACTCATTGGAATTCAATTGCATGTATCCTGCTTATCCTTGTTTTTATTGCTAATGTCCATGTGATTCATGATCGTTTCATGTGTTATTTGGATATTAAGTTTGCATGTCTCGTTGTCATGTTTTATATCTGATCATGATAGGAATAATCAAAGAGAATAACTTGTTTGAATCAATGATCAATAACTTGATGATGGAAGTGGATACTTGAATAAGATTGTTTTCCCTAATTAAATACAAACTCATCTTTCTGTGCTTGCTTTGTTTGCTTGAATTCCCTAGTTTTAGAATTACAATCCAAAATCACCCTTGTGTTACTTTTTTGAGTTGATAATAATAACTACTTGGGATACAAGTGTCTCTTGGATTAGACCCTCACTTACCAGTTATACTAGTTGAGTAATTAGGGATTTATTTTTTATTTGACATCAATGACTTTCAGCCAGTCAGCAAGCTGAAGACCGCGTGCAATCATTGAGCGCGACGACATTTGTGTTTATGAGCATCCACCTCCATGTACTCGTTATAATGTCATGTAACTCTACTTTTTTCATTTCTCGATCTCTTTGGTTTTCTCATTTCCAATCAAGCCTAGTGAGATTGATCACTTTTTTCATTTCTCTCTTTGGTTTTCTCAATACAGTTTATTTCTAATTACATGTACCTTATATACCTTTAGTTTTCTCATTCCCAACACGTTTTTCTCTCTCCATATACAGTTACACATATACCCCTTTCAATAAAAATTACATATTTACCCCTCATTTTTTCTCAAGACACGCCCCTTGTTAACATTTTATTATAATTCTGATGCCACAAACCCCAATTTGGTACCGTTGTGGATGCTCTAATGATTCAAAAGCAGTCATGCCATTGAAAATATTGTTGTAGAATGATATCTGAAGAACCATTATGTAAAGACAGAATAGAATATTTAAATAAAAATAGTTAACATGTGCGTAGCACGGACATACATTTCTAGTTTAGACGGTAAATTTAGAATACTTTGGATAAAATATGTAAAAAGACAAATAAGACCGAACATAAAATCAAGACTAGAAAGACAAATAGAACTTACCAGAAAGAGCTATTCGGTGTGATCAAATTAACATCATAAGTAAAATAGAGGATAAAATGCCTATTTTATTCCTTTTTTTCTTAGGTTTTTTTATAGTTCCCAACCTTCAATTATTTCTTGTGGTCCATAAGAAGTACTTAGGCCATTTATTTTGGTCGGAGTACTTAGGCCATTGTAAAAGAGAGAGGCAGGGAGAGATACAACGGTGGTAATAGTTACTAGCTAATCGCATTTGATTATCATAATCCCCTATCTTGAAGTGTCCATTGTTGAGAGTATCTCAAATGGGAAAATAAAACTATCATTGCCTACTATATAATCGAAGGAGTTACTCCACTCATTGTCATATGGTATTGGGTTGGAATCTCACTAGGCTTGTATGCTAGGCCCGTTACCGCACGACCCCCAAATTATCGGTCCACCAGACTTTCATATGGTATTAGAGCTCACGATCTGGTCTTGGGCTCGTTTCCTGGCTTGCTTGGGCTTGGGTCTAGCGGTTGATAATGTTACCCGCCTGTTTCGTTTGTTCAAAGTGACAACTGGGCTAGGCCAATTGCACTTACGGGGGGTGTCAAGAATACTATTCTCACAACTGAAAGGTAGGATGGAACTCATTAGACCTATGTATTGGATTAAATGTCCTAATGATGACATATTTGTCTAGTTTACAAGTATTTATTCATCCATCGGTATAGCCATAGGCCATAGGCCATAGGCAAATTACGTCAAGGTCTCCGTTGATTCTAGAAGTAAAATTACACAGGAATTTTCCATGGTCCTAACGTAAACAGGAGTACGAGTTACGTTCTTCCAATTTTCTAATGTTGAATTGATCAATTTTCTAATGGTGAAAGTGAGTTTTTTTTGCCTTCTTGCTGACTTAGTAGAGTTGACCCGTTGATTTTTCATCCATTGCATTGCCATTATAATTATCATATATGATAACTCGATCTTCACATCCAAACTCAACATCAAATTTTCATCACTACCCACTTCAATATATTTTCTCTTCTTCAACAATGGCTAATGCATTTTCTAACACCATTTGGTTCTTATGTCTTCTTCCTTGGCTCATTTCGGCTGATCAAAACACCCAAAACATAACTTTGGGCTCAACTCTTACAACAGGAGACGAATCGGATTCGCCATGGATAAGTCCATCTGGCGATTTCGCTTTTGGGTTCCAACGGATGGCCGCGGATGGAGGGTTCTTACTAGCAATTTGGTACAATAAGATACCGGAAAAAACTGTTACTTGGTCAGCCAACCGAGATGAGTTAGCTCAACAAGGCTCAAAGTTGCAATTAACTGTTGATGGGCTTGTTCTCAAAGATCCAAATGGCAATGCAACATCAATTACAACAGGTATGTTACATATGTATATAAGATTATTTTGGTGAATTTTCCCGTGATAGATCTCACGCAATGTTCTAAAAATCATTAGGCGGACCCCAGGCGGAGAGGGAATACCTAGCGCCTAGATGACCTGAACGGTTGCTTAGGCGATCCTAGATGGGTGCTTAGGCTGGCTAGAAGGCTAGACGGACTGTGACCTTACAACGCCTAGACGGGCTAGAAGGAGTTTTTAGAATAGTGATCTTGGAGGTGGCCTAAGAACACCCACATTGGAGGCTCTCACAAGGTCCCTCATATTTAAAAAAAAAACAAGGAAATAAAAATTAATGCAAGATAGAAAGTAAAAAAATGACCACAAGAAGTCCAAAAAATGCATTGATTACCCTATTACTCGCACATATTCATTTTGTCTCTTCTAATTATGATCATCCATTTTCATAATCTAATAGCCCATATTTTTCCTATTTTCATACCATGAGAGTGTTATGTACTTAAACCACATCTATATAGGCTCAAAACATATACACCCTCTCGAATTTGTGCAAATTTGTCAGATGAATACTCCATCTTTGATTCGGACCTATTGAATACTTGAACTTCTATATTTTAACCTATTGAACACCTGATCGCGGACGTGGCGATGTGCGTGTAAATCAAACGCCAATGGGCGAGTGAAATCTTATTCTCTTGGTTGACATGGCATTAAATAACTTAATATAAAAAAAAAAGAAAAAATATATTTTTTTTATTTTCTTCTTTCTCGATATTTTTCTTACCCCTCTCATTGGATCTAGTTGTTCCGTCCCGATGGTTCGAGTTCGTCTTTCCGTCCAGATACATAAACTTCTCCGAGCTCGTGGTTCCGTCCCGACTCTCTCTAGATCTGGTCCGTGGTTCCGTCCCGACACTCTATGAATCTGAATTATTTCTTTGAGTTTGTGGTTTGTCCCGACTTTCTCTAAGTTCTTGCTTTGCCGGCGGTGACGAATCCGAATTCGTTCTCCTATTCTGTCGTTTCATCCCGACTCTCTCTGGATCTGGTTCTAGTGAATGACCAATTTGAAGTTTATTTCTAGTGAATGACCAATTTGTGAATTACATATGTGTACAGTCGTTCCCATTTTCAAGTTTAATGTCTCTTCAATGGAGGGTGAAGGAGATTGAAGACCCTCCCGATTTTCACCATCTCCAAAATTAATATCGAAATCTATTTAATGTCTGGGGAAAGCCTTATGCAGATTCACCTTCCCCAACCCTTGAAATCTTTGCCAAATTCCTGGCTTTCTCTTCTCCTAATTCCTTCTCTGTAAAATCACTAGGTAAACAATGGGGGTAAATAATGTAGTATGTTTGTGAATTAGTAGAAAGAAAAAGAAATCCGGCTTTGAAATTCTAGACTTGCAAGTTTGATTAATTAGCCTTCAAAACCTAGTTTGAAATTTAGTTCGGTCTTGTTCATCAATTTGCAGCTTTGTTGTTTTTTGTTTTGGTCGAGAGATCTACAATTGTGTTAATGGTGATTTCTCCTCTTTTTTATTTTTTCTTTTAATAAAATAATTCAATTCCTTATTTTAAATTTAAGTGGCATGATGTGGCATATTATTTAGAGCATATCCTTTCCACGTCATCACGCGTGCAGTATACACAAACATACACTCCTCGAACAGGTGTTCAATAGGCTAGAATATACAAGTTTAGGTATTCAATAGATCTGAATCAAAGGTGGGTGTCTATCTGACCAATCTGCACAAGTTCGAGGGGCTATATATATATATATGCATGTATTATTTAGATTCCATGAAGAAAATAATATGGATCCACCTATATCTCACTTCATTATTAATAATAGAAAATTATCTTTTTATAATATATTTTATATTTTAACTGTTTTATCCTTTGTTGGAGCATTAAAATACTTATTACAAATAAGGCTTTATCCTATTTTGTCAACAGGCACTGGTACTGGTGTTGCTTTTGCATCCATGCTCAACACTGGAAACCTTGTTCTAGTAGATAAGAATGGTGATACACTTTGGCAAAGTTTCGACTGGCCAACGGATACACTTTTGCCTACACAAATCATGAGCCAAGGCACTGCCCTAATTTCTCGGATTTCTGACACTAATTACTCTAGTGGAAGATTTAAGCTCTCTATGCAAGATGATGGGAATCTTGTATCTTACACATTGAATTGGCCACAACATTCAATTCAGTACTTTCCATATTTCTCTACATCAACTGTAGGCATTGGATACCAAATGGTGTTCAATCAATCTGGCCAGATATACGTTGAAGAAAAAAATAGAACCATAGCTTCTCTACTTATTTCAAATTTGATGGATCCTACACAAGATCTCTACCAAAGAACAATCTTAGAGTTTGATGGAGTTTTCAGGCGATATATCTATCCAAGGTCAAGTTCTACAAATCAACCTGTCAATTGGATCATGCAAGATTATCAACCTCAAGATATTTGCAAGGAAATGAATGTTCAAGATGGAGGAGGAGCATGTGGTTTCAACAGCTATTGTGAAATAGGAGATGATCAAAAGCCCAAGTGTGGTTGTCCACCCGGGTATTCGTTCTTTGACGAAATTGATCACCTGGCAGGATGCAAGAGGGACTTCATTGCTCAAAGTTGCTCGGATGAGCCGCGAGAAAATGATCACTTTGAGCTCCAAGAGATGGATTCTACTAATTTTTGGGGTTCAGATTCCGAAAGCTTCATTGGAATATCAGAGATTGCTTGTCGCGACTCTTGCTTGTCTGATTGTTTATGTGCGGCGGTGGTCTTTAATGGCCAACAATGCTGGAAGAAGAGGTTTCCTCTTTCTAATGGTTGGGTTGGGACTGATGCCGTAGGAAAGACTTTCATTAAAGTAGGAAATAGCAACTCGACGATAAATGTTGATCCAAATCAACCCGCTGAAAAAGAGATGAAACATCAAGGAATAGGCCTCATTGGATCAATTTTCCTTGGTAGTTCAGTTTTTCTCACCATCCTCCTCCTCACTCTAGCAGTCTTTATAGCAACTTTGTGTGGGCGTAAGAGGAAAGAAACAAGTAAAGAGCACCAAGGTATTGCAGGAACAATTATGAGAAACTTTAGTTACAATGAACTACAAGAAGCTACAGATGGATTCAAGGAAGTAATTGGTCAAGGGGCATTTGCAACCGTCTATAAAGGATCACTTGATCTAGAACAAGGTAAATTTGTGGCAGTTAAAAAACTCAACGATCCGCTTCAAGAGAACCAAAGAGAATTTGAATGTGAGGTCAAAGCCATAGCTAGAATAGGTCATCGGAATTTAGTCCAACTCATAGGATTCTGCAATGAGCAGAAACACCGACTTCTAGTTTATGAGTACATGCCAAATGGCTCTATAGCCGACATTCTTTTCCATGATCGAAGGCCAAATTGGTTCAGAAGAATCAAGCTTGCTTTTGATACGGCAAGAGGTTTAAATTACTTGCATGAAGAATGCAACATCCAAATCATACATTGTGATATAAAGCCGCAAAATGTTCTCTTAGATGACTCCTTCACGGCAAGGATCTCAGATTTCGGACTGGCGAAGCTTTTGAAGAAGGATCAGACTCACACTTTGACCAATGTTAGGGGAACCAAAGGGTATGTCGCACCCGAATGGTTTAGGAACATGCCAATTACTACAAAGGTGGATGTCTATAGCTATGGAATTTTATTGTTGGAGATTATTTGTTGCAGAAGGTGTTTTGTAGCGGAAATGGAGGATGAGAGGCAAAAGGTGTTGGCTGATTGGGCTTTTGATTGTTGCAAAGAAGGGAGAATCGATAAGTTGGTGGAAGGCGACATTGAAGCACTAATTGACATCAAGAAAGTCAAGAAATTTGTCTTGATTGCATTATGTTGCATCCAAGAGAATCCATATGATAGACCCTCCATGGATGAAGTTGTCCAAATGATCAAAGGAGAAATCTCGGAAGCTCTTCCAAGGAAACTAGCCTCATATTTTACCTCTATGAACAATGGTGAAGGGAATGTAATGTCATTCAATACTGAAATCTCATGATGCAACTCAAAGAGGTTAGTGACTCAATAATTTTCTTGTTCTTTGTTTAATCATTATCTATCTCAACTACATAACATATTTAGTGTATGTTTCATCTAATTTGCATTGATGTATGTTTCTTTTGTGATTCATTGTTATAGGCCCTTGATTAAAAAAAATGGTGTGAAAATTATCCAAGGAACCTCTAACTCCAGATTTGGCCTCCCTTTTAACAACTTATGGAAGGTGTTTCTAGTTTTCTGTTAATCGTTCATGTGTGCTTCTGCAATGTATACATTAGCTGAGAATGTTGTTTGTTATGTACCCCTCTTGAAGGTTGTTTCCCCTTGTGATGTATTGAACTTGAATTGGTATAAATCTTTTTTTCAAGAACTGTTTATCAATTATTCAAGTGAAATGAATGCAAGTATGTAGTGATTCACCTCCTTTACTTTTACTACTACACAGATTTTTTTCATATGGTTAACTATGAATGCACTCATTCGACGTTGATTATTTTGGGTATCTATCAAGTCTCACTAGCCTAACTGGTGCATAATCACATCCATGACCACTAGATCATGAGTTAGAATCCCTCACCCTCATTATAATGACCTAAGTGACTACTACTAGACCAAAAAAAAAAAAGTATCCACTATAATAGAAGAGAACAAATTGTCACTATTCATACTAATGAAGCAAGTGAATTATAAATTGTAAGATTTCTCAATGTGAACTCTTAAGTTATAGAATGAGGCTCTGATGATTAGGAGGCAAGAAAGGATAACTTCACACTGTCTAATTTGCTTTTTACTTTTGGATTGAGATAATTGCCTTGGCTTTTCATTCATTATATACCTCCTAGATTTTCAGTTAATTAGGTTCAGAAATGAAATGGTTCTATGTTACTATAAAAATGCAGAATAATAATTAACAGATTTACTCAATACTCACCCATTCTGACCAAAAAAAAAAAAAAACATATGATCTAGGGATTTATGATCATCCTAGTAAAACAAAAATAAATAACACTGACTAGACCACCAAATTATGGAGGCCCTTGGATTGTAGTAATAAGATTACTGAAGCCTAACTTTTCACCTAGAAAGGAAATTTTGATGCAGCATTCAGCATATTCAAGCTAGAGTAACTTACACGATAATATACCAATCAAATTAACCATGATCCAAGGCACTTGCCTGATAACCCAATTAGATTTCAACTCATCATGCTAGAGTGATGCAAATCTCGTACCCCATGCACTAAACAGCTATAGGATAGACATTGGATGAAGCAACTCAAAACAACTAATCCAAGTATCATAGTAGCTAAGTAAAATATGCAACCAGGAACTATGCTCAACAAAAATGCACAAAATAGCTAAGAACGAAAGATCGATCACTAGTGGAGCTATACATGAGAATCTTACCAACGGAGTCAATTACTCGAGTGGTGGTGGTGGGAAGTGAGCTCGCCTAACGTGCCAATCATACATATGTTGTGTCATGTTCTCGATCTTGTTAAGGTGTTGGAGCTGGAGTTCAACCTTCTCCACGCGCTCAAGAATGGAGCGGATGGTGGGATCGGGTTTTGAATCAGCAGCCGACCCGAGAGAATCTCCATTATCCGCCTCAACTTCATCATCATAATGAACATAATCACCAACTGGGTATGCGTCCCCAGAGTTGTTCTTCCTTTTTTTCTCAGCAACATAGTTGGCTTTCAACTCTGCCTTAAACTCATCCAAAAGATTATAGTTTTCAAAGTCATGATCCTCAAAGGTGCTCTTCCAATTTGCACGGTTCCGGACGGTGGTGTGAGCCACGTCAGGAAGACGCCACGGCTTGGTAGAAATTGGTACCCTGAGGTAGTACGTGAAATTGCGTTTGAATATCATGTGCATCCGCACACACCTGTTAATGTCGATCCAATCATTTCCCAAAGAGTTGAGGCTAACTAAATCAATGCCCAAATATCGAGCAATCGATGTGATTATCCCTCCTACATAGATAGTAGTGTCTATTATACCTCCTTTGACAATACTGTTGCTTAGCTTTTTCATATGGTTCACTATGAACGCGCCTGTGTTAAGGTTAAGCCCATTCATCATGCCATACAAAAAGAGTAGCTCCCCGAGGCAAACCCTGTCCGCCTTCTTCCCGAAAATGGTTTGCGCCACGAAGTGTTGCATTAGACGAAAACACGGGTTGTAGATGTCAATGGCTCTCGACCTCCCAGAACAGAACCGAGTATGATTTGGGCAGTCGGCAATTTCTTCCCAGAACAGTGATAAATCCACGGTATGTAGTTCATTCTCACTACTCAATCCACCGGGCGTGAAACCGAAGATACCGTTGAGTTGGCTGAGGGTCAGCTCTCGATCCTGATTGCCTAGGCGGAAGGTGAGATGTTCTCCCTTGACCACCAACGTGCTCAAGAACTCGCACGTTAGTGACCTGGATGCAGGCTCCTTCATCGTGAGGAATTGAGTCCATCCGATGTTTTCAGCCATCCATTCTATATCTTCCTTAAGGCGGAGCCGGTTGAGCATATTCTCTTCCAAGTATTCTGTGCAGAGGAAGGTATAGGAGCCTAGACGATGGTAGCTTTCTCGGTGCTCTGGTTTCGTGAAGATCAAGGTATCATCAGTACAGAATAACGGTTTAGGGAGTGCTCGGGCTCTTTTGGTGGCCATTTGAAGTTTCAGCAGTCCCTCCCCTGTAAATAACCCAACCAAAACAGTAGTAGCAGGTAACATGTAGCCAATTTCCAGCACAAAATTCAGTCTATAGCATAATTGAGCAGTTAGAAATAACACATGTCTCACAGTGACCGACTTTTCTTGAAAAAATTTGTGAAATACGCGAAATTTCATCACATTTGTGAAAATGTAGGTCAATTATAGGCAAAAAATACAGCACACCTAACACAGGAAGAGCACTTCCATTGTCAAATTGTTCGAAAACTTTGGAGAAATAAGCGAGCTTGCAACACAATTTCTGAACAATCGCATGCTATTTTGTTAAACATGACCACACAATTCGTTCTTCAAGTGACCTAATTTTACAAACGAACGCCAAATTCTCGCGCTAAATTTAAATCAGCCCCAAATACTGGCCGGAATAAGGCAAATTTAGGCAAAATGTCACAGAATCGCCCAAATATGATAGCGCATGAAGATCAAGTAATGGAAAGGGTGCTTACCGGCACTAAACAAGCCGGAGATGGAGTTGAAGCGTCGGAGCTCCGGTAGGCTTCCCGCAACAGTGTGATGATCGGCGAGAGGGTGAACGATGGAAGCCGCTTTGGGAGAGCGAGATGGATCGGAGATGGTGGAGTTGCGGTGGATGGGGAGGAGCGGCGGCGTTTCGGTGGCGTGCGAGCGGCGTCCGGAGAGAGAGTGAGACGAGACTCCAACAACACAAATACACAATGCGGAGCAGACAGTGTTGAGAGACCGAGAAGTTTATTTTCCAACTTGACATAAGTTTACTGACATATTGGGCCGAATTTATTTTAATTTATACTATAAAAAAATCCATTTTTCTTTGTAAAATAAACTAAAAATGGAGATTATTTATGTGGTAAAAGGGTGAAATAATTTTGTATGTATCATTTTTTTTTTATTAGGTAAGATTGTTTATGTATTAGGGAAGGGATGTTGATAGTTGTTGAGATTATATGGGTCCATTTTAGAAAATGAGAGAGGAGATTGGTTGAGAATGTGTAAGGATTTCTTCGAATATAACATCTATATATAGAAGCCAAACACATCTCGCTCCATTCAACCCACTCCACTCTACCCATGCTTCTGCATCCAATCTCATAACCCACTACACTCTACCCATGCTTCTGACTAAGGGCCCCAGAACCCACTCCACTCTACCCATGCTTCTGCATCCAACCCCATAATCCACTATACTTTACCCATGCTTCTGCATTCAATCCCACAACCCACTACACTCTACCCATGCTTTTGACCAAGGGCCTTAGAACCCACTCCACTCTACCCATGCTTCAAATCATGTCTCTCCTTATTTTTCCTATATGTACACCCTTTAATTCAAAGAACTAATCACCAAACAAGTTCCGTGTACACTCGTATCATTCTCTCACATTCTACTATCCCACATCATCGTTATTTCAATCATACATGGATCCTTCCAAAACATCATAGGTTCATTTTCTAATTTTGGATCAAGCTCATCTTCTGATGGGTTTGAGACACCATTAATGAAAGATTGGATAGAGTGGTGGCCCTAGCAACCCAACAGCTTGAAGAACACTCTGAAGGTCTCGACTAAGAAGAAGGCGACGATACGTTGAGTGAGATCGTGAAAGCGGTCATCAACAACTCATCAGAGATTATTTCTCTGACGATCCACCGCCAGTGTACACGGACGAGCAGTTTCGTCGACGGTTTAGAATTCAAAAACCCTTGTTCTTACGAATTGTCAACCAACTCTCATCCACATTCGATTTTTTTTCATCAACGGAGGGATGCTACAGGAAGGCAAAAGGCCTATCTGCCCTACAAAAATGCACCGCATCTATGCGCATGTTGGCTTATGGCATTTGTGCGAACCAGGTGAATGAATACCTTCGGATGGGTGATAGTATTGTGAGATCTTGCCTAAAACATTTTGTGGTGGGCATCATTTCCTTGTATGGTGATACATACCTCCGTAGGCCAACTGCAGAAGACATACAACGACTCATTCATGTTGCGGAAGGGCGCGGATTCCATGGAATGATCGGCAACATCGATTGTATGCATTGAGAATGGAAGAACTGTCCAACTGCGTGGCAAGGGCAATTTGCACGAGGTCATGGTAAGCGAACAATTATATTAGAAGCAGTTGCATTATACGACTATAGATACGACATGCATTCTTTGGAACACCAGGTTCATGCAATGACATTAATGCTCTTGATCGTTCTCCTATCTTTGATGACGTTTTGGAAGGGAGATCACCACCGGTTAATTTCATCGTCAATAGTCATGAGTACAAAATGGCTTATTATCTCAGCAATGGTATTTACCCATAGTGGGCTACATTTGTGCCTTCAATTCGACTTCCACGAGGGTCTAAGGCGAAATGTTTTTTCATTACCAGAGGCATACCGAAAAGACGTGGAACGAGCTTTCGGGGTCTTGCAATCTCGATTTGCTATAGTGAAGAACCCAACGCTTGCTTGGGATCATTGTCATATTGGAAAAATAATGAAAGCATGCATAATTTTACATAAAATGATAGTGGAGGATGAACGAGATACGTATAGTTTGTATTGTGATGCATCTAATTTTGAGATACCACCGACTGTGTACGACACATATTCCCCAAATCGACCAAGGAAAATGTCACAATACATAAAAACTCGAACAGAACTTCGAAGTAGGGATATCCACAAACAACTACAAGAAGATTTGGTTGAGCATGTATGGCAGCGGTTCAGGCATATTCATCTTCAAAACTAGTTTATGTATGATTTCGTGTGTACTTGTTTGGTGTGTGTTTTTTCTATGTTTTTTTGTATGCATTTTTGTGTGTTGTTTGGTGTGTTTCTTGTATTCGTTTTAATGTATTCTAATCTTTTCAATTTTAAGTGAAATGAAGTGTGTTGTTTATATTAATTTCAAGCTTAATACTCTAATCACCTAATTGATATGAATAATAGTGAAATTAATTTAATTTAAAAAATATGAATTAAATACTATACCGATTTAACAAATATTATCCGATATCAACCTAAAATAAAAAGCTTAAGATGTACTCCGTATATTATATTATAAATAGTGTTGTCATCATCATCATCATTGACCCAGTAGGGCTCCGTTACAGCGGAATCTAGAGTAAATAAAGATGAAAAATAAAAATAAAGTAGTGGGTTTTAAAGAATAGAATGGGGATGTGGATTGTGGGAATAAAGTAGAAATGAGTTTTAAAATGAGGCGGATGAGTGAGAAAATTGGTTTGGGGGGGGGGGGGGTTTAAAAACCCAAAAGTTGGCTTGGGCTTATGAGTAGTCTTAGGTAGAAGAGAAAAGGTTAAAAAATACATTAAATATTTAATACAAATCTCACCATTAAAAATGCTCTTTGTAAATAGACAAAGTAATCCTTGGAAAGAGTAGTTGGTTTTTTTACTTCTTTATAACTAGAGTTCATTTCTAATGATAGAAACTACCCATACAGAAATTGTATTTTTTTTTTTGAAAGTTATGTCATATGATGCCTGATTTACCTATGAAGGAAAGGCTTCGCATTAAGACGAGTTGCTATTACTATGGAAGTCCTCTTTTGTAATCATCCTCATAAAAATTGCTTCCATACTTTCTTCCAATGTCCATTTACTCTTACTAGTCTACAAAGATAGTTGCGAATAGTCTATTTTATTCTAAACTTGTTGATCTTAGGTGTTGCGTGGTGGTATGTTTTTGTATCACCGTAAAAAGACTATCTTTATAGAGTTACCAAAGGAATCCATTATTGCTCATTTCGGACAGAAAAAAGACCAATGTTGGCAAAAGCCTCCCTTGTAAGGAATCCCTTTAACTAATTTTTGTTGTTGTTGAATCAACTTATTTGTAAGGAATCTCTATAAACACTTTACTATTTTAATCTTAATCATAATACATATAGGAAAAGCCGAAATACATTGCACCATCATGGAGGGCACATTACCAAGGCCCAACAAAGTTTCCACCCGTGATATGAGTTACCACCCCTTGATCACTTTACATGTAATAACTACGGTTTTTGAGGATATTTTTGAATTTTTCTCGGATATCCTTTTAACCTTTTTTGCACCGTTTTAACGCTTAATCCAATTTTTTTTGTTGGAGATTAAATCCTAGAAAATTCTTGGTGATATCCTAAAATCACAAAGAAATGATTTTATGGTTCGTGTGAATTCTAGGATTTTTCGGTGGAAAAAGAATATTTATTGGATAAGCAGTCTTTTTAATTATGTACCGAGAAGGATTAAAAATACGAAACGAAAGCCTTAAAAATTGAAGGTAGCAAGATAAAATCATGGAAAATTGGTTTTATTGGTCTACATAATTTTCGGGACGTTTTTCGTTTAGTGGATTTTTCCACCCGAGGTACATAATTTTACCGCTTTAATGCGAGTCCCGTTCCGGGACGGAAAATTGCATTTTACCGTCTCTTGCTTAGATGCTAAGGAGTTGGGAGATAGAATTGTATAAGCCATTTTTTTTTGACTTTTCTAAAGTCTATCTTCTTCCATTTCAAACACAAAAGGCCGAGAGAGATAGATAAGGACGGAACAACGCACCATGGAGAAAGAATTCAGCCTTCACCGCCGGCTGGCTTCTCCGCCCCGTCCACCTCCTCACCTCATCCCATCTTCTTCTTCTTCTCCTTCATCTTGTTGTTGCTGCTGCCATGTTCATGGAAGGAGAGGAATCAGGTAGGAATGCCGGATTCGGGGAGAAAGACGCTTCACCGCCGGTCTTCTTTGCCTCGCCAAGGTGACGCCGGCGGCGACCACCAGGCTGTCCGACCACCAGCCACCACGGGAGCCACCGTTGGGAAACGCTCAGCCACCCTCGGGCTCGGGGATCGAGCCATGATCGAACCAAACGAGCCATGGGCTCGAGTGAAGGTACATACGATCGAAATTAATTAGCGGGTTGATTGTGGAGCCACCGTAAGGGTCTTTCGGTTCCGCTTTGCTAATTAAATTTATGGTTTATATAATCTTGACGTTGATACGGTTCTACAGGTTCAAACCGCTCGTGAAACGGACGTCCGGATCTTCCGTTATAGCGAATACAAGTTTTGGTTACCGATTGGCAGGTAAAGGACTTCGGATAATTACTCGGGATTCGTTGTTAATCCGTTTGATCCGAAATTTGGTAACCTTTAAGAACTGTTGTTGATGAACAATTTTTATTTAGAAAATTATTTCAAAAGTGAAGCGGATAATTAGTTATAATTCCGCCAAGATGGCTCCTTGAAGCATGATAACTAACAATTTACTATATATCGATATTCGGAAATTAAATCGTTTATCGATTAGGAAGTTGTAGGAGTTGAGAATACAACTAAGAAGTGTTTCTGTGAGCTCGTTGTTGAGAAATCCTTTTGTTATATTTGTCAGAAGGATGATAAAGATTACTGTTGGAATTGCTAGGGACGTCGAGCACGCCTTATAAGGCAAGTGGACGGATCTCTCTTGCTTTATGGTTATTAAATGAGGAATTGAATTCCATTTGATGTTCATGTTGGAAATAATGTGCGTGTTGAATAAAGTTTGATAGGTTGTTATTTTGTTAGAAATAATGACCATGTCGTTATGTCAGTTTTTACGCTAGAACTGAACTTAGGACCGTTTGTGCGACTTTGTATGTTTAGCTGTCTCATGCTGAGACATTGTTGCGAAGTAAGATGGTAGAGATGGGAGTTTAGACTCCAAGGCATCTCTTTAGTGGTCCTGTGCTGAAACACTGTTAAAAAAATAGGTAGTCCCGGGGTAGGAGCCGAGTCTCCAATAACCTCTTTAGAACAAAATCTGTATTGGGGGGCGTAGCTTGCTAGCGTACCCCAATATTGGAGTCATGACTCATGTCACGCTTCACGTTGAAGGAGAACGATGGTGCACTCTAGCTAAGTGCAATTGAATCTCGGTTGTTGGTCGAGCACATTTGAAGGATCATGGATGGAATAGGCCCTCTGATCTCGGTTGTTGGCCGAATCTCGGTTGTTGGCCGAGCAGTTGTAAATGATCATGGATGAAAGAGGCCCTCTGATCTCGGTTGTTGGCCGAATTACAAAAAAAAATATTAAATGGTGAGAGTGCACAGATTGAGAGTAATGATAGATAAGTGTGTTGGGCACATTAATGTACCTGAATGGTTAGTCTATTCGATAACCACTCTTGCTCCCGGTTATGAATGATTCTTAATCAAACGTTGATTAAGTCAATCTGGTTAGTCGATGGAGGCTTTTCAAAATGTTATGTGATTAATATGAGTTCCCAACAATTGTTTATGCTTCTTAAAGAAACCACAAGCGGTGGTGTTCTCTCTCTTGAATATGCGAGTCTCCTTCTTATTCTCTATAAGATTGCTAACTGTTGGATCATAATCCGAGTCTAATCGGATTTGGATGCCAATATGTTTAGTTACATACATAAGAACCAAGTTCGATTCTCCGCTTGCTAGTCTATCATTAGACTAACCCGTCCTTTTTCTTTTCTTTTATTTGGTTGGCTGGTGTCCACCGTTGATACATCAGGTTCTTCTTGGAAGTTGATTCAAGAGGCAGATTCAGAGGTTTGAAGCTCCCGAAGTTGAAGAAAGATTACCAATGGCTATACTTAAATGAAGATCGTGATTGAACTACTTCGAAGCGAAGCTGAGTTTTAGAAATAAGAACTCAAGGAAGACTTGATGAAGATTTTGTTTAAATAGAAGATTGTTTTATTTATTTATTCTTTTAAGTTAAGGTTTGTATAAGACCTTTTACGTGTTTTCCGCTGTAATATTTAACTTAAGTTGGTTAGGTTTTAAATGGTTTCATTTACCTTGTTTTTAGTTTGTTCAGTCAGTTTAAAGCCTTGGGTAGCTTCGGTTTAGTCTTAATCAGGGTTACTGGCGGTAATACCTCCAGGGTAGGAAGGGGGTCTTACATTACACTACCCCAAACATCGGACTGCATTTTCCAACTGAAATGGAATATGATTACCGAAATTGCATTGTACATCCAAAATAGCCCCAAGAATACATGATCCCAACCAGATACTTGGCATGCCCCCCCCCTACCCTCCCGGACCATCAAGGAAAACGAAAACCAAGATTTGCCTTATCCGGTATCAAACGAGAACTGCGAGCAAATAGAACACCCTTCAGAAGTATTAGTACCGTCACATGAATTGTAAATACATGAATGTAGTGGACCAAAAAATTTGCGGTTCCTAATGAAATCGGTAACAAAGCGACCTTGCCACCCAATGCTACTAAATCACCGCCCCCCAAGTCAAACTGATCAAGGCCCGACCCAAATTGTCCCAAAACGATTTTGTTCGCTTTCAGGTCTTATATTGTATAAAAAATCTGAACAATGTGGGTATAAAATTATAAGTATCTATAACTTCGGGACCTCCTCCATCTCACCCAGTTCCCAATTTGAATTCAGCGTCATTTTAGTAATATAATGGTTTATTTTCGGATTCAATCCTTGATGAAACTGGCATGTAAATGGTGCAAGGAGTTCACTTCAAAGGCTCTTATATGTAATTAGAGATCATGCTTTTGCTCACCTAGTTGTTAATGCCATAAATGATACGATGAAATTTGATTAAAAAGATGGTTACAAATACAACTAAAAGTCACTGCTACCATTAGTAAGTATCACAGTAAGAGTCCTTTGCTCCATAACATTTTTTTCTTATCAATAACTCATAGAAACTAGAGAAGTGGAAAATCATACCAGCAAGTTCAATCAATGTGGTTGGGAAGTTGGGAAGTGACCTTGTCTAGCATGCCAATTGTACAACACCTGCATCATATTCTCAATCTTGTAAAGACTTCGGAGCTGGAGCTCTACGTTCTCTACACGATCAAGGATGGAGCGGAGATCCGGATTAGGGTTCAAACCAGCAGCCGAATCCAACGAATCTTCGTTATCATCCGCCTCAACTTCAACATTATGAACATAATCATCATAGCTCTTCTGAATTGCCATATAGTCATCTATATGAACATAATCACCATAGTCGTCGTCCTCAAATGTCTGCCTCAAATTCTCAAACTTTTCGACATTGGTAATAGCCACATCAGGAAGAGGCCATGGCCTGGTAGAAATCGGTACCCTAAGGTAATACCGGAAATTGCGCTTGAAAATCAAGCGCATCTCGACACACGCGTCGATGTCGATCCACGAGATCCTCATCGGCTGGAGACGGTCTAAATCGATGCCAAAGTATCGAGCAATGGACGTGATTATCCCTCCTATGCAAATAGCGCCTTCTTTGCGTTTGCTGCTGCTCAACTTTTTCAAATGGTTCACTATGAACGAACTCGTCCGCAGTTTCAGTGTGAAGTTGTACCTCATAGCATACAAAAAGTATAGCTCCCCGATCAGGACCGTGTCCTCAGTAGGATCTCGCCCGTATATGGTTTGTGCCACGAACCGTTGCATTAGGCGATAACAAGGATTGTAGATGTCCGTGGCCATCGGATCCCCTGGATAGATTGGCAATAAACCTGGCCCACCTGGGCAATAAGCAATTATTTGCCAGAAGCCTTTTACTTCCTCTTCATGGGATGCATCCAACGTCTTCAATCCGCCTAATGGGAAACCGAAGATGTTGTTGAACTGGAAGAGGGACAGCTCTCGGTCCTGATTACCTAAGCGGAAGGTGAGTTGAAATCCCTTGACCACCAACGTGCTCAAGAACTCGTACGTTAGTGATTTGTAGGCAGGCTCCTTCATTTTGAGGAATTGAGTCCAGCCTACCTTTGCAGCCATGAGTTCAATATCTTCCCTTAAGCCGAGTTCGTCGAGCATCTCATCCTTGAAGTATGTTGTGTGGAGGAAGGTACGGGAGACTAGACGACGGTAGTTTTCTCGGTGCTCTGGTTTGGTGAAGATCACTCCATCATCTTCACTGGAGCAGATTGGTTCGGGGGGTGTTCGGGCTCTTTTTCGCGCCATTTGGAATTTAGGTAGTCACTTACCCAACCAGAGAAGAAACAAGTAAGAAACTCAATAAAGCAGGCCTCAAACTCCACTCACAAGTACCAATTTCCAGAACAAAATTCAGTCCGTCCATCATTTATGCAGTTATAAATTCAAATCTCAGTGACAATTTTTTTTGAAAAACATTCTGAAATAGAAGAATTTCCAACACAATTTTGGAAAAACAGGTGATCTATTTGTAAATATAGGTTTACCTAACAGGCTAACACAAAAAGAGCAAATACAAGCCAATAATCACAATAAATAACCCTTTACATCAGGTGGTCTTAAACTCCATAGCCATTTTTTCCAGCATAAAACTCAATCCATCACACAATTGAGCAGTTCCATTGTCAATTTTTTAAAGAAACTTGGTGAGATAACTTACAGCCAAAACTTTCTAAGCAATACATGCTATTTTGTTAAACATGACCACCCAATTCGTTTTACAAGTTAGGTAATTTCACAGCTGACACCAAATTTTTGAGCTAATAATCACAATAAATAACCCTGTACATCAGGTGGTCGCAAACTCCATAGCCATTTTCCAGCACATAACTCAATCCATCCCACAATCGAGCAGTTCCATTGTCAATTTTTAGGAAAAACTTGGGTAAATAACTTACAGCCAAAAATTTCTGAGCAATACATGTTATTTTGTTAAACACGACCACACAATTCGTTTTACAAGTTAGGTAATTCCACAAACGACGCCAAATTTATGAGCTAATCGACGAATCTACACGGTTGAACAACGCTTAATATTGGCAGGAAAAGGCAAATTTTGACAGAAATTGTCACGGTTTGCCCTAGAATGTTAGCGCGGGAAGATAAGGTAATGGGAGGCGATGCTTACCAATACTAACCAAGCCGGAAATGGAGTTTTCGATGGCGTCGGAGATCCGATGGGGTTCCCGCAACAACGTGGTGATCGACGAGAGGGCGAACGATTGAAGCGGCGTTGGGAGAGTGAGTAAGCGGTGCGTAGCAATCGAGCAAGAGGGCGGGAGAGAGAAGGGCCTCTTGAAAAGAGTGCGTAGCAGTGTAGAGTGTATGTAGACGCCACTACAAGCAATGAAGCAAGTAATCTTGTAAAAATTCCGACTAGTCGTTTAGGCGTTAGAAAGTGCTAGTCCGGCTAGATTTGAAAGGCCAATACGATGCGTCCCGTGCAAAAAAACGGAGCGCTCATGTTTTTTTGTCGGCCACCTCGACCGACACGCTAATACGTCGGTCGAGGCGACCGATATATTATTTTTTTTAAAAAA
This sequence comes from Fallopia convolvulus, assembly GCA_964016875.1. Classification (NCBI taxonomy): domain Eukaryota; kingdom Viridiplantae; phylum Streptophyta; class Magnoliopsida; order Caryophyllales; family Polygonaceae; genus Fallopia; species Fallopia convolvulus. Next base: position 57,356,526 of record OZ024731.1, read on the forward strand.
GAAATTAATCGCTTCTGCAGCTTTGTTGCAGAAAGCGAGGTGGGCCCGCGTCGGTCGCAATTGCAACGGCTCTTTGCATCCTTATAAATGGCCATGAAGCGGGCCTTCCAGCCCAACCATAAATCGGGCAAGGCAAAGAGGAAAAAAGGAAAGAAAAGAAAGGAAAAGGAAAAAAAAAAGAAAAAAATGAAATTATTTCGAAAATCAAAAAGTCGTTCAAAAACACCGCCTCCGTCTGCATCGAATCCTATTGATCTAAATCAAGCGAATATGGAAATGACGGAAGTTGTGCAAGAGGAGATGCCGGTTCAACCACCAGCTCCAAATGAATTTGATTTCAATTTATCTCATTCGATGGGATTTGATTTAGGTAAGTTATTACACTTTAGGTCTTGAAATGTTAATTTAATCGTTTTAATTTAATTTATTTAGATCGTAATTTTAATTATGCGTATCAATTTATTTATTTATTTATTTATACAACAATATATTAGAACTATATTTAATTTATCGTGATATTTATAATATTATGCGTACCATTTAAGTATAATTATTTATGCGTAGATTGGTCCCGGCCGCAATTCGACTTATCTACCTCTCCCTATCCACTAAATCCAATTAATCTACCCACTCAAACTCAAATCCCAACCCCTGACTACCAAAATTTGTGGGCGTCATCTAGTTCCCAACCCACACCAAATCCTCTTGATTTCGGGCCTACTCGAAACTTGCAATTAGAATTTGACAATGCCGTCACACCAGGGACTGACCCATTTTTCCTCAATATGATTTCATACACCCCTCTCTCAATACCGTCCGACCCCCACCATGCCGGACCTTCCTACCAAGGTGTCGGACCTTCCCACCAAGGTGTTGGACCTTCCCACCAAGGTCCCGGACCTTTCTACCAAGGTCCGGGACCTAACCACCAAGGTGTCGGACCTTCCCACTTTCTACCTGAGCCCACCCACTATCAGGCCAATCCGTCTTATCATTCAACACCCCGCGAGGCGGAGCCTTCCTACCATAGAACACCCCCATTTGACACAGTGAGGTCGAGCCTGAACAAGAGGAATATGGTGGTGGACCTATTGATACGAGTCTATTGACCGACTTCAACAATCATATTGCAAATGATTTATGGGAAGACCCCAACAAGGTAAGAATGTTCAGGAAATATTATAAAATAACCTTTTTTTAACTTGATTTTACAATGATTTATTGTTTGTAACCTTGTCCAGTTGAATCGAAAACCGTTAAGGTTACAAAAGCGAGGAGGGTTTTCTTGGTGGGAGGGTAAGATGCCCCCTAATGAGGAGTGGGTTAGCATTGTGAACCGTAGCGGATTAATGCGCTTACAGAATTGGAAGTTTGACGAAACAGATGAAGCATTGATTACGGCGTTCGTCGAGAGGTGGCATCCGGAAACGAATAGTTTCCATTTTCCTTGGGGCGAGATAACGATCACTCTCCATGATGTGCATTTCATTTTGGGAGTGCCGCTAGACGGGAGAAAGGCTGGAAAGACGTATGATGATAATGATCTGAAGAATTGGATAATACAAGCCTACCAATTGACGCCGGAGCAGATGGTTGGGCTGTTTTCTAGGAATAGTGTTTCCATGATGCGCTGGCATGCTATCATGGAGAACCTAATGGAAAATGGAGGAAATCCGGCTTTGTTGGCGACAGGGTATCTATTTGAGTTGTTAGGGTGTACTTTATTTATTGATAAGACAGGCGATGGAGCGTTGCTGAAAGTGATGCAGTTGGTGATGAACCCTAATCTCACCCGTGAGTATTCATGGTGCTCCGCGACACTCTCATACTTGTTCCACCACCTTGGAATGGCAACCCGTTCTGATGGTCAACAAATAGGCGGTTGCTTATATGTCCTACACGTGAGTAATGCTATCTAGTATTACTATTTTTTAATCCAAATTTATTTGTGTCACTTATTTTACCTATTTTTGTAGAATTTTATTTGGAGGTACTTTCATGGTTTACGAGGTCACCTCAACCATGGTGATGTTGCACGCTTGCCTGGGGAGGCTTTCTTGAGAGATAAGGGTCGAAACAGAGATCCTATGTCATTGATGCAGTATCGGCGTTATTTGGACACCTTAAGAATCGACCAAGTAAGTATCAACTCTACTAAACAAAACAATATTTAAGGTTATTTAAAAAATCATAATATATCGCTTAAATTAAACATTTACAGGTCGACTTTATGCCGTGGCGTGAAGTTATTGACTTTTCATCTCCACCTATAAGTTTGTCGAGGTACCGGGGCGTGTTGACGTTTATCGATATCAAGGCAGCGTACCATCCCGAGAGGGTTGCCCGACAGTTTGGATGGCACCAAGCTGCCATCAGGCCGACCTCTTCTTTTCGAGGCTCGACCCTGAGATGGGGTGTGTGGTCGGTGTGCTTCTCGAATGATGACAACCACTGGGAAGATCGGTGGAACCATTTGGTGCCCCTTGGTGAACCGGCGGCGTCCCCCTACTCTATGGATGCCGAGTATGAGCAGTGACATTTGAGGCGCACTCATCCATTTATACTTCACACTTCAGCACAAGAAGTAGTTAACGACCCTCGACACCCTCGACCAGAGCTGGATGATCGTACGGTATGTAAAAACCTCTATAGTGTTTAGATTTAATGTTCTTTTGCCTTGAATTAATAAAAGTTGTATTTGATTGACAGCGTATGCAACACGTACGAAGCGTAGTAAGGGAAATGGAGATATATCGGAATGACAACGGGATGTTCGGAGCATTTAGTCGCCGACTGTATGACATTGTATTTGCACAACACGCTCCGCCTCCGGTACCCTCCCGACAGAGGGATGCCCCACGAGCGCCTCGCCGCCGCTCAACCTCCTTCCAGTCGCCCCGTCATAGTGATGCTGGCTATTATAGGTAGTTTAGTTAGGGTTTAGGGTTTTGTACCTTTTATTTGAATTTCGGAACTTCTTTTGTTCACGAAGACTTAGTCTTGCACTTTGTATCTTTTAGTTGAAATTTAAATTTTGGGCTTGTTTTGTTACTTATATTTGGGGCTTAAATTTCCATACACTAAACCATACAAACTAAACCATTCATATACTAAACCATTCATACACTAAACCATTCATACATTAAACCTGATAAGGACTAGATATCTGCCCATAAGAATGAGACAAATTTTCTACAATCTGAAACCGATCGAACCTAGCTAAACGATCATGATACCGGTCTAGATATCCGCCCACTGATGGATCATGACAGTTCGTCCACATAAGTACCGGGGGTGGCATCGGAGAATCATCGTGCAATGTAACCTACAATATTAAACAAAACACGCAATTATTAAGTGTCCTAAATAAAAAAAACAATATTTATCAATAATGAGGATATTGAATTACCGGAACGTAGTGATTCCCAAGGAAAGCAATGCATGCAAACTTGTCCCAAAGAGAGTTATAAACGCCTCCGGCTCCTATGATCGGGAAACATGTGTGTGACATACCACGACCTAATGTGATCAATGTACATTGAAATCTAGTAGCAAATACAACGCCCATCGAAGGTGTCTCCATCCAGTACTGCCTTGGACAATTCTGGTGCAACCAGTTGACTCTATCAATCAACTCATCAACCTTCTTGAAGCCCCAGCGCTCCATCCTCGAATATATCTCGCAGTGGGTCCTCAGCTCCTGAACAAGCTCCCATCGCATACGCTGCCATCCATTACTCGCATCCCACCCCATCTGAGAAGCGAGCGCCCTATATCCACAATGACCATCTCCTGGAACATCATGCGCAGTGGCGATGAGATCATGAAAGGAGGTACATGATGTACGAGCTGTAATCCTCCAAAGTCGCTAGTGAGAGGGGGGACTTGGGTGGAATAAACCCCATTCCCGCGGAGGGAGGCAAAATCGGGTCTGCATCTTCCTCAGTCTCGACATCTTCCTCTTCTTCATCAACTGTTGGGATCGATGTAAATGTTGTCCCTAGCATAGAATGAGCACCTTTTACAGCCCTTTTGCGCTGGGGAGGTTGTTGTTGTAGATGCTCCAATCTAGTCAACCCTCTTGCTTGAACCTTCGATTTCTTCCTAGGTCTTCCCTTCTTCTTTTCACCATCGGGTTCCTCCAATGTGGAAGTATCCTTGTGCTTACGATAATCGCGGATCACCTCACGTTGCACCCGTTTCGACATTGTGCCTGCATTGTAGTCTGCTATCATCTTCTCCCATTCAGCATCGTCATCTTCTATGCAATCACCCTCAGGCGATGTCATCGGAAGGCCTTCCCATACTAATTGCTTCCAAAAAGGATGGATCATTGAAAGCTCAATAGGCATACATCGGTCAATGCATTGACGGACTTGATGAGGGCACGGAAGCCCACGGGCAGTTGTCCACCATTTATCGTCGCATTCCGGACTAAGAGGGGCACTAATATGATCGAACAAATGACCTATACAACTGTTGGATACCTTCGTTAGGAGGAGAGAGAATATCGTTCGGAGCGGTTCGGCCATGTGATAGATGGAAAGTGGAATAGTGGTGCGATCCATCTCCATCTGCCCACGTACGGTCATAACTTGGATTCTGACCGCGTTGTGTATCTTCCTCACTATAGCACTGAACCCCAAAACAGATGATCCCAAGTAATCCTTCAGTGTGGAGTGTTGTGACTCGACCCTACAAAAATTTGGAAATTAAAACACAATTTTGTAAAAATTTGGAAATTAAAACCCAAATTAGTAAATTCGAATAAGTGGCAAAAATAACTTATTTTTACCTATTTGTGGTCCTCGTAAAAAGGTTGAAGCGGTGGTCGGTGAATGCCCTCACAATCCGATCGCGCCAAGGGGTGAGCCAGGTTTTCTGGAGATATGTAAATAAAATTGGCTCCACGGCTTCTTTCACCAATTGGAGTCGTGTCTCGTACTCCCACATGGTCGTCGAACAAAATAGCTCCCACGCTTTGCTCGCAAAAGAGTCCGCCGACTTATCCGAGAACCCTTTTCCTAACACGTATGCCCTACAGTTGCGTTGGATGTGCACCCAACAAAGCATATGTTTGGCTTTTGGAAATAAGATATCGACAGCTTTCACCTCAGCCATATCCCGATCGGTCAGTATGGCTTCTGGCTCTCTTCCAACCAGCTTATAGACCTCTTTCAATTGGAATAACACCCATGCGTAGTGGTCTTGAATCTCCCTTGTCATTAACGCAAAAGCAATACAAAAAGTCTTCTCGGTGCATGTAAATCCAACCATTTCGCACAAAGGCATGTCGTACCTACAATGTCAATTCAATGAGATTTAATGCGTGTACTTCAATCTACTACTACATCATAGGTAATAAAAAGACTTACATGTTTGTTTTGTACGTCGAGTCCATCACAACAACGTAAGGGAACAACTTCAACAACTGGATCGACTTCGGATGGGCAAAGAAGATGTCTAGTACCTTACGGCTACCCTTCACAGTTCGATAGTTGACATAGTATTGATTAGACTCTAAGAAATGAATCGCAAATTCGCTCACCCCCATTCCGTTCATCTCCTTTTTAAACACTTCGTATCGAAAATCATACAACTGTTTCATTGATGTGGTCATATCTGGATACTTATCCAATAGGAATGTCATGGATTTCCTAGGTTCTATATCTGCCAAAGCCATATTTCTTGCATCAATCTTTTGGTCCTTCGTCAGTCGACCTGCAAACGGATAGCCCTCTAGACTGGTGGAAAGGTCATGGTTGTGGTTACCACATTCCACCCTTAAGTGCCACTTCTAGGTCTTTCTGTTCCTCCAACCTATCAACTCGAATGGGCAACCCTTCTTTCTAGTACGAGGAAGAGATTTAAGCTCATCACCGACACCTAAATTCTTAACCATTTTATGAGGTATGCCTTTTTTTCCCGCTTTGTACTCACCGCCTAATACACATCCCAAACTAACCTTTGCCGGCCAAGAGTTTTTTATGGTGAGTACAATGTTTAACCCCCTCCCTATCTTACGAGCCCACTCTATCATATGATCTCGTTCCTTCCACTCACAATTATTTGCAAAATGACTAGAAAAATCTGGAAATTGAATAACCTATAATAATAATAAAAAACAATTAGAATTTTTTTTCTTAATTAAATTGATATTTACATACCTGATTTGATTCTAGATTACAAACGACGTCGTAATTGTGCTCATTTGAAACCTCATATCCTCCATCGTCGTCATCAACGTACTGCTCATTTAAATCAAATGGAGCCGGTGGTTTTGACCCTCCCACCATCAACGACTACATAAAATTACGAAATATTTAGAAAATAATATCGAATCGTATAAATTTAACGAAAAAAACCAAATAAATTACTTACATTAAATTTTGAAGTGAGCCAATTCATATTGTCTAGAGGAAGTTTTTTTTGTTCAATTTTGAGATCGAGTTTGTATGTTCGATTTATGCCCGGATACACGTTTATATAGACCGAAAATCCACCCGTTATCTCAACGGGTGGCGCGTCGGTCGAGACAGCCGACAACAGTGTCGGTCACCTCGACCGATGCAATTTCCCCCTTTCCACAATTTCGAGGCAGCTGCACGTCGGTCGAGGTGACCGACGTGGGCGCCTCGCTTTTCTGACATGGGCGCAACGATAACCCGATTTGGAACCGCAAGGATTTTTCGTCCTAAGATTTGACGTGTGTCAGGAGAGGACCGATCTGCAAGACCGATTCTATGGGGATCTGGCTTTCAAAGCCAAATCTCCACAGCATAAAAAATAAAAAATTATCTTGGATTGCCACGTTGCAATCCGGGGGAGAAAAAGCGTGGATTGCCAACTTGGCAATCCAAAAGAGTAAATTTTGGGATAGTAATTTTTTTGCCTATATAAACCCATTCACATCTCACTTTTACCTTGTTCATTTCTCCTTTATTTTCCTCTTTGTAATTTTCTCAACATGTCTTGGTTTTCTAATATTTTCAATAATCTTCAACCACCAGAAGAATCTCAAAATAAAGTCTCAAATCCGGATTGGAATAATGCTCCAATGAATTTATCAAATTTGTTGGACATTACTCCTTTTCAAAATCCAAACGAGCAATATTATCTTCCACCACTCGAGCTTCCTCAAAATGAAATCCCAATTTCGGGTCGGAATCATGGTTATTTATCAAATTTGTTGGGAAGTAATCTTTTTCAAAATTCAAACTTCTTTCTACCACCGGAGCTTCCTCATCAATCGGAGCCATGCTATCCTTTTTATCCGTTGCAGCAAGGTCACACGACTTATCCTTCGGATCAAGGTTTCCCGTGCTTTCCTCCAGATCAAGCATATCCTCATTATGCATTTACGGAAGAGGTATGTACATAAATATTTCTAATATTATTTAAACTTACTCAAAATTAATATTATCGAGTTAAAATAGTTCACATGTTATATTGTCATTTTTATAATTATCTATTATTGGTCGTTAGTATTAGTTTATAGATTTATTGTAGAATTTAATTTAATATAATATTCATAAAATTAATATTAGATAATTATGTTAGTTAAAAGAGTTGACTTTGATATATTGTCATAGTTCATAACATTAGTAAAATGTACTTAAGATTAATATTAGTGAGTTGTTACTATAATAAGTTTTATATAGATTTATTGTAGAATTTAATTTATTATAATATTCTTAAAATTAAGATTAGATAATTATGTTAGTTAAAATAGTTAACTTGATATATTGTCATAGTTCATAATATTAGTAAAATATACTTAAGATTAATATTAGTGAGTTGTTACTATAATAAGTTTTATAGTTTTTTTTTTTACATTTTACTAATATTCATTAATATTAGTTTTAGATATATTTATTCTTTAATTTAAGAAAACATGTTTAAAATTTTAAATGTCATAGGATAAGGATGATTACACTCGATTCTTCGTGTGCGATGAAGAGTGGTATAATCGTGAATATATGTTGGAATGGGCGCGTACTGTCGGAAAGTTATTGAAGATGGTCTTGACCATAAAAAATTCATGGTCCAAAAAGGTTATATTAGCTTGCGAGAATGCTGGTGTATACAAAGAAAAAAAGAAGTTGATTCCAGGAAAACCTAGAAAAACATATCCAAAATATGTGTCAAAGAAGTGCAATTGCCCATTTGAGTTGCACGGGCTCCTTCAACCAAATGAAACATGGAAGTTGACGGTCAAATGTGCAAAGCACAATCACGATGTTGGCACGACCTTATTGGGTCATGCATATGCTGGAAGAATGACGGATGAGATGAAGGAGGATGTGAGAACTCTGACATTGACATACGTGCTTCCGAAGCAGATATGAGCATTCATACAAGAAAAATACCCAGGTTGTACGGTCACTCGGAAACAACTATACAACTACCGGTCTAGAATTTGGAGTCAATAGATTGGGATAAGACGGTAACCCAAACGACATTGAGTTTCTTGGATGAAAAGGGTTATTTTGTGGCACATAGAAGGGTAGATGGATATAACAACTTTTTATGAATTTTTTTGTTTATTTATTCACTTTTTACATTATTTACGGCTCACAATTTCATGTATAGGTTGTTTGGATGCCATTTCATGAATCGCCTGGTTTCCATCAAGCATATCGTTCCTCCTTATATCATGGAGTGATCCAATATCACAACGTCCAAGAAGCGTACATGCCTTGGAGGTGCACCCGATAGTATGGATTTGTACAACACATTCCTCCGAATCCTATCCCACCAAAGACCGCTAAAGGGGGCCAAAGCCTAAAAACTACAAGATTAAATACAATAATGTTTATTGCAATTGGGCGGTTCGTGACGAACACATAGAAAGTTCTATTTTGGACTTGCCCCGCGCTACTCATGGATGGGATGTGGCTTCCGGATATATGGATTGGTTCAAGCCACGCTCTCACACGAAAGTGCTTAGATCGTCTCCTACAAACAGATTCAATCCACACTAAAGACCCCCGATGCCTCAAGTAGGCAATAACATCATTGCGGTACGTAAATAAATTTTGTAATTTTCTTATAACTTAAAGGATTTGCTATATTTATTTGATTGTACATTATTTATTCTCTAATCTTATAAATCTTACATGATTTAAATAATATATAGGCCCACAACTACGTGAAATGTTACATAACAGATAATATGCATGTCTTGGACCGATACCCCGAATTGAGGCCAATGTGGACACACATTTATGATGCTTTGACACAAACTCCTATTCCACCTCCTCCTCAAGTGCCCCCTCCTAGGCAAGTTCTCCCACCATGGCAGCCTTCCCCTGAGCCTCACCGTCACAGCAGTTATCATAGTCGTTTCTACCCAGTCGACGAAGGCTCAAGTTAAGATCTTCAACCTCACCGTTAGTGCATGCATTTTGGTGGGATTTATCCACACGGATATTCGAGTTAAGACCATAGTTTTTTCTAGATTTATTTCAATGTACGCTTTTAGTTTTTATTTCGATGTGTTTCCGTAATCAATCAACTTGTCTGGACTTTGTTTGTTTAACCATTATTTAACATTTTTAGTTTTCATCCATATTAAATTACATATTAATTATACAAAATATTTAAAGTAAACTAATTTATTCATATATAAGAAATATTATTAAAATAAATTAATTTAACTACATATTAAAAGTAATTGTGGTGAAGACGGGATATAACCGGCTTTCAAAGCCGGTTCTCCATAGAACCGGTCTGCATGGCCGGTTCTATGATGACACAGAACTTTACGGGGCGAAAAATCCTCTGTGGCTGGTGGATTCAGCCGAGGCCCTAGATTTCCGTCTAATCCGTTTAGGTACATGTTTAAGCTGTCTAGACACTTAGATCTCTCTCCGCCTAGGATCTCCCTATCATTTTTAGAACACTCCTAGCAACTAGCAACGTATGAAAGAATCGATGGGCGACAACGGGTTTATTTATAATATATTATTTTATTTTAATAATAAAATATATTAAAAGTTTCAAAATAAATTTATAAATTAAATATATTAAATCGGTCAACCCAACGGGTTTTGGATTTTAACTCACCGGATTTCGGGTTCTATCGGGTTCGGTTCATTTCGAGTTTCGAGTTCAAATTTTAGGTCCGGATGGGCTTTGGTACAACAACATAGCGGTCTAGTGCATCCAATACATTGCATTTGGTGAAGTGCTTTGTGAAAAATGTCGGATTTCGACACGTTTGCTCTTTGGTTGGCAGTAGATCTCATCCTCGTTGATGTGTTGCTCATCCACCTCCTCATTTCCTTGTGGACCTTGGTTATGAATAGGAGCGGAAGGAGGAAATTGTGGAGGAATAGGTATAGACATATGAGGATAAGGTGGTTGTGGCTGATAATGATTAGGATTCATTTGACTTTCTTGTGAACCACCAACATCACCGTAGAATTGATCGGCCTCGGCCAACAGATCAACAAAGCCTTGACCTTGGTTTTTCATGTTTCAAAAAGATTAGGAAGGAGATAAGAGATTAGGAAGGAAAGTAGTAAGAAAGGATTTGCAAGTTGAAAACTTGTAGAACTATGAAAGTAGCAGTAGTAGTAGTAGTAGTAGTAGAGAGAGATAAGAGTATAAGAAAGTATGAAATTGGTGTGTATCAAACTGAAGGTGAAATATGGTATTTATATGGGTAAATGGATGAAAAATAGCCGTTGGAATTTATGTGAACGTTGGAATATAGCCTTTGGAATAGTGAATATAGTCATTGGAATAACGGTCGCGATCGCGTTTTGAGACACCCACGATCGCGGTTTGCTCGTATAGAATGTCTCGAGACATTATGTTAGCTCAACCGCGTACGTTGTTTCTATAATCCGCGATCGCGTAATAGCGAACCTCGATCGCGGTTTTCCACCAGCGATCGCGGTTCCACATGACCCTATATGAGAACCGGCGGTTCCTTCGGTTCGGAAATCACCGGTTATTCCCAAGGAAGTTCCGGGACCGGGACCAGTGGTATACCGGTTCCTCGGATCACCCGGTTCGATTTTCCGGTTCCGTGGAACTAAACCCACCTCTAAAGTCACCCGACTCACCCCAATGGCAAAATTAATTTTCCTAGTCATCCAATTGAACCTATCCAACACAAATTGAGTCGGCGACGTTATTATTTCAGTATTTCTCTGATAACCCCTTTCCCTCTTTTCTCGTCCCCGCCGACGACTCCGCAAAACCAAGAGAGATCCTGCTTCCGACCATGAGCCGCTACGATTCTCGCTCCGGCGACCCGTCGTCCTACCGCGACCGCCGAAGGTCCAAATCCCTCTCTCTCTCTCTCTCCGAGAATCCCAAACCTAAACTCTGTCCAAACTCCGACATTTTTTTTCGTTTGGCAAATTTTACTGTCTGAAATGTTGAACACGGTGCTACTTCTTTTCCATTGCAGTGATTCCGGCTTCGGAGGAGCAGGAAGCTATGGCGGTGAGAACTCGAAGAAGGACTACTACGAGAGCTCCGCTGGCTCTCCCCGGAAGCTCGACTTGGACGGATTAACCCCGTTCGAGAAGAATTTCTATACGGAATCGCCCTCGGTGGCCGCCATGACCGAGCGTGATGTCGAGGATTACCGGCGAGAGCGGGAGATTACTGTCGAGGGTCGCGACATCCCCAAGCCTGTCAAGAATTTCCGTGATGTAGGGTTTCCAGGTAAAAAGCGATCCGAAATGTTTAATTTCTAGGGTTTTTATGCTAACGGAACTTCTGATTGTAGCTTGTAATGGAGAAATTTGTTCATTCATTTTATGGCTACCTGTGTGATTTATCTTTTGGTGGACGACTGCTTGGTGTTTATTCTGAACTCAGTTTGTGGTGAATGATATGCTGGCTAGTTGTTTGTAATTTCTTGTAGTATGTTCTTTTATGTTCAGTGATGTGGATTTTAGGTTTAGGAGTAGAGAATAAACTGAATTAGACTACCAGTCGATGTTTTTAAATTTTCCAGTTTCCACTTTCAGTGCTGATATGTGCATTTGACTTACCAGCTGAAAATTTATATATTGCAATTCTATCCTTTGTCGTTATAATATGTTGCCATGTTAGATAGGGCATTGTCTAGTGGAGAATGGAGATACATACTTGAGTCTTCCCTTTGTTCAGCTGATAATTGTGGAGAGGAGAGAAAAGATAGGAGCATATTCATGTATCTAGTTTTGTGAATTATAGACGTTGTGTTTTAAATTCAGTAGAGATTACAAGATTCATTCAGCACTTTCAGGAAAGTGATAGCTCTTGAATAAGTGGAGATGGTAAGGGATTGTTGTTGAAAGCTTGCCCAATTTAGTTATATTTGGTCTTTCTGTTCCTTTTTTATATGCCCAACCATAAACATCTGTCAGCCTCATGTCTTTAGCTTTCTCATGGTACTCCAAAAACAGCTAGTTTTCTCTGTTATATGACTTTAGTTGCTCTTTGTATGTCAGATTATGTCATACAAGAAATTGTGAAAGCTGGTTTTGCTGAACCTACACCAATTCAAGCTCAAGGGTGGCCAATGGCGTTAAAGGGCCGTGATCTTATTGGTATTGCAGAAACAGGATCGGGAAAAACTCTTGCCTATTTACTGCCTTCCATTGTTCATGTCAACGCTCAACCAATTTTGGGTAATTTTTTTTATATACATTTACATAAACACATATATACAGCCTTGTACAAACATTATTAATGATGACTTGCATGTCTCCAAGTCCATTTATATTGCTACTGCTTTCCTAGAAGGTTTAGTCCTTTAACTTTAAGTTGTTTATTTCAGCACCTGGAGATGGTCCAATTGTGTTAGTACTTGCTCCAACTCGGGAACTTGCTGTACAGATACAGCAGGAAGCTGCTAAATTTGGGTCTTCATCAAGGATTAAGAATACTTGTATCTATGGAGGGGTCCCAAAGGGACCTCAAGTGCGTGATCTTCAGAAAGGTAGGTGATGATTGAGTTTGAATTGACTTTCTCCAGTAATAGTAGAGACCAGCAATTTTGAGATGACTTTGCTATTGCAACTGTCATTACCTGGGCTTCTTGTTCTAGGTGTAATGAAATCCTGACGAGTTAACAACACTGCTGATGAGTTTGTCTGCTTAATGGGATTGAAGAAGGTTCTTTTTAATATGCAGGTTGTGAAATTGTTATTGCAACACCAGGAAGATTAATTGACATGCTGGACTCACATCAAACAAATCTAAGAAGGGTTACTTATCTTGTGCTGGATGAGGCAGATCGGATGTTGGACATGGGTTTTGAGCCACAAATTCGTAAAATTGTTTCGCAGGTATCATTGTTCCCCAAAAATGAAAGTTTTCCCAATTTGGTGCTTAATTATCAAATGGTGTATGAATATGATGTGACTTATTGTGCAAAATAAAATTCAATTAGTAGGAAAGATTTGTCTGTAAATATTCAATTCTACTGTATGAGCACTTCAATTTTCAGTACTTGCTATGAACATCTTTCCTGCATCCATCAGAGGGATGGGGGTCACCGTTTGTAGGAATCTCTGTCCGTTACTCATACACAACTTAAGCAAAACATGTGTTTAATAAGGCTTCGCAGGGAAGTGTGAGACAATATAATTGGTTGGCACTATTTGCTATAGAATGCTTAGTTAGTTGTAGTTTCTGAACATCTCTATGCAGTTTAAGATATGCGATGTAACTATCCTTGAAACTATAGCATGGTTGCATAATTAAATCAGGTGAAGATAGTGTGTCAAGATCATGTGCTTGCAGTAGCCTTGTAAATGTCTAGCGATCAGGTCTTGCTAATTTTAGGGCCTTTGTGCATATTTGCAGATTCGGCCAGACCGTCAAACCCTTCTTTGGAGTGCTACATGGCCAAAGGAGGTTGAACAGCTTGCTAGGAAGTTTTTATACACCCCTTATAAAGTAAGGTTTGTCTATATGCTGTGATTTCATTTATGGTGTTTTTCTTTTCTTTTCTTACATATTGTCAGTGAGGAAAGAGGGAAGGGGCTCTTGATTACATATTTATTCATCATGTACTCTTTGAGATTGCTTTGATTAATGTATATTCAATTTTGTTGAATATTACTGTCCAGTTTTCAGGCTTAGGCTATATTGCTTGCATTTAATTCTTTTGATTAACCTATTTTTTTGGCTTTAAACAGGTAGTTATTGGTTCTGCAGACTTGAAAGCTAATCATGCGATCCGTCAGATTGTGGAAATTGTTTCTGAGAGTCAAAAATATAATAAGTAATAATTTACTAGATTTTTGTTTCTAGAGTCAGTAGACTTTATTGGTCTTTTTTTTTCTCTCATCTTATTGAGCTTGACCATATATGAACTGTTTCTCACCAACTCTTTTTCTAAATTCCAGACTAGTCAATTTGTTAGAAGATATCATGGATGGAAGCCGGATTCTGATATTCATGGACACGAAAAAGGGATGCGATCAGGTCACTCGGCAACTTCGCATGGACGGGTGGCCTGCTCTTTCCATTCACGGTGACAAGAGCCAGGCAGAAAGAGATTGGGTGCTGTCAGAGTTTAGATCAGGCAAAAGCCCTATAATGACTGCAACAGATGTTGCAGCCCGTGGTTTAGGTGCGTAGCAAGGACTTTGCCTTTTTAAGATGCATGAATGTTTGGTTTACCCAAATTACCTATGGTTTTCCTTTGGGGTGTGTAGACTTTGCATCTGAAGCTGAAAGTTGAGAATATTAGGCTTTATTTGGCACAAAACTAGGGCATTATATATAATGATGGCTTCGAGCCTAACACCCTTATTGGTCATATAGGTAAGTCCAGAAGTTGCTTCTCGGTTTCTCCACTTCAATTTTAGGGTGTGTTTGCAACCAAGCTAATGGATTAAATTTTAGGGTGTCTATGGGTTCCCAAGATAATGGATTAAATGTTAAGATTTATTGCAAGATAATGCACTTATATGCAATATAATGCACATTATCACTCACCCTAAACATCTGAGGAAACAAGTTATTCACCTCTTGATAGGATTGTGATATGATATCATAATGTCTAGCATGCTGTGAGATTAATCACTAAATTGTTCATGGCATTTCAACTTCTTCTTGCAGTATCACAATAATCACATATATGTTCAGTGCTTCATGAAATGTTATAATTCTTGTATTTCTAATGCACTTGTCCTGTGTTGTTGTTCTGTTGCAGATGTGAAAGATGTGAAATTCGTTATAAACTATGATTTTCCCGGATCCCTTGAAGACTATGTCCATAGGATTGGCCGAACAGGAAGAGCCGGGGCCAAAGGAACTGCATACACTTTCTTTACAGCTGCAAATGCTAGATTCGCAAAGGAGCTCATTGGCATACTTGAGGAAGCCGGGCAAAAAGTTAGCCCCGAACTGGCTTCCATGGGCCGTGGTGCTCCTCCTCCTCCACCAGGTCAGTGAATCACTAAGGCTTTGTTCCCAAAATCATTTTAAAGACATTTTCATTTGATATAGACCTTGAAATACATGAAAAGTAACACTAAATCGCTATCTTAATAACAATCTGGTTTAGTGAAGCAAACTTTTTATTTTTTGTAAAGCTACATTGAATTGGGTAATCCAAACACACCTTTAGCATGCTTTTTGCTTACGGTGTCTGTTGGATTTGTTCCTAACAGGAGGTTACCGAGGGAGATATGGCAGTGGAAAGGCTTGGAGTTAATTGACAAATCTGCCCAATGAATTCCAATCTTGTTAGAAATTGTATCAGCAAGAATAGAATTTTGGTTTCCTTATCTTTTCTTTTTTCTTTTCAACGTTATTTTTGGTTGCTATTTGACGGCTGGTTCTGGAGCTGCATTGTGGTTCTCTTCTCTGTACAACATATTTACTTAGTTTTAGCCTCCAAGTCTAAAGTTGTATGTTAGTAGATTTCAGTGTTGGTGATACTGATATTTTCTTATCTAATTTACACTTGAATGGACAGAACGTGTAGACAGTAGAGTAAACTTTGACGTATAAAGGTTACTCCCTCCGATTGGAAATATAAGTCGTTTTAGAACTTAAAATTTGATCAACTTTATATGTCGTTTTAGGTTTTCTAGGTAAATAATAATTAGTGAGATGTGAAAAGTGTTATTGGAATTTGTTTTCATTGACTAAAAGTGTTAACTTATTGGTTAAAAGGGGTGGTGAAAAAATAATTATTGATAAATTTGAGAAAAAAATATGCTATTTTAAATGTAAATAATGATTTTCTTAAAAAGTGTGATAAAAGCTAAAACGATTAATATTTCCGATGGAAGGGAGTAATTTATAACATTATATTACCCAAATGGCCCAGTAAACCTTGTCATTATTCTTTACCATGTGCTGGTTAGTAATTGACTAAAAGTCAGATTGATTTCAATAGCAAAAGGCTGCAATTTGATTTAAAACAACATTCTTCTGCAAACACAACTTTTCTCACACAAATTTAATTTAGACGAGTTTGAGCAAGGATAAGTATACAGAGACAATATTATTCAATAAGACATTGGTGGTGAAGGATCATCAACCTTTCCCTAGCCTCCAAAAAATCCCCCCACACACAAGACAAGACACAAATCTGACCATTGTCTACAAAATACCAAATCAATCGCGAGATCGAAATGGCGAAAAGAGAACTAATCGATTCCTAGCTAGTTAACACTTAGGCCCATTTAGCCATCAAAGACATGCATGCTATGCCAATGAAGACGGCAAGACAAGCCTTCATTTGGAGCTTGATACTGGCTTGAAACTTTGGTCCCATGAAATCTGCTATCAACAGATCCACCTGCGCCATATAGATGAGCAAGCCGACTGAGATAGCATTCAACACGCCCACCACAATTAAGGCGGACGGACTCTTCTCATTGTACACGCTCATCAAGCCCATCCCGAGTGCAATGCCTAACGGCATTGTGGTTGAGAAGAAGAGCACCATCATAGACTTCATCTTTATCCTGTACTCCACCTAAACAATCACAAAATCATGATCAATTTAACTACCACCATGGAAACAACAACAAAAGATTTGAATACTTGCTTTGTTGATCACTATTTCATTTTCAAATTGAAAATATACCCAATGAATTGAGAGTCATGTCCAACAACACAATGTGAGCCCGCCTTGGGCAAGGTTTGTGGGGACAAGATATACGCATCCTTACCCTAATATAAAATCAAGAGGGTTTGTCCAAGAGTCCCAAGACAGAGGGAAAAACACGAGGGAACAAAAAAAGAAACATGAAAGGACATAAAAACACAGGAAACAAAGAGAGCCAAAGGACAAGAACCCTCTCTTTCTCCCTACTCTGCTACTAATCCTCTCTCTCCACCAATTCCTACACTGAGCCAAATCCGTTGAGAGTTATGTAATTTAAATTTATCTGAAGGATGCATCCACCAAGGCCCATTCCTTCAAAGAGTTGATGAAAACACATTGTAATTAAGGACGAGAGGACGGATAGTACAAGGGTTGTTGGAGACACCCATAGACAACCCAATCACCACAGAGTGCACCACAATCCTTATCTCCAACACCTGTGCCACAATTCGGTGCCTTAGCAAATGTGTTGCTTTCTCTTCAACCACTTTCTCGACTCCGACTCTGACCACCCATCTCAACATCCACGTCACTTGGGCCACACCCATGGCTATGCAAAGCATCATGGCCAAGCTTCCCACCGCTCCTTTTCTTGAAGTAAGCCATGGTCATAGTGTACAACAACATTGTACAAACCGCCGTTGTCATTGCAATGAACGTCGTAAAGGGGAACTCCTTCCACGACTTCTCATGAAAGCATTCTAAGCTGAGATCAGCCCATGAATCGGGTAAGACATGCATGAATCCGGTTGATAGGATCATGCCTGAGGCCAAGGCCTTGACTATGACAAAGATGTTACAAAACTCAAGGCCGTTAATAAAAGGAGAAAGAACATCAGCCCTTGGATCAAGGTGATCTAAGGACCCTGAATGCTCCTTTCATTTCATGTTAAGAGAGTGTTTTATGAGAACCAAACTCTTTCATCCTATACTTAATTCATACAGTAAAATAATCAACATCGAGTAAAAATTTATTATTGATGTTTCTACTGTAAAATATATAACTAATTAATTAGTAAATTATTTTAAAGCATATAAGTAATCGAGGTAAAAATAACATAGTATTCCAATATTTATATTTCTTACATATTAAATGCAAATAAGTAACTTTTTTTAGGTATGTTCTTTTTTATTAACCAAAATTATTTAACTTTGACATATTACATTTATTATAAAATATGAACATATAAATAAAACTTATCTATTAATTAATATATTTTCTTATTAGTCAAACAAATTGAAAATTTCTATCAAAAAGGGGAAAACAATAATTAATTAACGAAGTTAAGCATTTGGATCATTTGGGAGGAGGAAGTTGAGATTGTGGAGACCATTGATTTGTGCCTTGATGAGATCTCGTTAGTAAGGTTATGACAATTGTTTTGTCTAAAACCTTTAATTTTTAATTTTTTTCAAGATCATCCGCAGTGATGATTTAGGTTGACCTTGTAATATTGGGACGATCTAATGTTTGCTTTGTAATGAGCTAGTAGCTCATTGTTAAAAAAAAAGAGCAAAGCGAGGGATGCGTTGTTGAGAATCGAACTTGAGCTTGTTGTTGCCTCAAGTGAGAGAAGGGGGGCGCTCCTTACCAGCCACGCTACTAAAGCTCTATCTAACTACCGCTTCTATTAAAAATATATACTGAAAACGGGAGTGATCCCGCCTAGATCTGCAACTGTCAGTGGGTGATGGGTAGTTTGGATGATGGGTTTAACATTTCACGAGTGACGATTGGGTCGGGTGAGATATTTTTACATACGGATCGAGTGGTGGAAGACTGGAATTACTCCACTTACCCATATAACCCGACCTAACAGCCCTAATCCAAATGCTAAATGCCCTATATTAACATGTTCGAAAATTCTGGCCCAAAAAAGTAATTACATTTTCTAAGTGGGGATTTCTAATTGGCACCCACCCTACTAAACCTACCCAAAGCCCACCCTAACCTACCCTTATATATAAAAAAAAAATTCATAATTTACCCCCATGCCATTATCACTCTCATTCTCTCCCACTCACAAACTCTCCCATTCAAAAATTTTACAAAACCCACTCTCAAATCATCATATTTCACCCAAATTCTCGAATTTAAGGCTTAAAGATTCATCAAATCAATTGTTAAGAGATATTTATCTTCCATTTTCATATTAATTCAAGGGAAATTACTTTCATGTTAAACTTTTAGGGTTTACATATAATTTATTTGATTTTGACTAGATCTAGGCGAATCTCTGCTTTATTATCGCTTTTAATACGAAATTAGGATATATGAATTAATTCTAGTACAAAAAACGAGTAGAAATGACTATGGATGCTCGACCCGTGAATGCGCAGGCGCGAGCGCCACGAGGTTGAAGACGACACCATGGCCGTCAGGGACATGGCGGCCTTGGCCGTCACGGCCATAATGGCCTTGGCCGTCACGGCCATAATGGCCTTGGCCGTCACGGCCATAATGGCCATGGCCGTCACGGCCATAATGGCCATGGCCGTAACGGCCAAGGTCTGCTCGTCTGATGTCATTTCTCTTTTGGTATTACGGATGTCGAGATGTCATTTCCCTTTTTTCGTCGTTCATATTATATTTTAGTATTACAGATGTCGAGATGCTTAGAGACCGATATAGAGACTTCAAAGTTTGCTCCTCTTTTTCGTCACACCCAACGGATTGAGCAGCAGGTCCGTCGACCTTGGGGTCCAACAGGCGGCGCATCACTTCCGGAGGGGTCCTCGACGAGTCTTATTTGATTCATCGATTCAGGTCATGGGAGGACAGGTTCTTGGATACGGCGATGGAGATGATTTGGTGGATGATGAGGATGATACGTAGTTATGATGATATGGATTTATGTTTTGATTATGTAGTTTGGATGATTATGCTTGGATATCTAGTTCTAATTATGTAAGATTATGATTATGCTCGGTCATGGATTATGATTATGTTCTGACAGGCCCGTCCAATGGGCTGTGCAAACAGCCCAACGGAACAGGGCCCCTATATTTTAGGGGCCCCGAAATTTAGATTTAAATATATTACATATCACGTAATTAAGAATGATAGTATTTGAGCGTAGTACAGATGGTGAGGCTTGTTTTATGTAGTGAAATAAATCCGTGTTCGATTCCGGTCATCCATTTTTCTTCTTGACATTTAAAAACTCGTGGGCCCATCAAATGAGTTTGGACTTTTGTCATTAGCCCACTCTGCCCACCTTCGTACAAAACAATTTTGTTAACAAAATTTTGCTAACATCACGTGATATTCTAACTAAGGGAGGATATCGGTCCAAAATATACTTTTTTATAAAAATATATCTTATATATCACATCAAATAACAATTAAATCTTCGCTCAAAAAAATAACAATTAAACCTATTTTTTAATATATATGGAAGTAAGATATGCATATATATAGAGTTCATGATCATTACTTATGAATATATATGGGAGTTTTTTTTATAAAAATAGTTCTTATATGAGAGTAAGATATGAATATATATATGGAAGTTTTTAATATAAAAATATATCTTATATATCACATCAAATAACAATTAAATCCTTCACTCAAAAAAATAACGATTAAACCTATTTTTTAATATATATGGGAGTAAGATATGAATATATAGAGTTCATGATCATTACTTATGAATATATATGGGCGTTTTTTTTATAAAAATAGTTCTTATATGAGAGTAAGATATAAATATATATATATATATGGAAGTTTTTAATAAAAAATAGTTTTTAAATATCACATCAAAATAGTTGTCTTTTTTTAAAAAAAATTGACATGGCCGTAACGGCCACGACGTACATGGCCGTAACGGCCACGACATACATGGCCATAACGGCTACGACGCTCATGGCCGTAACGGCCATATACGTCGTAGCCGTTACGGCCATGAGCGTCGTAGCCGTTACGGCCATGAGCGTCGTAACCGTTACGGCCATGAGCACCGTAGCCGTTACGGCTAGGGTGGGCGCTGCGTAGGCCTGCAAACCTACATGTAGACCGGGCGCCAAATAAAACCTTCGTTTCTAAGAGAGAGCGGGCTAGAAAACATAATTACGTAAATTAGCGGTTAGTTTGTATAATATATTTTCTAAGAGCGCGCGCGCAGGAACAAAAACGTTTTTTCCCGCTCTGTAACAAGTCGACGATGGCGATGATGGCGACGGCGGTGGTACATGTGCAAGGCTCCTGGGACACTCAGCAACGGCTACCTTACAATCGCAACGCTCCTCGGAAAATCAAAATCAAACCCCCAATCTCCGTCTCTAGCTCGACCGCCTCCACATCAACCACCACGGCCTCTTCATCCGCCCGTGCCGAGAAAGTCGATCTCTACAAACTTTTCGAATTCAAGGCCGAATCCGAATCTCCAAAGCAAGGTTTTTGTTTGGGAGGATCTTAATTTGTTGTGTTTTATGTTTGATTAATGGACAAAAGGTTGTTGGATCGAATTTGGGATTTAGGATTTGGGGTTTTTTCTTGTGCACGGCAAGTGTTTGAGAAAATGTCTCTTAGAAGTTTGCTGTGTTTGATCGAGTTGATTGTGGTATTGATTCTTAATTGGTTTTTGCTTTTATAGTTTGGGAAATACCGGAGTCTGAAGAGTCGACTTATGTAAGCAATAAAGCATGGTTGCCCAACCCACCGAAAGTGGAGAAGCCTAGGTCTTCGTACAATGCGGCTTCTTTGGCGTATGTTGGAGATTGTATATATGAGGTTTGTTCTTTTCTTTCCTTGTGCTGGAGACATGTTATGGTTTAAAGTATGATTGCAGTAAATTTTCTTCGTGCAAATAATATGATGAAATTTGGCTTGCCTTGCATTATTATGGTATTTAGCTTTTGATGATGGCAAACATGTATAGATGAATAGATGATGGCCCTTATTGATCTCCACTTGCACTGAGTTTCAAGGAAAGGCGATTTGTACAAGTACAAAACAATAAGAATGTGAACTGCCAATGTTTTTTTTTGCACAGGAGTGTTTCAGTAACCATTTATTATGAATGGGAAGATAAAGGCAGTTGAGTGATACTGGATAGAGGCTGAAAGATAATAAGATAGAACCTATTTTGATCTTAACTTCTTAGTGTTTTTTTTTGGCATGACTTCTAATGTTTGTATCATATGCAGCTGTATGCTAGGAGACACTTTCTGGCTCCTGTGCTGAATATTGATGAATACAATGATCGTGTGACAGCAGTAGTTCGTTGTGAAGCACAGGTACTGTTAATCTGTTATTTGCCTGTTATTTTTAAACCACTTATATGAAATGACTGAGAGGTTTATTAATGCTTTGTTATAGATTTGTTGGTGGCTCTTATTTCCATGCAATTGCATGTTTGCTTTCGTCAAAGATGTGCGAATCATACTAGCTACTATTTCAAAAGTCTTGACTTCTGTAATATATAAAGCACTAAGAGTTAGAAACTGTAGTGAACTTATTGAGTTAACTCTTATGGTTACAACTTACAATTGCTTGAAGTTATGCAATATGAATTCTCCCGATATAAACTCAAACTGAAGATATATTGTGACATTGAGAGGGGAGCAATTTGTTTGTACTTCTAAGAGAGATGTCTTTTCTCGGGAAGATTTTCTCCCCACCTCTGAATATACAAATGTAAACAAACAATGCTTAGTGGCAAAAACCTTTGATACCTGATGACTGTAGGGTTTAGGGAGAAAGAAGCTGATTTCCAACTACTGACTCTTTCAGCTCTGTTGACGTCTTCTAAATGCTAAAAATTTACAATTTTGCTGAAGGGATAAAACACATGAGGTATTTAACTTGGGATGAGAATCAGTATAGATATATTAATAGTTACTAGAAGTCTTTAAAGAAGCAATTTATCTTCTTCAAAATCCAATAGATCATTACCATTTGAATTTGTTCTGTAGCAAGAATTAATTATTTGGTCTGCACACATACAGTTAAGTACTAATCACTGGCTTTTCAGGATGCACTGCTCCAGAAACTTCTTAGTGAAAACTTTTTGTCAGAAGATGAAAGGTATCATGTTATACTATCAAGGGAATTGAATCTTTATGAAAGTCTTTCCTGATGATGGATTCATTTTTCATTGCCTTTATGTTGGTATTCCTTCTGGTATTGACATTCCAGGGATATTCTTCGTTGGGGAAAGAATATCAGTTCAGCAAAAACTCGAAGCAAAAAGCGTGCTGGTGTAGCGGTTTACAATAGAGCGTCTTCTCTAGAAGCACTAGTGAGTTGCTATCTACTTATTTGACTCATTTCTTGATCATTGAACAGAATTAAATTGGAAATTGGTAAAGTAGCCCCATCTCAGTATCACTTATTATCTTAATCGACAAACGTATTGAATTCAGAAAGTTCTTTTATTTAGCTTACACGCACAGATATAGCTGTTCTTTTTTGAAAGATATAACCTAAAATAGCTGAAAATTAATACATTTTGTTTAATCATACGGCTTCTATATTCATGCTAGTGTTACATCATTCAAGTCTTGAAGAACAGCAGAATTCAAAACTACCTGAGCAAAAAATGAACATTGAATATGATATGCATACTGATGTGGCTGCTATTAAGCAATCCTAAAGAAGCCCTTTTGATGATCTTCCTCTGTAGATTGGATACCTTTACCTAACAGATACCAAAAGGCTGGAAGATGTTATGGAGAAGATAGGATTTTCAGTGGGCGCTTCAAATCAGTCAATAATCCAGGGCGTAGATCGTAAGTGAATTCTTAGTATTACCCTTTCGGTATTCTCAATTATTGATAATGGAACATGAGACAATGGAAAGCTATTGCTTATAGCCTTTACCAAATGTACTACTAGCCTTTGATTCATATTTGGTGTCTCTTCATCGACAGGGGAAGTGCAGAAATTGAAGCAAAGCAAGGTGAAGTAAACTGTTTTCATTGCAGCACACTTCGGATGATGTTTGATTGCACAAAAGGCTAGAAAGTGAGGTAAATTGAAGCTATCATTTATTCGTTGTTACTTGCTATGGAATTATATACAGACTTGTTAACATGTGATCAATTGATTAATTCTGCAGATCTCGTTTAATTAGAGAATATTGGTTTTTCATTGAATTTTTTTTAGTAAAACCATTAACCCTAAAACACATCAACATCTATCGCCCAGTATAGTCCAGCTCAAGCGGGATCTAGGGGGTCAAGATGGGGTCACTCATTCACTCATAACCTGAACATGTTAGGATGATGCGCCCGATAGACCCAAGAACCTTAAGTTTCCTTAAAGACAGAAACTGACATTGGATATAATTTGTAGGCACTAGTCATAGACTCATAATGACTGGTTGAATCCAATATGAAAATTTATTGTCAACACTTAATTGATTGAATTAAAAGTTTAGCTGTGAAGAAGTAGGATTGGATAAGTTCAAGTGAGAGTCAAATCAATTTTCTTAGGTCATTCTTTTCAAAAAATTAAAAAAAAAATGGTCTCTGTGGGCCTATTGGGCCCAGAGAGCTTCTCCCTGGCCCATATCTTTCCTCTCTATCTCAGTTTCTTCTATGTGAGAAGAAAAATTAGAACACTAACTACATCATTAAACAAGTACACAGTATTTCACCTCTTGAGCTAACTGAAGAGATCCTCTATGACCCAAATTTAATGTTTTTAATCAATTGAAAAGCTTATATGAAATTTGATACTCATTATCTGAAATATTAAAATAGTCCTAATTATTTGGATATTATCATTATGGTCTGATGTGTAATACTCACCTTCCTATAGCCATGGATAAGCATTGCTCATGTTTTATCCATTTTGTTAAGTGGACCTTTTTCTATGTAATTTTGTTTTATATTTATGGATAAGCAATGGCCTTTGTGGTGTCCTTGTTTTTTAGATTGATGTTGTGTGCTATTTGGATCACCAATAATAAACCCAAGAAAAATGGAAAGGCTAAAAAAAACCAGTAGTTTATGAGGAGGAAGTCATTTCATCCAAATATTATCCATTTTCCATCCACAAAATATAGATAAACTGTTAGTATTTGATTTTTTATTCTTCCATTTCTTGTCTTATAATCTAAAAAAAATGAATTTGTATTTGATTTTATCCTTGGTTTCCAAAATAAAATTTTCACTAACAAAACTTGAATTGCATTGGTTATTATTCAATATTTCATGAATTATTATCTCTTTTGTGCCTACCTCTTTTTTTTTTTTTTCTTGATTTCCCTTTTGGTTTCCTTAGTGGAGAAAGCCGTTTATATGATATGATTGTGCAAATAATATATATCAACATATATTAAAACATTATAAATCACACGCATTCTTAACGGATTGTGAGGTGTATTATTTTAAGGATTTAGATAAGACCAATGGACTTTCTCTTCATTAGTGTTATAACAACAAAAAAATCTCTTCAATTTTTTGAATGGGAAATATATGTGTGTGGGAAAAATAAAGAGCATAAGCTTTTTTTTTTTGCATAAATGGCCAATCATTATTTTATAAGGGTAAAATAAAATAAAATAAAATAAAATAAAATAAAGTGAGCCCATAGCTCCAATGTATTAAAAAGTTTTGATCTTATCCTTATGGACGAGTTTGTTTAAGTTTCTTATTCATTTTTGTTGTATTTTTTCTTACTTGTTTTCTTTATCTTGTTTGTTGTTTATAACGATCTATCTCGGTCTCTCGATTTACTTACATATGTAATATGTCTGTTAGTTCGATTTCTTACCTTATTAAAAAAATGAGTTCATGATTTACAAGTTACAACAAAATTCCCATAGTCCTATGTATTTTCCATGTAAATTTGGCCTAAAATGAAAAAAAAAATTTGATGATGTGGAATGAAAATCTTGATGAATTGTGTTTTCATTATCCACTCCAAATCATTTAATTTTCTACCTATCAAAATTGGTTTCTACTACTTGTTTCTTGCAATTAAAAGCCACAAGTCATTATTCAAGAGGTTGGAGAATTAAATAACGAAATACGTCTTCAAATTCATTTTCAAACACACAAACCACTAACGAAAAGGAAAATCACATGGTGCTGATTGTGGGCCTCGGCCCAGTTGGCATCATCTTGTTTTGGGCCCTACCCTTTATTGCAACAGGGAATCCAAGAGGGCCCATGTTCTTTTTGCTTTGACAAATTTGCCCCTGGAGCCCACAACATGAATAGTATGAAGGGATCTATAATAGGCCTTTTATGCTTAGCTTGCATGAGGCCCCTACAATTGTTTCCGCCGCCCTTATCCATAACAAATTTATGATCATTCTTATCATATGTTATTTCGTATTCTCATTCGAAAGAATGCTTTAAATCGGCTTATAAATCGCGTTTGAGGATGTTATATGTACCTTTCCTCATCAAAACAAACATCAAATTCGCCTCCTACGTTCATATACATTATCTTATAGATCTTTGTGTTTTTTTTTTGAGAAAAGCAGAATCTTTATTATATATCAAGTTCTGCTAATGTTAAAATAATTTGCGGTATATCAGTGAAAAATGCTTGTTTATACCCTATGTCGAGACGAATATGTGTCATCGAATGAGCAAATGTATTTCTCGAACGATAAACATGAGTACAAAGGCTAGAAGAAAACAAGGTAAATAATTAAGGAAGAGATATAATCTAAGATTGCACCAAGATAAGATAAATTGCACTCTATTTGTGGTGAATATGTATCTTCTTGTTTTTATAATACAATATTAAGTATATATGCATAACTATTTATTGTCCCACAAAATATAAGACATAAGGTATAACATATTAAGAGAAATATATTGTTTTCAACCTAAAAAAAAAGAAGAGAGAAATATATTGTTTACAAGTAACATATTGAATCCATTGGTTAGGACACTACAAGTGAAATAATAGAACCCTACAACAATAGTTCTTGATCAAAATTTTGAGCAAAACTACTATTTCTAATCATAAATCCTGAATTTCAAGAGATGAGTTCTACTTGCTCTCCTATTACATGATGTGCTTAAACATGTCACTTAATTTTTACGAAGCCACATCAACTTATCTCAATGGAAATTTGGTAAGAAAAATAAGTTGTGTTAGATTTCTAACATATCTCCAAAAGTACTTTTTTAAAACTCTTCAAAGTTTGAGTTATTCATTTACCATCCACCTAAATTTAAAGTGTGGATCACATTAAACACACTCTTTATATGCAATATGAGATAACATTCTGGTTGTTCGATGAGTCAAATATACGACCCACATTAAAACACTCTTTTCCCCCCTTTAATATAGGGTCGCGGTGAAATTTTCAGTTATTCTCGAAAATTATAATAGTGCATCATTATAGTGAAAAAGTGCATTAAGATATACTAAAAAGTACATTACTAACCCCAAAAAAGTAAAGCGATACACCGGTACTTAAACCCTCTTCCCTGTCAGCCGGGATTCTCCCGATGGATGGACAATGTTGACGACCACCCTCTTTCCTCAGTCGATCTACGCAACATCGACACTTCCTACGCCGTCGGAGGCCACCAATTCGGTGTTGACCGCCGCATTGTACAGAAGATAGGGGAGGCTCGGGCTAATTTTAGATCGATGACAGAGACGTCAAGGTGGCGGCTACCCCTGCGTGTCCGGCGTCGGATCCGAGCCGACGACAAGGTGAGGACCGAGGAAGGGAGGACCGGTTGGGGAAAAGAGGGGCGTTTAGGAGGAAGGAATCGATTGAGTTCAATCAGAATTACAAAAATTACAAAAATGTCACCGCGTCCCTATCTTGCTCGGGATTTAAGTGTTTTAATCTGCTCCGTGTATTTAGCCCATCAAACGACTAGAATAAAACCTCATATTACACATAAGGAGTATGCTTCATATGATCCATACTCCCAAAATTTAACTTAATTTTTTTAATTAATTTTTTCTTTAAAATTAAAAAAAATGGTTAAAATTCATGTGTTCAAAGATCATGGGAGCCACACATATTTATGTATTTGAAGGTGTGGCAAACTCATCCAAATATTAATGGATAAGATCTAGAACCATACGTGTAACGTGACCTTTATATGTTGTGTTCTTGTAAATATGAATGAATCATCCCAATTTTTGTGCATTCTAGTTGGTTCGTATTGGAATGTTGTAAATTCAATTGTGCCCCCACCTCATTAATTAACACTTTTTTGGGCTGATGTATCATTCTCATACTTTTTTTTAGCTTGACGTGGTTATTCTTTTGGATGGTTTGGTTTTGGTAGCTGACATGTTTTATATCTTACATACAGTAATTTTATAAAATTTACCCTGGATGTATTAAGGATATACGAAAATCCATATTTTTTAGATTGTAATGATAATGATGTTACGTAAATCATTAGCCCTAATTAACTACAAATCTGACCAATAAAGATTTACAAATAAATTAAGCACCAATGATATAAGTTAAATTTTTAACAAATAAATCTGACCAATAAAGTCTTATCATCATTAAGAATGATTTATCCAGACAATTATTAGGACAGTGTGATGGTAATCATATTTCAAAAGAAAAATCTAACAAAAATTGGTTTTGGCAAAGGACCCGTATAGAGGGTAGATATGTAGGTGTGGATTGAATAGCCTTTAAATTTAGGCCACTTAATAATACTCAATTAGTTTAGTTCCATTTATCCTTTTAAACTTAATTGTTTGTTTAGTTCTATTTATTCCTCTAGATATTTTATTCAAAAAAATTTAATATTATCTTTTATATTTATCTAACCAAAAGTAAGACATATCTAAATGTAATCATCATTTTCCTTTTTTCAATACGAATTTAATAGAGACAAGGCTATAAGGATAAATAAAACTAAAATAGGGAGTATATTCTAGTAATTTCAAGTTATGTGTAGTAGATACACGCAAATTTAGAAGTACTTCAATCTCAATTAAAAGTGAAGTGAGTTGAGTGACAAGTAATTAACTCTCCTAATTAGAGATCTTGAATTAGAACCCAAAAAATGAAGCAATTCGATGTAACACATGTTAAAAAAGGTGTCGATAAGTAACAATTGTTAGTACTTGATGATGATTTTCTGTTTTATTATGATTTTCGTAATGAAAACATAGTATTCTCCTTCTTAAAAGGAGAAGACAACGACTCGATGGTGTAGATTTCAACTAAATTTTACAAGTCCTTGACTCTGTTTGGCAATTGTCTCTCGTTATCAATCCTTTATAGAGCATGACTCCCCATGTTGTCTTGGATCGAAAGTTGAAGGAAGTTTGAAAATCAAGCTGAGGGAATATGGTAATTGTTTTCCTTAATGGTTATTGTGAAAGTTCTTGGCCCAATAGAATAGCGACCTAAATTCTCTGTCTTATTTCTATGTCCCATATCATGTCCCATTGATTATGAACCGCATCCGATGGGTACCCAACAATATCGACCCGAAAAAAATGGGTGGAAAATCGGAAAAAAATTGGGTGATCGGGTGGAAGAATATCACAATCTTCTATTCAAGTCAATTCCTTACATGTTATTTCAATTCTCTTGTGCTTAATCTATATTGATTGTATTGATTTCATACTTGATTGATCTCCTTGTTGGAATTGATACTCTCTATTGCTAGATTTAAGTTTTCTCATAGTAAAACCTAATCTTTGTAGCAACTCAATTGGTTTAGGAGTTGTTGGACTAAAATAGTTGAGAAAGAGATTTGAATGCATGTTAATTGTTTGACTCGTTGGAATTCAATTGCATGTATATATCCTGCATAGTCTTGCTCTTATTGCTAATATCCCTGTAATTCATGATCGTTTCATGTGTTATTTGGATATTAAGTTTGTCATGTTCTATATCTGATTAGGAGGAATAACTAAATGAAATAACTTGTTTGAATCAATGATCAATAACTTGATGATGAAAGTGGATGCTTGAATAAGATTGTTTTTCCCTAATTGAATACAAAATCATACATGCTTTCTTTGCTTACTTTGAATTTTCTAGTTTTAGAATTACAATTCACAATCCCCCCTTTGTTACTAATCTGAGTTGATAAAAATACTTACTTAGAATACAAGTTTTTCTTGGGTTCGACCCCGATTCACCGACTATACTAGTTGAGTATCTATGGATTTATTTTTGATTTGGCACGACGACTTTCAACCAGTCATCCACCCTCACCCGACCCAACCCATTGTCATGCCTATACATAAGTCTAGGTGGTCTCATCCTTAAACTTATTGACAGTAGGAGGATTAGCCTATCAACCTTATATACTAGGCATTCATTGTCATAAACTTTTCATATAGGAACAATATTCCAACACCGCCCGTAAGTGCAATAGCGGCGCCCAACTGAAACTTGGATAATAGGTCTAGCTTCTCAATCTCTTTATACCTAGTTTATATGACAAGTATTCTCTTTATAGTCAAACCCAATCCAAACAACCAGAAAATGGACCCAAGATTAGACCTGCTTCAATATCATGTGGTAGATGATTTACTTAATGGTTATTGTGAAAGTTTGCAGCCTAATAAATTGGGGTCATGCACACATGTAAGCTCAGTACATAAGCCCAATGAGTTTTCATTTTAAAACTAATTGACAATAAGAGTAGTCTAGCAACTTATATACTAGGTTTTTTTAGTCCTAAACTTTTGACGTAGGATTTATATTCCAACAATCACAATGTTGTTAAATTTAAAGCGGAAGGTGATACACAAAGGCATTAACGAGTGGACCTGGGATTGTGTTTTTTTCCTTATTTGATCAATAAAACATGATCTCATAGCTTTATTATGTCAACTAATGTGACCACAAAATCCCCGATTTAGATCAAAGTGTCAAACTTGAGTATGATCCTATATGAAGAGAAACTATTGATTTGCTTGGATGTTTGTGCAGGGAATCCTATTATTGATAAAAAAAACTACAAATGTTTGTACATGGCATCCTATTATCAATCAAAAAACTACATGTCACATATCGGGTACGTTATGTAAGAGTCTATGGATGTCAAGTATATTAAGTCGTTGAAAGGATTTGTCACAATTAATGGAAGTTGTTTTCTTGTTTTGTACTGAGGCCTTCATATATGATTTCCTTTGATTATGAGCATTGTGGGAATATTGTCTCAATGTACATTATAAAAAAAAAGGTAAGTGATAAGAATGCAATTGAGATTTTGGGATATAACCCGATGAATATGGTCAATGGTGGTCATGTTGCTCATGGAAATTCGACAACTAATGGATCGAAGTATGGAAAATGGATGAATGTGATGTTAGATTCCGGGGACCGAAAGAACGGGTGACGTGTTGGGGTTTTTACCACTTAGCATATAAAGTCTGGATCCACCTTCTAACCCAAAAACTTAAGTCAATTGGTAGGGTTTCCTCCTTCCTTATACGGTAGTGGTGATTTGGGTACAGTGTCCGATGTGGGACAATTAGTTTTCTCCCAACATGTGACATACCATTGACATTCTATTAGTTGCCTTTGACTTGATCAGAAGAAATTTTACCAAGGTGACTTCATTTTTATTTTTTCTAATTTTGAATGCTAGTGTGGGTTGGGAATCAGGATGCTTGTTGCTTAATTCGCTAAAATTTACACGTGTTAATAAACTTAGGCTCTTTGATTAGGTTTTTGGGCCTAAACTTTACTTTCTCCAAGGGTTGAAACATGTTGATCGAATTTTAAACGCTTGAATTGTGTTTTTTCTAACTTGGAAGGTCGAGATTGTATTCTAAATGATTTAAGATCCTACTCCAATAAGATCCTACTTGGGATCGTGGATCGTTTCACGCGTTATGAATTGTATGAGCGCTGGAATCGTAGAATCGGATCGGGATTTTGATAATCTTGTACTCAACTACTGTTTTTTTGGCTCTGCAAACTAAATATAACCATCAATGCCGAACATTTGAAGTGTGAGGTTGCATGGACTGCTCACTCTTCATTCATGAAATTTATTTTAATCTTCCTACACTAAGGATATTGATGTATCTATTGCATTGCTTGATTTGTGCTTGAAACTTTCGAATTGAAAGTAGAACATTTGTATTAATGACATTTTTCGCTGCATGTGATGCCTGTTGTGCATAATGAAACACTTTATGCTTTGATTATAAAGGTTGATTGGTTTGACACATGAACAATTGTGTCTAACATCTCAATAATTTTTATACCTAGTCCAGATAACAAGTGTGGGAATCTTAATCTCTATGTAGATAAAACCAACATAATGCATTAAAACTACGACAAAAGAAAGTGATTTACTACTTAGTCTCTGTTTAGATAGTCTAACTTAATGCATTAAATTGGGTGATCTAAACAAGGGGTTAATCTTTTTTCATTCAACAAGACTAATGAAAACTACGACAAAAGAAAGTGATTTACCTTTGTAGAAATTATCTTTGTGAAGTTAATCACCACATATATATGCTACTAGTTTACTCCAATAAAGGGTTTGTTTGGATCGCGCTTGATCATGCATTACTTTAAATCTTGTATTATAATATAAGATAATATATTATCAGGTGTAATCCAAACACGCCCAAAATATCCTAATGTCTTTATTTATAACATGGAGACATATGCCATTGTGGTAAATGAGCAATCTATATGGTTAGTTAGAACTTCACACCAGTTAGAAGTTGCAACTACCTAATTATTATACAGCAGAGCAAGTACATATCACATTAATGTTGCCCCCAAACCATGCAAGTTGATCATCCATGCATTCTCTTATACAGCTAACAACGTCCTCCTAAGTTATTAACTTTAAGACTTTTCTTCTCTTGATTAAAAATTTATTTGACATGACCACGGATCCGACCAACATTTAGTGAATTGTAAAGTAGTTTCTTTCAGGAATTGCATGCAAATCACTTTAATAGTTGTCAGTTGTTACCTTAATAATTATAAGATCCGTGTTGGCTACACAGTTTGATCTATGTATAATATAGTTTGAATCCATTAATAATATGAATTTATTAGTGACGGTTTACACTTATATGATGTATGTACGTGTAAAATTTAGACTCGAGTTATACCGGGTTTGTGCCAGATTCGGGCCGGACTTGAACTAAATCGGGTTGCAGGTCGGGTCCGGATCAAGTTAAAATTTTTACAAATCAACGTGTTAATTCGTAACCCGTAAATCATGTTGTGGGTCAGGTTAACCCGTTGGACATCCCGATTAAGGGTAGAGATCGGGTATAAATATATGGGTGCTTAGGTGCAAAATACGAATGAACAAGAACCGTTGGTGAAAGGGAATCATGGCCGCACGAGGGTTAGATGTACATTTAGGCAAAAAGTTCGGAATTAAAAGACATTGTGCATTCAAAAATCGACGCACAAACAACTAGCTTCAATGCTAAAAGAGTAAGTTTTGATGCACCCTCAAGACGAAACCATGCACACGGACCAAAAATAACTTAAAAATATAACTTATTTATACACATAACTATGGTTTTTAATATTTTGAAAAATAAATAAAGTTTGAAATCGATGCGCGCACAATGTTTATCATAAAATCGATTAATAAATAATTAGTTGTTATGTACAAAGAGTTAGATTTTGGTGCACATCCATAACAAAGCCTATGCACTTGTTACGCTTCCTCTGCAAACCGATTTTTTTTTAAAATACGTGAATAATTTAGAAATAATACACATGTATACAATTTTTTCATTCTTTAATGAAGTCTAATATACCGTCTATCTACTAAGGATTTAAATGAGGTTTTTTTCTTTCTTATTTTATAAATAAGCTTCCATTTTCACATGACACTTTCCCAAGTATTATTGTATTTTTTTTTTAGAAGTATTGTATTCTAGTGCATGCGATGCTTAATATACAATTACTAAAATAGCTCATTAACCATGGAGTTAAAAACTGTTTTTTTTTAAGCATGTCATTTTCTGGTTCTTTCCCCTCACGGCAGATTAAACACACGTTTTTGGGGCATTAACCCTATAAAGTTGAAATTACCAAATAGATGTACTACTATATTAATCACATGCATTTTAACCCCAAAATTCATATATGCGCGCTTCTTAAAAAACATCAATAAAAAAATAACATCATATAACAAATTTTACTATACTCATTAATTAAGAAAACTTGTCATTTTAGTTTGATTTTTTTATTAACAAAGATTATCTTTTAATTTATTGTAACCCATTTTTTCAATAATATACTTACTAATTAAAAATATTTATATAAATCTACAAAATAAGATGAAAAATCTTAATAAATTTGAGAATATTTAAGTCAAATCAATCTATCAACTCCAATTTAGAAATTATTTTCCTAAATTGAAAAAAATACTCTATAAAAAATTTAATTTATAATAGATGAATTATATTATGGTAATTATTTTACAGTTGAAATTTAAAAGAAAGGGTACATATATCAAACTTTAGATTATTTGGTAATGATGTATATTGTACTCTATCGATTTAGAATTACATGTTAATTTAGGATTTGTCTAAATAATTAAATTGTCATATAATTTGACTTAAATACCCCAAATTTTGTTAAGATCTTTGACCTACTTTTATATTTTTTACGTAATTATTTTTAATTAATGAGGATAATATCGAAAAAATGTGTAATAAAATATGTCAAATGACTAATATTATTTAAAAAAAATTAGGCTATAATTAAGTTAAAAGTAAACCCTACATGAACTCTAACCAAAGATCAATTTTTTTTTACCCGACAGTCAATGATTTGGAAATTTAGATTGGATTAATGGATTACCTTAAAAAGTATAGAGATTATGATAAGACTCCTCCATTACTCACTAGTCACTAGATATGTTTGTTATTTCCTCAAGAAAAAAATGAAACAAAAGTATATTTGACGATTGAAAATCTCCGCGTAATTGTGACTTTTGCTTGTGTGATCCATGGAGGATTGGAGGGAGGATGGCAAAAGATGGACCCCACCCCTCTCTCTCCCCCCTTTCTTCCCAACACTATTCAACTGTGTATAAAAGCGGTTGCTCTTAAGATGGCAATGCAATACATTACAAATTTACAATACACACATTACCCACCACAAATCAATTGCAAGATTCCCAATTCAAACACCTATCCAATTTCTCTGAGCAGGAGAAATCCAGTTCTTGAAGCTTGCATTAAAAGACCTCAAAAAAACCCAGCTTGTGAATAAAGCTGTTTTCTTTCTCCATACTGAGAACAGTACTCCTGTAAAAATTGCTCCTTTTTTCTGTATTTGTCAAAGATAAGCAAAAGCCTGAAGTAAAGAAAAGCTTTGTGCTTGTTTAGGGTGTTGAAATGAGGAGCCTTTTTGGAAGCAATGTGTTTTCAGTTTTGCTTCTGTTTTCCTTGTTTTGGGTGTTTTCGTTTTCAAGCTTTGGGGGTGTGAGTGCTAGTGTGGGATATGATAGCAAGGCTGTCACCATTAATGGGCAGAGAAGGATTCTCATTTCTGGGTCTATTCACTACCCACGTAGTGCTCCTGAGGTAAATTTTTAAAAAAAGGTTCTGAAATGACCCTTTTCTTTGGGCAATTTTGATTTATATGTCTGCATTTGTTTCTCTTCCCATTGTGACTATTTTGGAGAATTTACTGAAATAATGGTGAATTTCTTGTGGTTTTTTTACTGTAGATGTGGCCAGGCCTCATACAGAAGGCCAAAGAAGGAGGTCTTGATGTGATTCAGACTTATGTTTTCTGGAATGGGCATGAACCCTCACCTGGCAAAGTAATGAGAAACTTAACTTCCTATTTCACTTTTCTTTTTCTTTTTTTGAAAAAAATATATTATTGCATTAAGTTATCCACATGACCAGTATTTCTGGCTCTATTCAGATTGTAAATTTTGTTTACTGATGAATTTTTATTTTGAATGGCTGTAGTACTATTTTGAGGGGAGGTATGACCTAGTGAAATTCATCAAGTTGGTTCAACAATCTGGTCTTTATGTTCATCTCAGAATTGGGCCTTATGTTTGTGCTGAATGGAATTTTGGGTAATTTTTCATTCTAGTTGAGTTCTTGAAGAATGTTTTGTGCATGCTTGTGCAATAATTGACAAGTACTGAAGTACATGGTGTTCTCTTGCAGAGGTTTTCCTGTCTGGCTGAAGTATGTCCCCGGCATCAGTTTCAGAACAGACAATGGGCCTTTCAAGGTTACAAGCTTTTCCTATTTCTCAAGTTTGAATTCATAAATGAAATTAACTACAAACTAAAGTTTTTAACTTTTCCTAATACTTGATTATAATCAGGCGGCTATGCAAAGATTCACAACGAAGATCGTCAATATGATGAAAGCAGAGAGATTATTTGAAACTCAGGGCGGTCCAATTATTCTATCCCAGGTCTTCTCAATTTCTTATTAACCTCATATCTCCATTTGATGCTTGATATCTCTGGATTAGTTTTATAAAATGGGTATTTTTGCTGACAATTCCAACAGATTGAAAATGAATATGGACCATTGGAATATGGGCTCGGGGCCCCTGCTAGATCATACGCACAATGGGCAGCTAAAATGGCGGTTGGGCTTCAAACCGGTGTCCCGTGGGTCATGTGCAAGCAAGATGATGCTCCTGATCCAGTTGTAATTATCTTTAAACTCTCATTCATACTTACATTAATCTTCTTTAATTTGTGTTTGCCATGTTCTAATGTTCTTACCATTTGGTCCCGGTGGGGCTTGTACTGCTTCCAATGTTTTCTTTGTTGTATTTTTCATTTGTCATGAACCATTTCATTTACTATTATGTACTTTTATGATGAATTGGATTGCACATGGCTTTG
The DNA here is from genome assembly GCA_964016875.1 of Fallopia convolvulus. NCBI lineage: Eukaryota > Viridiplantae > Streptophyta > Magnoliopsida > Caryophyllales > Polygonaceae > Fallopia > Fallopia convolvulus. The sequence goes on from OZ024731.1 coordinate 57,393,367, forward strand.
TCCTTTATGTTTCTCTTCTTCTTATTGCTTTTATGTTTTAAAAATTTATATATATATGATCAAAAGGCAAAAGTCCATTTCCTTATATGGTCTGTACTCTTGGACTCCTCAGTTAATCCTGTCTGATCTTGGGAATATATAACTAAAAATATCCATTCTGACTAACTTTTTTTGCAGTGTGCTTACATATTTCATACCATATAAGTTATAATAGATTGATGAAAATGAGTTGTCTTGTTTTCCAGATCAATACTTGCAATGGTTTCTACTGTGATTATTTCTCGCCTAACAAAGCATACAAGCCAAAAATGTGGACCGAGGCGTGGACTGGATGGTAAGTTCCTATATAACGTAGCTTTCATTTGAGCAAAGCATCAAAATTAGCAGTTTTTTATGCTTGTATTTTTGCAATGGAAACCAGGTTTACTGAATTTGGAGGTCCGGTGCCTAGCCGACCTGCAGAAGACCTGGCGTTTGCAGTTGCTAGGTTCATCCAAAAAGGAGGATCTTTTATCAACTATTATATGGTCAGTTTAAGTTTGCCATTTTTTGTGTGCTTACATGTAAATGGATATTCAGCCTTGAATAACTCTAATTATATGAACATACAAATATTCAGTATCATGGTGGGACAAACTTTGGAAGAACTGCCGGTGGTCCCTTCATTGCAACCAGCTATGATTATGATGCTCCTCTTGATGAATTTGGTATATGTCTATGAAATTCTTAATCTTGACTTGGGGTCCATATAGATTACACTTGATATGCAAGATAATGTATTGTCAAGTGTAATTCAAACGCATCCTTAAAGTACATGAATTAAAAAAGCTTGAGAAAGTGTTGTATCTCCTAGTGTTAGAATTTGATTGTTTGGTTCTTTCTGCAGGACTCTTAAGAGAGCCAAAATGGGGTCATCTAAGGGATTTGCATCGAGCAATAAAGCTCTGTGAACCTGCTTTAATATCTGGTAATCCTGAAGTTGCTAGACTCGGAAACTTGCAAGAGGTTAGTTTTTAACCTTTTCAGCCAAATTTTCCGACACTATTTCCTTTATGGAATTCTTTCTTAATCAATAAGTTTTTATTTTTTCAGGCTCATGTTTTCAAGTCAAGATCCGGTCATTGTGCTGCATTCCTAGCAAACTATAATCCAAACACTTATGCAAGGGTGTCTTTCCAAAATATGCACTACAATCTGCCACCTTGGTCAATTAGCATCCTTCCTGATTGCAAGAACACTGCCCATAACACAGCAAGGGTGAGAGTTGATTTGTCTTTTATCTTGCCACCAATTAAAATTACAGCTGATGAACTTGCTTTTCTTTAGTACTAATCCTAAAAAAAAAGTATTTACGATGCAGAATATTCCACATTTAACAATTTAAAACAGATACACTCAATTTAAAACAGATACACTCAATTGATTAATTAGTATCTTTGGTCTATATAAAATAATTTCCAGCACTATTAGACTTCTACTTTCCTTCTGAATTTAGTTAAATTAATTTCATAAACAACAAGATAATTGATTATTTAAGTATGGCTTTATACAGGTTGGTGCCCAGAGTGCAGACATGAAGATGACTCCTGTTTATCAGGACTTTTCTTGGCAAACGTATAGTGAAGAGACGGCTTCCACGGATGATAGTGCGTTTTCCATGGTGGGATTAGTGGAACAAATCAATACCACTAGAGACACCACTGACTATTTGTGGTACACAACTGAGTAAGTATTTCATCTTTGCAATCTGTTTTTGATGATCCTTTTGCTATTTTTCTAATCTGTTGTTTGTTTTAATGTTCTTTTTTTTTAACCCTCTCTCCAAATCCTATCTCCAGTGTCAGAATTGACCCACATGAAGGTTTCTTGAAAACTGGGAAATACCCTGTTCTTAATGTGATGTCTGCTGGACATGCCATGCATGTATTCATCAATGGTCAATTAGCTGGTATGTTACTTTGCACTTTGATACACATTTAGTTTCAATCTTTAGAATGGAAGGTTTTTGTTTTTTACTGTTTTTCACTTGCCTATTTACTGCTTTTCCAGTAGACATCCACCATTTTTAGGATGATTGTAGATGTAATTTTGACAGAGATCTTTCCTTTATAGCTGTTAATAGTAAAAGTCAAAACCCATCTAAATACTAACTTTCTAAACATCATCTTTTTGAATGTTTTCACTTTACTGAGAAAAGACTGCTTGTTCACATCTATGGTCTTTATTGTCTCTTTTTGGCAGGTACTATGTATGGAAGTCTCGAGAGTCCGAAACTGACCTTTAATCAAGGAGTGAATCTAAGAGCTGGTGTTAACAAGATAGCCTTGCTCAGTATTGCAGTTGGCCTTCCAGTAAGTTTCCACCTCTCCTTAAATTTGCACAATTGATACAACAAAATATATGCAAGACTCACTCTTTGATCATTATCATAGTATGAACCGAAAATCTAAAAATTCTCGCTTCTTGTTTAAATTCAGAATATGGGTCCAAACTTTGAGAAATGGAATGCTGGTGTCCTTGGTCCAGTCACACTATATGGCCTAAATGAAGGTAAAAGAGACTTGACATGGCAGAAGTGGTCTTACAAGGTTTGTGTGCATACATACATCTGTACTCATCTTAATGCATGCCTTTCAGCTGAACAACAATAATTCATGCTTTTTTTGTTCTCTTTTCAGATTGGTCTTAGAGGAGAGTCTTTAAATCTTCACTCTCTTTCTGGATCCTCATCTGTTGAGTGGATGGATGGAGCATTTAGCCATGATAATCAGCCACTAACTTGGTACAAGGTGAGCAAATCTTTGTCATTTGTTAGAATCTTTTGTTGTAAATTAGGATGAATTTGCTGAACATAATGAAAAAAAATTAGAGACAAAAACGAATTTGGCGCAAATGCCATTTGTAGGATCTTGTTTTTGGAACCTTAATGTCATCTAATGATGATGATTTCAGACAATGTTCAATGCACCTGCTGGGAATGAACCTCTGGCTTTAGACATGGGTAGTATGGGCAAAGGTCAAGTTTGGATAAATGGAGAGAGCGTTGGACGTTACTGGCCTGCATACAAGGCATCTGGCTCTTGTGGCGAATGTAACTATGCAGGATATTACACCGAAAAGAAATGCACAAAGTATTGTGGTAACCCTTCACAAAGATGGTAAGTGAAGCACAACATTCCATCACTTCTATGCATCATAATCCAGTTTCATGACAGATCCAAGTAACCGAAATCCATAAGTACTATGCCCTTGTTTAGATGCATAAAACACGTGGTATAAGACATGCATTAAGCGTTATAAAGCATTTTGTCATACTACATTTTCAATTGTAATGTGCAATAATGCATAAAACATGAAAATTTTCAGGTACCATGTACCGCGCTCCTGGCTGAAGCCTCAAGGGAATCTGATGGTTGTCTTTGAAGAAGTAGGCGGAAACCCAAGATGGATTTCTTTGGTTAAGAAAGAAATAAGTAGTGTATGTTCTGATATATACGAGTGGCAACCGAACTTGTTGAACTATGAGTTGCAATCTTCTGGAAGAGTAAACAAGCCATTGAGACCAAAAGCACACTTGCAATGTGCTCCTGGTCAGAAGATCTCTTCCATCAAATTTGCAAGCTTTGGAACTCCACAAGGCAGCTGTGGAAGCTACAGGGAAGGCGGTTGCCACGCCCACAAGTCATATGATATTTTTCAGAAGGTAAGGCCTCGTTTGGCAATTGGCACCACACTTCATAATCACATTTTTGCTAAAAAATACTTGCAAAATGCAAATAATGTCTTTTTTTAACCAAAAGTCTAAAACCACCATACCAATTCCAAAGTGTTGGTTTTTACCATTAAAATTATACTCCCTCTATTCACTAAAAATTATACTCCCTAAGTTATCATTGTCACATAGCTGAATTTTAGTTTTCCTTGGGTCTTTTGGGCAATGATAATACTTGGGCCTTCTTCATACGCCCTCTCGATTTTATATTGTGGCAAGGGTGTGTACATCATGGCCCCTCAAATCCCGACTGAAGCGGGTTAACACTGGGTTGATGCAACTATTAAGGAATTCTACAGTCCTAAAAAGCTTTCTTCATCCTTGTTTGTTGTTGCAGGAATGTGTTGGACAGTCCGGGTGTGTTGTAATTGTAGAGCCAGAGCTCTTCGGAGGCGACCCATGTCCAAGTGTTATGAAGAAACTCTCTGTGGAGGCAATCTGCAGCTGATGAGCTAATCAAAATAGCTCATCCAGCATAAGATTTCTCCAATATTCATCATTATCTTCAGTTCAACTCTTGATTGGTTATTTCGGCCGAAATAGAGCCATACTAGATTAAGTTCACTTTTCCTTTTCATCTTTACTTTCTGGGTTTTGCTAGGGGGCTGAAGTTGTACAGATTTGCAATGCAACACACTTCCCTGGCTGAAAATCCAATGTAGATCCTGAAAATTGGTTTGGGAGGTCTAAAATACTTGTATATAAATATATAAACTAGTCTGTTGCTTGAAATTTGTACTGAAAATGCAAGCACAAGAAAGACAGTATTAGAATGATTCATGTGAAATCATATTTGTAATCTGTGTTCATGTAATTTGCCTGTACAAGCAATGTGGATATTGCTTTTTGAAATTTGGGAATCAGATTATTTATTTTTCTTATGTTTTACTGTGCAAAAATGGAGCCTTGGGATTTCTGTTATCTTGCTGACAGGATCAAGAATTCAAGATATCATGTGATTTTAATAAGTGTCCATTTAAGAAAAATCAGAGCACAGCAAATTGTAGCTAAAAATTTACTTGTGTTAAATGCCTGTCACGAGTTTGTACAATCTGAGCCACATTTATTCAGTTTTGATTATGGATTTAGAGGCGAATATACTTTTCCTGCAAAATGGAAAGATTAACTGATTCAATACCTGAGTTTATGAATAATTTAATCAACATGGATGGAAGATCAGATTTAATTGTTGAGTCTTTGGCTTGAATTGTACTCATTCAAACTTTGTTGCATTTGGTGGATTATGCAAATTTGAATTATATATATAGATCGTGCTAGGTTGACATTTATGATTGTATTTGTGGATCTCACCCAATCCATTTAGCATATCCAAAGTTCATGACTGCCCTGAACAACAACAACAAGGTGACAAATGAACGGTCCTGATTTGCCCATCATTCCTACAATCCTACTAGCGTAAACTACACAAAACCAACCCTTATTCAGGTCATTTTGCACAAATTATCCTTTAGTTTTATAAACTACATTTTATAATCCTTTTAGTTATATTAAATATATTATGTTTATAATTCATCACATACACACATATTTTACTTATGTATAGTGATAGAAATAATGTATAAAATGTTTAATATACTCTCTATTCACTAATAGGATATCGTTATATTATTGATTAGAGATTTTTTCATTGACATTTTTCGTTTTTTCTTAAAATAGTAGTAATAAATAATAAGAATAAAATGAGTGAAAATAAGAATAACTAATTAACTATTTATGATTTTTATTTTGACCAAAAAATAAATAAAGATTTTTTTTAAAAAAATTACAAAATATAATCCAATCTCTCAAGGTGGCTATGAAAAATAGCTTAAACGTTTAAATTTAGAACAAATTGCCCCAATTAATATGGAGTGATGATGATTTTTTTGTTACTAGCAACCATGCAATATAGTATTTTAATGTAATAACATTAATGATACTCATAATCAATCATAACAAGCCATTTCTAACAGTATCACAAGACAGTTAAAATAAAAACAATCTCATATAGTCATCTCTCTTATGGCTATGTGGCTATGGCTATGGCTATGGCTATGGCTAGTAATTACAATTTACACTACAATTGAGGCTATTTTCTGCAATTTTAAAAGATCGAGCTATTTTTTACAACAATCCAAAAAGTTGGGTTATTTTTCATAATTTTTCCAATTTTCTCTCCATATAATTTAGTGTTTATGCAAACTGACCAAATTAAAATTGTGCAGCTTGTCGGTAATTAATCAAATTTTAATTGTTGTCGCTTTAGAAAGATTGCGTACCTCAATCTAGGTCTTGTTTCACTTGTGGATGTAAACGAATTTTTAGGTGAAAAGTGATTTTTAGTGTTTTAAAAAACCTAAAAAGTGAAAAGAGTTACACTAATTTCAAAAATATTAAAAGTAGTTTTTGGGTAGAAAAATTTTTTAAATAGAAAGTGAAACAAGCCCCTAATCCATCACGCAAAAAACGTAAAGCTGTGAGATAATAAAGGGGATTGAAGAAGCCATAGAAGAAGCTTCACAAAGAAGCTCCTCATTTCGAAATGGGGTCGCCTTCCCCAACCTGTTTCGCTGCAAATTCTGTGCTCTACTGTTCATTATATCCTCCATCAATGGAGCCTCAGCCTCAGCCTCTGGTGACAATCTCTACTCTCTACCTTCTCATCACCTTCTTTCTCCTCTCTCTGTTAGTTCTAGTTTTATCCCTCACCAGAAGAAAGCCCGTAAAGCCCCTTTGGAGTGAAGACGATGACCTCCAATCGAGCCTGAAGCTTTGCCTGTCGCGGATTTCGGAGAGAACACGGCAGACCCGAGAAGAAAACCAAAACCAAAACCAAAACCCGACACTACGATTGTCCGAATCTTTGCTTGTGGAGCTTTTGCCTTCGAATTCGCCCAAATGGGATGCTCTGTTTTCGTCTGTTCCGGAACCGGGTGGGGAAATTTCCGGGTCGGGTGAGAAGAGGAAGAAGAAGAGGGGGAAGAAGAAGAAGAGGGATAAGCAGACGGGGTTGGATTCTAGGGATTTGAAATCGGATGGGGGTGAATTGGGAGGTGGAGGAGGGGAGGAGAAAGGGGAATTAGGGTTTAGGAAGACGAACAAGGATGATTTGGTGTGTCTTTATCCGTTTACTTCTTCATCGAGTGCGACTCAGAGGAAGATCAAACAGCAATATGATCAGCTTGTCAAGTCCCATGATTCCAAGAAGTTGACCTTGGCTGAGGTTATCTGAATCTCCCTTTGCTACTACTCTCTCTTGATAGTTTTGTTATGGACTGAATTGTGCTTTATTGTTCTTTTTTTAGGTTACTGTTTGGTGCATATATGAGTCATTGATTTTGTATTTCATTTTTGAGATTGGCATTGATAAAATTTGCTTGATCATGTTTGTATTGGCATCATGTCAGGAGCTTCCATGAACAGGTTTCTTAAACTAGATTGCGAGTTCATGACATGGGTCATTGGTTTATTTCCATTTGGTAGATTATGTTTGTATTGGCTTCTCAATTTGTATTGGACTTATGTCAGGAGAGTCCATGAACAAGTTTATAAACCTAGATTGCCAGTTCATGACATGGGTCAATTGTTTTATTAACTAAGATGCTTGTGACACATTTTCTGTGCAAATTTGTGTCTGATTAAAGTTTTCTAGTAAGCTTCTGTAGTTTTGCTCCACTTATCCTCACCATATCTACCAATTGGAAAGTTCTTTGCGTATCTCATGTTGTATGTGCCTATGAAGCTCCTAACCAAGCTGGTTTTAGCCACTATTATTGCATTCCAAAAAATTGCATGTTTGGATATTAGAACAAAGACCAATTTTCCTCTTATTGAGTGCAGGTTAGCCACTTCGTGAATTGCCTGGTTGATGCTCGAATGGAGCTGAAGCAAAAGTATGTGTCTTAACTCTACTTTTGGTAGCTGAACTCGCTTTTTCATGCTGTTGAATCTTGCATATTATCTATTGGTTGCACGGTGTAGAAGCTGTTTCTTTATTGAGCACTAGTTTACGATCCTTTTCTACATTGCGCTGAAATATTTTCTTTTCGTTCAACTATTTCAGTCTATTTACGTGTCATCCTGGAAGTTTTTCATGCTGAGTAATGGCATTGTGCCATTTTTGGCTTCTGATATTCGACTTTGTTCTGAATTATCAATATTTACTTTCGCAGGTCAGAGGTGATACAGCGTAAATTTACTATAACAAAAGCGCTCTTGTTGAGGGCCGACAGATCATCATTTGATCGTCTACAGAAGCAGGTTGGGCAGAGAGAACTTAGTCAGGATTACACTGGTACTGCTATTGTAATTTCCGACTGTGCTGGTTAATTTAAAATGCTGATTAATAAATTGAATTTCAGTTGAACAAGCTTGAGTTAGAGCAGAAGAGACTGGAGGAAGATGCTTCTGTTTATAATTGGCTTCAACATCAGCTTAAGCTCTCTCCTGCATACAAAAAAGTGGGTGACATATAAATCTTTTCTTCTCAATTTTATTTTGATTAATCATTTTCTCTTTGTACAATGCCTTTGAGATGGATTTAACCCTATATCAAATTTGCTGCATTCTAACCAGATTCAATCGTCATTTTTACATGACTGAATTTTAGTTTTCCTTGGGTCTTCCGGGCAATGATAATACTTGGGCCTTCTTCATACACCATCTCGATTTTATATTGGGGCAAGTGTGTGTACATCATGGCCCCCCAGATCCCGCCTGAGGCGGGTTAACACTGGGTTGTTGTTGTTTCCTTGATTTCATTATCTTGCAATTGCCTGGGCCACTCATGATAAGGGAATGTGCTCTGGTAGAGCTATGGAATTGATAGAATACGGACCCTTGAAGTATACTCTAAAGGATTAGATTTTATTTTCTTTTTCAATTTTTATTTCGTATAGGCGGTATAGCAACTTTATAGATAGAGTAACTCCACTGGATCCAAACCGGATGATTCACAAACTTTAAATTCTTGATTGTAGTAAATATGGTTTATGCCTTCATGGAGCTAAATAGAAATCTTATTTCCAATTAAATTCAAAGTGTGTATAGTAGCCTCTTCTTTATTTGAGCAAATAAGTATGGAGAGAGCGCCCTCTCACTTTTTTTTTTTTTTGTTATTGGTGTTTTAGATGCTAGATATTGGTGCCTCCATGGAAAGAAAGGCAAAGCCAGCTGAATTGACAGAAGACTCTGATGCCGGCTTCACAGATATTTCATTCGAAGAGTTGTTAGCGCAGGAGAAGAAGGATTCGTTTTGGTACAACTCTTTCTTATCCCGAAAAAAGTCCCTCTCTACTAGTCACACACCCATATGACCTTCTTTTCTGACATCATGGTTTGTTTAACAACAGGCAAAAGCGTGGCAAGATAAGATCGCCGCCTCCAGCTTGATGTGGATGAGCTTTCAAGTGTTGTTGCTTCCTTACAAGAACGGGATTTTTTATATTTCTTTTGGCCAGCAAGAGATTGATTTTTCGGCCTCGGATGAAGCTTGGTCTAGGAGTAAGGAGTAGAGCTTAGAAATGTGATCAATGTTTTTGTTTAACACAGAAAAAATCTATACAAGATCTCTTGCTGTGAGAGAATTCTCCAATTTCTAATGGAAACTTGAGCAAGGTGTGTTGTATACTGCTTTCTAATATTACATGACATATGAGAAAAGATATATGTTCTGAAATGGTTTGCCCTTGGAAACTCTCTGGCTGTTTGGTAAGTAGTTTTAAGTTGATAATAGTCTAGTTGTCTAGTAGTTTTTAGTTGATAAGAGACGTCTTTTCTTCTGTTTGAAGGGGTATGAATTAAAACTCTGAGAATAAAATACTTGAAAATTTGGGTCCGATTTTTCACGGGTCAGAGTGACCCATTTGACTAGGTCAAACATGTTAACCCGTGGCCTTGACCTGAATCCGAAAAAATCCGAACTCAAGATTAACCCAAAACCGATTATACTCGAATGGACTAGCCTGATGCAACCCGATATCCGATGCTACCCGACTCGAAGGTCGGGTCATGATTCTATGAGGCGTTATTGCTAGGGGTGAGCAAAAATGCCCGATCCGTTAATCCGATCCGCCGATCCGGCCTATCCGATCCGAAAAAATCCGGATCCGAATGGATCACAAATTTTTTTATCCATATCCGATCCGATCTGGGATTTTTTTCCGGATATCCGGACCGGATACGAATCGAGGTTTTCAAGCAACCGGATATCCGGTATATCCGGTACTATATATATTTTTTAGAAAATATACATTAATACTAAGTAGAATAGATGTTTAAATGACTATTTTGTAAAATTTCAACTCATCAAATGTTCAATTCTCCTCAACCATGGAAACTTTCAATTAAAATTTAAACGGATATCCGGTTCCGATATCCGTCAATCATGCGTATTAATTAGGCCTAAATAAAAAATAGTGGAAATATTTTTCAAAACGGATAGTTCGGATATCCGCTACCGGATATCCGCTCCAAACGGATATTTCTTACCGGATATCCGACAATTAATGGATCGAGGTTTTAAGGGAAAAAATTACCGGATATCCGGTATACCGGACCGGATCGAATCGGATATATCCGTTTGCTCACCCCTAGTTATTGCAACACATTGGCTGCTTTTTTGGTTTGCAACAATCACACGACCCCCCCCCCCCCCCCCCCCCCCCCCCCCGTGGAATGGATAGAGCAAAGAATGAATTTATTTATATAAAAACATACAAAAGAATGTTGGTCCAGATCGTTACGAATAGAAAATGGCAGAATACATCAACAGACACTCGAACTTGTAACTTTTTTTCAACCAGCCCCCCGTACTATGAAAGTTTCAAATAAATACCTCAACTTAACAATTTTTGTACTTTTAGACACTGAGCTTTTGCGTGAACTTCACTCGCGATGACTTGGATGCCACCTATGTGCCATGTGGGTGCCATATAGATGCCACATATGTAATTATTTTAATTTTTTCAATTTAATAATTAAATAAATAAAATATTAAAAAAACTCCAATACACTTTCCAATTCTTCAACGATGGATTCGAGATCTGAAAGGGCGGAACGACTGACTCGAGAGTCGCGGTTCTTCACCAATGGCATATCTTCACCGTCGTCGTATGAAGGAACCAGAAAGAAAAAAGGAGCGGAGGACGACGAGACTAGCGAGGCCGACAAAAAACCCCTCTCAGAAAATCCCCCTCTTAGAAAATCCAACAACGGAGGACGACGAGACCGGCGAGGCCGGTGCCGAGGAGGGAGGAGTCGGAATCGGAGGAAGGAGCGGAGGTGGTTGAAGAAGGCGGCGAAGAGGGCGACGAGGTAGAGCGGGATTTGTTCCCAGATCCGGATGTCTGGTGGGTTATCGAAAAGAAAGAAGAAGGGAGAAGATAAAAGAAAAAAGAAACAAACATTCACCATTGTTCTGTCCTGACTCTTTCTGGTTTATCAGTGGTCGTTCCGGCCTGATTCGAATCGTCGCCGGTGAAGATTCTGCAATTGAAGGTCTGGTGGGTTACCAAATCCGTCGTTGTCCTGATTCGTCCGTAGTTTCGTGCTGATTCGTCGTTGAAAATCCGAGGGGTCTTCATCCCCAACCCTCCTCCTCTTTCAATTGAAAACGACAAGTTCAATAGAAATCCGACTATCCGAGGGTTCCGTCCTGATTCTCTCGAAGGAGGAAGAGAGAGACGATAAAGAAGATAGAAAAAAAGAAAAAAATATATGCAGTTTTTCACATGATTAAAAATAAACGAGAAAAAAAGTTAAAAGTTTTCACTTTATATGGAAAATTTCTAAGAAAGGATTTTTTTTAATTAGGAAAATTGTGATATTTTATATACTTTTTTTAAAATAAAATAAAATTAGTATTTAATAAGTTTATCACTTGCCTATTAAGAGAGTAGATTTCACGCGCTATGCCACATCAGTGCTTAGTGTTTATTTGAACAAATTTAGTTAAGTTGAGGTGTTTATTTGAAACTTTCATAGTACGGGGGGCTGGTTGAAAAAAAGTTACAAGTTCGAGTGTCTGTTGATGTATTCTGCCAATAGAAAATGCCAAAAATAAACATTCGTTTGAAGGAATTGGAAGAGAGATTATATGAGTGGGCTCGACGCGCCATAAAAGCGATTGGCCAGCTATTAATTTTCTTCATATTATATTCCATCCACCGTCTTTTGCGATTGGGCCCGCCGGCCAAAGCGTTGGAAAGGATTCAGGAGATCGGCGGGCTGGGGCGGGAATGGTTGGCAAGTCGGTGCATAAAGTAAATGTAAGGACCAAAATGATGACCTTTTTTTTAATAAAAAATTGTTTGAAATAACCTAATATTTTAGGATCGTTGCGATAAATAGCCTTAGAACATCTATTATGGTGAAATGAACTAGTGTATCGAGTCAGAAATACAATAAAAAAAAAAGGAAAATTTGTTTGTCCCCAAAAAAATCGGTGCATGGAATGACTCCAAAAAACAACAGGATTCATCCGGTGCAAGCGCGTGTACAGACGAAATGCGGTGTTTCAATGGTGTAGCTCCAAAATTGATGAGTTTTACTCGTTCGCTGGCCAAAAAAAAATTAAAGAAAGCGCCATGTGTCGCGCTCGCCCACTGCGAGCGCGGCCCGCTTAGCGAGCGACGCGTGACGCCTAGGAGCAAATAAATTGTCCATCAATTTAAACATTATTTTTTTTACCATAATTCATAATTTTTTTTATCTTGACATAGACACCAATATTATATATATTTGACTACATTAAATTTTATAGTATATTTTTTGGTTTGTTTAGGTATTTTTAGAGTTGTTTAATTATCTTTTTAAAAGAATTGTATATATTTGAGCTCCCCCTTAGACTTCTGGTGTTGTCGGGGGCTTCGCCTCTCGAACCCCTAGAGATCAAGTTGGGTAGCATTGATTGCATGCATTGGAGGTAGAAAAATTGTCCAACTGCATGGAAAGGGCACTTTGAACATGGAGATCATGATGGTCCAAGAATTATCCTAGAGGTTGTTGCATCATATGACCTATGGATTTGGCACACGTTCTTTGGGACAACAAGTACGTGCAATGACATTAATGTGCTTGAAAAATCTCCTGTTTTGATGACATTCTTCAAGGTATAGCTCCAAATTTTTTCTTTTGCGGTGAATGCCCATCAATACAATAAGGGATATTATCTCACTCATGGTATCTACCCAGCCTAGGCAACATTTGTCAAATCCATTAGCCTCCCTCAAAGCCGTAAAGCAAAACTATTTGATAAACGCCAAGAGAGTTGTCGCAAAGATGTGGATAGGATGTTTGGAGTTTTACAAGCCCGATTTCATATCGTTCGAAATCCAGCCCGCTCTTGGTATATTGAGGAGATGATCGGGAAGTTGTCCTTGATTCGGGAGAGAATGTTGGCTGCCTAGAGTCGCCAAAAGTCCTATGTGGACAAGAGGCGTCGACCACTAGAGTTTGAGATAGGGGCACATGTATGATTGAGGGTGTCGCCTAGTTGCAAAGTCAGGAGATTCAGCGTGAAAGGGAAGCCGAGTCCCCACTATATTGGTATGTTTGAGATTTTCGAGAGAGTGGGCGAGGTAGCTTACAACTACCGCTTAGAGCTACCACCAGTTTTGGACGGAGTTCATCCCGTTTTTCATGTTTCGTAGTTGAGACATTGTGTTCCGAATCCTAGTCACAGACTCAATTATGAGGATTGTGATGTGGAACCATATCACACCTTTCGGGAGCAGTCGTCGAACATTTCAGATCGACGAATGAAGAAGTTGTAAAACAAGATGAGAGAGAGTTACCTTGTCTCTACGAGGAGTCAAGACATGATATACTTTTAGAAAGCAACACTTGAAAGCTCATCCACATCAAGCTGGAGGCGGCGATCTTATCTTCCACACTTTTTCCTGTTGTTAAACAAAACATGATGTGAGAAAAGAATGTCATATATATGGGTGTGTGACTAGTAGAGAGGGACTTTTTTCGGGGTAAGAAAGAGTTGTAAAAAAATAAATCCTTTTTGTCATGTGCTAACAACTCTTCGAATGAAATATTTGTAAAGTCGCATCAGAGTCTTCTGTCAATTCAACTGGCTTTACCTTTCATTACATGGAGGCACCAATATCTAGCATCTAAAACATCAATAACAAAAAAGAGGGCTCTCTCTTCGCACTTATTTGCTCAAATAAATAAGAGGCTACTATACATGCTTTGAATTTAAATGGAAATAAGATTTCTATTTAGGTCCAAAGAGGCATAATACATAGGAAAATTGCTCTAAATATCCCAACTTTTTAAGTGGTTGGACCCTCAATCCCAATCTTTTCGAATTTCACAATTGCGCACTCTACCCTCGAAATGTTCACACTTTGAAAAAAAATAATATATTAGCACCTTACCTTTTTACTTTGTGACAAAACTACCAAATTTCATGTACAAACAAATTTTTGAAAATTATAAACCTTGTCATTAAAGGATTAAAATATTAAAGATATTCATTTTATATCTAATTTTGTTCTAAACTATTCTTAGTGAAAATTTATTTATAAACAAATCAATTTCATTTACATAAAAATATATTGAGTAAGATTAATGACATTTAAGATAAGTTTCAAAGTTATAACATAATTTTATAGGTTTAGTTTTTTCATTTATAAGGAAAATAATGACATTAATTTTATTATTTGGCTAATATATCCCAACTTCATAATTAACCACATAAATTATTAAATCATAACTCTAAATTTACAAGTAGTTCATCTTAATACTTTTATTGATTATTATTTTCAAATAATTTATACAAAAGTTAATAAGAAAATCATATCTCTTTTATAAAAAATTTACAACTTATGTTCTAGCTTATCCAATTTATGTTTTGGCTTGTCAAAATAAATGCAATCACATGGATTAGTTGAATAAAAAATTTATTAAATTAAACATGAAACCCACATTTTCCCTTTTACTAATGAAAAACTGAAGCCCAATTATTTTTTTGTAAAAAAATAACTAAAAATTCTAACAAAGCTCTTAAAAACATTTTTAATTGATTTTTGTTTAGGATAAATAAAAGTTGGAAACCTCTTCTTTATTTTGTAATAATCCAAAATCTTTAAAATTTTATAAAAAGGGTTATGAAAATTCTTATTAACTTTTTATCTAAAATTATTTGAAAATAATAATAGATGAAAGTATTAAGATGAAATACTTGTAAAGTCAAAATTATGATTTAATGATTTAATTATTTGGTAAATTAATTCTCACTAGGAATGTTTTAGAACCAATTAAATTAGATATAAAATGATTATTTTTAATTTTTTAATTTTTAATGACTAGATTTAGAATTTTAAAAAATCTATGTGTACAGAAATTTGGAAGTTTTGTCAAAAAATATAAAGGTAAGGAGCTAAAATATAGTTTTTTCAAAGTGTGTACATTTCGAGGGTAGAGTGTACAACGACTCCCAAAGTATAAGATATTTTGTGAAATTCAAAAAGGTTGGAGTGGTGAGTGCAACCGCGTGAATGGTTGGAATATTTAGAGCAATATTTCCTAAACCATATTTACTACAATCAAGAATTTAAAGTTTGTGAAAGGCAACCTTATCATCCAGTTTGGATCCACTGAAGTTACTCTATCAGTAAAGTTACTATACGAAACATACAATATCAACATCATCGCCTAGTATAATCCCGATCAAGCGAGATTTGGGGAGGTCAAGATAGGGGCACTATAACTTGAACATGTCAGGAGGATGCGCCCAAATAGGCCCAAGGAAAAGTGAATTCAAGTACGTGGTGATAGGGATAAAAACGGAGAAGGTGAAGAGTAGATGATGTGCCCTTGTTGCTTGCCTAAGTGCTCCTTTAAACATGGGAAGGTGAAGCTTGCTTGAAAGAGAATAAGAGAAGCCATTGATGGGAGTTGGAGGTGGATTGGAAGAATGGAGAAGAGAGGGATTAGATGGTGTGGCGGTGACCAAGCATGGGAAGAAGGTGGAAGAGACCCACATCCAGTCCTCTTATTGACAGGACATGCTTACATTGTATGTCTTTGGAAGCTTCTAAGGAAGAAGGATTAAAACAAATATTTTTTTTTATTAATTGCTAGAAAGTGAAGTTGGATAGTGGGGTTGGAGTGTTGAGTGTGGAGTATGGAGTTCATTGGGTCGAGATTAATGGGCTTCGCTTAGGCTCAATCTATTTTTATACGAGTTTAATCTAAAAGATGGTCTTGCTTAAATAAAATTTATCTTATTACATTTCCATCTTCATAGCTTATTTTGAGAATTAAATTATTTTTCCAAGATAATTTAATTTATAAGGTTTTTATTTAACTATTTCAAAGACAAAAATTTAATTTAAATAATATTGAGTATAGGCATTCTTTTTTAAAAAATAATTATTTATAAAAATAGCGGTTATTACATCATCATAAATACTCTACCAAAAAAATCATCTTAAATAGGTAGAAAAGTCCCTCAATTTGACGGTTGTAAGTGTCGGTTCCCAAGCTAAAATTTGAACCCGCTTCAAAATCATGGAGAGAGAGTGTCGGTTGAGTGACAATAACGACAAAACCAGATAGGCGGCCTCGAATTCCGACGTCATAAAATGGAGAACCATAAAAGGGGAAGGAGGGGAGATAGAGAGGGGCATTCGAAATCGGATAAAACATAATATAGACAATGTCATCACCATTTTCTTAAAGTGTTCTTGGCTCATAAGGTCATCAAACGTGAACATGCAATATAAATATGTGAAAATATACTAAATTTTCTAAAGTTAAAATGTGATTATATGTGAATAGCCCTTGTAATAATGTGAACGTGTGTATAAAATACGTGAACAAAATGTAAAATGTCAAGTATCGTGTTTTAGGTAGAAATAAGCGAAAAATGAAAAATAAAAAGTGTATATGTTTTTAATTTTTGTTGTCAATTTTTTAAAGTCTTTTAACGCCCGTATGATGATTTAATCGAACATGAATATATGAACATATGACCATAAAACATGTACAAACAGTACTAATATGTATGTGAACATATTATAAAATCTCTGAACTGTCAAGGTGATAATATGTAAACATGTCTTATAATAGTGTGAACACATGCATAAAATATGTGAACATAATGTAAAAATTTAAGTGTCGTATTTTGGTAAAAATAAGCAATTTTTTTTTACTTTTTTATTTTTCAGCGAAATTACCATTTTGCTATTTTCTCTTTTAATCTTAGCCATCTATTTCTCAAATCTAATGGTGCTCATTTGTTTCTACTTTTCATAATAAACGTCATTTTCTTGTGAATCAAACTCTATATTGTATATTATATTCTTCAATATACAGATTTTCTATAGAATGAAACACTTCCAAATTATAGATTTGCTATGGTATGGGCATTAAAAAGTTGAACCAAAGACACATACTATATATAATGTTTACCTTTAATGGCAAGTGCTCGATCGTTCACTCTCCCTGTCTAAAAATTTTCTTCTAATCTCATACCATTTTTTATATTCTAATTTTACCAAGGAATTTGCTTACAGGAGAGAACTCCTCCATAAAAAGAAGAAAAAGAATCGAGGATATTGAAGAACATGGTCTACAATTTGATGCTCAATTCAGAACTATGAATAGGGCCGGATAGGATCTGACTTTGCGGTTGCGAGGTTGTACGCAACCAATTCAGGCGCCGCTCTTGATTCATTTGAACAATACGCATAATTTTGGATGAGAACCCATAAAGTCGATCTGTCCTTTGTAAATATGGATTATGAGGAGAAGAGTCTTAAGGTATTGATTTTGGGAAACCCAAAGACTCTTCTCCTCAAAAACCCATTTTTATTTATTGTTCTTATTATGTAGAGTGAATTTGGATTGTTTGGAACATTTGTAAATGGGAAGGTGGATTGTTTGAACCTTTATTGGACAGGGATTGTTTGGTCCTTTGTAAATGATCCTTTGTAAATGGGAAGGTGGATTATGAGGAGAAATCTTATGTAGTTGATTTTAGGATTATGAGGAGAAGAGATGGGAAGGTGGATTATAAGGAGAAGTCTTATGTAGTTGATTTTAGGATTATGACTCCTTAAGACTCTTAAGACTCCTTAAGACTCTTCTCCTCCTAATCCACCTTTATTGTTCTTCTTATGTAGGCTGAATTTGGATTGTTTGCAACCTTTGGTGTTTTTCTTATGTACACATTCTCTTTGTAATATAGTATTGTCCATCTACTTGCTTGTGTATATACGATTGATGTGGGATGCATATTGCGTTTGATCATGAAGTTTTAGCTTTACAAGCTAATTTGTTTGAATATGTTGGGTCGATTTTGTCTTGGGCCAAGTTCATCCATTTGTACAGTTAATGGCCCAAGCTTATGGACCGGCCCACTTATATCATCAGAGACATGTATTCGTGCATTTTGTTAATCCATGCAAACTTGGCCATACAACTTACTCTTTCCCAACTCATACGCATATGCTATGTTCTCAATATATAATTATAGATTTTATTTTAAAGATATATATTTCATATCGGGTACATATTTTTGGAATCTTTTTTATTTATCTTTTACCAATATAATAAATATAATGTCCCTTTCTTTATCTATTTATATCTATTTGGGGATAAATTTTGTGCATATTTTTTTTTTAGTAAAATGGTGATGTGACGCAATGTGGTGGCAGAAGTTGCTTCGATTTTAGTTATTAGTATTAGATAAATAGATATATTGAATGATTACCTAGATACAATAACACATAGAATTGATTACTTGTCATGTCATCAATTTTAATAAGATATTTTACCTCATGAAATATTGAAACTAGAAATCGCAATCATTTAAAAAGAGTAGACTATTATATGCAATTGTAAAACGTTAGGATACTTGCCGACAACGATCCTAAAATGTTAGACTATTTTTCCTTTTTTTAATAATCACATACAATTTTAGTGCTTTTTTTGTTTAGTTAACGTAATACATACTGCATTTTGTAATATTAAGTAAATATTTTCGCATTCTTATGTTTTTGAATACTCTATATGTTTAATCAATTATCGTTCCATTTTGAATATTTTTGTTCGAATATTTTTATTTAATATATTTTAACTCATTTATTAACATTATTTTTACTAATTAAAAATAATTATATAAATTTAAAGTAAAAGAAAAATCATAATAAATTAATGGTATTTAAATTAAATTAAGTAATTTATTAATTATTTATTTTCTAATACAGTTTCTAAACTAATAAATAAGTTTTAAGAGAAAGAAATTAAGAATATTCACTCATCATAAATAGATTAGTCCAATACATCTTTGTGGATGAGATTAATAAAATCTTAAATGACTACAATATTTAGAAATTTTGGTTCTTGCTTGTTTGATAATAAAATCTGCCACAAATTTTTTTCAAAATGTTTGTATATTTATAAAATGATTTTAATTTAGAATTTTCAAAAAATGACTTAAGTGGTTGTATTATAAAAAATATTTTTATTTAAAAACGTTTAAAAATATTTTTCTTAAAACCTTATTTTAAAAGGTGATTTTTGATAATAAAAAAGCTCATAAAATTATATGCCAAAATATGATTTATTTCTTTTTTTGAGCAAAAGATAAATCATTCCTTAAAACGCTATTACATGATTTTCTTGGGAGGTATTTAGAGTTGTCAAACGGATTGGTTAGGTTGGGTTCGGGTTCGGTTATTTCGGGTTTGGGTTAAGTTGGGTTCGGGTCGTAACGGGTCATTGGTCAAATCAGGTGGGTAATTTCGGGTTTTTGGGTGAGTCGGGTTGACCTAACATGTCAAGAAAATCGAATTTTTACAATTATTAAAATATTATATTGTTTAAAAATGATATTTAATAATAATCTATTATTTTTATATATTTTAATAATAAAATATATTATTATTTTAAAAATATATTTTATATATTCTAAAAATATAACAAATCGGGTCAACCCAACGGGTTTCTGGCCTATTGGGTTCGATTTATTTTAAATTTCGGGTTCAAATTTTCGAATCGTGATCCTAAAATTTTCGGGCGATTCGGATCGATTTTTCGGGTCGGGTCATCTTTTGAGAGCTCTGGAGGTATTACATGATTATTTGATAGGCAGGTAATTAAAATTTATCCATATCCATAATCCATTAATCCATAATAAAATATATGCGAGAATATGAAAAGAAGAATTGGCCAAAATAATTTCTCAACATTAGAGCGAGTGAAGTTCACGCTCTTGAGAAAACGAGCTTTTTTGAAGCATCAAACAGAGATCCTCCCTCCTCTTTCCCTTTCTCTCTCCCCACCTCTGAGATCGATCGAGCACCCATCTCTCCCTCTCTCCCCCTTTTTCAAAATCGATCTTGTTGAAAGCTCCCTCGTTTTGAACGATACATCAAATCGGCGATACCGCACTGATTGATCGTCAATCCATGGGTACTACTCTCTCTTGTTATCTAACCATTTCTCTCCTTTTCATTTCGTGATTGTAGTCATCATGATGATCTAATCGGGATAAAATTTGCTATTATTGTCGCAATAAATCATCTTGTTCCGTTATTTCTCACATTGAGGGGT
Organism: Fallopia convolvulus; assembly: GCA_964016875.1. Lineage (NCBI taxonomy): Eukaryota > Viridiplantae > Streptophyta > Magnoliopsida > Caryophyllales > Polygonaceae > Fallopia > Fallopia convolvulus. The sequence continues at coordinate 57,413,717 of OZ024731.1, forward strand.
TTGGCTGTTTCCGTTTTGGAGTTAATGGTTGAGTTAATGATTTATTTATCTGATCCGCGGTTCGGATTGTAGAAGCTTTGGGCTTGGAGTTGGAGGAGAGACGGATTTTTTGAATTGATCGCGAAAATTGTTGATTTTGTTTCGTATGTGATGGAATTGATGATGTTATGTGAAACATTGTTTTCGGTTGGCTATGGTGTAGTTGGGAAAGGGATTAGAATTTAAGGTTTTAATATTAAACCTTCCATTTTCCTTGTTTTGGTGTCATTTCAGATGGTGCTTTTGACTCATCTTGAATGAGTTGTGAAAATTTGTAAGAATGCATTGCATTTTTTTAATAATCATGCATATGCGGGGAGTCTAGCCCTAATCATGTTGGTGAAATAGATTGTAATCTGTATCAATTCTTATTCTTACGGTGAATACTCTTAATTTCTGACTTTTGGTGTAGGCATTCACTAGAAGCTCTTTATGGGCTTTTTTTTAATTGTTGAAGTGTGACATATTGGATATTTACAGTTTATTCGTGAAGATTAGATTGAAGTTATTTCTTACATGAAGAATATTTTCTATTTCATTTTCAGGTCACAGTGATGGATCCTGCTCTACTCAACTTATTGATGGAGATGGTGGATTCAATGTTGATGGAATTGAATCTTTTATGAAAGAAGTGAGGTTGGGTGACTGTGGATTATCATATGCAGTAGTCTCCATTATGGGGCCTCAAAGTAGTGGTATGTATCTTCACTCTACATATCTGTGTGGTTTTCTTTGTTAAGTTAGGATTGGTAGACAATTTTAGATAATTTTCCTGAATAGATAAAAACAGTGCTTTAAAATCGAGTCATGCCCATATCGTTTTGTTGTGATTTATGCATGAATGGTTTAATTTTTACCTAGAAGATTGTTAAACATTCTCCTGTGGTCTACTGTCATTTTGACAGGAAAGAGTACACTATTAAATAACTTGTTTGGAACCAAGTTCATGGAAATGGATGCATTTAGAGGAAGGTGTGATGGTTCTACTTTATCCTTACTGGATTATGTTTGTTCTTGACTTTTCTAATGGGAGACAGCTATTTGACGAGCTGATATTGTTCCAGGTCTCAGACAACAAAAGGTATTTGGTTGGCAAGATGTGTTGGTATTGAACCATGTACACTTGTCATGGATTTAGAAGGAACTGATGGAAGAGAAAGGGGAGAGGTAAGACTTGTGTTTCCATCCCTTTTTAATGAATTTGCTAAGAAAGCTGTATACTTTCACTGTATACATATGCTGATATGCATCTATTTTCTAATGTGGGATTCATTATTCCAAGTTTCCAACAAATATGATAGTCAACTCACCCTTTATGGATTATATAATCATGTTTTAATGTGTCCTGTTATATTTTTATTTCTTCCAGGATGATACAGCGTTTGAAAAGCAAAGTGCTCTTTTTGCTCTGGCTGTTTCAGACATAGTGCTTATAAACATGTGAGAACAAGTAATTTAAATTTCTGTTTTGTAAGATGATTGTTGTTTTTCTCTTCATTACTGCTGCTTCATCGATTCATGCAGGTGGTGCCATGATATTGGTCGTGAGCAAGCTGCCAATAAGCCTCTCTTGAAGACTGTGTTTCAGGTAATATGTATCTTCTATATATTGGCTGACCAATGATTAGGTTTTTAAGTAACAAACGATCTTATTGTATTTCACCCTTGTTTGTAGGTCATGATGCGATTGTTTAGCCCACGTAAAACTACTTTGTTGTTTGTAATACGTGACAAAACAAGGGTAAGTTCACTTTTACCTTAGTACAATTCTGGCATGGCAAAACCTCATCATAGGCTTGTCTATGCAAATATTCCTCACTTTCTTATTTAAGATTTTGGTATTGCAATCCTTTCTCAATGTCTTTCATTTCCCCTGTCTTATGATTTTGTTTGACAGACTCCATTGGAAAATCTAGAACCTGTCCTTAGAGAAGATATTCAGAAGGTAAACTATCGGTCCACATATATTCAAGTTATGAACAGTTGACTTGTTAGCTAACTTTGTTAATTTGGGTTACAGATATGGGATTCTGTGCCTAAGCCACCAGCTCACAAGGAAACTCCATTGAGTGAATTTTTTAATGTGAGATTTGATCCACTTTTCCTTCGTCATTAAACCATCAGCTTCCAGTTCATGCTGGATTTCATTAGGCTTATCTATATCTAATATTATTATCTTGGTTATTAGGTTGAAGTTGTGGCTTTATCAAGTTATGAGGAGAAGGAGGAGCAATTTAAAGAACAGGTTAGACTTTTTTCATTTAATTTTCTGTTTTGTTCAGTGGAATAATTTATTTGGGTAACCTATATCATATTAATTCCTATTTCATGCAAATTTTTAATCAATTGTGTATTTAAAGAACAGGTTATACTTTTTCCATTTAATTTTCTGTTTTTTTTCCTAGTGGAATAATTTATTTGTGTAACCTGCATCATATTAATTTCAATTTCATGCATTTTTGTAAATTATGTATTTAAGGGTTTCCCTTGGCTGTAAGACTAATCTTTTGCATAATGATTCTAATCATCTTATTCTCTTAAGAGTATATTGCTTGAAGATTAAAGCTAGGCATTAGGGCATACTGTGATGCATGGAGGTCAATACTCATACTCTGATTTTGTTGGTTGTTACTTGAGTGCAGGTTGCTGGTTTAAGGCAGAGATTCTACCAATCTATAGCACCAGGGGGGCTTGCGGGAGACCGTCGGGGTGTTGTACCTGCTTCAGGCTTTTCTTTTAGTGCCCAGCAAATCTGGAAAATCATCAAGGAGAACAGGGATCTTGACCTTCCTGCGCACAAGGTAATTAAACACAGGTGCCCTTATAAGGACTGGACATTTGAAAGAAATTATAAACTTTATTTTGCAAATCATTGTTAGGTGATGGTTGCAACTGTTCGTTGTGAAGAAATTGTCAATGAAAGGTTCAACAGTTTCAAGGAGAATGAGGTATCTTCTTCCAGCTTCATATATGATTGAATTCATCTGTCTATGCCTCTGCATGGTTTGTGGAATAATTTTTTCTGTCCAATTTACTTGAAAATTTTACAGGTTTGGTGTGAACTGGAAGAGGCTGCACAATCTGAAGCTATTAAGGGCTTTGGGAAGAAGCTCAGTTCAATTCTTGGGAGTTCCTTATCAGAGTCAGTTGTTGGAGCCCTGCTGCTGTCATAATTTGTAAATTCCATTTGGACATTTAGAAGAATACTGGTTTACCTGCCCTGGAAATTACATAGTTTTTCTTCAACGACAATTTATGTTAATGGAATTATCCCCACTCTAAAGACATGTTACTGAGCTTTCAATAATTGTAGCTAAGTGCTATTCTTCTTGCTTGTTAGGTATGATGCAGAGGCTACATTCTTTGATGAAGGTGTCAGAACTGCTAAAAGGAAGCTTCTTGAAGAAAAATTGCTGCAAGTATTGTTCTCCTTGTCTACTGAAATGTGATACAATCATTATCTGATATATCTTGCGCACATCTTGAGTATGAAATTCATATGTTCCTCTTGGCTCAATGTGATTGGATTTTATGTAGCTTCAGTTGCTGGGGAGAAACTTGAGACTGATGAGTTTATGCTGGCCTGTTTTGGGAGAGTTGTGGAGAGAGAAATAATTCTAGGAAATCTGTTATCTTTCATACTAAAATAGTATCCTTCTCATACTCAACCATAAGATATAGATTTCTTATATAAATATTCATATGGGTAAGGTGGGGAAATTGAGAAAATGAACTTGGACAACTTGGCCCATGAAAGAGAATAATGTGAAGAATTATGCTTTAATCAGTTGTTGTAACTATGTTTTGGGTTTCTTAACTTTGTTCTCTAATTTATGCAGTTTTGATGTCAGTCTCTTAGCTCATCTTTTTATGCATATCGTCTTCAGTTGTACTTTTGATGCTAGACTGCTAGAGGCATTAATACTAAGTGTTTTTTTTTATATGTATAAATTATATTAATATTAATTTCTGGTACTTTCAGCTTGTCCAACCTGCCTTCTTGTCCATTTTGGGACATTTAAGGTCTGGAACCTTGGATAAATTCAAAGATGCATTTGACAAAGCCCTGAATGAAGGGGAAGGATTTTCTGCTGCAGCTCGTAGATGTTCTCAGTCTTTTATGAGACAATTTGAAGAACGATGTTCAGGTATGTTTCATATCATGTCAAATTGATGTTTGCTGTGTGGATTGATGCAAAGTATGCTAAAGAAAAATACTTATCCAAAGTTAGTTTCTCTATGACTAAAATTACTCTAATGCTTCTTGTTGTCAGTACTTGCCTCCGACATCTCCTTACGGAATTTGTGTGATTTAATTATGAAGGCAAAATATATCTGTAAATATCACAACAGCCATATTAAAATTTGGTTTAGGATTTACTTAGAAGGGATTGAAATATTCTATGTTTTTTCCAACATATAAACCAATTTTCATATCCTTTTGGACTGTGGTGGTAAAAGTGTTTAATTAACGATCATGTGCAAATGACTTGCTTTTTGCGCAAGCTTTCAAGCTGGATGACATTTTTCTCTGTCATAATGTCATTTTGGTATAGCAAAGGTTTGATTTTTTTTCTTTGCTTTAAACACAGATGCTGTGATTGAACAAGCCAACTGGGATACAGCTAAAGTTAGGGATAAGCTTCTTCGGGATATCGATGCACATATTGCGTCTGTTCGTTCTGCCAAATTATCTGAACTTACTGCTGTCTATGAGGTATAATTATTATCATGTTGTACTGGAAGTAAATTAAAATATCAATATGCTTGCTCCTCAACATATTGTCCTAATGAAATAAAGGATGCCTTATTCTCGGTTGGTTCATCTACCTTTTATATGTGCTACAAATCGCTAAACACAGTAGAATTACAAAATGATATGGTCTTATGAAATAAGTAAATCAGTAGGTTTTCATACCTATATGGATATAATCTTGGCCAAATTTTACACTTTAAATTGCGAGTCCTTTTAATATTACAAGTTTGTAAATTACAAGGTGAGATACCTATTGGCTATTTGTATACTAGGATGTCTATTGGCTTTATAGATGACATGATTATTTACATGGCAGTTATTGACCCGGAAATTATACTGGCTATCTTATCTGTATGAGTTCAAATATTTTGTATACTTGTCCCTACTGGCTATGTTATCTGATACGTTTGTTTACAGGGCAAACTAACCGAGGCTCTAGCTGCACCTGTGGAGGCACTGCTGGATAGTGCTAGTGATGATACCTGGCCTTCCATCAGAAAACTTCTTCAACGTGAAACTCAGTCAGCCGTTTCTGGGCTTTCCAGTGATCTATCTAGTTTTGATATGGATGAACAAGAGAAAGAGAAGATGCTTGCAAAGACTGAGCAGCATGCTAGAAATGTGGTCGAAACTAAGGCAAAGGAAGAAGCAGCCAGAGTTCTGAGCCGTATGAAAGACAGGTGGAAATTACAAGTTATCTTCTAATTTTGCAACATACATGACTTTATATCTTATTTATATTGAGTCCAAGGTATAATTTTTCTTGCAGATTCACAACATTGTTCAGCCACGACTCTGATTCAATGCCACGTTTATGGACTGGAAAGGAAGACATCAAAGCAATCACAAAAGTTGCTCGTTCTGCGGTAAATCAAAATTAAATATTTTTGTCATAGTTTCACTTTATAAGGTTCCTAAATCCTAATACTGTCTTATGATGCTGTGGCAGTCCTTGAAATTACTTTCTGTCATGGCTGCAATCCGGTTAGATGAGGATCATGCTCATATTGAGAACACCCTTAAAGTTGCATTGGTTGATGGTTCTAAAACAACGTCAGACAGGAGTATCACAGCAGCAGATCCGCTTGCATCAAGCACTTGGGAGAAGGCAAGTCTACCTCATTTCCTTTACCTTCTAATTTTCATGCTTTTGCTGCACGCAGATTATAGACAGTTAGACACTAGGGTTTCAAGTTGAGTTTAAAGGTAATGTTTTCATGCTTTTGCTGCACGCAGATTATAGACAGTTAGACACTAGGGTTTCAAGTTGAGTTTAAAGGTAATGTTTTCATGCAGTTTTTGAGCTGATTGGTTGTAAACTTATGAAGAGATAGTTCAATGTAATTTTATTTTATTTTAGGTGCAATCTATTTAAATTTTTATAGCGAGCTGGGAGATTTAGGATAAATGTTCACTTTAACCTGATTTATAGCACTGATAACTATCTAAAGGTGATGAATCCATAACACATACTTGTTACTTTGTTTACAGGTTCCATCATCAAAGACGTTACTTAGCCCTGTTCAGTGCAAATCACTGTGGAGACAATTTAAATCAGAAACGGAATATACTGTCAGCCAGGCCGTTTCTGCTCAGGTATGGATTAGTTCACTAGTCAGATGTGATATTCTTTCATATCATATATACGTATGTTTTAACATTATTGTAGTGTTGCCATTTTTATGATCTATAACTAGCTAGGTAGCTTGATTATTTAGGTTGGTCAATAAACCTACTATGATTAATTTTGTCCACTAAAGATCTTCCGAGTATCAATCATCTTAGACTCAAATTAATTAATCAGCCTCATACTTTCTCTAATTCAGTATCTAATAATATAACAATTTCACTGGTTTCAGCGTCAGATTAGCATAACCTTACAAAAATATAGAAAAGGAATGGATCCTCTGTTAGAGGGGATGTATTGGCGTTCAATATGACCATTCAATTTGATTAGTCTATACACCTAAAAATTCTTGACACCAATACAGCCCCTCCAACAGAGAATCCGTTGCCTTTGGATTTATTGTATACTAATAGATTTTGAATAAGAGAGTACGAGGCTGATAAGTAATTTCAATCTAAGATGATTAATATTCCAAAGAGGCAAAGACCTAAATTTTGCTTGTTTAAGATGACTAATCTGACCTTAAAATTTGCTTGTTTAAGATGCTAATCTGACAGTGACACCGATAAAATTGTTATATGTAGGTTTATTTTCAATCACTGTTTAGAGATTGTTGTTTAGAGCTTCTTTTGAAGCTTAAAATTTGCTTATCCATTTTTTTCCTATTCTTCCAGGAAGCCAGTAAACGTAGCAACAATTGGATGCCCCCTCCATGGGCTATTCTTGCTCTAATTGTATTAGGTTTCAATGAATTCATGACTCTTCTAAGGTACATCTCTCTTCTTCAAACTTCCTTTCTAAAGCTATGAAGTTGAATGTTTCTCGTCATTTTCTCAATTTCAAGCTCTGTTTCAGGAATCCACTTTATATTGGCGTTTTCTTCGTTGGGTACCTGGTCTTCAAAGCTCTCTGGGTCCAACTAGACATATCAAGAGAATTCCAGCATGGCGCCGTAATTTTCTTCACTCTTTGTTCTATTGTTAATCTCACTTAAACATTTATGCCGTAAAATTCAACATCAACATCATCACCCAGTATAGTCCCGCTCGGGATCTAGGAGGTCAAGATGGGGGCACCCATAACTTGAACATGTCAGGAGGATGCGCCCGATATACCCAAAGAAAACTGAAATTCAGTTATGTGACAATTATAACTAAATTTAGTTAACATGCACCAAAATTAATATATGGGTTGTATCCATCTTAAAGACATTGTATACAAATTTCATCATCATCATCATCATCATTGATCCAGTGAGGATCCGCTACAGCGGAATCTGGGGGGTCAAGATGGGGGTACCCCTGCCCAAGGGAAAGGGGTACACCCGATAGACCCAAGAATAACTAAAATTCAGCTATGTGACAATAATAACTGAATTTAGTTAGAATGCACCAAAATTGATATAGGAATTAAATCCATCTCAAAGGCAGTGTATAAATGCCAATGAGCATGAGGATGCGCCCGTGCATTGTATACAAATTTATGCTGTAAAATTGTTTACTGAATATTTTGTTTTTACAGCTTCCTGGGCTTATGTCATTGTCAACAAAGTTTCTTCCCACAATAATGAACATTCTCAGAAAGCTAGCAGAAGAAGGAAACGAAAGACCAGTAGCGGCAACAAATGATCACGCCAGGAGAAACCCGGGCACTAACCCAAAGGCGTTTGAGGATGGATTAGACCAAGAAGGCTCTTTTGCTTCCACAGCTTCATCACGTGTAAATTCCCCGAGAAGCGGAGTTCAAAGCTCTGGTTCTCCTATGATGGAGAATTAAGGTAAAGTAAAACTTGCTATTGAGTCTGCTTTTTATTTGCAGATTTTGAGATACGTTAGTGTTACTGATGATAGAAGTATAGATCAAAGGCATATGATTTTACCCATGCCGGTTTGTGATACGAGTAGAGAGTTCCTCAGTTTACAATGATGTTCATCTTGACTGGATGAATTTTATGTTCCTCAGTTTTGTATGATTTTCTGGTGTCTATGGGGATGTGTATTGTTGGATTAAAGCTCTTGCTTTTGGAATTGTTGGTTTGGACTGGGAGTTTTTGGTATTTATTGTTAACGATTGGTTGCAAATAATTATATGATTTGTTGCAAATCTAGCTGGGACGCAATTCAGATACTTTACTGTTGCCTTTGGATTCATTAAACTGTTTAGCAGATATTAATTTTTTTTCCTAGGATTAATCCATTCTAACTCTGAAAATAGTTTCAACTTTTTAGCTTCTTAGTATGTGAGACAATGGTGTCTTTTTTTATTTTATTGATGACGTCCGTGATTATTAGGTCGTGGGTTCAAGTCCCTCTTCCTCGTAATGGCTAAAGACTAAAGTGCTTTAAATAGTTTGAAAAAAAATCATAGGTAATAAAAAAGTGTTACCACATCCAAAAGGACCAAAACATCTATATCCTAGATCATCCATTCATTTAAAGGGCTGAATTATATGCATGTTTTTGTATAAAGTTTTTGCTCGCGCTTAAAATTATGTCCACTAGAGATACGAAAATGTGCATCACAAATATAATGCAAGGCCTTGTTTGGATTGCACACAATAATGCATTAAAATGTAGATATTGTATTGTCGTATGCGATTCAAACAAGCTCCAAGTCAAGCTTCATAGATACAATGCACATGTGCAGCATACATACAATGCAAGTGACTCAATTTTAATGAAGTTTTGTACTTGTCACATGGCCTTAAGAGCTTTAATGAAATACATGCCTTAAGAGTTGTAATGAAATATGCAATATTGTATTTATATGCAAGTGAAATTTTGCCTAAGATAATGGGCATGAGTATATTGAAATGTGCATTAAGCTCGCGAGTCTATGCACTAAAGACCTCATGAAATGTGTACGTGTTAGTATTCAAGAATGTGTATCAAAGTTATACATAAACCTCTAGTGCACAAATGTCAATATGATTCTTCAATATCCATATTGTCATGATGCACAAATTTCACATTGCACAAACAAACACTCATATTGTAATTCTTTATAATATTATGGTTCTTTAATATCTATATCCAAATCTCGCTCTAGTGAAATATAATAGATGTTTTTGTTGTATTCATATTGCGATGTATAAGACAATCATAATACCAACAAGCATGGAGCGTAGTGGGAGGGGCTAAGCTTTTCTTGACTGAGGTCGAGTGTTCGACTCTCAATGGAGGAGAAATGAACTTGTTGGGAGAGCAGATCCCACCCAAAAAATAAAGTGGCCCTCACGAGACTCAAATTCCAGACGTAGGTGTTTAATGGAGCAAAACTTCTCCGCTAAACTGGGGTGACAATGAAAAAATAAATAAAATAAGACAATCATAATATGTAATACATAAATAGTCATAAATTAAAGTATATTGCACAAACATTCATAATGTGATATACAAAACAATTATAATATAATGCACATAACAATAAAGTGTGATGAACATTCATATTCGTTCCAAAAACATGGACAAATAAAAACTTGTCGACGCTGGAGAACGGAGATCAGTATTGTGGTGTTTGAACCAAGGTATTAGATATTGTTGTTGAATTTACCTGACAGTGTGTTGATTCAGACGTAAATTGGCTCTGACTAATTGAATTGAGCGAGAAATCTTAAAAAAAAATATTGTGGTGTTTAATAATTTGGACAATTTTGTAAGTATATAAGTAATATAACTTTTGGAATCTGAATTGTAAATATGTATCCCAAAAAAGCCCTATAGTATAATTCCAGAAATTTCCCCGATTAATCGTGTAATACATCCCGCTTAAAAGGCGGTTACAATGGGCTCGCAAATTACCTCACAAAAATCTGTCCCTATAAATCCCTAATTTCGTTCCCAAATCTCCTTCTTCTCCCCTCTCCACCGCCCTTTCACCGGAACCCCAACGCCATCGCCACCACCACCACCGAAATCGATCGAAGAAAATGTCGATCACTCTGCGCAAGAGCAACACGCGGCTCCCGCCGGAGGTCAACAGAGTCCTGTACGTCCGTAACCTGCCGTTCAACATCACCAGCGAAGAGATGTACGACATCTTCGGCAAGTACGGCGCCATCAGGCAAATCAGAATCGGCACCAACAAGGACACCAGGGGAACCGCCTTCGTCGTCTACGAGGACATCTACGACGCCAAGACCGCCGTCGACCATCTCTCCGGCTTCAACGTCGCCAACAGGTACTTGATTGTTCTCTATTACCAGCCTAATAAGATGAACAAGAAGGTCGATCTTAAGAAGAAGGAGGAGGAGATTACGAAGCTGCAGGAGAAGTATGGCGTCTCTACTAAAGATATGTAGATCGAAACTTCCTAGGGTTTGGAATTGTTTTTTTGTCTTTTCCCTTTGAATTTAGCTTTTATGCAACGATTTGTGATGTTTCTGGAGGCAATTCCTTGAATTCGGGCTCTTGCCTGTGCTTTTGTCTCTGGAATTGGCTATGAATCTTTTAAATTGCATACTTATTGAGGCTGATAACAAAGATATGTACTTTGATCTTTTTATTGCCTCTTTTTCAGTCTTTGTTTTCAATATTCGGTTTTTTAGTTTGCAAATTTAAACATGAATCAGAGGTTCAGAGCTCGCTTGCAGAACCTATTTAAGAAGCTGAATCTGAATATTATTTGCAACACATAAGGTACAATGTAGAGTATTACTAGAATGTAAAGGTCAACACATTGTAGGTAAATTTCCATTACTCCAATAAATTGCAGTATAAGTTCATAGGAGAATGTTCCAATTGAAGTAAACTATCATTCAATTAGGCAGTGAGCTGATAATCAGGAGTAACTTTTGTGATGAACTGGTGAATGTGTACTCTTTCATCATGTTTGATGCCACTAGAATTAAAGGTCAATACATTACAGGTAAATTTCCATTACTCCAACAAATTGCAGTACAAGTTCATAGGAGAATGTTCTAATTGAAGTAAACAAACCATCATTCAGTTCGGCAAAGTTGAAGTGAGCTGATGATTGGAAGTAACTTTTCTGATGAACTGGTGAATGAAAAACTTGTTCTCTTATGACTGTAAAGAAATTACAGTTTTGGATGAACTTATGAGTTATTACTTCATTCAGGTGCTTGAGAAGAATAACAATGACCACTTTTTTAATTCTTCAAAAAAGCCATGAACAAATACATGTAAACTCATAGAATGTCTCTGTATACCTTTTTTTTCATTTTTTATGAGGATACGATGATGATAGAAAATTATTGGTGCTCTATTTCTGAGTCTAATCTATACTACCTAGCTACCTACAGAGAAATGGCCAGTGTTATCTTCTCGCTGTGAGGATCGTCATTGACATTTCAACTTGTGAGGGAAAAAAGAGTGGCTGCGCTTCTGAGATCGTGCTCTGGAATTTGGTGCTCGGAAATTTGATGCTGTTGGAAGGCTTCTGCTTCATCATCAAGTGCTAGATTCTCCGCCTTCAGTATCATATCGCTACAACCATATTAACAATACATTAATCAATTGTCTGCCTTCAGTATAAATATATCTTGATCATAACATATTCGGATTAATCTGAATGTTGATCAGTATTGAGAAAATAATATTCAATTGTTTACCTCTTCTCATTAGCTTGTTGATCAAACTTGAACGATTCTCCTCTCTCAAAAGAAGTTATCTCCACATATTCATGCCCTAGGTTGACACCATGATCTGTTAGTGGCTTCACGTCTCTGCACAGATCATCGTCGCCTTCTACAGGTGACGAGCCTTCCCTGTTGCTGGATCCCTTGGATGGAACCCATGCAGAATCTTGCAAATTCCATGGGAACTGGAAATCCTGAATAACATGGTCTTGTTGAGGATGATGCTGGTTAAGAACCTCGCCTCCACCAACATCATCCTCATTCTCATGCAATTGCTGGGGATTTATTATTTCTCCTTGGTGCTGTTGTTGCTGCTGATGTGCATTGAAATATTCTTGATTATCCTGCATTGGCATTATCTGAAAATGTTGATGGTCATTGAACTCGGGCAGGATCTCAAAACCCGACGTGGTTGTAGGATCATCATTGGTCTGATGATGAGGCTGAGGCTGCTGCTGCTGTTGTTGTTGCTGGTAGGCCGCTTGGTGGGCTCTACAAATGGCGATCTGTTGAAGCGTAAATTCCAGCTGTTGTGACGCATAGTAGATATCGCTGCGCAGCCTCTGTACAATCCTATAACACCCGCCAACTGGGTCCTTAGCACGCACGTCAGACTGGTAGATAATTGTACTCATAGCCATGTCTTTCTCGGGCGGCTTCAAATTCCTGATAATCTTTGTAATGTTGCTAACTCCAAACAGCTTGTGTGCATTCAGGAACTGCTTCTGCCTGTCATGAGGGAAATACGGCGCAAGGATGCAATCCGGAGCACACTTCCTTCGCTGGTATTTGCAGGCGGCGCAAGCCTGGGCTCCATTGCTGATCCTATGGGTATGATGATGATTATTAATGTGGTTGTTTGTTGTTGTTCTTTGAGTGCTTGAAATGTTGGTAATGGTGCTTGTGCTACTCATTGACATATTATGGGGTTTGGTTTGGATGAAGGTGAGAATTCGACTGCGTTGCCAGCGGATTTGCACTTGTTTTTTTTTGGGCTTTTTCTTTGGTTTGTGATGCTGCCTTTAATTTCTCAGGGAAGATGGGGATGAGGAGAGGGATTAGCAATGGAAGATGGAGAGAAATAAGGGGGTGAGAATGCTAAATTTAGTTAATGCTTGTTCTAGTAAACCGATTTTTAGGGAAAACAAGGTGTTTTACAGAGTAATATTGATAATGATGTTAGTTTTTTAAAAGAAATTTGTAAATCTGATGGTTGAAATAATTTGTTTGAAGGTCAAGGGTGTGAAAAGATGTGGCTCGAGTTTTGTTAGATGATTAGGTAAATAGTAATTAAGAAAAAGTTTGGTAAAAATTCAGTTTTGTACTGACTTTGACCATTCCAAATATGAGGTAAAAGGATTATTCAGCTTCATGTTTGTTAGATAGTGTCATCTTAAATTTAGTATATGTGGGTGATGTTGTTGTATGTGTCTAAATAAAGTAGAATGAGATAATAAAAAATCATTTTTTTTTGAAATAAATGATCACTGGAATTTTATGATGTATTATGAATTTATGATCAATTATCATATAAAATGGAGGTAATTATGGTTTTTGATTGAAAGAGCCAAAGAGGGGACTATTTTGAAAGAGAAAGATACCTACAATATTCAACAATGAACAATATATGAATTTAGGGTTCATTTGGCTACAAAAAGTACAAATTATGAAAACATAAATGGAAAGAAAACAAAAAATATTCCACTTTGATGTTACAACACATTGGCACATTTTTTTCCCCTTGACTTGTTGCTTTAATATTTACGTGACAAAGGGAGGGTGGAAGGAATTATTTAATATTTTATAACTCCCCATAATGGGAAATAATTAGAAAAAATGAGTTGTCGTAAACCAATTTTAAAATTTTCGATAAATGTATCATGATACTAAAATGAACTAGATTTTGTTCTTTTATAACTCTGCTTTCGTAGTGAACAATAAAATTTGCCCTTGACTTATTCAATACAGAAGAAACTCAATTTTGTTAGTGTTGTTCTATTATAATACTCTCTCCGATTGAAATAAGTGTCATTTTAAAATTATAATTTTTAAGAAAAGCATTAATTAAATTAAAAATATTGAGTTATTATTGGTCAAATAAAACAAATTTCAATAATAATTCTCATACATCACTCCTAATTACTTACATAGAAAACCTAAAACAACACACAAAATTGATCAAAATTCAAGCGCTAAAATGACACTTATTTCCGATCAGGGGAGTAGTAATTTAGAGATATGCTTATTGCCTAACTTGTTGTGGGCTGTGGCTGGCTTCTCTGCCTGCCAGCTTGTTTGTACCTTCAAATGCTCATCAAATACTTCATTTTAAGATCATCATTCATGAATTTGTTAAAACTCAATTTTCAATAGTCACATAATGAAGATAGTCTGATTGGTTTTTATATAGCTATGTTCTGTTCCATCAATATCAACATAATAGCCTTATCTCTCAAACTCCTTTACAGCTTGGACACAAATTGCGTAGCTCTTTTGCTGACCCGTCACATGCATGATATCTATCGGCATTATGGGTCGGATGACTCGGATTCGATCAGTTTCATTGTAGATCGATTGAGTGTTACTTGAATTTAGCATTAAAGCTTCTGGTTAGGTTGGATTAGAATTTGGATCAGCTAGATTATTTGTTGGGTCAATTGTGAATCTCATATCGGGAATTGAAATGATTTAAACCTAGTATATAAGATAGATGAGTTACTCCTAGATAAGTTACTGCCAATTGGTTTTAGGATGGAACTACGTTAGTCTTATGTGTTGGGCTTGGTTGCTGGACCCATTTGGGTTTCTCCCCCTAACAAGTGGTATCAGAGCTGATGTGGGGCCGATTGCATCAGGTTAAGACATAATTTGACGATGTCTTCCTACGGGTCAAAGGCGATTCTTGGTGGGTTACTCCTATTGTCAATTAGTTTTACGATGAAATCTCGTTGGGCTTATGTGTTGGACTTGGTAGATGGGCCCATTCTGGGTTTATCTCCCTAACATTATTTTTGAGATCAAATAATTTACTTGGGTTTTTTTTTTTTAAGAATGTAAGAATTTGGTAACCAGATAAGCCTAGTAAGCCGAGAGGTTGCACTAGGCGACAATCGAAAACCAGCTAAGAAAGGACTGGACCTAAAAAACCAAAACAATCAAGTAAAGAGTACATACACCAAAAACAAAAGGACCAAAAAGACGAGTTCAGGCTAGGGGCGAGTAAAGCACTACACGTAGTAGCCGATTTTGGCTGGTGTTTCTCCAGAGCGTCGAACTTGAGTTTAGGTTTCTAACTATGGGAACAAAAATGAAAACAGATCGGAATAAAAATAAAACGAATCTAATCCCTTTTGACGACATGATATATTAATGAAAAATTTCAACTTAGCTAGTGACCCTAGTATTTGTATATGTAGAGGAAGGTAAGAGAGTGATTAATTTCATTGTTTTGAAACTCACCTCTATATAGCGGAAATGAATAATTTCATCACAAATGTACAAGAATATTTTCTTATGAGAAGATGAAAATTTTCATAAAGTATTTATCATCCAACATGTAAAAAAAACACATTGAGGTAAACTATTGGTAGGACCGTAGGAGGCATGAAAAAATGTTAGGAGGTCTCGAATTTGATCTCTGTCTATGCTCCTTTTATTTGGTTGGAAAACCAAGTCTTATTATCCTTCTTTTTTTGGATTGAATCGATGGGCGCAAGTTGATTTACCTAATTCATAGTCCTTGTCAGTTGAGTTTATGAATTTTTTATTTGGGTGGAAAACCAAGTCTCGCTATCACTCTTTTTACTGGATCGAGTCGATCGACGTAAATTGATTCACCTGATTTATAGTCTTTGTCAGCTACTCAGCTAAGTTATGAATCCGAAATTTATCACCGAAATTTCGCATCATTTAAACCAAAAAAAACATTAAGAAAAGCTTTAAGCTAGTACTCTAAAAGAAAATTTTGGTAGGGGGTGAATTTTGGAGTAGGTTATTCTTTTTGTTCTTTATGGGTTGAGTTCAGGGAATCTTCGTGTTTATTCTCATAATAATTCACCCCCCGGTCCCCACAAAAAACCCCACTATTATCTTAAACAATCCCACAATCTTCAATAAAAGTAAGTAATTTGTGTATAATTAGGTTATAAACCACATGTACTTTTTCTACCCTGACCTACCCCATGCAACATTATACTATAGTAAATTAAAGGGTAATAAAATCGGCCTTTTCGGCCTCTTTTGCACACATAAAAGCACACACATGCATTATACAAACAAAAGGCAGTTTTGCTTTAACTAATTAATCATAAGCTAATTATACACTCGTTTATATACATGCATTATACAAGCGCTGATTCTAGTCGAGGTCGTGGTCGAGTTGCAATTTCTAGAGATTCTTCATTTAGGTAGGGGTATAATCATTGTTCTAAAAATTCTCGTCTAATTCTATCTAGGCCCCGTCTAGACGCTGAAAGCTGCTAGGTTGCCTAGCCTTTCAGCCTATCTAGGAGACCGTCTATTCCGTCAAGGAGCCCGTTTAGGTCACCTAGGCGTTAGGCGGTCCCTCTCCGCCTAGCATTTCTTAGAACACTGGGTATAATCATGATTGAGTACATCAATTTTTTAATCAATGCTACAACATCGTTGTGAAATTTCAAAACGACGTTGTTTTGATAAAAATGTTAATTTTAGATGTGTTGAATATCAAAAACAGCAAAACCTCGGGCGAACTCACGATCAAAGAGGCAAAGTATGTGTAAATGATTTTTTATGCCCATAACTAATAAAAGTATAATTAATAAGTTAACGAGCTTTTTCTAATTAATGAGCCAAAAATTAATAGGCCTAATGCCTTCTAGGGTGAAAAACCCTAGCCCCCTTCTTTATTCAACAATTTTACCACTTCCTCAGATGAATGAAAGGCAGGTCGATGTAGGCTCAAAGCGGACCTCGAATTCGTCGATGGACATCAAAAATAAAGGCATTGCAAGTTGTTGGTCAAACGTCGAAGGCAAGCCTGGCGAAGGCTTTGGCATAGCAGGAGTCAAGGAATCAACATGGGTTGCAACTTCGGCCTCAAGATCGGGTCCCGGTGATGCAAGCGTAGTGTCGGGACAAACTCGGGTATGATATCGGTTTTTGGCATGGGCGACACGGGGCACATGCCAGGAGCTCGGCGACCGGGTGTTCCAACTCGGCAATCTTGGCCTTGATGAGAAAACGCTCCAATTCTGCAATCCACAAATCCTTGGGATCTGTTGAGGCGAGGCTCTTGGCTTCGACGGGCTTGGCCTTGCGTGTGCTCGTCGTGGACTCAGGTGTGCATGGCGAAAGTCTTAGATGAAAGTTGTGGGCATCGTTGCGGCGGGCTGCGATCACGCACATTTTCGTAGCAAGAGCGACGATGGCTGGAGACCGGGGTGTGCGGTGCCGTGGAGGCGGACTCCAATCCCGATCCAAGGATGAGTTGTAGTAGGAGGAACGTCGGGTTGGTGGGATATAATCTGGATGGACTCTCGTAAGGTGCCAACTTCAAACTTTGGCTCGTCGGGATGGTCGATCCCAAGTCTTTGAATATCCTCAAATATCCGACTACATGGCCCAAGACATGGCTCGACCTAGAATTTAAAAAAAAATGCAAGGTTGGATATATATTTTATTAAAACTTCAGCATCTACTAACTAGAGGAGATCTTTTATGGATTAAGATCTTACAAGATGAGAAACAAATAACATAAATTAAAAATAAAAGATATGCTACCTGAGATAGCCAACCAATTTTCGGATAGAATCCTTGGAATGATTGTCTAGGGTTTTCGATTTCTTGGAAAGCAAGGCAGTAGTCTTGCGCAGTGCTGGGAAGCAGCGCCACAGATCTGGCACAAGGGCACCGGACTGGTGGGTCTTCGCTAGGCGAATGCGCCCGGCTGGCTAGGGAATCGACATTGTAGTGGTGCAATCGCGACAAGTTCCGAGTCTTGGTACGAGAGGGTTGCGATCTTGGCACCAGCCGAGGGCGTCAGCGTCTCGTCAAGGCAAGCCGAGGTGTGAGCCTTGCGATAACAAACAAGGTGTCTCAATGAAGGTTGACACGGTATGAGTCGTCTACGTATTGATACCAATTGATGCAATGCTACTCGGGTTCAGGTCGCTAGAGGGTCAATCTAGGCTCGAGATGCCTGAATCTTCTCCAAAGGTGGAAACCAGATAAATACGAGACCAATGTGATGGTCTCACGAACCTCTGATGCTCGTATTGACGAGGGTAGGACGAGGCTAAAATGAGAATTGTTCAACTAAAGGGATGGATGAATGAGAGGGAAAGGGAGATAGGAGAGGTGCAACGTTGGATACAAAAAGGAGGAGGCAATCTCAACTCTAACTCAATTTCTGGATTAATCTTGATGTAAATGAAAAAGGTTACAAGGATGAGTTTAAATAGAGAATAGAAAGATGCAAACTAAACCCTAGTGACCTAATGGCCGAATGGGCCTTATTCTAGTTTATTAGGCCGACCTCTTAAGCATAAGAGAACACACACCCAGAATAGTAATAACGGAAATGAAAATGCTTAATCGGAAAATAACATAAATATAGAAATTACATAATAAATAAGTCCTACACCAAGGGAGTCACCATAGACTAGGGAGTCACGGGCTGACCAGGATCGGGTCTAAGCCTAGGCAAGGTCGCATCAATTAGCCAATCTCCTTACATTGGAATCAACGTAATAAGCATATTAGAGCCCGCTTCACTTCACGTTCACACATCAGGTTTGGAAAAGTCATCCTAAGTGGGTCGCAAACGCATCTCAAGAGGATGTTGTGTGTTTTTCCTGAAGAGTTATTGAGCAGACTTTTGGCTAACCATTTGAGAGGTATAGAAGTCGAATAAATGCAAGCCTTATGGATGGAAATATGAGGAAATCATCTACACTTTGTCTTTTGGCATCAAAATCAGAAGCATACTCGAGCAAGGACGGAATCACAAATCAAAGCCAAGCATTTGCGTTCCCGCAACAACATCACACGTGCATGAGCTCAGAGGCTATTGTTGTCCAATCGAGACAATTGAGGAGGCGTTGGAAAGCTAAAAGAACGATCTATATCTCGTCTTCAAGAACGACATCCAGAATTTTGCTTGAAGTAGATCGAAATTGATCTCGAACACGATGCAAGAAAAGAACAAGGTCTTATGAAGGGTTCACAACATGGCCAAGGATGCATCTGATGGAGGCTGGAAGCAAATTGGGAACGAACCAAGGGATCTGGACAGAAAAGATGTCATGCGACTTTTGAATGTGCCTCGTTTGAAGAAATTTTATGTATAGAGCCTTTTCGCAAATTAATGTAATCTTTTAATGTCTTTTTACGTAAGCTAGGACGTACGTAGAAGCCCCGAGCCTAGGATATGTTAGTTAAGCAAGGAAACTTAGTTGGGACATACACGAGTGAAATGCTCTGAATCATTTACGAATAATGATGAGCGGTCCCCTTAGAAGCGAACAAAATCTTGTTATTGGACCATATTAGGAAAGGATGAACGAACGGGGATCCCCCTGCTTGAGGCCCCGTGGGGGGTAGAATTGTTCTGTTGGTCCGTTGTTGACTAAAATTGAGAATGAGACCGTTTCAACACATTCTCGGATCCAACCCAAGACTTTATCGTGAAAGCCGAATTTGTGAAGGATCTTAGCCAGGAATTCCTAACGGATACGATCATATGCTTTTTCCATATCATGTTTGATTGCGATCCAACCCTCCCACCTACATTTGTTGCGGAAAGAGTGGAAAATCTCATGTGCGACGAGTGTGATATCGTGGATACTCCGGTTCTGGACGAATGCCCCTTGCATCGGGTGGATGAGTTTATTCAAGACGCTTTTTAGGCGGTTTGTTAGGATCTTTGAGATTACTTTATAAATAGTATTGCATAGGATAATTGGCCTATAGTGGTTGGTTGAATTGGGGTTTTCACATTTGGGCATTATGGTTATAAAAGTGTGGTTAATTTGTTTTAGAATTTTACCGGTATGAAAAAAGCTTTTTACAGCTTTGATAACGTTAGGGCGGACAATGTGCCAATATTTTTTTATAGAAACTTGTCGGCATTTCGTCCGGCCCGGGGAATTTGTCATCTCCGATATCGAACAAAGCAACTTTAATTGATACCGGTTTTGTGAGCTCTGAGTTGTCTGCATCAATTATTTCTTTTTGGATTGTTTGGGTCATGTTGTGGAGTTTTACACGATTTATTTCCAAGGCACGAAAGTGGTTTTGGAAGTCCCGTTTAATTTCTGTTCTGATGTTTTCTAGTCCTGTGATTTGTGTGCCCTCTGAGGTTCGAATTTCTTTGATATTTGTTCTATTCCTTCTACCGCTAGCAATGCAGTGGAAGTATTTGGTATTTTTGTCATTTAATTTGATATGGGTGTTTTTCGCCCTTTGTTTCCAATATGAGTTGTGAAAATTCAAGAGGCAAGACCGTTTCTTTATCAGTCTCTCTTACTTTTGAATTAGTTGCAAGTTTTTGTGCTCGATGATCTCTTTTTGAATTTGGAGTTGTTCTTCATCAAGTTTTCTAATCTATTCAAATATATTATCAAATGTTTGTTTGTTCCACGTTCTCGCGTTTGCTTTAAGCAATTGGGTTTTATTTATTAGGTTCCAAGCTATGAATTAGTTAATTACAGAAAAAATCATGCAAATTGTCAAAAAGTCCAACTCACCATGTGTGAAGCCCGTTTTGGCTTGATAATTAACCGATGATGAGAAAAGACAGTCCAAAAATAAACACTGGTGATAAATATGATTTAAAAATAGAGGAAATTGTACTAAACCACCCGTTAAATAGGCGAATTTACACCTAACCACCCGTTATACACGAATTTGTTTTAAACCACCCAAAACTTTCATTCCGTTAACAAATAGCCACCCACGAGCCTTTTTCGTCAAAAAATCCGTTAAATCCTGTACAATTACTACTTTGCCCTCGACTATTCCAAACATTTCCCCCCAAATCCACCATCTCCAAATCCCTATTTATTTTTTTTAAAGAAAAATTTCCTAATTTTGTTTTCATCTATCTCTTCGTTTCAGATCTCCCGCCTCTAGTCCTCCATCGATTTTTTTTCCTTCATGTTTGGCGAGGTAGACGATACTGTCGACGGTGAACGTGGTAGGCTCCGACGCCGGTGACGCCAAGGGAGCAACAACAAGCAATTGACGGAGTTGGTCGAGGAGCGAGAGGTTGAAGACGCCGGTGACACCGACGATGGGTCTTCTCTGCCTCGACAGACATGCCCAAGTTCATTCAACTGCTAAACAACCCAAGGAAGGTGAACCAGAGAGAGAATCCGGACGGAACGACGGACTCGGGAAAAAAACTCTTCACCGCCAGCATAGATCTTCTCTACCTCCACAAAGTCAAATTCGTCTCCAAAATTGATCGGTTTGAGTACTTTACTGTCGGCATATATCAACTGATAAACAAGGCCTTTCACATTCATTTTGAGCGATGAACCCTAGAAATCAAACGATGGATTTGGGGCAAAAATTTTGTATTTTTGGAGACGGTGGATTTGGGGGAAATGTTTGAAATAGTCGAGGGCAAAGTAGTAATTGTACAGGATTTAACGGATTTTTTGACGGAAAAGGCTCGTGGGTGGCTATTTGTTAACGGAATGAAAGTTTTGGGTGGTTTAAAACAAATTCGTGTATAACGAGTGGTTAAGTATAAATTCGTCTATTTAACGGATGGTTTAGTGCAATTTTCTCTATAAAATATACTAATTGATTTTATCAAAATGAAGTCGGCCGACCACAGTCGTACCTAGCGTTCCTAGTAGTAGGACCTGTGATGTTGACCAGAACTATAGATTAATACAGTACGTAACTTAATTTCAATTAATTAATGGCAAACAGAATTAGAAAAGAAAGAAGGCTATGAGGCTGGCTCGAATCCAATGATGTAGCATTTACTCTAATGATAATTACAATTTACACACCGGCACTTCACACTTGATTAGACTAATCAATTATTGATGAGTTGGTTAATCAAGTGTTTTTCTCTACATATCGTGTGAAGTCATTTACTGATTGCATATATTATTATTTCGTTACGTAAGTTTTAAAGTAACCATTTTTTTATTACTGGTTATAGCACGAAACAGAGATCAAATAACACTTGCAAGTAGGGAGTGATATTACCAACGATGCAATTGAATCAAGAGATCTTTTTACATTTTTTCTGAAGTTCGAATTTTTTAAAAGAAAATATCTCCGTGTTTTTCTTATAGAAATGTTCATTTTTTTTAAGCACTGTCCATGAGAGTTAGATCATGGTTAATGACTATATGTCAAGTGTTCAAATTTGTTACATACTTGGATCATATAGTATGGTTGATTTTGTTTACACGCATTATTATAGCTGAGTGTATCATGCGATGTGTTTGCATGAATAATTTGACGTAATCTGATTGCGCTGAGTCAAGATGTTTGAGTGGACCCTCTTTCTCTACTCAAACTGTTTGAGTGGACGTTCGCGCTAACAGATTCCATGGAGTTCAGCGCAAATGAAATATCCGATGTCGGTTAAGTATCCGATTTCCGTCCAAATCTCCATGCATACATGTCATGTGGTGTAATTACATATAAAACGTCATGCAAACAGATTCAACGTATAGTATTTGGTAGGGCTGGGTATACCATCACTAGATCCAAAATTTTGGAAGATATAGATCGTAGTTCGGACCAGACTAACTTGATCTAGTTAGGACCCGATCATGTTTACGACCAGTGTTCTAAAAACGAACTGTACGTGCAACTGGACACTAGATGGTACCAACCCGATTAGCCTTTTAAACCGTCTAAGGACCTTTTTGGGCCGCCTAAGCAGCTCTCTAGGCCACCGAGCTAGATGTCGGCTAGCGTTTTTAGAATATATATCTATATATTATTGCTAAAGTCGAACTCCTTTCTCCTACATGTCATTCATCTAATTTTGGTTCAACCATTGTGATGATAAACCCATCATCGACGGCAAGTCCCGAGCTATCGACCTAGTCGATAAAGTCACCGAATCAAGTAAATCGGCTTAACTAACTCAGTTCAAAGAAATAAAAAACAAGTGATACTTGTTCATCCAAGTGAATTAGGTGGAGATGGACATCAAACCCGAATCCTTCCAATTTGACTTTATTGTTCGTGTACGTCTATAGTCTACCCAAATTATATTCGGTCTTGGATGGAGATTATTAAAAACTCTAGAGTGAAATTACTTGATGCCTATAGGAAATTAATAAACTTGTCAAAAAAAAATAAAACCTGATAAAGAGAAAAAATAATCTAATCTTAAAGATTGAATTTTTATTTAATGATTAGAATCTTCTCAACTCTATTCAGTTTTCTCCCAACTCTATTGAAATTAAATCCATATAATAAAAAGATCACACATTTATAAAACTTATCATATATGAAATGACGGATTGATTAATACGGCAATCATGCTCTTCCCACTTGCAAATTGCAACCGATTTTGCCTCGATTCAATATTAATTGATCATCTCATAACATTATATTAAGTTACCTATAAGTTTTTTCAACCAAAAAAAAAAAGTTACCTATAAGTTTTTTTGCATGCATGTGGTGGGCATCGGACAATAGCACGGGTGATGACGTAGGACGATCACGTGCAAGGTTGCATGGCAAAATTGGCAACACAAATTGGTCCAACAATTTTTATTAATTTTTCTTTGGCTTCTTTTGTTTTCGAGCTTCATAGGAAGTAAAGTTAAACTGTAAATTCTATTATAAAGTTGGTCACGATACACAAAGGAAACGTTACTATTGATTATATGTCGTGTATTTTTGTTTTCTCTGCTGGGGTTGATAGTACGTACTCTTTAAAGTTCACATGTGATTCTAAGATTCCATTTTGGAGCCTACCATATTGTCTAGTTTTATGTCTTGTTGTGAGCACATTTTTTTGTAAGTTTAGAGATGTTAATTTATCATAATAATGAGGTAAGAGTTAATGCCGCTTTAATTAATAAATTGACCAATGAAGTTATGTTTTAATTGATATCATATTGAAAACATTACATTAGAAGTAAGATCACCAAGGGCGGTATTAGAACTTTTTTTTGGATGGGTCGAAATTTTTTCTGTTGCAGCCAATTTTTTTTTTTAAATACAAAACATTGAAAAGCATTTAAAAAACCTTTTGAATTGCAAATACATAATTTTTTTTTTAGTTAAAGATAGTGCGCCATATAAAAATCAAAATGTAGACCTCGTAATACTATTTTGAAGTCATATTGAGTTCACTAGATGCCTGAGACATTAGAAAAACTACTTAAAACATGCATTGAATTATATTATACGATATTCAAGTATTTTAATATAATAACCTCTTCTTTTGAAGCTCTAGAGCTCTATTAAAATATAAGGATATGAAATTTAGCAAAAGATAAAATCATTCTGACTAAGTAAAATGAATGTGAAAGTGGTTTGCATAAGTCTAATCTTCAAACATTTATAATATTTTGCTTGGATATAGGATTGGAGCTTATAATACATTAAATCAAAACTCTCGACGAAAGAAAAATATATACTAAAAAAATTTGAATTGGGAAGGCTTGGGCCACTTCTGACCCCTTAATAGTTCCGCCCCTCGACCACCTAAAATGGGAATTTCATGGCAAGTTTTCGTCTAGAACAAGCTAACCGTTCTTTTTTTTTTCAAAAAATCGAAACGGATAATATTATAAAATTTACAATTATTTTATATATGATTTTTTTATAAAATCTAATCGATGCCCTAATAATGCATATGAGAAATGATAACATATATAAATATATGAAAGTTGTTGATCATCATTTATTGACATATATCAAAATTATGGAACAAAAAACTTGACAATTATTAAATTACCAGCAATTGACCTTTGCCTACGTATATAAACTGATTAAAAAAAATAAAAAGTAGTACTAGTTTGTTACTTTGTTTTTTTTTTAATGCTTATACACATACACACATTAATTCCACTTCCCTTGATATTTTATGCATACTTCACAAGCAACTTTATTCATATATATTTTTTTAAAAAAATTCTACTTTTTCCTAACTTAGTGAATGTAACCAACTCTTTTAATTCTATTTTTTTTATTCAATTTAATAGCTTTTTTTTTCTATTTTTTTAATTATAAGATTATATCTCGTCAAAAATTATAAGCCCATTATAATGTTCTTATAATTAACCTCTATCATGCTCACTATAACATACACTATTATATAAAAAATAATATTAAAGCTTAACTAAACAACAAATAACATAAACTACAAAACATGAGAGAAGATTCTTTCATTTTATATATAAAGAGAGCAATAAGAAATTAAAGAAAGAGACAAAATTAACCTCCTACTCTACTACTCAAATGTATGCAGAACTTACAAAAGAGTGACCAAAAATTTAAACCCAAGAGAAAAAAAAAAGATAACTATATTTATAACCAAAATAAAAACAACAAAACAGAGATTAATTAATTAATTAATTAAAGCTAACCTTGCCAACTCTTGTTAAGAAGATGATCCTGATCTTGATTCGAATTCGAAGAAGAGCCAAGATTGTTGATGGAGTTTCCAAGCCCAGCAATGCTCATAATGTCACTCGTTGAGAAATGCCTTAGACCCAGAAAGTCCTTGGTCAACCCATCTCCATTGAAGGAGCTCGAGAGTGAGCTCATCATGACGTCACTGAACAGCATTGAAGGAGATGAAGACGAAGGTGCAAAGAACCCATCAATGGTGTTGTTATTATTATTGTTCATCTCTTGTTCTTGTTGTTGTTGTGCTTGTTCATGTGATGACAAATTCAGCCCAAACTCAAACCCAGACCCAGACCCAGCTGTTGTTGTTGAAACAGGCACGTGATGATCCGCAGGTGGGCCCCGCTGACCGGCTAACGTGGCCCCAAATTGAAATTGGGAGGAGGTGTTGTTGTTGTTGTCTTTGCTCACGGTTGCCCCAATCTGAGCTGCCTTCTGCAACATTGCTGTTGCAGACAGCTCTGCAGGCGACCCACTTAATAAGCCCTGATTAGGGTTTGATCTTTGCATTAAGCCTTGACTAAACATGTTCATTGATTGTGATTGTGGTGATGAAGAAGAAGATAGCCATGGCGGGATCAAATTGAATCCGCCTTGTGGATTAGGGTTCATGATTCCATGGTGGTGTTGGTGGTTTTGGAGTAGTTGCCCTCCGAGTTCTTGCTTGATCGAGAACATCGGAGGGTGGAGATCGTGGGCGTTGATCATTTGATGGTGGGTTTGATCGACGGTGTACATTTGCTGATGCTGATGCTGATACTGATGATGGGTTGGGAGGAGGAGCGGGTTGGAGGCGGTGGTTCTGGCCGCCGCCTCCTCTGCTAACACGTCGCAGAAGGCTCTGTGAGTGATGAAGCTGTCTCTCCTGGGAAGAAAAAAGGAAAAAAGATTTTTTTTTCAGATGTACAGTAAATGATCACGGGAAAGAAAAAGAGGAATAATATAAAAAGTATATGATCATTAAAGTTTCAATCATTTTTGTAGGTGAAAACAAAGAGGTGAGTGAGGTGTGTACTAAAATGTTGACAACCCATGCACACATACTATACTACTACTACTACATTTTCCTTTCAATCAACAGCAGAAACTGTAAGTAAAGTGTGAATACATCTAGATCAATCAATGAGAAAATTAAATGATTGAATGAGAGAGACCAAATTAAATGTAAGACTATTGTTTTTAATAATGGGTCTTTTTTGGGGATTGGTGCTGTTTTTTCAGCTTTAATAAATTTCTTATTCTCCTCCTCCCCCTTTGCCTAACAATTAACAATATGCATTGGATCAAGATTCAAGATTGTATGTAAAGATTAGGGTATAAAAGGAATTGGGCAAATCTCAAGTATCTAAAAAAGTTAGAAAGAAAGATTAAAAGTCTTTTTGTGTATTTGGTTTACCTAGAGAAAAGAGTGCCACAGTCACATTTGTACTCCCTAGTCCCACAGATCTTAGAATGAGCTTTCCAATCAGATTGAACAGCATATTTCTTGGAGCATTTCTCACACTTCCACTTCTTTTCACCATGTTTCCTGCAGAAATGTTTCTTAATCCCAGTCAAATCCCCAAGTGCCCTTGATGGATCATGGTGAACACAGCTGGTCTCTGGGCAGACATACACTTTCTTCCTCACAACCTCAGTCTTTGACCTCTGCTTGAGCTTCCATGGCAGATTGTGGCCTCTCCTGTGCAGCTGCAGATTCTGGTCCCTTTGAAACCCTTTGTTGCAGATCTCACAAAGGAACCTGTTCTTGGCAAGCAGTGACTTTGGTGATAGTGCTATCACCTCTGAGTCTGGATCTGTCAATCATGTAACAAATTTCAAATTTTGATTCTTACCCACTAAAAATTAGGCAAAACACACAAATTCTAGATCAATTTGAGACAAACCCAGATCAGGAAAATTAAGAAAGACTGAATCTTTGCTTACCTGGGTTTCCTGGTAGGCTTCTTTTCCTCTTGTTGTTTTGAGGTGGGTTTTGGTAGTGTTGTTGTTGTTGTTCTTGCTGGTGGAGATTTGGAGGATAAGGATTGGGGAAGTTTGGTGCTTCTCCAATTGATGGGTTGATGCTTGAATTTGAGGCCTCTCCTGATGCAGAAGTCAAATTTGACAAGCTCTCTTCCATCACAAGCTGTTGCTGTTGCTGCTGCTGATGATGATGATCTTGGTTCATCCTACTTATGAGCCCTTCTAACATTTTTTTTCTTCCTTTTTGACAGGGAAAAAAAAAACCCAAATCTTGAAAAAGTGAGTTTAAGTGGGTAGAGAGAGAAGAGAGCAAGAAGAAGGAGAAGAAATGATTTTTTTTTTGAAAGGTAAGGTTATATAAAATAAGATGAAGAAGAAAGCTGTTTTGGATGTGGCTTCTTCTTCTTCTTCTAATCTTCTTCTTGCTTTGGCTTCAACTAAACAGACAATTTTCAATTTTTTGGAGCTCTTTTGTTTCTTCTCTCTGGAGAAAAAGGGGGAGGAGACAGAAGAAGATTGATGAGCTGAAATCCAAAACAAGGCAAAAAACTCAGACTAATTCAGGCCCTAAATTCAGCTACTCTGGCAAAGTGTATAAATCTATTATGCTTTTGGTGCTAAGAAACCCAGAAAAAATCCCATCTTTTTTTTTTGACTTTCAGATGGAATAATGCTAATAATTCATGGGAACACAACACACTGAAGAAAGAAAGATATATGGAGAGGTGAGGGAGATAAAGGTGGGAGCTTGAAAGAGATGTGGATATGAAGAGGAATCCCTTCAATATTTCTCCTCCACCCAAAAATTTAAAATTATAAAAATTAAAATAATTAAATTGAAAATAAATATAAATTTAGAGATTTTAAAAAATTAGAAAGAAATGAGAAAAAAAAACTGAATGGTAAGTGCAAGTGTGCAACCCTAGGGGGCTATATGGCTAAACACTGACGTTGCACATTTTTGTCTTCTTTTCTGTTCACATCTGTAAAGCCTTCAGATTGCAGGGAAAAAATTAGAAAAAAATGTTGATCTTTTTATGTTTGTTATTTTTATTTTAAAATTTATGAAACCCAACGCTAGAACCGATATTACAATAAATATATGCTTATAAATTTGTTAATCTGGTCAGTCAGGTCAGATTTAAGTTATGTCATTTTGAGTTTGAGTTGAGTCGAATTCGGATCGTAACGGGCTAAATCTGGTCGGATTATTGCGGGTTTTCGGATAGGTCGGGTCGACTCAATATGTCAAGAAAAGCGAATTTATTACAATTAATAAAATATTATTCTATTTAAATAATAATATTTAATAATAATATTGTTTATATATATATTTTAATAATAAAATATATTATACTTTTTAAAATAAATTATATATATTCCGAAAATATAACAAATCAGGTTACCCAACGGATTTTCTTGTTTTAACCCAACATGTTTCGGGTCTTTGGGTTCAGTTTATTTCGAATTTTGGGTACTCAAAATTTTGGGTCTTAACTCTAAAAATTTCGAGCAGTTCAGATCAGATTTACGGGTCGAGTCAACTTTTGATAGCTCTACATGCATACAATTCGCTATTATACATACAATTTTTTTAACCTATTCCTACAACATAGATTAAAAAAAATTTAAATGATAAGAATTTATTAAATCGTATCATATACTATATTTACTTTTTCTTATAGAATTTTAATTTCTAAAAATAGTACGTCTTAATATACATAAAGGTGTAAGCACACACATTGTGTAATTATTATTTTTTGTTTATTTAGCTCAAATCATAGGCGGCTTATATAAATGACAGAAAAGAGAGAATCTCAATCTACATGCTACCATATTTTAGCCAATAAGTAATTTAAATGTGTAATAACACGAGTCAAATGTATGTACTAGATCACTTGCTAATTGTTGTCCCAAGCTATAATATCTCATATATGATGATATACTTTAGTAGAAGTATATGTATTAATTACGTAATTTATAAAAATATTTAAAGGAAAATTTTGAACATGAGAGTTCACGAGAAGGAACACGAATTTTGTTCAAGCCAAATAATTGAGACACGTTGGGACCTACAACCTTCACGTTATCATGATTTAACATTTTTTTTTTGGTCTTGCCTTTTGGCTCGTCCGGTTCGATCGATCGGACACCGCTTTACATCTGGACCGGATACTTCGTGGCCCCATTTTGGGGGAGACCCTCCCAATATTAATTTTTCCATACATGCTGTCAGTGAGATTCGAACTTCGAACCTCCTGCACAACACTTAAGGAGTCTAACACCACTTTACAACTAGACCAACTGAGTATTGGTACCATGATTTAACATAAAAGATATTCACTATACATGTATATGTAACATTTCAAATTTTCAACTCAAATAATTAGAATTCCGATTTAAATACATATTTCTCTTTTTTTGTTTATATTTTTTTTATAAAATACTAGGCAAAAAATATAGACTATATATTCATTTACTTATATATAGGTTCAACCTAGATTATATGAATACAAATAATTTTACTAAATTATTTCATAAAGACAAACAGGTTTATTCTCGAAAATTCGGAGGCAAGGAGTTGTGAAATAGATCCGAAGTAAATCTATATAATAATTAAAGATGTTATATAATAAGAGTTTAGTTCAAATGAAACAAACTCTTATCCTAAAACGAACTCTTATTCTAAAACGAATGCACTTTTTGTAATTAGTAGTGCACTTTTCATATTTCAGAGTGCACTTTTTCGCATTTGTACTTTTCGTACTTTTTAATGCAATTTTCAAATTTTTTTAGTTCACTTTTTCGTAATGCACTTTTTGTATTTTTCAATGCACTTTTATATGAAAAGTGCATTACTAACTATGAAAAGTGCATTCGTTTTAGGATAAGAGTTCGTTTTAGGATAAGAGTTTGTTTCATTTGAACCAAACTCTATATAATAATTACAGATTTGAAGAAATTACTTTGATATGTTCTTGACGCTATACCTTTAGACGTGGGCCGATAAGTAAGTAGTATAGATCCGAAGATATTATTCGAATATGTACTTGTCTACTTGACGTTATACCTTCGGACAGTCTAACATGAATGTAGACTGGCCGACGCCTATATATACGAACACGCATGTGTTTATGGATCTAGCATATAAGTTCAGTGAGATTCTATCATAAGACTAATCGATATAGAAGAAGTAATTCTAGAATATATGTACTAGATAGATTTTCTTTAGATTTTAAAGATAAAAAATAGGCTTTATTCTAAACAAAACAATTAAGGCTCCGTTTGGCTAGCACTAGAGGGAGCTTTTTTTTCCGCTTCATCTAGCGGAAATTGAAGAAGCTCGTGAGGAGGAGCTTTTTCAATCCGTCCAATATTCCACTCCTCTAGCTAAAAACGGTAACAATTCCGCTAGGACCGAACGGTGCTAAATAATACATCATGAATTCATGATTATCACACTCCCAAATACACACTTACGTACGATATTTGAATTACATCTTATTTAGGCCCTAGGGTAAAAGAATAATGAGTGAAGCTTAGCTTATGAATGATTGGTAAGTGGCGTTTCATAACACACTCAAATGTGCGGTGAGTATTGGATCACCGGGGACACGTGTCGCCAATCCACTGGTCTGTGATATAGATCCAAAGCAACAGTGAGTGATCTAATACTCTCTCTCTCACTCTAATTCGGGTGACGCGGTAAACAGTAGAAAAATTTACCGGGAAAAATGGAGTTGGGAAATTCAATTTGACATCTTTAGCCCTGACTCTGACTCTGACGTACACAAAAGAGATGGGCGTCAAGAAGGTCATCCACGGAATATTGACCCGTAAACGGTTGTGGGCCACGTGGCCCCACGTGGGGCCCATTTGGCCGCATCAGCTTCGCCTGGTTTTGACTCTGGGTCGTTTGGTTATTTTAATTAAGTATCCCTAAAATATAGATTTTTGCACAAGAATCACCCTAGAACAAAAAATTATATAAAATCACCTATAAAGTATGGAATGTTGCACCAAATCAAGTTTGGTTCAGACCCTTCAAAATTAATATGAGTTGAATCTAATGTTGATATTGATATAGTAGTTGATGCTGATTTTCGTAGTTGATGTTAGGAGCTAAAGTTATTACTTTAATTTTGTGAAAAAATATGTAGGTATTTTGTACACAAAGCTGGTGGAGATTAATTTTATAAAAAATGGATGTAAAATTATCAAAATAAATATTTTAAAAATCAATAATTTTTCAAAATTGAATAAGTATCCATAAACTCGGATAAGGTTGGGAGGGGTAGCTTAAATTTTGGATGAAATTTGAACTCTGATTAAGTCTTGTAAGCTTGAGTAAGCTTAATCAACTCTTTGTGCCGAATAGGCAAGACCCGATTTATTTATTTAACTTAAGCTTGAATTAGGTTGAATAAGTTCAAAATAAACATTATCGAACGAACCCACATTAACAATGTAAACCTAGTCCTTCATCAAACAACCACCCTTCAGCTTCATACATATTTACTTTTCCATTAAAATAAACACTTTGTCTACCAATTATTCTTCTAGCCTTAAAATTGAATTATCCTTTTGTTCAACATGTCTAACTTAAACTCCTTATTTGGTTGAGAATTACTCACTGTGCCTACTACTCCCTTCATGGAGTGACTGGTTTCCCTCTTGATCAACTACTCTTGGCTTTGGTTTTTAATTGTTCAATGTTTTCTCTAGGGAATAAGTTATTGTACCCTAGTTTAGTTTTACTATTTAATATCGGTTGATGTTTAAACTGGTAGACTAGTCCAAAAGAAAGAAAGATGTCTAAAAATGATTTAAACAAACAAATACCGCGTATGAAAATCAATGAAAGAAAGCTTTTAAAATCAGAGATTCCCGAAATAATGTTTTAATAGATTAAATTAATGCTTACTTGAATTTAGTGTGGATTAGTTTGAAGAACTAACTTTCTAATGTCAACACTAGCTAACTCTTTTCAAACAATAAGTGTATCTGTGTATGTGTTTAATCTTAATTAGTAATCACTGATTCATTATTTTATAGAACTAATCAATTTTAAACCCTTTGAGCTCCTAGAGGCTCTTAAGCATCACATTCACTACTATGATAATTAACAATCCACTATAGAAATTAAATCACTTTTGCATAAATAATTCTCAAGTTCAATTTCTAAGAAACATAAATCTATATTTCACGAAGTATCTTGTGAAATTCACTCTCTTATATATTACAAATATATTTTTTTTTAATATGGTAAATATTAGGGTCGCTACAAGTACTACTTGGACTCGTCTAAAACATCCACTAAAGATGAAAATTGGTGATTACTAACCAATTATAAAGAGGAAAGGGCAAAGTGCCACCCAATAGATTCGAAATGGTGACCTTTGGGATACTACCTCAAAGCCTTAACCACCGAACCAAAATAATTATATTACAAATATAACTATTTTGCCATCTCTCTTTGACTATTTTTTTTCCTAGTTCAAGTTTCTTTATCATGAAATTAAATTTTATAATATAAAACGTAGGTTAAATGACGAATCATCATCATCGCCCAGTAAAGTACCGTTCCAGCGAAATCTGGAAGCACCCACAATCTGAACATGTTGATGTGTCCGAAAAATTCAAAAAAAATTAAAATTCAACTATATGACAATAACTGAATTTTGTAAAAATATACCAAAATTAATATAGAAATTATATTTATCTCAAAAGACACCCTATAAATGCCAAAAAATACGAAGACACCCCCCACTCTGTCAAACAACAAATCGACATACTAATTACGGAATTGCCATTCTATTACTTTTGTAGCCATAGTGGAACGGTTTAGGGTTGGTTTAGTCAAACAGTCAAACTTATCAGTCCAAGTTCAAAAATAAATTGAAAAATTGCATTTGTATTTCTTTCCTCCTCTTTTTCTTCGTCTATAAACTCAAAATTTGACCAATTTTATTTAGAGTTTGAATAAGTTCCTATTACTTTGTTAAAACATACGTATTATTTCATGTAACTTTATATATTTACATCGGTTCATAAATCATAATCATACAATATTCTTTTTTAAATTATTTTTAGACTATCGGTCGAATGATTTTTGTATGTTTTTTTCTATATTTTTTCTAGAAAGAATGAAACTAATATTTAATTTTGATTAATGTTTATTTTGGGCTTTGCAGTCTTAAATAAAATTGGTCAAGGTTTTTTTTATAACCTAGTTTAGTTTTTGATTGGTCAAAGTTTTTATAACCTGGTTTTCCTCTGATAAGTTTTTATAACCTGGTTCTTCTGGGCTTTGCAGTCTTAAATGTTAACTTTGGGCTATATACGTGTGGGCCTAGCGAGGCCCATAAGGGATGATCAAGGTTTTTTTTTTCTTTTAGCGAAGAACACAATTTATAAGAGTCGAACTAAAATTTTTATAATACTATTTTGAAGTCCTAACTGTTTTGACTAGACGTCTAAAGTGATCAAGTATATTGTAAATCCCATGTTGTCAATTCTAAATTTCTAATATGTTTTGTTCTTTGGTGAGAGTATTAAAAAGATGGATAAAACTAACAAATTTTTAATTTTAATTGTCATGCACCTATAAGTTCAATGTATAATTTTTTTTTTATATTAAATCATTTGACAATAAGAAGATTGATCCATTATATGCTAGTTTGTCTCAACTTTTTCATGCGCAAAAGTCCTATTTCAACTCGCCGTTAGAAATATAATGGATTAATTCAATGATAAATATGTCTATCTCAATCTCTTTATAAATAACCCAATCAATGAGTATTGGATATATCAATCTTATTACAACCGAGACCAATCCAACTGTTAAAAACCGGTCTATGATTGAACTGTTAGCTCTAATACCATACTAGAGTTCGTAGACTGATAGATTAAGATCGTGTACATATAAACTAACCTAGTACATAAACTTAGTAAAGTTTTATGTTAAAATCATTATAAATAAGAATAGTAATTCATCAAACTTATATAATAATTTATACTAATCTCAATCTTTTCATGTGTGTTAGAATATCTATCCCACATTTAAAAATTAGGATTAAACTAGACTACTATATAACCCAATAGATTATTCATCATGTTGCCAATTGATTTTAGGATGGAACATCATTGGGCTAGTATGATATTAGAGCAATTCGCATAATGGCTTATCTCGATCTTGGGTCTGTCCCGTTCTATCGTTAACTGGACCAGTTCCTCTAGTTGTACTTGTGAGGGTGTATTAGAATGTCTATCCTACAGGCTACATCTGAAAAGTTGATATTAAATTGTTATTTCTCCTATTATCTAACTGTTATGTCTCTTATTGTCATTTTTTTTCATAGGGTAAGGATTAGGGTCGCCATAAGTACTACTTAGGCTCACGTAGATCATCCACAAGGGATGAGAACTTCTATTGTCTAAGTGTTAACTAGACCAGTTCCTCTAGTTGTACTTGTGAGGGTGTGTTAGAATATCTGTCCTACATCTGAAAGTTGAGATTAGATTGTTATTTCTCATATTGTCTAACTATTATTTCTTTTATTGTCAATTTTTTTTGATAGGGTAAGGATTAAAGTGGACAAGTACTACTTGGACTTGCTTGGATCATCCACAAAGGATGAGACACTAATAACGTGGGAAAGCCATATTCCAAAGGCTTTGTTGAACCAAATAGTCGAAGGCTTCTCCTATTGTTAATTAATTTTAAAATGAAACGCTAATAACGTGGGAAAGCCATATTCCAACCTCTTCCAAGCTTCGCATTTGCAATTTATTTGTGATTGTGCACATTATTAGAAAAACCACTTCGTTGTGGTTGGTATCACTTGCTTTATAGGAGCTAGGACCCCTACGTGGTATTAATCCATCTTATTTTGTAATTGCTTATTGTCCGATAATTATCATCTTTTGGTTATTAAGAACCTCATGTAACACATGATCACAAGATCCTTGAGTAACTTGATTTATAATACTAGTGAAGATTAAAAGAAGAACAAAGGATTAATGCCAAAGGAGAATAGTTTCTCATTTTAATCTTTTTTGGTTGTGGGTAGCCAAGCAAAGTATATATAGTTATTTATTTACGCCCAATAAGAAGTAAGGTATTTTAATCTTTTTTCAATTACAAGTTTGTGTGTGTCTCCCCAACAAATATCACTTTCTCTCATTCCTTCACTTTTTATGTGTGAGAATATTAAATTGCTTCGTACTATAGGTATTCAATGTTAGTATAATATTACGACTTCAATGCAAAGTCTTGTAAGCTAAGCATTGGTAAATAATAAGAAAATTTGTTCATGGTAAATAATAAGAAAACTAGTTAAAGTTACGGGAAATTTATGGAATAATTTTACGAAAAAATATATAATTTTATAATTTTAATATAATAAAATTATGTCATTTTTGAATCGTGTCCCATATTTCAATTAAATATATATAAATGCATATATAATATCATAACTAAAATTATGTAAGTTTCAAAGATCATTCTTACATGAAAAGTAAGTTATTATGTGCTTTTTATAAATTGACTTTTATATATGTAAAAAAGACGTTTTTAATAGTAGTTCTCATACAAAAATCATAGTACTAATTACTTGATGCATTTAAAAGCAGCATCTTCTTTATCCTTCACATGATACACAATATACTTCAAATCGGCACCCACTATATATATCTTCATTCATTTTCCCTATCTATCAATTTTCTATTGCCTAGATCTCAGCCCATTTGCTACATGCATGGTGAGTTTTCCCTCCGTATTAAGTTTTAACCAAAGTTTACAAATTAGAACCTATCTTTCAAAAACGTATTGTTTATCAAGTCTCACTAGCCTAACTGATAAAGAGACGAAATCTGTTAATTCTGGTGTTCAAAACCCCATTTTCTATTGTAATGGCATATGTACATAGACCTCGTTTCATATTAAGAAAAAAAAAGAAAACTTCTTCGTTCAATCATACTACGTACTTATTATTTGTATATTAATTCTGTCTTTTGAATCTGTGAAGATAGTTTTCTTGCATCGAAAAATTGAAAAATGAATTGACTAGTTTATATATTTTTGAGTTACTCTTTCTATTGTCAATTGATTTTAAGATGAGACTTCTACACTTATGTGATAGGTCTGTTGCGCATGTCCTGTATTGTTTGCATACTTGCTCACAGATGAGGACATCAACACCGGAACACAGCGCACTCGAAATCCACAATCTCCAAGATGAAGGGAAGAACAAAACCGGGTCAGACCCGAATATGGATAATCCTACGAGGAATCAACAATCAACACTGGACAATTCAGACTCGATGACTAAGCATGTGGCTGGTTGGAAGAATTGGCTCAAGGACTGCCTCCACAAAACCGGGAAATCCATTGAAGGCGCGGAAGAAGACGCGAAGGAGAAGACAGAGGAAGGCAAAGCCTACAAGAAGCTAATGGAAGATCTTGAAGGAGAGCCCAAGGAGAACCCAATCTCCATCATCATGACCATTGTCCACATCCTCCTCCTCGTCGTCTTCATCATCCTAGTCAGCACATTTGCTAGCATCCACGTCATCCATAGCCAGTGGTTTCTACACTTAAGGATCCATAGTTGGGTGGCACTCCTCATGGTTGCCGTTTCTGGATACACGTTTATCCGGTTCGTTACGTATCTCATATCCGAACCGATTGTGTGGGTTTTTAAGATGAAAAAGTATGTGTTCTTCTTCGCTAAAAAACTCAAGAAGAGCGTGGATGTCACGCTCTGGTTTCTGCTTATGCTTTGGGTTTGGTATACCTGGTTTCGCCCTCAAATCGTCAAGGATACTCGTGGGTAAGTACATGAATTTCAACTTGATTGTAGTATTTGTTTAAAGGGTTGGAGTTAGAGACGTCAAAAGCTGACCCGATCTACAACCCCAATCTAACCCTACCCAATTGATAGGTCTAGTTGAACTCGTGCTTCTAAGTTATTTTCACTTAAATGTCATTATGATGTTAAATTTAAAATATAACGTCACTTATAAATTTAATTATTAAGAATATATTATTAGAAAAATGGGTAAGAATATTCAAAAACCACATTTAAAAACGCGACCAATATAGAAATGATTTAATACATATAAATATGATTCAATACAATATAGAAAACCATGCTCTCAACTTGGTTATATTGCTCTCAATCATTTCTATATCGCTCGTGTTTTTAAAATTTAGTTATTTTTATCATCAATCTTTTAAAGATTTTATATGTTAAATGAAAATTTTTATTAATAAGAAAATCAAACTAGAATGATAAGTTTATCTAAACGAATAGAGTGATGCATGATTTAAGCAGCTCAAATTTGATTCCTTGAGTTTGGATTTGGCAGGGCTAGTACATTACATGTCCCCATAGAGCAGTACAAGGAGGTGGTGAAGATAGCAGTGAAGCAAATAACTCGGTTATTGATGGCAATCACCATAGGCGCCTTCATCTGGACGGTGAAGAGCGCCGTGTTCTTCAAGCTCTTAGCCGACCTCCATTACAAGGAGCTATGTGATCGGATCCGTCAGACGATCCTCGACTTCCACGGGATCCAGTTCATAGAGAAGCAAAAATGGGACTTCCTAACACACATCAAGAATGATGATGGTAGCAACGACGAGGGATTGAACTTTTGGATGAGCGTTTCGCGGTTGAATAAAAGAACAGCTCCGATTTGGATCTTGAAACGACTCACTTATACTTACACAGAGCATATGAGAAAGGGTAAGCCTGAGATTCTTCAACGTCTTGAACATGTAGATGATGATGAGAAGCTTATGGAAGAAGCCAAGAATATGTTAAGGAAGGTCATTGGAAGGAATCGTATAGAGTAAGTATACATCTACATATGCTCATGAGTAATTTACTTGTTCTTTTTTTTTTTTGCCTTAGTGGTGAATCTGTTAGAATCTGTGGGCTGTTAACGTGTAGGTGCACATAATCGTTCGTATGCACATGTGTTGAGAATATTCTTCCTATATTGAAAATTGAGAGTTAAGTTAGACTAGTATATAAAATATAAGTTACTTCTCTTATTGCTAATTGATTTTAAGATTGAATATGATTGTGCTTGGCTTATATACGCACGAACCTTAGGTTTATGGTCATGAAATTTCACATGGTATCAGAGATTCAAAGCAGGTTTGGTTATGGTCGCTTATGCCCAACCAGGTTTGGTCATGGACCCGTTTCCTGACTTGTTTGGGCTTAAGCTTAGCGGTTGATGCTACCCACTCATTATTTGGGTTGAACTCGCTAAAAAGAGATCGAGATGCCACCATCCCTCATCTTCCTTGTCACTAGGCCAACTATAAAGAGATTGAGATGCTAGACCCGTTTGTTCAAGTGTCAAATCGGTCTAGTAAGTTGTACTTGCGAGAATGTGTTGAGAATACTCTTCTCATATCTGATGCCGAGAGTAATTAAGAAACTATTATATAAAACCTGTGAGTTACTCCTTTTACTGTCAATTATTTTTTTAAGATGGAATCCCGCTGAACTTGTGTATTGGGCTTAATACGCACGACTTCTTGGTGACATTACTAATTAATCAATGTGCACATACATGCAGTGACATTACTCGTGAAGATCTTCGCAAGTATGGGCTGAAAGAAAAGGAGATTGATTGTGTTCTGAAATTGTTCACATCAAAAGAAGATGGAGGATCGAAGGAGATAATCACTCAAGATGAATTCTTGAGATGGGCGGTAAGTATCAACCGATTTAAGTGTATCAAGTAGATTGATATGAATAGATCAAATGATCTTAAATTTGTGAGTAAATCCAACATTGAATTACATGCATATTACTCCCCTTGTTTCAGAATATTTGAGCTTCTTACATTTTCACACTTGTCAAACAAGATTAATATAGAAAAAGAATAAATATACCTTAAAATTAATACATGTATGAATGTTACTTTTAGAATGTTTTTAAGTATATAGTATTGTGAAATGGAGGTATAGTATTTTTTTTTGATGTTTATAGGGTGGAACTTAATGATAAACTTAATACTATTATGTGTTGGATTAAATAAAGCTAGACTCCCATACCAGAAGTTGGATGGACTAACTAATCCTAGTATATAAGTTGGTGGGCTACTTCTTCGTCAATTTGTTTTTAGAAGAGAATCTTACTAGATTTATGTACTAGATTTATGTATGTGCAACTACTACTCTATCAGTCTATGAAAAGTCATTATTATGAGACTACACAGGACCACTATTCTAAAAAAAGGTCTAGACGGTTGCTTATAAGTTGGGCAATGCTCCATTGTTCCGATTTAGCCCTGGGCGTCTAGGCATGCACCTAGATGAGTTATGCAGGTTAGGCGGTCTTTTAGGTGGGTTAGGCGAACTCTAGACTTGAATTTATATGAAGACATTATAATGAGATTGTTTTAAAAAACACCGCAAAAGATAAATTCAAGATAGTTTATTTTTCAAACCCATATATACATTGAAAACTTATAGTAATGCCAAGTGAGAGAGGATTATTGCAGGTATTGGCTGTGAAGAATTGCTTGGGGCTAGAACGCATCATAGAAAGCTCAAAACATGTCTTCTTCAAACTCGACGTTTTGATGAGCTCGTGTGTGGTTGTGATCACGTTAGTCATTTGGCTTCTGCTCTCCGAGCTTGTTAACACAGCTCAAATTGCCATCTTATTCACACCCTTTCTTTCAGCAAGCTTCATCTTTGGTGAAAGCTTGAAGAATTCATTTGATGGCCTCATTTTTGTTTTTGGGATGCATCCATTTGATGTTGGTGATCGTGTCATTATCGACGATGTCGAGGTATGTTGTTGATTGTGATTTAATTCTTGATCATGAAAGAAAATATGTAAAATAATTAACACACAAAGAAATTAGGTGGACGGATATAAGTGCTTTTTGACGTCAAAGTATCTAGCCAAGCGGCTAGGATCTCAAGGAAGTACCATGTGGTTTTCATTTCCACACTCATGGACAACGCTCTTAGAAAATAAAAAAGGAAAAGAAATTAGGTAGACGAAAATAGGTACTTTTAAACATTTAATCACACACACATGCGCACACACACGCACACGCACACATATTACTATGCATATTTGAGAAGAGATCAACTCTAGTCCAATGGATTTAAAGACCCGTTTGACATCCATGTTAAGATATCAAATATGTTCATGGATATGACTGATACTCATATCTTGTGTTTTGCATAGTGATATTGATATCAAACTAATATCTATTATTTGGTATATATCGATATAAACTGATATCAAAGTGATATCGGGTTGATATTAGAGTGTTATTTTGATATACCCAAAAAGTTGGTATATCAAAGATATCACTCATATCAATTATCAATACACATACTCGATATCTTGACATCACTCATATCCATATACATTGATATCCATACCAATATCTCATATCTAAGATATCAATAACAAATGAATTCTAAGAATTTGAGGGATTTATAACTCTATTATTTAGAATAATTACATCACAAATCTTAGTATTATTGATTTGTTTTAACAGATGAAAGTGAACGAGATGAATATTATGACAACAATCTTCATCAAATATGACTCCGGTGTAGAAGCAATCTATCCAAATTCTCAGCTATCTACAAAGGTCATTGTAAATCTCGACATCACACCCGATCAACCTGATTTTATCGAGTTCACCATCCCAATCGACACTCCTCAAGAGCTCGTTTGTGACATGCAAATCAAAATCAAGAAGTATTTCTACTGTTCTTTTCCTTATGCATCTGACTTTGTTGAGATAACATCTATTCCACATCAGGATTTATGACAAAACTTGCCGACCATATAAATTCATGAGTTATTTCTCCTATTACCAATAGGTTTTAGGATGGAACCTTATGGGTATGTGTACTGGCCTAACGCGTATATGTTCATTGAAAGAGGTGTATACCCCTCACGTCATAATTGACCCACTAGACTTTCACATGATATTAGAGCCTGTTCGGTTTAGGTCCCGATTCTTGGTCTAGTATTGGGTTGACCGACCTAAAGGCAAGCCAGAAAGTTGTATTTGGGGGGGGGGGGGGGGGTATAAAAAAACTTGCCCACCGGACTTTATCATGATATTAGAGTCTGTTCGGTTTGGGTCCCGATTATTGGTCTAATAGTGGGTTGATCAGACAGTTGCACTTGAGGGGGGATTTATGAAAAAACTTGCCCACCAGACTTTAACATGACATTAGAGCCTGTTTGGTTTGGGTCCCGATCTCTAGTCTAGTATTGGGTTGACCGGCCTAAAGGCAAGCTAGACAGTTGCACTTGTGGGGGATTCATGAAAAAACTTGCACTCCATATAAATTCATGAGTTATTTCTCATATTGCCAATTAGTTTTAGGATAGAACCCAATGAGCATGTGTGTTGGGCTTAATGTATATATTCGTACGAATAGACGTGTGTACCTCCCACGTCATTATTAACCCACCGGACTTAAACAGAATTGATTAATTGAACTCGATTTTATCTATAAATCTTATTAAATTTCTGAATTTTCTTATTGTTTGCAATTAGGATCTTGGATGACAATTTAACCTTCACATCCGACACCGCGGTTGCCAAGAAGTTGATAAGCAAAGAAGAAATAACACTGATCGTATACTTTAAGTATTTGGTGTCTTATCTTTCATCTGAAACCAAGGCCCTACATCGTTCCAAGATCTTATCTAAGATCATCAGACTGCATGAAATTGAAAAACGATTTGCACAGAATCAAAGACACAGATCTATCCCAGGAAGAAGCTAGCATTTTACAGTTCGAGATTGATGTTGTGGTTAAATTGCCCGAGATTGAGGAGCTTAAGAATAAAATCATGTCGTAAGCATAACTAACCTAAATAATTATTTTATCATTATACTTGCTAAGGGATGGATTGAATTACTTTAATTTATCTAACATAAATAATTTACTTATTAATAGCTATGCCATTTGATTTGATTAATTGCAGCACCCTCCATAGTTACAATCCAAGCTTGAAAGATCGCTCCTACGTGTTGTTTACAAAGATTAACAAGGAAAAAATCATCATGGATGTTCGAATGAGGTACCCCAAAGATTTGTTTAGAACGAACGAAGACAAAAACGAACTCAAAAAGCAAATTGAGCAAGCAATCAAGGATGACAAGTATGTATTTCCAAACCCAAAATATAGAAAATGTACTATATCCTTATTG
The DNA here is from genome assembly GCA_964016875.1 of Fallopia convolvulus. NCBI lineage: Eukaryota > Viridiplantae > Streptophyta > Magnoliopsida > Caryophyllales > Polygonaceae > Fallopia > Fallopia convolvulus. The sequence goes on from OZ024731.1 coordinate 57,456,536, forward strand.
TTAATTGGCAGTTTGAATTATGCCCCATAATATATTATTTTGCATTATAGTATAAAAATAAGGCATTATGATAGGAAAAACAAATGCTCATGATTTGAAGATTTTTTTGGCTTGTAAATTGCAGGTTGGCTAAGAAGGTTACAATGACATGGCTTTCAAAACCAGATTTGGATGATGATTGCTAGATAATTTATGCATAAAGAGGAGTTGTGATAGCTCAACTTTGTTTTGTGGAGAATAGTTTATTTTTTTTATTTGCCAAAAGCAAAATAATAATGCCACATTATGTGTGGTATAAATTGAGTGATATATGAGTAGAGAGTACTTGATTGAGTCATTGTACCTCTTTGTGTCTTCTTTGTATGATGCATGTGTGATGAGTTTGATTTTTGGATATGTTAAATAATACACAATTCTCCCTATTTTAAGCAATGCACAATTTTACTTCATTCAAAATGATTTTACATTGACTCTAATATAAAATTGTTTCTAAATTGATTTGGACTATTACTTTGTATTGACTTGTAAAATCTTATGATTTTATGATAACTAGTTTTACCCGTCGTACCATGTACGACTACGATTCGATATTTTATAGACATTATAAATAGGATATTAATAAATGAAAATATAATATAAACTTTAATATAAGTAATTTATTACTCGTAGAATGTATATTTTTTAATCAAATATTATATTTTTCATATTTTATTATTTTTCATGTACGTAAATTTAGTGAATAGTGATTATCAAATATTTCAATATATCTATTAAATATTTTATTATCTGTTTTTATTAATTTTAAACATTATAAATATTTATCATTAATTTTTTTATAAAATAAAATCACTATATTATCTATAAATAAATTCGTCAAAAGATTTATGATAAAAGATTTATATTTATTTTGAATTATCTTATCTTTAATTTTCAATATATCTTATCTTATATATAAGGAAGCTTTCAAAAGATATTGTTATATTGAATAGATATTTGTTTGATGTTAGAGATAAATTTAAATAGTTAAAAAAGAATTTAATAGAAAGAAGTTATAATAATAGAAATAAAATTAATTTTTTAAATTTAAGGTGGGGCCAGAATCGTTCTGGTGGCTCGAAAAGGGACAACTTTAATATATATAAGATTTTACAAGTCAATGATTGTTATTTAAGTAACCTTATGTTTTTTAAATATACAATTACAAAAATATACAAATTGGGTATAGAAATTTTTTTAAGTACCCTATGTATAATAAGTCCTCTATTATATCGAGTCTGCTCACTTGACTATGACCCCTTACATTACTTTCAGATTTGAAATTATCTACAATAAATCTAATTTTTTTTATAGGGATTATTTTTTGTAATAGCATAAATTGGAAGGCAGTGTGGAACAACTTTTCTATTCATTTTTATATAGTTCGTGTTACATAGATGGAATATTTTTTCAACGGGCCATTGGGCCAAGATCTATTGGTAGTCAACTAGGCCCATTCTTCTCCCCTTAGGAGATGAGTGAAAATAGATTAGACCGAAACTTATAAAAACAAGACTATTCATGTTTGTTAGGCATTCAAAACAACGTAAGAAGTGATCCACTTCATTTACAATATTGAATTCATTTGCCTTACTTCTTTTGTAATGAACAAGGTATCTTGTTTGAAACCATTTGTGCTAACACACCTCAATAAAATGGGCGTGTTGAAAGCAAGCACAAACATATTTTGAATGTTGCTCGGGCCTTGTGCTTTTAGACAGACTTACCAATCACTTTTTGGGGTGAATGCATTCTTACGACGTGTTATCTTATTAATAGGACTCCGACGGCTGTCTTGGAAAATAAGACGCCTTATGAGTTACTTTTCCCTCAGACACTGATATATTCTCACATAAAAGTGTTTGGTTGTTTATGCTTCTCCTCTCAACAATCGTCTCACAAGGATAAATTCTCTCCTTGTAGTCGGAACTGCATCTTTATTAGGTATCCTTCGGGTAAACGTGGTTGGAGACTTTATGATCTCGAATCTCATAAGACTTTGGTATCATGAGATGTAGTCTTCTTTGAGTCGGTTTTTCTGTACTCTCATTCAACACTAACATCTGATGCACTCAATGCTTTGCCTCACTCGTCGGTTTATGATGATCCGATCATGGCGCTTTTGTCACCACACTCTCTTGAGTTTCAATATGATTCTTCTTTGCATCTAAGCTCTCCTTATTTAATCATTTTCTCTTTCGATGATAGGGGGAGTTCACCCCCAGGTTTGTCGCCTTCTAACTTGCCGTCACCAACTATGGTAGAGGCTGTTGCACCGCATCGTTCAACACGTACTCAGGTACTCTCTACCTGATTTCTTCTTATGTTTCATCTCCTAAGTTCTCACCATCACATTTAGGTTTCTTCACGGTGATTTGGACGAAGAGGTCTACATTCTTCCACCTCCTGGTTATCTCCATTTGAGTGCATGCAAGGTCTGTAAACTTTAGAAGTCACTTTATGGTCTGCAATAGGCTCCCCGGAATTGGTTCTCTAAACTAGCTGCTGCCCTCAAGAAATCCGGTTTCTTACAAAGTCGCGCTGATTACTCCATGTTTTCTTTCTGTCGTCCTCATGTTACTATCCACGTGTTGGTTTACGTCGATGATCTCATGATTGCAGGTAATAGTTCTAGTGCCATTGTTGATTCCAAAGCCTACATGAGCAATTTGTTTCACATGAAGGATCTCGGTCCTTTAAAGTATTTCTTATGCCTTGAAATTGCTCAGAATTCGGGTGGCATTTTGTAGTGACATCGAAAATATTCTCTTGAGATCATTGTTGAATCCGGTTTCTTACAAAGTCGCGCTGATTACTCCATGTTTTCTTTCTGTCGTCCTCATGTTACTATGCACGTGTTGGTTTACGTCGATGATCTCATGATTGCAGGTAATAGTTCTAGTGCCATTGTTGATTCCAAAGCCTACATGAGCAATTTGTTTCACATGAAGGATCTCGGTCCTTTAAAGTATTTCTTATGCCTTGAAATTGCTCAGAATTCGGGTGGCATTTTGTAGTGACATCGAAAATATTCTCTTGAGATCATTGTTGAATTCGACCTTTTAGGGTCCAAACCATGTGATTTTCCAACGGAATCTCATCACACTGGCCATGTCATTTGAACCGGACATAGTTGATCTTGAACGTTACCATCGATTAACCGGTCGTCTTATTTATTTGACTATCACCCTTTCAAAACTTTGTTACTCCATTCATACATTGTCTCAATTTTTGCAATATCTTAAAGCCGATCATTGGACTGTGGCATTTCGTGTTGTTCGTTACCTCAAACAACATCCTAGTCAGGGTTTTCCCTTGTCCCGGTCTAGCTCTCTTCAGTTGACTGCCTATTGTGACTCTGAATGGGGTGCGTTTCCCCTTACTAGGCGCTTTATTACATGTTATTTTATCATGCTCGACACGTCTCTTGTCTCTCGGAAGACTAAGAAGCAGTGTATTGCCTCTCCTCCTTCAACTGAAGCCGAATATAGTTCTATGGCAGCTGCATGTAGTGAGATTATTTGGTTACGTGTTCACCTTAGGCGTGCTTCATAGGTCACCAATTTGTCTTTATTATGATAGTCAGACGGCAGTGCATATTGCATATTGGAGCTAATCTTGTATTTCATGAGCGAACCAAGCATATTAAAGTTGACTGTCACTATGTTCGTGATTTGATTCTCTCCGGGACTATTACTACTATTTCTCATATTTCTAATGTTTGACAACCAGCTGACATCTTCACTAATGTGTTGGGACTTGGGCGAGCAACAGTTTCAATTTTTTCTTGACAAGTTAGACATTGTTAATTCGCGTACTCCAACTTAAGAGAGAGTATTAAGATATTATTATAATTTATTTTGTATATCTTTCCTTATCTTGTACACATGTCTTGTAAGCCATGATTTTTTCTCAAATCGCACTCGTTCCAGAATTAAAATGTGGCGTCATTCATTATTAATTCCATCACATTACGTACTAGATGAAAAACTACATAGAAAAATGATTATTCTTATCGTCATCTCAAACAAAGAAAGTGAAACATACTCAAAACCGAACAAAAGCAAAAGCTAATATTTATTCTTGTCCTTCTCAATGAATTTTATGCAAACTCATTTCGAATTTTAAGTTGTTGTCAAGTAAAAATGCTCTAGACTAATCAATTTATTTTGAAGTAGTCATAACTTTTCTCCAATAAAAAAATATGGTAACAAGAAAAATGTCACATGACTCTAATTTAATGAATAAAAAATTAAATCATCAACCGTTATTTCACTCTCTTTTCGAAGACCACCAGATTCAAATCCCCATCCTGTAATTAAAACACAAAAAAGGGTTAGATATCAACATATTCCCACAAACTACATAAAGACCATTCATTACTCTATACTAAAATGAATGTTAAAATAATATATAAAACTTTCCTATATTTAACCACATCATCTATCTTTTGAAAATAAATCTGATTGGTTAAAATTTTATTAAGTTATTTTTAATTAATTATATTTATATATTAAACAAAATAATCAATATATTAGTTTCATTTTTAAATAAGGTAGTTTTTTTAGATAAGTTACGCATACTTTTTTTAAAATATCATTACCTATATCAATTCTTAATAATTATTTTTGAAAACGATAGAGTATTTGTAGGTAAAATATGAACTTATAGTTTTTTAAAAATATTCTTGCCTATATCAAACTAATAAAAAAATTTAAAAATACAAATAAATAATACAATAATTTTATAAACCCCCGTACAAAATACCGGAACTAAAACTAGTTTATACAATTTGTAAAGTTAGATATGAACTTGGACATATAAATATTCCATGAGAAATTTCTCACCTCTAGTTGCTTTTCCTCCTCCTTATCAATTGCATTTTGAATAGAATTGATGAAGTTGGTTTTATCTTCTTTAGTTTTAATCGGATCCGTGAGGCACCACAATCGAACATCCATGTTGATTTTGTCTTTGTCAATGCATGTAAACAATGCTTGGAAGAAGGGCTCTTTTATGTTTGGATATTTCTCGATAGCCCTGCAAATTAATTAATTGGTTTAAAATTGCAAACTTATCATTAATCAATTAATATTCCCTTCTTAAAACATATACTACCAACTATAAAGGGCATATCTATTAACTCGTTTAATAAAAGTATATATAGATAGGGGTGTTAACATAAGATAGAACCTGAAAAATTGACCCGATCTTAGACCAACTCGAACTCGATCATCTAAAGCGAAAAATAAACCGAATTCGAACCCTACTCGAGAATTTACGACAAAAAACTTAATGATCGAATCCTAAGTGACCCGATTGACCCGTACCTTATCCAAATCCTAACCGACTCGACCGAACTGCCTTGATTAACATGTCTATGTATAGATATATCGAGGATAGACAAAGTACAATTCATTTTTCTTCTTATTGCTTTATTTGAAATGAAATAAATAAATCAAATTCGAGAAAGGACATGAACCAGATTAAACCAAAACCAATTCAATTGACCCAGACCAAACCCAAAGTGACCCAACCAAAACGCCATCGAAACGATAAGAAAAAATAGTGAACCTTAAATAACTTTTAACTCGTCTATAACCAGAAAAAACTTTTACCTTGTGATTTTCTTCTTAATAGCTTCAATCTTCTCCAACTTGAGCTTAGCATCAAATTCGAACTTCAAAGTGTGAGCAGGCGCCAAATCGTTGCGTTTCTTCATTTCCCTCTCCATCATCTCCATATCCTTGCACAATGTGTTGATATCACGCAATACTTTGGAACGTTGTTGGGCCTTCATTTCCGACGAACGATAGGTCACCAAATGCTTGAAGAACACCGTCACCTTCACTATCGAGTCGCTTATCTCCTTCTCAACGACTACTGTGTCCGATGAGAAGGCGACTTCATCATCTAAAGTCCTAAATATTAATAATACGTATAAGAATTGATGCAAATTATTTTTGGTTGTGCAAAATTGTGAAGATAGGTTATCCTACATCATGGTTCGTCCAATGAGTATCGACAATTGTTTGAACTTTTACAATAAACCTTGTAATTAAATTGTCTAAAATATGAGAGTTATGTTCTATAAAAATACATATACGAAAATACAAAAAATAGATGAAAACATTTTTTTTGAAAGAGATCATAAATTTTTTTCACTTTATAATTTTATTGAATAAAGAGAATTTATAAATATAGATTTATAAAAATAAATAAAGGAATGAGACCCTCAATTTGAACACAAGACCTTTCGTTTTACTTTTTTATATCTCTTTTTAAATAAATTGTGTTTTGAAATTTTGGAGGTCCTAAGATTTTAGGGGCCTTGTTCCATATATTGGTTTGTTTGCACATGTCTATAGAGAGGCTTGTCTATATAGTAGTTCATATATATGAACTACTGTTCTTATTTCCAATTGATTTTAAGATGGAACTCGTGAGTTTATGAGATTGACTTGTCGCGCATGAGTGTTGGGACAACCCATCGAACTTTGATAAAAGTCAATCTGATTAAAACTTACTTCTTGATTTTTATTTGTAGATCGCAGAGGAGTTCTTGCGGAGTACTGAGTGGGACAATGAAGTCGACAGAATCGAAATCTTCGGGTTCAACTTCAAGATTGATAATGAACTTTGTACATAGTTCAAAATTGGCGTAGTTTGCGGTTTTCCCGTTGTTACTCTTGATGAAGACTGTTTTCAGAATATTCAGCTCAATCACTTGCATCTGCACATGCATATATTCAAACAAATTAACTGAGATTTAGGCATGTGCTAGTTTGGAAAACTAGTGGTTTTGTACCCAAACCGGCAGTTAAGGTTTGGGAAACTTTACCAAACCTTAACTTTAATTGACCGCTTGAACTGTCGGTTCCGATTTGAGATAAATATAAAAAAAACTAGATCAATGGCAAACCGTTGGTTAACCGGTAAAATTGTCGGTTTAGGACCGGTTAACCATCGATTTAAACCTTCCCAAATCGCCGTTTTGCCCAACCAGAAGTTTGAACCTTCCCAAACCGCCAGTTTGGTCGTTTGGTACCTAAACCTAAACCTTACCGGGCCCAAACCACCGGTTTAGGTTCCAATTCTAAGTTTGGGCTGGTTTATTGATTCAAACTTATCCACAACCTATTTCGATTTGGTTAGGTTCATTTCAAGTTTAGGTAATCTCATTGAAATTACCTATTCCAAACTCGATTCTCAAATATATTTTATTATTATATTAATGACCGATTTGTTTTAAAATTAAATCAAAATGTTATTATATATTCATAATATAATTAAAAACTAATCCAACTACTTAAAACAAGAAAATAATTGTTAGAATTAACTACAGTTTCATATGTTTTATGGGCATACTATAGAAAAATCCAAATAACTAGATGTATATACCTCTTCGTTGTCGATAATAACACGGTCACCAACATCAAAAGGGTGCAGTCCGAAGACAAACATGAGACCATCAAAGGCTCTACTCAAGCTATTTCCGAAAATGAAACTGGCGGATACGAAGGGTGTAAACAAAATCGCAATTTGGCCGGTGTTAACCAATTCCGATAGTAGAAGCCAAATCACAATCGACACGACAACCACAAACAAATTCATCAACAACTCAAGTCTCCCGAACACACGTCGAGAGCTTTCTATGGTATGTTTCAACCCCTTGCATCTCTTTACTCCCTTCACCTGCATTCGCCCCACCCATCATAACATGTTAAATAATTGTATATGCATTCAAGTTATATAAATTTATAGATATTATATATAAATTGAAGTATAAGTCTCTATCAAAATTGTTTTGAGGAATTGATGAGTTAGACAATAGTATACCGCCCATCTTAAGAACTGATCTTGAGTCATGTTGTGTGTCTTCTCATCTTTTGTCCACAATACGAACACTCGTTTGATCTCTTCATCTTTCATCCCGTAGTCACAAAGGATCTTCGGAGTAATATCGCTACATTGATTAATTCAGGAATATGAGATGATAACAACAATAACAACAATACTACTTAGTATAGTTCGCTGCAGCGAATATGGAAGCTTGAATATACACGCCGCCCCCTAGCAAGTTTATTAGGTGTTTTTGATAGACCCAAAAAAAATCCTCATGTGCGACGAAAGTTAGTCCAAAGTAAAAGTATACATGGCCAAACCAGACGGAATATGAGTTGTCAATTAATTAATTAATTAATTGCAACTTTCAATTAGAAATGTACCTAAATTAATTAAACAGTATATATATGCATGATTTTGAGACTATAATTATTATGATACATATTTTAAATTTAGACTATAGAAATAAATAATTATCAATAGATCCTTACTAGTTGGTGACTTTTGTTTTGAATATCTACTAACTCGCGGACATATATAGACAATTTTATCAATGCAAACTTAACTAGATAATTTGAGTCATTAATTATATTTTTTGATGAAAAGAGAGGTTGTATTCTCCAATTATTTATTAAAATAGTGCAATAAACTAAATAGTAATCACATGAAGAATAACCTTATCCCTAACATCAAAGGTAAGCAAAGACAATAAAATCCTCAAGATGATAAAAAAGTTTATAAAATTCTAAAGCGAAAAGCAAAAGCAAGTGAAGCTAGATAATCAACGATCATATTTGCTTCACGGAAAGTGCAAAAGAGACTAATGAAATTGCCAACCCTACGAAAAAAAGTCTTGGTACTAAGAAACCACACTAAAGAAGAGGGATCGATGGTTACGATCCATATGCTTCAAATTCCACCTTCATGTGTCTCCGATTCCAAGCCAACGGACGCCCACCATCGACACTGAATTGTACATGTCACACTATTCAACCTATTTATCGTAAATGCACGTACCCCTCACTTAAACTAACTCGTGTAAATATATATACCAATATAATTAATCAAAGATGAAAGTAACTGATGAAACAGTTTTTCTAACCTTTATTCTTTAGTTACGAAAATCGTTTTTATAAACTAAAGCCGTAGAGGAAAATTTGTAAGCCCTATAAAATTTTGAAAAATCCTAAATGATATTACTGAATAAAAATTCTTTCGATTTAAGAGTTCTTAACACATGACATATATTAGAAAAATCGTTAATAAAATTAAATATACTTACATGTCACGCGTGTCGCCATCTATGATACTCTTAAGCATTTCTCTTGCTCCATTCATAAGCTTCTCATTATCATCGGTGTCTTGGAGCTTCTGAAGAATCATGGGTATCTCGTTTGATTCCTTTTCGTTGGGGACATAATTTTCCATGTACTTGTCGATTAGGTGCTTGAGAATCCAAATGGGAACACGTTCCTTGTTCAGTTCCGACACATAGCCCCATAGGGCTTCTTGTCTATCACTTGGAGGGGCATCTCGGCCTAGGTCACTACACAAGTTAGGGTATTGTTTGTAGAATTATAATTATTTTGGTGTCTAATTTTTGGATCATTGAATCAATAAATTGATTACTAAAGTGAGAACAAAAAATTGAACAATGTAAGATATATTAAAGTTGATTGCTAAATAGGATAGATTACTAAAGAGTTATGATGATTATTGAATCAATAAATTGAACAACTACGATATATTAAAAGTGAGAACAAAAAATTGAACAACTTAGATATTTTAAAATTGATTACTGAATAGGATAGATTACTAAAGAGTTGTGATGAACATTGAATCAATAAATCGAACGACTAAGATATATTAAAAGTGAGAAGAAAAAATAAAGTGCACAGAGTGATATTATTAATTATTGTGAACTTGTTTTTTTTTTGTTAAGATATTCGTTTTTTGTCTAGATACCCTCAGTCCAACGAGATTACATCATAAAATTAATTGGAAATAAGAGTAACACATCAACCTCATATACTCGTTTAAAATTCTTCTCGACTCACATTTAAGATTCACCATTGTATTCAACATATGCATTTTTGATTCAAAGATATGTTCTTTAATCTAACAATCATCATAACCCCCAATATTCAACCTAAGTACTATATGTACCTAAGCCTTTCTCTTTAGTTTAATCCCTAATATTTAACTCGCCTTCATTTAAGTTCCTAATCTTGTACACCATAATCTTAAGTAAAAAATTTGGCGGTTATCAGAATTAATAGGGTTGCGTCGAGCAAACTTCAAATCCATCAATTTTGTGTGACAATTTTCGGTATAGATTGAGTACGTTGAGTCAGCTTCATTTTAATGCAAACTAATAAACAAGTCGTACGTAGAAGAGAGAAAAAGAGAATCACCGTTTTCAGTTTGGAGGTGACTCTCGTAGGATCTTCCATTCCTCTTCTCGATGTAGCAAAGAGTGGTGAAGTCGAAAAAGGTATGCTTGATATGATCGCATAGCGCCATGAAATGGAGGTCAGCTAAGAGTTTCAAGAAGATGAATTTCTTCACCGTCCAAAGCAATGCGCCTATGTTAAGCGCCAACAACAACCTCGTGATTTCCTTCACTGTTATCTTCAACACGTGCCTGTATTCCTCCAGAGGCACATGCATCGCACGAGCCCTATGCTCTCATCCAAAAAAATCGAAAGGATTCACTATGAGTACAGTTGATGAAATCTTGATCCTTGATTCAATTTGTTCAATTTAAACTTCATGAAACAAAAGGATTACCATCTATGCATGTCAAACGACAGGATTCAACAGGAACAGATTAATATTTTATGTCAAAAGCTAAAACGACAGTTAATATAAAAAGTAGGGTGCGTACATACCCAAGAGTATCCTTTACCACTTGAGGGCGGTACCAGGAATACCATACCCAAAGCACGGTAGTGAGCCAAATGGTGATATCAACTTTGGTCTTGAGCATGCGACCAAAGAAGACAGTATGCCTCTTCATCCTAAAGACCCAAATAAAAGGCTCTGACAAGATGAAGGTGGCAACCCGAACAAAGGGAGGCCAGAGATGACGACGAGGAGGAGGATTGCCCAATTGTAAAGCTTCATGTGTAGCAACAAGTGCTCGTGGATAGCATGGATTGCACGAAAGGTCGTCAAGAGGCAAACAAGCAACGCAAGTACAAACACGCGAATCAACCATAGCTTTTTAGGGAATTGTTTTAGGAGGTCACGCTCTACGTGATCCATCAACCTCTTGTAGGCTTCGGTCTCCTTATTGTCACTGTGGCCACGCTTTAGACCTTTTGAATCGATGCATTTCGTGCCAAGTTCTCTAAGGTAATCAACACATTTTTGGTCTATGTCGTTGTTGTTGTTGTTGTTGTTTTTTCTTTCAACTCCTCTTTCGATCTCCATCTGCCAACAAATTTATAAGTTTAGGTATACTATTATTGTAGCATTCAATTGACATAAGTCCTAGATCAATTACTAAAGTAACACAAAAGTTTATACTTATAACCTTGGTAAGAAATAAATGTATGTATAGAATCATTTGGTGGCCTAAAATTTATCTCTGAACCTAAAGTTTATCATCTGGTGGCCTAAAATTTATCATTTGGTGGCCTATAGAATCATTGCCCTACCCTACAAATTTTGAAAAAAAAAATTCGAGATGACATATATGATATATGTGCATTCAAATATGTTGAAATCTCAAAAAAATCTAAACTACTTTATAAAAAAGAACTCTTTACCTTTTAGCATGGTTGATGTAGCTAACACAATATTCCAAAATCACATTCAATTTGGATATAATTTTTTTCAAGCTACTATCTTTGTCTCATAATAAAATCCCATAACTCCTTGTGGATAGTCAAGTTCTCCCCATGGGATTAAAAATACACTAAATTGAGATCACATGTCTCACATCAAATAATTGACCAATATATAGATTTTTCCCTAAATTTGATAAAATCCACTGGGTCTATTTGCGCCTGTTATGGGTCTTGCACATAAGCCTACTAAGTTTTCATTCTAAAATTTATTGACAATAAGTAATCATGTCAGTTGCACTTGACGTTCATGCAGCCGACTAGCCTAGCTAATAGACAACGAGTTGGGACCCAAAACCAGGTGACTCTGATACCGAAAAATCGGTGGGCCAATAACATGACGAAACACGTCCATTTGTTGGTATATACGTGTATAGGTTTAACACATAAATTTAGTGAGATTTCATCCTAAATTAATAAACAATAGGAAGAATAACTTAAATATTTATATTATACTAAACATTTATCTTTCAATTTTTTCATCACGAAGTTTCTCTTCCACATAATTTAATATAAACAAACTTTTATCCATCAATTAAATAAAACAAAAAATATTTAGATCTCACCATATGCATGCCAAGCAAACTAACTAGCTCTCTACAAATATGAAAGTTCATCAATTTGTGCAATGCAAAATTTAAACTCGATTCCAATGCTTTCTTAACCTTATCAAATTCTTTACCTTCTCTAACATTGAGTTTGGCTTGGTGGGACTGGGGTCTCTTAATCCTTCATCCTTGATTATCAATTGGATCTCACTTGGTTTGTCTTTCTCCATCTGCTAACAAATTTATAAGTTCAGTTGCACACTAGTTACATTCAGTTAATCTAGTGGAATAATTAAGATTAGTGAGAGTCAAAACTTATTACAACCTTTTACATATAATCTTATAAGAAAAACTCTTTGACCCATCAATAAAATAGTTATCAAAAATATTAAAAACTCACCAGTCAAACTTCCTTAAAAAATGTTATTAATTTGAGCAATGCAAAGTTTATACTCCTCCGGAAGACATAAAATTACTAATTGATTAACCTTAATGCAATATTATAATCTTTACACTAAGATTGACTTAACACAAACCTTAAAGCCTAAAACCGAGAATTATGACAGTCTCAGGTAGACAGTTTCTATGGTAAGAACAAAATCGAATAGTCCTACAATAACTATCAATCAAACACATTCAACCCTAAAAAAATGCCTTCCTCGATTTTTCTTCCGAGAGAACAAAAAATCTGGATTGGGCTAAAGAAGATTAGATAGCAAATTCATATTCATTAGATAAGAGAATGAGAATTAGATAAGATTGAAATAGACCATTACATTATAAAACGAGGATCCTCTAAAAAAAATTACTTACCCTATACACCAAATGGGTTGAAGTTCAGAAAACCTAACTAGCTAGCTAGCTATATGTATACGAAGTAAAGGAATTGCTTTCAGAAAAAAAAAAACTAGTGTATATATGAAGTAATTAGCAAGATTAAAGTTTTTTTTTGTAACTATGAATCTTTCAAGACTTGGCGTGTAGCGGAATTTGATGTTTAAATGGATTTATTTTTAACGAGGGACCCACCTTTGGTGGTAAATCTCGGGTCGGTGAACTAATCGGCAAAGCGCAGGAACCTGGTAAACTGGCTTGCACCGACCGGCTCAACCTAGTTGTAGAAAAAATGATGAGACTTAGTTTTTCAGAGGCAAGGATCGAACATGAATCGATCCCAACATCTCTTCATGTCTCTAACCACTAAGTCACCCTACGTCTGAATAAAATTTGTTCTTTTAGGAAATATAGGTATTTTAGACGAAGAAAAAAAAAGTTTAACAAAGGTTAAAATAATATTCCCATGGAATAACAGAAAGTATTATATTACTCACTTTGGGAGTAACATAAAATCCCCATGGAATAACAGAAAGTGATTTATGGTGGGGTAAGATTAAAAGCCAGCAGCACCTAGCTCTAGGGATTTTGGTTTGTTGCTCTAAATTCTTTCATAGTAGAAGTGAAGGGCGAAAAGATAATAACTTTCATCAAAAAAATTGTGACTGGTATTCGAAATTTAATTACATTTTGTAATTGGTGGTTCACAGTGATGGTTTGGAAAAATCGTAGATGATGTGATCGATATTTTAAAAATTTTAGAGTGAATTTAAATCTGAAGTATCTATAGTTATTTTCAAGTACCTCTCTTTTGCATTATTCTTAGTTAACGTCATCTCCGCTATTCTTGTGACAACCCTATACCCTATGACGTATGCTTTGTAATAATTTATCTTTTATATAAAGAGATAATTCACATATACCAACTATTTTCACATCAGCACATCTCAGAAAGTAACAACCATAAAAGGTTGTACACACATATACATTCACTTCTTATGTTAATACATCTATTACTCTGACTTTATTACAACTCATATGTCTATGATGCAAAATGAGGAGGAGAAGGTTGCTTAGAGCTTCAGCCAGCCGACCTGTATGAATGTGACCTCTAAAACAGACACATGTCAGTAAGAACTAGCTGAACCTGAAAAATTGTTTTGCGATTTACGTGAGTCGCATACTCAGTGAATATAAACCATCATCAATTATTTCACATAAAGCTAAACAATTGGTCAGTATACATATTCATACATATTGTATATGTCATATATGAATTTACTATGTAAATGCAAATGCTGATGTTTCCAATTCTTTATTCTGTGAACTGTTCAAGCCTAAATCTGTCCCGGGTTTACTATATATGGACTCGATCTTATGGTCCCCTTTAAGAAAGAAATCCGAAGATCTCCTCATTATGACTCTTATGGTCGCTTTAAGAAAAAAATCTGAAGATCTCCTCATTGACCCGCAGGTCCTGTATGATCCGAAGATCATGTATGCTTTAAGAAAGAAATCCGAAGATTTCCTCATTACAGTTCAGGGCAAGACAGTCACGGTTCCTTTTAATCTCATGCAATATGCTATGAAATCAAGTGTATCATGTGACCATATATCATATGTCATCTGTTAACATACTTTCTGTGTAAACAACTTTGGAAATTTCAGAGCTATCATACATATCCATATAATTCATATAGCACACATATCCATAAAGCACATATATCCATATAGCTCATATAGTACATATATCCATATACCTCATATACCACATATAGCGTATATATCCATATATTCATATTTCACATATAGCACATAGGGTTGAATCTCCGGTCTATACTCACCTGTTTAAGGCAGATACTATATTTCTCCCCCTTGACTCTGACCACGGTCTATTACTTGGGCTCATATATGTAACCCAATGCAAATTAGGCTATTTACTCTTACAAACTCTAATCCCAAATGCAATGAAATGCCAGAATATATTATCTTTTTGTGCATAATTCCAAATCCTTTAAAACTTGACATCGATAAACTATATATATAGAAGAACATTTTTCTAGTTCAAATCTTTCTGAAAAACTTGATCAAAGGGCTCCCTAATATCATTACAAAGAGAAACTCTAAAATCACTCTGAAATCTTTTACCGAATATAAATCCGATATCGAAAACACCCTCTGGGAACTATAAATCAACCGATTTTCAAATCAAAATCAACTGTAAATCTAGAACTGGAAAAATTAGAAAAATCCAGATAAATCATTAACTAATTAAAAACTTACCAAATTAAGCTTGTACTTCAGAATTAAAACCCGATAGAAGAGATCTTGTGCCAGAATCGAATCGAAATAACAATAAGTCCCCCTTTTTTCTCTCTCCAATTCTTCTCATTTTCTTTGTACGTAGCTTATGATGAAATGTAAATATCCACAAATTTATATAAGCCAAAGTCGGCTGACACGAAGTCTGGCAACAAAATTTTCAAAATTGCAATTTTTATCCTTAAATTTCTTTCACTACAAACTTCACTCTTAAATAATTATTAATTAATTTTTACTTAATTTTTTTTTAAATATAATAAACTTAATTCAAAAATAAATATTACTTTTAAAAACTCACTATATATCATACCAATATATTATACATATACTATTAATTTTATATGAATGCAAAATGACGTATGTACTTTGGTCGGAGATGTTACAATTCCGATGGTGTTTTACATAGCTTGTTCCGCGTGTGATTCTTTGTTTCCAGATTCGGCATTAACCAATGTTCTATATTTGCTGTTTTTACTTCTTTTTGGTTTGTTTGTTTATTAGCATGTTTGCCCACCACTAGTACACAAATAGTATTTTGTCCATGGATGTAATATCATGGGTGTTATATACCAGGGATAAAAAAGGGTAAGATATTAGGAAAAATATTTTAATTTTTTTATATCAATAAAATCAAATATCCTGAATAAATTTTGACATACTTGGAGTAATTATTAGTATAGTAATTAGAAGGTTGAAATCAATAGAGGATGTACTGAGGTTTGTACTGTACTATATATTGTAGCAATATTAGCATTGAAGAAACATCACCTATAACCTTTTGTATTGTTTCCCCCTAATAACTTCACTTGTGGTTGGTTTTGTAGTGAAGAGAAACCACACAAAGGCCCAAAGGCCGCAAATTACTTTTAGGGCCCGTATGGTATTGATATCTTGATATCAGATATCGGTATCGGATCATATCTTGTATTTAATATGAGAGTATATGAATTTAGATATCGGTAGCGGGCCATATCTTGTGTTTAGTATGAGATATGGATATCGGGCCAAATCTTGATATCAAAACAAGGGCAAAGGCATAATATTTGATACACTCCAAAGAAAGAGGTATGAAAGATATGAAATATGAATGATATCCCATATCTGATACCGATGCCGATACCGATACCCGATACCGATACCGATATCTGATATCTGATATAAATACCAAACGAGCCCTTACAGTTTTACCCCATGGGTAAAAAGTGCTGGCATAAATAAATAAACAAAGACATTGCATGGTCTGTTGTGTTTTCAACTGTTCATTCATAACCCCAAATAAAAAAAACCAAAAACTGAACTCGCACCATACCCAAAAACTCCTTTTGCCCTGAGATTTGCTTGGTTAAAAATTTGAAGTAGAAGAAGCATTCACTTTAAAAATTTACAGTCACTCATAACCTCATTATGTTATACATTATGTTTGCTCCTCAAATGTATGGTATATACTCATACTTGTAGTCTAATAAAGTATGATAGAAAGCAAATTTCTTGTGGGTGTTAATTAACTATGAAGCATATAAAAAAACTCATTTACTCTTACATTTGCTTTTTTCATTTCTTATTGTCGTATTATGTAGAATGGGTGACAAGTCTTAGATGTTAGTGAATCATATTAGTACTGAATGTGGAAGGAGTTGAGTACTTTATTAGATTTTCCCTTGACCATGGTGTCGATTCGTCGAGATTTAGTTGTCATGGACATATGAGATTAGTATTGTGAGAGATCATCTCATTTGCAAGGGCATTCGTACTGATTACACAAAATGGATATGGCATGGAGAGAAAGCACCCTCGAACATGTTTTGATGGTGATCATCTCATTCTGCTAACGAAGACACATCATAATTTGATATGTGTACACTTTTGATGATGATAGCGATTGACTTGATGAGATGATAAATGATGTTCAAGAGCTTCTAATTGATCGTCTGCACATGTTTGAGAATTTTCTAAATCATGCTCAAAAACCCTTTTATATCGGTTGTACAGGGTTTATGAGATTGTCTACTGTGTTGAAATTATATAACTTAAAATCGGGCAACGAATAACGAAGTAATAAAAGCTTTTTAGCCCTACTTGAGTTGATGAAAGAAATGCTTCATGTTGATAATTGTCTTCCTAAAACTACATAGAGGCCAAAAAGATTTTGCGCTCTATGGGATGGAATGAGAAGATACATGCTTGTCCCAACCATTGCATTATATATAGAAATGAAAATTAATTCATTGCTACAAATCTGTCCAAATTCCGATTGTGGTGAACCTCGGTAAGTTAATGGGTCTCCGGCTAAGGTTGTGTGGTATTTTTCGATAAGACCAAGGTTCTGACGTCTCTTTGAAAATTATAAAGATGATAAATTTTGGCACCTAGGCATTTTAACATTTTAACATGAGAATTTTCATGTAAATGACCAAGTGTCAATTTTTTGACCTTTCAATCTACCAAACCTATACAGTACATCGAATTCTTTACTTGTAGAAAATATTATACTTTACTTGAATACCTAATGTAAGAATTGAAAAGAAATCGAAACTTACTATTCACATGATAATTATACTTTGCTTGCATACCTAATATCAAAATTGAAAAGAAATTGAGAAATGCAATTCGTATGGAAGCCATGTATAGACTAGATCAAATACTTTTGTTGTTCCATCTCTTTCTAGCAAAAGTGGGGGTAAAATGAAAAAGAGAAAAATTGGCTTCCTTCTTTGAGAAAAGGTGCAAAATATATTGTTTAGGATTTATATAGTCTATATCCTTGTTGCTCTATTTCTTTCATATGCATAAATTTAGTATAATTTATCTTAAAATTATTTGACAATGAAATAACTTTTGAGTCTTTGAGCATGTCCTCTTAACTTCGTGCATATCTGAAGTTTACTAAAATAGGACAGTGATTAGGTGTGGTAAATACATGAATCTAACCAGTGTATCTATACAACTCTAAAAGTTCTCCCTCAATAGATAATAAATGTTTTATTCACCCCATTCAATCTAATAAATCCAATCTATTTTTCTTAAATAAAAATGCATTATTCTCCTTATTCAATCCATTTTTTTAAATTTTTAATTATGGTCGTGTATAGGAAAAAAAATGGAGTTGGTCGTGTATATTTTATAAAATGAAGCTATATGTGTAAAGTTTACATATTTTAAAACACTATTTTAAAAAAAGTGGAGTTTAAAACACCACTTTATTATATCATACAACTATATACCTATATATATGCTTAACCTATCATAAACAAATACTGACGACTATAATATATTATCCATCCACCAAACCAACCATTCAAAATTAACGGTTAAATCTAATTTCTCTTCATTATTTAATTTCATCAATTTACGCATACAATTACTATTTCTATTCTAATTCAAATAATATACACATTCGCCTAGCTATGTCCACTTATAAAATAAATAACAATAGACACGAAATCATATCCCGTCCATCGGACGAGACAAGCCTTCTAGTATTCTTGGAAACCAATGTAGAAATTAGTTATGAAGAAGAGTTTGTCTAGGTTTTCATAATTATTATTTATACTCCCTCCGTTGATTCTTTTCAATCAAAAAATCATTCTTAATTTCTATTTTTCTCAATTTAGATAATATAGATGTTTTAGGGGTTTTTCCTTGTTCAATAAAATATGATGTTTTAGCTATTTTGGACACATTTTTTCAGTTTTACCCTTCTGGAAAAAGGGAAAAAAAGCATAAAAATCAAACCAAATCAACATTAATTTAGGAAGTTGTACGTTAAATTGGATGAGAATTGGGAAGGAGTAAATCTAAACCAAAACATAAAATATTCCATAATTTAAATTTAAGTAAAAGTAAAAATTGAGAGAAGGGTAATTGAGTCAAATTATGCACTTTCTTAATTTTTAAGATTTAGGCTAAAACATCATGTTTTTATGAACGGAGGAAGTATATATTTTGTATTTTCACCACATGAACTCATTTCATTTTTTCAAAACATTAATTAGAGCCTAAAATATTTTCTAGAATTTTTTTTGGAAGGGCCAAAAAATTTCTAGTGAGGCTAAAAGATTATTCAATTTAAAAAAAATACTAAAAAGTGCAAATACTAAAAAACCTCAAGAGTTATAAATACGTAACTAGAATAACTAATTTTTGGTCAAGGACACTGTTCGTGATGACCGAAACGTATACCTCATGTACCCACCTTGAAATCCTATATGCTTGAATAAGTGCCCGAAGGCAAATAAGTACTTAACATGCACTCGTACGTACTTTATTATACGATAGTCAAGTATTTTATATAATATGACATATTTTTTAAGACTCAGGGTTCAATTACCATATGAAGATATATTTAAAAAAAAAATGCATTCTAAGTAAATGATATGTGAAAGTGGTTTACATGTAATCTTCAAACGATCATAACTTTTTGCTTGGATATCGGATTAAGCTTTTGATATATCAATATATCAAACTGAAGCTATCAACGAAAAGAAAGCATATATCGAAAAAAAAAGGATGGGGGGAGCCACTTCTAGGCCTCATATAGTTCCGCCCTGGCGCAGTCATTTTTAAATTTTAAAAGTTTAATAAGTCTAGTTTGTTAATGAGGGTTACCATCAATTTTTTTTTTTTAATTCTTGAGGTCCCCTACTAGGAGGTATGGTTTTAAATTTGTTGAATAGAGAGTTAAATCCACCCAGAAAGCTTTCTTATTGCTTGCATTATGTGGTGAATACATTAAAAAAAAAACTTTCTTATTATCACAAACTTTCTTATTGTTGATTGCACTATCTTTATCCAAAAACGTTCGTATTCCATGTAGATAATAATTTGTTCGATAAATTTGCTCATTAGCTCAAGGGTATGTTAATTCATTGGGGAGAAGAGTAGAGTAAGGGTGTGTTGTTGATGAGTGTGTAGTAGGAATTTATTAACAAGGCTTGGGAGACCATGCTCTAATTGGAACACTTGTTTCTAATCTGTTTCTTAATGTTGATGTTATTGGGCCATTGATTAATTAATTTTTTGGTTAAAGGGCCATTGATTAATTAATGGGCCCTAAAAATGCTTCTCTCTCCTTTCTTTGCGGCGGAATACATTTAACCCTTGAACTTGCACACTATTGTCACCTACCACCTTGTATTATGGAATGTTCATATACATACTTGAACTTTACTATTTTTCGTCTTTAGACGTTGAGTCTTTGATTGAACTTCAATCGCGCTGATGTGGATATGAATTGTGCCATTTAGGTGCCACGTAGGTGCTATCTAGATAATATTATTAAATTTTAATGAAAAATATAAATATTTTTTTTTATTAAATATCATTTCTCTTTTTTATGGCCTTCTTTCTCTTTTTTCGATTGAAGGAACCAAAACCAGAGAAGGAGGAAACGACGGACTCGAATTCTTCATCATCTGCGTATCTTCTCTGCCTCGTCAAAGTCTACAAATTTGTGATCTTCTTCCTCTTTTTTTGATTGAAGGAACCACTACAAGAAAAATCACTTTGGGCGACAAATTTTTTCATTTAGGGCGACGGAATTTATTTTGTCGCCCAATGTGCTCTTTTGGGCGACAAAATGAACATTGACGCCAATATGTCCTTTGGGCGACAAAACCTTATTTTGTCGTCTAAATTAGTTTTTGGGCGACAAACGAATCATTTGTCGTGTAAAATTAGAACTCTAGGGCGACAAAGTGAATATTTTGTCGTCCTAGAGCTATTGTTTTTAAAATTAAAAAAAATATTTTTTCGCCCTATCTTTCATTTGGAAAAACAAACAATAGCACGTATGCCCTCTTTCACTAATCAATTTACAAGATGTCTATATTTTAAAATTCTTGCAAATTTACCCCATATAGAAATTTTATTTATCTAGACCCATCTTACATTTAAATTTTTTTATCTCTATGTTTTTTTGTGATTTAATATAGGTTGATTAATACATTGAAGATCTCCACAAGTAATGAAAAAATTAAAATATATTCAATTAAAAAATATATTCAATTAAAATATGGAGTACAATCTAAATATGGAAAAATAAAAATACATTGAAGATCGTCCTTCTCTTATTCTGGTTAACCAGAATAAGAGAAGGATGAAACGACAGACTCAAATTTTTCACCATTGACATATCTTGTCTACCTCGTAAAACTCTACAAATTCGTGGCCTTCTTCTTGTTTTTTCGATTGAAGGAACCATAAAAGGACGGAATGATGGACTCGAATTCTTCACTGCCGCCGTGATACCGCTTATTTCAAGGGAGACGAGCTCAACTGTCAAACCCGATCCCATTACATTTCATCCCAAAACTCATTTAACAATAGAAGAAGTAATGCATAACCTTATATACTAGACTTATATCTTTCAAAATTTTAATATAGGTTGTATTCACAATTAATCTTCAATCATTATTACTATATATTAAAGCGGTGGTTAAAATAATAAAACTGCTCCAAATTAAACCATGTCACCCATCTTTTTAATAAAATTTATTTTTTTAAAAACAATTAATGATAAAAAAATTTAAGATATAATTAAATAATTTGTTAAAATAATTAATTTAAGTTAACTTGGTATCCTTAAGTTTATCTTAGTTATATAAATTAAAAACTAATTTGTGTTTAAAGATCATAATTATTTATCATTCGATAATTAATGTATTTGAGATAAAAAAATTATTTTTTTTTATCAAAATCAGTATAAGGTATGGCAATACATGCTGGTCCTAGTATCTAGGGGACGCTAAAGAAAGAACACTATTTTTTTTTGGTCGTGCCTTTGGCTCGCCTGGTTCGATCGGTTGGACACCGCTCTACATCCGGACCGGGTACTTCGTGGCCCCATTTTGGACGAGACCCTCCCAATATCAGTTTCTCCATACATACCGCCAGTGGGATTCGGACTTTAAATCTCCTGAACAATACTTAATGAGTCTAGCGTCACTTTACCACTAAACCAACTGAATATTGGTAACCAAAGAACACTATGCTCACTAGATTGAATGGCCTTCTTTTTGGAATTACCATGCATATATGATTTTCACATATAGTCACCAAAATACCGTTGTACGTGATGACATCAAAAAGAAATAAGTAGCTTTACGAAATTCAAAAGGAATAAAATCATTACTTGATGTATTTAAAAGCACATATATACCTAGCTACTTTTATCTTTTACGTACATTATACGTAATATTGCACTCTCATATCTCCGTATGTTTTCCAGGTATAAATTATGTACATCCTAGTGCTACCAAAAAAAAATTATGTACATCCTAGTTATATTATATGCCCAATAAGTTGCCCTCTCACTTGTCTAACCCCTAAATCGCAAGCCATTTCTATATGGTGAGTTTTTAGTCCTTTGTTTTTTTTTTAATCTCCCTCTAATAATAATACATGCTGATTGTTAATTGTTTTGGGTTTTCGAAACAATATTTTATGCTTTCCAATTTATCATACTACTTAACTAATTAATGTTACGATATTCAAAAATATTTGTCATTTAAGTCCTTTTTATTTATTCAATAATATTTGTCATTTGACATATTTATAATCAGTGGCGGAGGCAGAAAATTTTGAAAGGAGGGGCGGATTTAGTTACAATAGTATTTCTATAAACCCTATAAAAATCCTAAATTAATTTCAACCAAAAAAAACCTAAATTAATTAATCTAGAAAAAAATTAATTATGAATGAGTTCTTATTCTATGTATAGATGATTTGAACAAATTACATTCTTTCTTTTCAAAATTTTAATCCTAATTATCTTTTCTAGTTTTCCGCTTATATTAAGTAATGAGTTATATTTTATGAAGTGACTAGTTTATCAAATTTCTAATTTAAAATATCTAAAAAAAGTTAGAAACTAATTTTATTTTGATAAGTTATTAGTTTAAAATATTTATAATAAAACTAACTATATATTTTAATAATGAGCTAATTTTCACCTAAAAAAAGCAAGTAGTTAAATAAATATCTAATTTATCCTAAACTGAAACATGAAAACAAAGTCATTGTATGGAAATTTCTAATAAAATTAATTTATATATTTTAACAAAGGGCTAGTCTTATCCCAAAACTAAAACATGAAAACAAAGTCATTGTATGACAAAAAATTAAAGTACGTGTGCTTGCTGCTACATACAGGATTCGAACTCAAGCGCTAATACTAAGAGTAGCGGAATGCCAATTCCACTATAGAGACAAAGTGTCTTACAATTCAACCCAATCATATATAAACTTAGTTTTTGGAGAAGAGGGGGCAACCGCCCCCCTTCGCCCCCCCTTGGCTCCGCCCCTGTTTATAATACATTTTTAAAAAAGAATTACATAAATATTATAGGAAAAAAATCATTACAAAATTATGGGCATTTAAATCAAATTGTATACGTACGTAACCTCTTATTTTTAGAGTCAAATCCTAAAACGGCATGTATTTTTGCTCCGAATAATGTTGAGAGTGTTAATTTGTATGCTTATCAAGTGCATGTACGTACTTGCATTCGCAGATGAACATCGTACTAGCACCAGACCACAATATCCCAATCCCCGACAATAATCCATCAAATATTGGTGGAGACAGTGGTAATGACCATCCACAAAATGATCTAGCTCGCAATTGTTTCGAGTGGGCGGAAAAAATTTGCCAAAATCTATCTGCCAAATATATTGATCCCGGCACAAAAGAACAGGAGGCAATGGAAGGAAAAGCCTATGAGAAGTTGATGAAGGATCTAAGGGAGGCTAAATGGGAAAAAGGCTATGTAAGAGCGTGGATACTCCACGTCGTAATCCTAATAGTCTTTATCATCGTCATCATCACCTTCACCAACATCAACCCACAATGGCGGCTCTTAAACAAGAGGATCCAAAGTTGGTTAGCACTTCTCATGGTTCTTTTTTCCGGCTTGCGTGCGATCCGAATTGTTACCTACATGGTATCAGAGCCATTCATTTTGGTTTTTGGGAAGCTAAATAGGTACCTGCTCTTCTTCGCCCGCCAAATGAGAGAATGTGTCGTTGTTACCCTTTGGTTTATGCTCGTGTGGTGGGTATGGTACACGTTTTTTCGTCTTGAAATCGTCAAGGACACTAGTGGGTAAGCACCTTGCATTCAATACCAAAAACCATTTTTGAGCATTGCACTTAGACCTGGGTTCGGTTTATAAACCAGCGGTTCCGGTTCCTCGGAATCATGGAACCGGAATCGGAACCGGGCATGGGCCGGTTCCGGTCTCGGTTCCGACCGATTTCATCCGGTTCCGATTCCAGGTCGGAACCGGAAATATTAAAAAAAATTAAAAAATCTATTTTTTTAACCTCTGAATGAAAACCGCGATCGCGGTCCAATGGGTCGCGACCGCGGTTACACTATTTTAATTTTTTTATTAGTGTCGGTTCCCGGTTCCAAAACCGTCGGTTCTCCAATTTCGGGGGTGGACGAGCCGGAACCGGAACCGTAGCGGGAACCGGACCCGGCTGTTCAGGAACAGGAACCGCCGACTGTTCGCCGGTTCATCCGAACCGGGTCCCAGGTCTAATTGCACTTTTATCATATCCGGTGTTCTAGTTTATCTAAATTAAAACATATTTCTATGGTATAATTAATATTTGAGATCGGTTAAAGTTTGGTTCAAATGAAACAAACTCATATTCTGAAAATTGAAAAGTGCACTACTAGGTAGGAAAAGTGCATTACTAACAAGGAAAAGTGCAATCCGAAAAGTGTACTATAAAAAATGCGAAAAGTGCACTACAAAGTACGAAAAGTGCGAATGTGAAAAAGTGCACTCTAAAGTAGGAAAAGTGCACTACGAACTAGGAAAAATATATTCATTTTATTTTTCAGGATAAGAGTTTGTTTCATTTGAACCAAACTCCATATAATAAATAGAGGAATAGTGTGATTGTTCAGATTAATGCGGACTAACACGTTCTAAATTAGATTTTCAATATTCAAGATTTAAGGCAAAAAAAAACGACCAAAATTAGACATTCCTTATTCAATGAATTTACGTAATATTTTTAAGTTTGCAAAAAAACTTGTTCTTTTCATGTTACAGACTTATTCAAATTGATCTCTATCTTACATTTGAACATATCAACAAGTCACAATCCTATCTTATTTGAGCAATTCATGCTTCTATACAAATGTACTTGTACACATAAGTATTTGAATTGTGTGTCTTAATCTGAATTGCATTGTTCTCTTCTTTAATTTTGGTCAAGGACACTGCCCATAAAAATTGAATCGGAGATCTCATGGTACTACCATAAATCGGTCATATGGCCAGGTCCTTACTTGTGGCTCGTGGTTGCCATTGGCCTATTGAATTGAAGGCGTGCTAATTCCTACTAAGTAGATCATTATCTTGTTATATATATGAATGCATTTTAACCTTATACCAACACATAAACCCCTTAAGAGTTTGATATATATGTAGGGCTCATATGCTACATACAGAGATGGAGGAGTACCAGCGCGTGTTGAAGATAGTTGTGAAGCAAATAACGCGGTTGACGGGTGCACTCACCCTAGGTGCATTGTTGTGGACGCTGAAGACCGCCGTGTTCTTGAAGTTCCAAGCCGATCTCCTTTATAAGGAGCTCTGTGCACGCATCCGTCAAACTATTCTTGACTTCCACGCCATCCAATTCATCCAAACTGGGAAAAAGTGGTACTTCATACCCCCTCAAAAAACTCTCGAACCTGATCTTAAAGACAGTACAAGCAATGTGCATTCATCAGAGGAGATGAGCTTTTGGTTGTGCATTTCATTGCTAAAGAGAGAAAGTGCTCCGGTCTGGATCCTAAAGCGCCTCACTAAATCCTACTTAGAGCATATGAAGAATAAGCCCAAGATTCTTCGTGATCTCGAAGAAGTAGACGATGACGAGAAACTTATGGATGAAGCCAAGAAGATGCTCAAGAAAGTTGTCGAAAACCGTGAAGATGACTCGTACGTATATTTCCTCTAATCAACTTTCATATTGTTAAAGTCCGGTGGGCCAATACAACGTGGGGGTTCACCGTGTGTTCTTGCGCATATGCATATTATGGCCTTATGGGCCTGGCACATAAAGCCCAGTAGAGTTTCGTCCTAAAACCACTTACCGCTCCAATTGTCCGTGTGCATATGCATGTTATGGGCTTAGCAAATAAGCCCGATGGAGTTTCATCCTAAAATCAATTGACAATAGGAGTAACCCAAGATTATATATGTTAGACATTTTATCTTTCAATTTTCCGATATAGGAAGCCTTTCTTCCGATCATACACTTAGTGAATCAAAATATGCTCGTAGTGACATTACTCCTAGAGATCTTGGCAAGTATAAACTGGATCATAAGGAGATCGTATATGTCTTCAAGTTGTTTGAATCCAAGGGAAAAGACATAAGAATCGAAACAGATCAAATCGAAAAAGAGATTGAAAACGCAAGAATCACCCAAGATCAGTTCCTGAGATGGACGGTACGTACATAAATAAGTTAATTTCTTTCAACCAAAAAAAAAGTTAATTTCTTAGTAACCAGTTCTCATCCCTAGTACCCCTTATCATGAATGTGAATTTTCGGACATTTGACGGTTGGGCCTTTGGGATAGTACCCCGAGGTTATCGTTTTGGATCTCTTGGTTGGCAGTTTGCCCTTTCCACTTTAGAATTGCTTAGTAACCGGTTCTCATCCCTAGTGAATGTTCTAGGCGAGCCAAAATAGTACTTGTGGTGACCATAATCCTTACCTTATTAACAAAAAAAAATTGGATGTGAATTTTTGATTTTCTTTTAGATATTTTTATATAATCGTCCATTTTACCCTTTCCTCAAATCTTTGTTATATGAATTTTACCAATATGAACTACTAATTTTAACAAAAGAAATTATTATTATTTACATACAAACTAGCTAAAAATGAAAATAAATCTTAGTTCATAAATAAACAAAAATAGTTTTTTTTTTGTTAAGCTAAGATTTTATAAAATACAATATGAACTATGATTGAAACAAATAAATTCATGATATATACTATAAATTACGAACTAGTAAAAAAGATCTAAATATAAATTTTGGTTTTAGGAAAAATACTGGGTGAAATTTTAAAAAGCAATAATAAAAGGAAAATCTTTATAGCACACAGAAAAAATATTTGGTACACACGAAAAATCACTCTTCACCCATGAAGAGTCACTCTTTATGACATGGAAATCCAGTGGATAAAAGACATCACACTCCACAAAACTTGAATCTTCATGAAGAGTGGCGCTTCGTGAAACATGAGGGTTTTACACGAACTTCGCGCTCACCACAACCATACTCGGATTTTGTTTCAATAACTTAAAATTTCAATTTTGGAACAAGATTATATTTCCTATCTTATTTATATCTTTTATCCTAATCTAGATCGATAGATTAGAAAGCAAGCATTCAAACTCTATATATATTCTTTTATCACTTTATTTATTAACAAAAAACAACATCCGCAACCCACATTGACCCGACCTGCAAATAACGGGTTGGGTTGCAGGTCACTTTTTTTTACTTTTCGGGTTGCGGGTCGAGTTGAGTTAAAGACATTGGGTTGCGGGTCGATCCTTTACCTTTTTATTACATATTATATTATTTTATTAAAGAATAAAAATTTATAATATTAGTTGTGGGTCACTAGTCGGGTTGATCCGTTGAGAACCCATAATTGTGAGGCATTTGGAAATATGTCAAACGGGTCGATCTGCGACCCGACCCGCAAAACCCGCAACCCACCGGTTGGGTCGCGGGTCAATAATTTTTTTCGGTTCAACCCTTGACCCACAAGTCATGTCAGGTTGACCCATTGAGAATCTCTAATGATGAGCCACGCTTCACAGAACATGATATCTTTTATCCACCGGGTATGCATAAAACTCACTCTTTATGAAGAGTGATTTTATCTGTGCACAAGGAATTGATCCACAACAAATATTGTAGATACATATACAAATCATGCACTTACCCATGCTGAGTATTGCAGGTCTTGGCATTGAAAAATTGCTTAGGGCTAGAGCGCACGGTAAAAAGTTCCGAACTCATCTTTCGGAAACTTAATCTTCTGATGAGTTCATGTGTGGTTGTCGTTTCAATCGTCATATGGGTTCTCCTAACTGAGATTGTTACAACTAGCCAGATTGCTATCTTGTTCGCACCCTTTATTTCCGCAAGCTTCATCTTTGCCAATAGCGCGAAGATGGCATTTGGCGGCCTCGTCTTCGTTTTTGGTATTCATCCTTTTGATGTCGGTGATCGTGTCAAGATCGATGATGTGGAGGTATATACATATATCAAGAATTGGGGTTGAGATTGGATTGGTTCAAACTAAAAACTTTAACCGAATCGATCGAATTGAGCGAAAACCGAAGCTGATAATATTAGATCAGATCGGTTTTCCATTTAAGAATTTTAAAATTTCGGTTAAATATTAAAGGAAGATCTTCTACCCATTTCAAACTGACACAATCGAAATCGAACCGAACTGAACCACACCGAATTGGTTCAGTTCGGTTCAGTTTCTGATTCACCTTAAAACAAGTTTCGATTTTGAACCGTTGCTTGACCCTATAAAAAATTGTTAGTATTACCCTTGAATCTTGATTATAATATTAATTATGGATGAAAACTAACACTGATTAATTCTAATGTTCTTTAAAATGTCAATTTCAACAGATGAAAGTGAATAAGATGAATATTTTGAGGACGGACTTCATTGAGTACAACTCTGGGGTACAAGTAATCTATCCAAATTCTGATCTAGCTAACAAGAAGGTTGTCAATCTCGACATCACTCCTGACCAGTCGGACTCCATCGAGTTCACCGTGCCAATCGATACAAAACAAGAGCTCATTTCCGATTTGCAATTCAGAATCAAAAAGTATGTCATAATATAAAATCTATCTCTGTTGAGAATCCTCTTCCCACATCAAAATTGAGACTTAAATTAGAACACTATATGAGCTATTGGGTTACTCTTTCTATTGCCAATTGGTTTTAGATTGGAACCCACTGGGCTTGTGTATCGGGCTTACGTATGCACGACCCCCGGTATGGCTCACAGACTTTCACATGGTATCAGAGCAGGTCTGGTCCCGGGCCCTTTTCCTGGCTTGTTTGGGCTTGGGTTTAGCGGTTGATGCTACCCGCCCGTTATTTGGGTTGAAGTGGCTAAAAAGAGAATGAGATACCACCACCCGTCATTATAAATGTCATCGAGCTAGTTATAAAGAAATTGAGATGCTCTAGACCCGTCACTTTGTGTTGAGAATCCTCTTCCCACATCGGAAGTTGAGAGTTAAATTAGACCACTATATAAGCCTTTGGGTTACTTCTCCTATTGCCAATTAGTTTTAGCTTGGAACCCCACTGAGCTTATGTATTAGGCTTATGTACGCACGACCCCCGATTATGGCCCATAGACTTTCACTGATTTGTCTTACCTCATTCTTATACAAAATTGTGGAAAGAAATTACGATTTCTCTAACATATGTCAATGACATAGGTTAAGAACCTTAAAAATAGAGATGATTTATTGAATTCTATTATTTGGGATTATTTTTATTATTTTTCCAGTGTTTATTAATTTCCTTTAAGGTTTTAATTTCTATAACTAGTACTCTTAACATATGCCTTTAGGGCATAGGATAGAAAAAACGAAGAAAAATTATTAAGGTTTTGTTGTTAGAGAATAAAAAATCTATCTAAAAAAACTGGCCTAATATATAGGTTTTTATATTACTCTTTCGATTGTCATTTAGTTTTAGAAGAAACTCCACTGGACTTATGTGTTGTTAATTAATATGACTTAAATCTGTCATTGATCGGAACCCATTAGGGGTCCAAGGGTGGAACCTGTAATATTCGAGTTTCGTTTTTCCCTTTTAGGTCGGGAAACCGAGTTTCTTGATTTACCTGTATCTAGTAATCTTGACACGCAAATAATTTGAATACGTATTAGTTATAAACCGTTTTAATATTGTTTGAAATACCCTGTTAGTTTGCTCGACGATTTGAAAGTTGGATAATTAATTCTATCCAATTATAACATTATCCATTCAATCCTTAAAAAAAATAAAAAAATTGAAAATACCCTAACTAATTCTACCCTTTTGATAACCCTATTTTAACCCATCTGGAGCCTTCACCTCACCGTCTTTCTCGTTCCAAAAAAAAAAAAAAAAAAAAATTCCGCTTCCTCCCTTCGTTCCCGATTAGCAAGAACTCGATACCAGTGTCGCCGCTCCAATCGGTCGTCGTCACGCTTGTGTCAACGTTGTCCCCTTCTCTGCAGTCAACGTCATCACGGACCGTCGCTGTCTCGCCGTGCTTGTTGGTTGAAGCAATCCTCGCTGGCGGTTCCCGTTTTCCGCCATCCCCGTGCTCCAGTGAGGGTGAGTCCACGCGTTTCCTGTCCTCTAATTTTGGTTCCGGTCGGGGTTAGTGTAATTCAAGTCTCGTTTGTTGCTCAGTTTGGGAGTTTGGGACTTAGTACTTAAAGGAATTAATTTGGGTGGGAAATCAGTTTTCTAATCGATTATACAAATCAACCCATATAGCTAGATTCACGATTTTATCTACATAATCAACCAAACTAGCTACTAGTAAATGCTCTTGTTTAACGCAAGGTCCAAATTAATTAGTCAAAAGACGGCACTAACTGACTAGTATGCTGGTCATTGTCAACTAATTAATTTGTGTTAAAAATTGGGTTAGTTGGTTGTGACTTCAGGACTCGAATACATAATTTGCTCGTAAGGTTGAGTTTTTTCTATACAAGTTAGCTAATAGGTTGTTGATTATAATTGTTCACGTTTCATAGGTAGTCACTGCCGTATGTATTTTTAACGTCGCGTGAGAATCGTCTTTGAGGTAAGTCGTTTTTCGACTTGCTCGGTTCTTCTCTATCCTGTTAGATTGCGTACCGTTATTGTAGGGCGGGTTTTGGGAACTAGTCTCGAATACCTTTTAAATTGTTTGAATTTCTTAAATTGTTGTGTGCATAAAATGGTTTTGAACGTGTTTTATCGGAAGGATATTTTTGGAACGTTTTCTCTGTGTTGGTACCGTTTCCGACACGGCCCATCGTAGCTGGCGTGGAGGAAGAGTTGGCTACTTTGACCCGTGTGACAGGGAAAACGTGCCCCTTCAAAACGAAAAGTATTATCTGTGTGTTTTTGGCAAGTGCTCCAGTGGAGGCTTAGCCCGGGGTTAGAAGGGAGATTGTGAAGTGGAGTGGGAGGGCCTGCCTCTGCACTCGGCGCGGTGATGAGCGCCTTGGTAGTCGGATTCTGGAAAAGGAGGAATTGTTGTGTTATGAGATTGTGATTGTGAATGCATATGTGGTTCTGTGTGACTGATTATAACTAATTTAGGTATTGGCCTTTAGAGATATGATTGCGATTGAGGATTTGTATGTTGACTTTAGAAATGTTTTCGAAACGTTTTACAATTTCCGTATTCTATCTAGCTTGGTAGATTAGACGCTGACCCTTCGGGGAATATTTTTCAGTTCCAGGTATGAATCAGGGAGCCGTGCAGGAACCGAGGCCAGATGGCGGGCCGGAGCGGTAAAGAGCGCGTGTCATAGTGGGATGGGATTATTTTTACGATAGTTTAGTTGTGTTATTTTTAGGATGTTATTTTTATTAATATGTTAGAGTTGGTATTATGACTTGTCTTCTGTTTTCGTCGAATGATTTTATTGTTGGTGATGATTCGTCAGATTCAGGATATTTATAATTAGGTTTTCGGGAATTCATGCATAACTACGTTTTCTATATTTTTATAAAAGAAAGGTTGGATGTTTTTATTTCGTTTTCTCGTCGTGCCCGCGTTGCAAGATCCTAAAGTGTAGTTGTCAACCTATTTAATAGTACCTAGTAAGGTCTATTTGTTAGTAGTGCCCCGTCGGAAGTCGGGGTGTTACAGAACCCCCTGCTAAACGGTATATAATGTCAATTGTGATTGGGCCTCTCGCGATCTGTTTGGGCCTACGGCCCATAAGCTGTAATAGGGTTTGTTAGTCTTTATATAAGCACTCGAATTACCTAATAATTTGTACTCTGTAATCTGCATCTATAATAATTAATATTCTGTTTGTTTGCTCGTGGACGTAGATAACGCACCGTTAGTGAACCACGTAAATCTCTGTGGTCGATTCTATTTATTGTTCTCCTTCGAACACGTTCCTAATCTAACTGCCTACCAGTCTACAGACTTTTCTTCATCCTATCAGAGCTAGCTAGATTTGATGGGCTTATCGATCGAGTTACTACCTACCTATTATCTACCTTATTTAACCTACCGATGTCCAAATGTCAAATGATGATTTCAATTACACTTACTTTTGGCTTGCTTCCCCTATTATCTATCAATTGGGTTTTTTAATAATTTTGTTGTTTGCATTTATAGGAGTTTGGATGATGATCTAACCTTCGCATCCAATACTACGGTAGCAAAGAAGGACATAGTTGATCAAGGAGATAAGGAAGCACTTAACCTCGTCGTACACTTTAAGTATTTGGTATCATATCTATCAGCCGAAACAAAGGCTCAACACCGTTCTAGGATCTTATCTAAGATCATGAGGTTGCGCGATGAGATGGCTAGTAAGGAAGATGAAGCTCTATTTGATGAACATGTTAGCATTTTGAGGTTCAAGATTGATGCTAAGCAAAAACTACCCGATATTGAAGAGCTGAAGAAAAAAATCAAGGAGTAAGCACTTTATATATAATGCAAAATGTGTCCTGCAAATAGCAGTTTACATTAGGGATGTTCAAAGAGTCGGGTCGTCCGCAACCCGCACTGGCCCGATTCATAATTTGTGTGAGGCAGGTCGGCCTGTGACCCGTACGGGTTCTGTCGCAGGTCGATTTTTTTATTTTTCGGGTTGCGGGTCGGGTTAAACCCGCACGGGTTGCAAGTCAACCCACAATCTGCAATAATTTTAAAAAACTTTTATATACTTTTATTAATATATAAAACATTTTTATTCACACACTTGATTGTTTTTTTTAACATTTTTTGGGTTTATGGGTAAAAAATATCATTTTTTTTTACTCAATTGACTTAGTAAAACTGGTCGACCCGCGACCCGAACCGTTAGACTCGTGAGTCGGTTCATGGGTCAAATATTTTTGCGGGTCATGGATCAAGGGTTGGATCTTTAATTCCTTAGATATTAACTTAGTACATGATATTCTCTACTATTTTAAGCATGAGATGAGTTTTTTAAATAAAATTAATAATTAAAGTTATTTTTAACATTTTTAAGCATGAGATGAGTTTGTATAATTCTAGGTGTTAACTTGTAAATCTATATCTATATACTATTTCTAAACTCGAATCCCTCTATCCTATTTGTCAATCTCGTAACTATGTCACATAAGCTTCTTAATTTTTCATTTTACTCATTTACCCTTTATAATTTTTAGTATTTACAATCCTGAGTTTGATTCAAATGAAACAAACTCTTATCCTGAAACGAACTCTTATTTTGAAACGAATGCACTTTTTGTAGTTAATAGTGCACTTTTCCTACTTCAGAGTGCATTTTTTCGTATTTGCACTTTTCGTACTTCTTAGTGCACTTTTCATATTTTTTGTAGTGCACTTTTTCGTAGTGCACTTTTTGCATTTTTTAATGCACTTTTGTATGAAAAGTGCACTACTAACTAGGAAAAGTGCATTCGTTTCACGTTCTAGGATAAGAGTTTGTTTCATTTGAACCAAACTCTTACAATCCTTAAAAATATGTAATATAACAATGTTGCTACTATTATTAATAATTTCATATAATATATTAGTATGTGATCTTTAATTCCTTACACACTAAATTAGTACATGATATCTCTATTATTTATCTTTATGAACAAAATTTTAATATTATATAGTAATATTAGAAGATAATCTCTACTATTCCATTGTTATGTACATAGATTCATAAATTTTAATATTATATAATTTTGTAAGTTTTTACAATAATTAAATAATAATTTTACATAATACATTAGTACATGATTTTTTATTCTTTAACAATATGTAATGTGTACACACTATATTAGTATGTGAGAAACTTTAATATTATATAATTATATTACTACGTGAGATATATATATATATATATGTACCGTAATTTTTTCTATGATAAATATGAAACTATGAATAGGTGTGAGATCTCTATGATTTTATGTTTATGGACATAAATTTTAGTAGGGTTTTCTATTAGTCGCCCCTTATGTGTGAGGTGTCACTTTTATAATATTAAAGTGTATGTATAAATCTATATATGTATAATATTAATTTATAATGTGATCAGTGGTGGTACACCTTATATTTTAAAAAAATATGAGGTATACCACCACTTATTTAATTTTTAAAAATTATTGATTAATAAATGAGTCGTATATAAAAAAAATTCTCAAATTATAGTTGTACATGGCTCGATCGGATCGTGCTAGTTTTATGTAAATCTTAGGATTGCTATGTGATATTTCCGTAAATATAAATGTAAATTATTAATTACAGAGTTTGTCACATGCTCAAGGATAAGGGGAGCTTGGATGACCACTCCAGAGTAGTGATTGCAGGGATTGACAAAGAAAAAATTACCATGGATGTTCGAATGAGGTACCCCAAAGATCAAGACAAAGACAATCTCAAACTACAAGTTGAGAATGCAATCAAGGAGAAGTACCCCAAGTTTGGGGATATTGGGATTAAACCTAATCCGATTGACTGGCTTCTGAAACTAGATTGGGATGATGTTTGATATATAGATATCCAATGCATTCACAAATGTTCTTGTAGGGAAAATAATAAAGCCATATCTTGTGGCATAAAGTGTGTTTTCAAGTGTGCGATCATACCAGCACTAAAGCGTCGGATTGCATCAGAACTCCGAAGTTAAGCGTGATTGGGCGAGAGTAGTACTAGGATGGGTGACCTCTTGGAAAGTTCTCGTGTTGCACCCCTCTTTTTTTTCAGCAAAAAAAAAAAGTGTGTTTTCAAACTCATCCTAAAACAAACTCATCCTAAAACATTGTTTTTGGATGAGAGTTGGGAGCTTTTGAGTTTTAATTTGCTTTTTCGTTTAGCTTGGATTCTCATGTATTGCTTGACCTACCAAGGGTGTTTTACATTTGATGTTTGCTGATGTTAGGGGTCGGGCGGCTATCCCTCATTTAATAACTACTTAGTCTTTTCTTGTAAGTAATAAAGGGTAAAACCCAGAGATTGTTGGGAGAACAGATCCCACTCAAAAAATATAAAAGGGTCCTCACGAGACTCGAACTCCAGACGTAGGCGTTTGATGGAGCAAAACTTCTCCGCTGAACTGGGGTGGCAATGACCAAAAAAAAATATTGCCTCAAAAAATTGTAAGAACGTTAAGACATCCATAATAAGTGACTCAAGTTTCCAATATTGTGTTTCATTTAATTTGGTTAATTACTATTAAATTATTACTTTCAATACTAATCACGAGAATTTACAGCTTTGAGGAGCCAGGATAGCTTATATTAGAGTCAAAGTTTTGTGTACTTTGTATTCGATTGATCATGTCTTTAATTGATAATTGTTTCATCACAAAATATGACCAATAGGAGGATCGGTTATTGTGATCGATCGTTTAACTCTAAACCTAGAATCAACAGATCCGATCGATCTCGAAACCACAAGCACAAACAGAAAGGAACAAACACAAGCAAAGAACACAGGGAATTGGTGACCCGGTTCGAGCACAAAGACTCTACATCCGGGGGATCTCAGAGGAGGAGACCCGGTTCAAATATGCATTAAGATCAATGCCCATGGCGTTCAAGTACAAGTGAAGACACAAGTAAGCAAAGCAAAAGACCATAACAAGGAAACAAGAAGATCGGAGAACAGTAAGCAAGAACAGAAGGAAGGGGATGAGAAACGAAAGGGATTCGGTCCCCTTTCAAGGCTGCAAAGCTCGAGCTAGACTCTTCAGAGCTTCAAGGACTACCGGAGATGAGCGTCGCCGGCAAGAGCTCCTTCTTCTTCCTCTCTTTCTTCTTCTTTCTCTCTTCTCTCTCTCTTTTCTGGATCTAGGGTTTGCGCCGTACTGGAATGAGCTTCTCACAAGTGAAGCTTTCTATTTATAATCTAGGTCAAAGCTAAACGACGCGTTTCCACTTCAAGAGAAGGCTCGAGCTTCAGACTTCGAGTTTTGGGCTTTTGGACTTAACAATCAAGAGAGGCCCAAATGCACTAATCGAATAAGGCCCAGTCTTCCCTGTCAACCTAACCGAGCTACCTCCAACCGGGTTCACCCGGGGTGGATTGCTCGACCGGTTCACATAGAAAATATGGTTCAATGGGCCACCTGAACCCGGTTCTCGATTCCTAGTCTAATGCCCTACCTTTACTTAGTGAATTCTACTTTGTACATTGAACTAGTAATCATATGAGGATTATTACAATACAACAGTTATCAATAGAAAAAAGAAGAGAAGGGAGCTCCTTTAATGGTGGCTAAGGTTTGAAGAACAAGAGACCTCCCTTTCATTCAATAGAAGTGGGCTTTAATTAGCCTTTATATAGATCTAGGGTTTATATTTAAGAATAAAATATCCCCCTAGTATTTTATCTTTCTTAATACCCATATTATATATTTTCTAAATATTATTTTATTTTAGGTCCAAAAATAGCGTTAACAATTGCCCCTCGAATGCCCGAGTTTTCTTGCTTACAAAACTTCACATTCGATTTACTTCTCTTCAAATGTTCCGGGTTAAGTTTGATTTCGTACGCGTTGGGTATAACATAAAAATGTAAATAAATTAATAACATTTTGCAGGGCCGTTCGTTCATTTATTCATACATGGCCTGACATTCGTATAAAATTGTGGGGTTGCTCGTTCATATATTCGCATATTGCCCAATGTTCGTATAAAGATTATGGGGCCGCTCGTTCATATATTCGTATATGACCAAAAGTCATTTAAGTTTATATCTAAGTAAAACTTTATTCAAACTCAATTGTCCTTAAAAACAAAATAATGTCCCTATAGTCTTTCTAAAACTACTCTAAGCTCATAAAAGTGAATCCTATGTCTACCACATCGGACAATTAGGACTTGCGGTGGTAATATGCCGTCTTGAACCGCTCATGGTCGTGCATCAGTGTTAAGTATGCTCAAGTTAACACTTGATGGCATTCTTCCTCACTTTTCCGGGAATAGCTCCGCGTATCCGGGTCGGGTTCCCAGATTATCGTGTTGCCTTGGGTGGGCGTGACCTCCTACTTATGTGTTGGTAGTGATGGCTATGAGAGTGTAATCAAGGTTGGAGCCTTCACTTCTTCCTTCGTCTCATGGGCCTTCTTTTCAACACTTCTCATGTTTTGAGTTAGACAACAGTGTCACGGATAAACCATGTATTGTTTGTGCAAAAGCTAGAATGCAACATCTTTCTTTTCCTTCTAATGCTATAATTACTTTAAAGCCTTTTCAGATCATACATATAGATGTCTGGGGCCATATATATCATCAATAAACTTACAATGGTTTCAAGTTTTTCTTGACCATTGTATATGAGTATTCATGCAATACATGGATTCATCTCTTAACAACAAAAGGGAGTACATTCATTTTCATCAAAGCTTTTATTGCTTGGGTAGAAAGACAATTTCCTTACACAGTTCATTGAATAAGAACAAATAATATTTTTGAACCGAGATCAGGCAAGACGGCTAGTGAATATTTGGCATCTTTAGATGTTTCTCTACAGACTAGTTGCACAACCACTCCTCAATAGAATGGAGCAGCCGAAAGAAAACACAAAACATATTCTTAAAGTCACCAGAGCCCTTCTCTTTCACTCTCATTTACCAACTAGATTTTGGGGGGATGTAGTCTTGACAATTGTGCAGATCATCAACAGACTTCCTAGTGTTGCACTCCATCACCAAACACCTTATGAAGTGCACTTCAATAGAAAACCAGATTACTCTCATCTTATAGTTTTTGGTTCCTTGTGCTCTGTTACTACACTTAAACAAGGACGTAAAAAGTTACAAGCTAGAGCAAATGCTTCTTTATTTCTTGGATATCCTCTAGGCAAGAAGGCTTACAAGGTCTTGCTTCTTGACACAAGACAATTTATCATCTCCAGAGATATTATTGTATTTCATGAAAACATTTTCCCATATCTTAACGAACAAACACAATCTCAATATTGGCCTCCTCGATCTTCTTTTGTTGATTATCCATGACTCGGCTAAAGTCGTTGTTGCCAAAATAAAAAATAAATAATCCTATTCTACTAACTAGTATAGTAAGCAAGCAAGGGGTCGAACCCAAGAGAATCGGGATTCTGAACAATCAGCAATTAACAAGACAGGGGTTTGGGAGTTTAGACAAGCAAGTAATTTCAAGTATTAAATCAATGAAGGAAAAGCAGAGTTCATTCAATCAATTCCACCTTTTTAATCATCCGATCATTGATTCATCCATTTTTCTATTAATTCCCAGGTTAATTCCAATCCTTATAAAAGAATTCCGCTTGTCCACGGTCCAAGCGAAATTATGATATGAACAAGAAGGCTTAATTCAAATCATGCAAAGTATTAAGGATAGAAGGATATTAAATCATGCAATCAAGCTACGAGTCTCATGCATAAAATAACAATCAAACACTCTTTCTCAATTCTAGTCCACGGTCCTAGAAAAGAGTTGTTTCAAGGATAAATAAGATTGCACAGACAACAATCAAACTAATCCAAACAATAGAATATCAATCAAATTCAACAAGTCGCGCGCCAAGAGAAATCAATTGATAATCATATAAATAAAAACAAGAGTTTTGATATTAACCAAGGGATAGAAAAGTTATCGGAATCTCACGAAATACATAAAAAGGCTTCCTTGATCAAACAAACTCCAAATGAAATTAGTTCTCCATAATAAAACTAAAAACTGGAATAATCTCTGAAAGTATGCTAGAATCTCGAACTCCTAAACTGAAAACGAAACTAAGCTTAAATAGTCGAAATAATATCTGAAACCTAAAAGACATAATAATAGATATAAGATAGAATAAACGAAAGGAGTCGTCGCTGGGAACGCATCTAACCGCGAGCGCGGATGCAAACCGCGGGAGCGGTTCTCGTAGATCTCCTCGGCCGCGGATGCTCAACGAACCGCGAGCGCGGATCTTCTGACAGCTTATTGGTGTCAACTTCGAAAGTGGTTTTGACCCACTTAGAGTTGGAATTTGAACTCGCCGTAAAAACATGAATTGTAGCTCTTCGAGTTAGTTTTCCAATGATACCAAATTCAGCTTCATCCGATCACCGTAGCTCCCGAACGATGTGTCACAAGAAAATGGCGTCAAAACAACTCCAAATCAACACTTGTCTTCAAAACTCTTGCAATTCTTCAAATCGTGTCTTTGGTCTTCATATGACAATTATGCTCAAAACTAACCTAAACACACTCAAATCATACCTAAAATACAAGAGTTAACCTATACTAAACTAGAGCGTATCAATCCACCAATCCACCCACACACAGTCCTCCCCAAATATCACAGCTAATTAATCTAGTTGATCCTCCTACTCTTGATCTAAGAAGATCTTTTAGACAATCTACTAAACCTTCATACCTTGACAATTATGTTTGTCAAGCTCATATTACACAACCATCTACTTTCTATTGTCAAACCTCGCCCCCACAGTTTCTTTTCCTATCATAAATTTCCCACAACACTCACCCCCAAACACAAAACTTTTTTTTTTTGCCCACTGGTTCATCAGAGTTTCGTCTTGACTATATCTAATTCGATCCGAATCACGCACCTGGCTTTGGCGGGTGAGTCTCTCAAAGGAAATTTTTTTACATCCACTAGAATTGAACCTGGACCTCATGAATGTGGAGCACAACATAAAGAATGGCAACAAGCTTTGGAGACGAATCATACTTGAGACATTATCTTAATTTTAAACTAGATTGGCAGATAAGTCCCATAAATTTATAAGCTCCTAATAAGGAGCATGCCGAACGGGTCCTACGCATGAAAAAAAAAATTGAGCTAGGTTTCCATTCATTTCTTTTTTCGGTATTCAGTTGCAATTACTTTTTATAGGCATGTTAGATTACTTCCAAGTATAGCTATAATTTACTCCAGGAATTAAAACTTGATTAGATTGATTCTTACTAAATATTGTTAGATAGATCGAATTTACCTTAATTTAAATAATATAGTATTAAATTTACTTTTACTATTTTTATTAAATTTATCTTAAATTTATTATTTTTTTAAGGTGTGCCGGCTCCATGACTAGAATCGAATAAAGCACTTCACTATATATTCTACTAGATTTAATTAAGTTCAAGTAAGAACATTTTTATAATGTGAGCGTGTGAACAGTTTGCATTCATGATTTTGAGTTATATATGTATAATTTTGTATGACTATATTCATGGTTTTAAGTTGCATATTTATGGTTTTGAGTCACTTGCTTTTTATGAATATACAACTTTAAAATATGGTTATGTAACTATATAAGCATGATAAAGAGATGGAATATGAAAAAAGCTTCAAAAATACAATAATACTTTTATATGAATATGCGACTTATAAACATGAATACAGTGTAATATGGAACAAATGAATATGCAACTAAAAAATATGAATACAGCCATACAAAACCATGAATATACAACTCAAAATCATAAATACAAATTGTTTACACGTTCACATTATAAGAATCTTCTTGCTTGAACTCATGTATACTATATGTGGAAAAAAAATAACAGAAAATTGCTAAAAGGCCGTGAGAGATCGAATACAGATCGATGAAGCAATGAATTGTACAATAAAGTGTTGCTTGCTTGATTCGACCAAAAAAAAAAGTGTTGCTTGCTTTAGTTTTACCCCCATAATCCACATATATGTTCATACATCAATTTTTAGCTTTAATTTCTTCTTTTTATTATTTCAGAAAGCCGATACCACGTGAATCCATGATACTTGGGGAGATTTTTTGATCCATTACGTGCTCATGCAAATTTCAAAATCCATGACCAATTTTAGAAGTTCATATTATTTATCACAATTGCACTCAAAAGTTCATACTATTTTTTGTAATTTCTGCGATTTACAAAAAATCAAAACAATAATTAAGTTGTACTCCTTCCGTCACTGTTAGATTGTCTAGTATTATTTTTTGGATATTTCGAAAAGTTTATCCACCTTTTTATTTTTATTTTTATATCAGTTTTTTTTACAATATTACCCTCGTTTAATATATTTTATTTTTTTACCAATATTATCTAATAAAAAAATCTATCCTTTTAACCCCCTTTTTAGTCATTTTCTTTATTTTTCTCTTTCTTCTCACGTTAACACATCACCATCACAATCTATCCCCTCTTTCTATTGGTTACTTTTCATTCTCTCACTTCTTCTTAATAAATGTGAAATCCGTCCTTTTGGACGATCTCTTGGGGACGAAAGGAGTATATATCTTAAGCCTTAACTTTGAGTGATGAGCTTGCTAGACTCGTCCAACCCTCTATCGCATACAAATAGAAGCCAAAGCAAGTTACAAAAGTGAGCCTAAACAACAATGAGAAACGACGTCGTACCAAAGGCCGGATCCCAACAACCGGTCGAGGAGATCGGAGTCGAAATCCGCCACGACGAAACCGACCACAACCACCATCAAACCACCACCACCACCGACGAGAAACCCGATTGCCCTAAACGCTTCCGAGACTTCCTCCGTGACAAGCTCGTCCCGCAAGGCGCGGACCCGGTCGCGGTCCAGCTCAAGAAGGAAGAGGCCAACGCCTACAAGCAACTCGTGGTCATCCTCGAGAACTTGCCGAAGGCGCGCCGCTCTTGGGGAGTGGTCAAACTCGCGGTCAACGCTGCCTTGTTGGCGGCCTTCGTGGCGGTGTTCGTGGCGGCGATGAGTGTCCACGAGGTCCATTCGGAGCGGGTCCTACATCTGAGGATCCATCGGTGGGTGGCGCTACTCATGGTGGTGGTTTCGGGGTTGCCGTGTATTCGGTTCGTGACGCTGGTGGTATCAGAGCCGATGGTTTGGTTCTGGAAGACGCACAAGTATGCGGTGTACGTTGCACGGAAGATGAAGAGGGGTCTTGATGTTACGATGTGGTTGTTGCTTGTGCTTTGGGTTTGGTATACATGGTATCGACCTCAAATTGTTAAAGACACACGTGGGTATGTATACTTCCCTTTTATATTACCTACGTTATTGATCATGCATTTGATGTTATTTCAAAATCCATGACAAGTGTTAAAGTTTGGTGGGTCAA
Organism: Fallopia convolvulus; assembly: GCA_964016875.1. NCBI lineage: Eukaryota > Viridiplantae > Streptophyta > Magnoliopsida > Caryophyllales > Polygonaceae > Fallopia > Fallopia convolvulus. Next base: position 57,499,313 of record OZ024731.1, read on the forward strand.
TCATGATAAAATCTGGTTGGTCAATCGAATAATGTGTCTTATGCGATAAGCCTAGTATGTAAGCTCGGTGATTTATTTATCGTAAATTAGTTGGTAATAGGATGGATATAGCTCGATCGCTAACTTTTTATACTAGGCATATTCATCTCAAACTTTCGATGTGGGATCCAGTTAATACTTGAACAACAGATTTAACATTTTAATATCATTATAGCTAGATCAAAAATGCATGGACAATGGCATTTCAATTTCTTTCATAACTAAACTAAACCTAAAAAACAAGGAAACAAATCTGCTTTGATACCATATTAAAAGTGCATGTACGTCGATAAATTTCAGTTTGGTTCAAATTTCTCAAATGATAATCTTCGATACATCTCAAACCGACAGAACCAAAATTAGACTGATTCGGTTCACCGTAAACTAAACTTCGGTTTTCGATTTGGTTCAGTTTTGAACTGATCGACAATCTTGAAACTCACATTATCGAAATGATAATCTATCATCATTTTTGTTTGCAGTGCTAAAACCCTAGGAATTCCCATCCCTCAATACGAAGAAGCTTTGAAGATGGCAGTAAAGCAAGTAACAAGGCTGCTCATGGCGCTCACCTTAGGCGCCATCTTGTGGATGTTGAAGCAAGCTTTGTACGTGCGTCTCAACGCCAACCTCCGTTATAAGAATCTTTGTCCGATGATCCATCGAACCATTCTCGACTACCATGCAATCAAGTTCATCCAACAAAATGGAGAAATCAAGTCTTGGAGCTTCCTCAGGGACGGCGATGGTAATGATTCAGAGACGAAGAGCTTTTGGATGGATGTTTCGAATCTGAGGAAAGGAAGCACTCCGATCTGGATCCTCAAGAATGTATGTTATTTGTACATGGAGCATATGAGGAGGAAGAAGCCGGATCGTCTATCTTATCTTGGTTCCACGAACGACGACGACAAGTTTATGGATGCAGCCAAGTACTTCTACCAAAAATTCTTGGACATGAAAAAGGACCAAAAGAAGTATGAATCTACCACTATTATTTCTTAGTGTTTGATCAATTGTTTTTACCACTATTATTGATTTGGTATCCATCAATGCAGCTACTTGATCACTGCCCAAGATATTGTTGATTATGGACTAGAACGAGAGGAGCTCGATTTTGTGTTCAAATTGTTCTATTCCAGAGATCAACAACAAGTTACTGAAGATGAATTTCTAAGATGGGCGGTACGAATAATTACATCTTCAATATAGAAATTAGGGGTGTCTAACGGGTCGACCCGACCCAACCCGTAACCTAGTTTTGAGCTACGGGTTGATCCGTAAAAATAAACATGACATGTGACCCAACCCGCAACCCGGTTTAAGGGTTTTACGGGTCGCGTCACAAGTCGACCATTAATCTGTAATTAATTTAAAAAATCAAAACAAAATCAAATAATTAATAATTTTCAAAAGTTTCTATTAACTAATTCCTAATTACCAATTTTATGGGTATTTTTTAATTAAAATCAAAAAAATAAAAAATATAATGTTAAGTACGGAGTTTTTTTATTTAAAATAAATAAAATTTATGGGTTATACGAGTTGAGCTGTAACCTGATTGGTCAACCCATAAACTAAAAAATCTAACCCGTGACCCGACTCGTAAATTGTGAGCCGGGCACCCAAACCGTAAATTTACGGGCGGGTTGGGTCGGGTCAACGGGTCTTTTGACACACCTAACAACAACAATACATCAAAAAGTGAAATTTAAGCTTCATTATGATACATTGATACTGATCAATTTGGAAGTTTATGCAAGTCTTATTTGTGTTGTGCAGGTGAAAGCTCTGAAGGGATGCTTGCGATTGGAACGCATCTTAGCAAGCTCTCGACGCATCTTCAAGAAGTTGAACATGTTAATGACTTCTTGTGTGATAGCATTGACGATTATCATTTGGCTTCTAATCTCAGAAATTGTTACCACTGCCCAACTTGCCATATTGTTTGCACCCCTTGTATCAGCAAGTTTTGTGTTCGGCGAAAGCTTGAAAAGAACCTTCGACGGTCTCATCTTCGTCTTTGGGATGCATCCTTTTGATGTTGATCAGCGCGTTATAGTTGACGGTGTCCAGGTACCCAAACTTCATCTCTATATACAACCTATGCTCATTAATAATTGTCTTTATTAGAATCAATCTATGTTGTGTGTTTGTAGCTACACTATGTTTGTTTGTTTTTATGCGTTCTTGTTCGTAGTACCCTTGGTCACGCTCCCTTTGGGTTTTGTCGATACGGGTGCGTACATCTCAACCCATAGAGATTGCATTAGCGGGATATACTAGGTTTGTTGTTGTTGTTGATTTTGTTGAGCATAAGATTGTAGATTTTCCATTGTTCTAAAGAACCCCTTAAGACCCGCCTAGGCCCCGTCTAGGCGCTGGAAGGTCCTAGCCCGCCTAGCCGTCTAGGACCGCCTAGGCCACCATTTAGGTCGTCTAGGCACTAGGCGGTCCCTCTCTACCCAACATTCGCCTATTGTTTTTTAGAACATTGAGATTTTCCATGCTTTCTTGCAATCAAATCAAGGCGCTTAGAGTATAATTTCGACAATTATACATCCTTTTCACGTCAATGCATTCATTTGAAGTAAAAGTGTGCATTTGAAGAACATGCTTGGTTGATGTTATGATCATATATGCTACTTTCGACAGATGAGGGTTACAGAGTTGCGGCTTTTGACAACCGTCTTCTTCGTGTATGAAACGGGAGATGATGTCGTATACCCGAATTCTGTTCTTGCTACAAAGGCCATCACCAAGCAAGACCACACAAAGAACATGCCAGATTTCATGGAGTTCACCATCCCAGTTGACACTCCAGAGGAACTCATTTCTGATCTAGGAGTCAAAATCAAGAAGTACACAGCTATTAATTTACATTTCTCAAATTCTCTATCTTTTTTGTTTACTTGCTAATTTTTTTTTTACTATGCAGATCACTTGATGATGAGGTCACTTTCACATCTGACACTGTGGTTGCCAAGAAGGAGATAAGTGAAACAAACATTACACTGATTGTACATTTCAAGTACTTGGTTGCATACAATTCAGCTGAAATCAAGGCTCGTCATAGATCCAAGATCTTCGAGAAAATTGTGAGATATCGGGAAGAAATGAAAAAGGCTCACGAGACGGAGAAGGTCATGGAAAGCAAGAAAGACGAGTACGAGGTTGATTCTAGTGTGAAGCTAACCATCATTGGGAGCAAGATGAAACTGTGGGAGATTGAAAAGCTCAAGAAGAAGATACTAGAGTAACCAACCATCCATAATTTTTCCATCAATTTTTACTGGTGTTTTGAAATTTTGATCCCTAAGTTTGATCTTAATGTTGATTGCAGAATCTTGCAAGGTTGTGAGAGCTCCAAAGATTGTTGCTCCAAAGTTTTGTTTACAGGGATGGATGAAGGAAATATCACCGCAGCTGTCCATATTAGGGTTAGGAAAAATTGGCGGAAGCCCAGTCTTAAAGAGGATCTCAAACGGAAAATTTGGATGATAGAGGAACATGATAAGGTGAGAATTTTATTGTCGTAAAACATCTAGGGTTGTACATCGGTTCAAAACCAAACCAAACCAAACCAAACCGAAATTTCATTTAAGGTGAACCGAAAACCGAACCGATTAGGTTCAATTCGGTTTCGGTTTTTATCCGTTTTAGATAAATAGAAGGTTATTCTTTGGAAATCTTAAACCGAAACCGAATTTTAGAAAATTCCTAAACCAGAAAGCAAACCGAATAATTAATATCGGTTTCGGTTCAGTTCGGATTAAAATTTCGAACCGACCAGTGCTCAGACCTAAGAACATCAATCCATTTGGTCTATCCTAATCGTTGTCTCGTGTCCCACAAAAGTAATAGAATATTATATCACTTAATAATTAGAAAAATCCTAATTAGAATGATCAATAGCATTTCAAAATTATACTGGGTGGTTGTTATCGTAGTAGTAGGACAACAAAAGGCATATATACAACAAATAGCTGATATAACATGACATTGTCCTGAAATAAATTTGCATTTCATGAAAGATTAATACCGAAGCATGCATATAATGATCTGCCTACTGAATAATTCTATTTCTTACAGATTCGCCTTACATGAACCAACATTAAACAACTTTCTTAATCATGGAAAAGCTGGATAACTAAGTATCAGCATGTCATGTAACTTGATTATTGGACTCAAAAACCTCAATTTCATGTGCAGATAATTTTGGAGGACGAGGACGGACATCGAAGTCTACATTAGTTCACCTTTTGAAAGTTGATTGCCTAGATAATAATTTCATCATCTTTGGATGCAGATTGCTTAATAATTTTGTTTGTGTTACATTGATGAAACTACTGTTGTAAAAGGAATTTCTCCATTTATTGCTTGATTTCACCCTTTGCATCTTTCAAATTTTGAAAGTATTTCATCACCTTATTTCATTGACTAAAACCCACATAAATGCAAAACAAATACGAACCTTTACGCGGTCATTCAACGAGGATAACTCAACCACTCGACAATTCATGCAGGCCTAACAATAATCCAATAAAATCTATAATGCTTAAGCTCAACACAAGGAGTGATAGTAACAGGCATGCTTAAGAGAAATGAATAAACCAATGCACTAAAACATTTCGAAACGAAACGGTGCCTTTGGACCGTAAAAACAGAAATAGCAGACAAAAGGGGATACTACATTCATCTTAAACCTAGTTGTAGAAATGGTCAAAAAAGGCCCTTTTAGTTTCAACTTTCAGCAGGATAAGAGAGCTACAAATACAATTATAAGCCTCAGGCATTCATTTTTTTATATTATTCATTTTTTGATACAGTTAATAGTAGGGCTTGATGGGAGAAAGAGAGATGTGAGATAACTACAACCTGAATAGCAGCTTCAAACTGATATATAACTCTTGGAAGGGCTTTTTCGTAAAGCAACACTTTCACCAGGTAATATCAGTAACAGCAGAAGAAGAGATGTATTGTGGTAAAAGAAAGATACCTCTTCTTTTTCTCTCTGGGTGTTTTCTCTATGCGTAATACATGTACAAGCTGTTTGCAGCGGCACAGGCGATTGAGTTTTCCGTAGGGTGCCATGCCAAGTGGAGTAGCTTCGTTGTGAAGTCAAAGGAATTTCCATTCGCATCCGCTCCTGGGCTTTCGGATCCTGTCACGTGTAATAAATGCTATGCTTTTATTAAAAGGGCTTTTATTTGAAAGTTTGTACAGAAGATTTTGATGTTCTAGAGAGGATGAGAAGCGCTGACCTCGTCTGACAACACGACTGATGCTGCTGCTCAGTGTCCGGGAAGGCTTTGACGGGGTTTGTAATTTCCTACATATTGCAAGAAACATATTAGACCACAACTACTATATTCATTAAGGTTGGGCAGTGGCCACCGAGACAACTTATTAAAATGATGGACCAAGGACCAACCGAAATTTCTCGATTTTTTTTTTCAAAAAGAATATTTGTTTTGAGAAAATGTGTAAAAAAATATTCTTAAAAAAATCAATCCTGGTCAGACCGGACCAGAAACCGATTTTCAAATATCATGGACCGAGGACTAGACTGGAATCCGTCGGTCCGGTTCGGTCTGAACCAGTGCGGGCAAATTTATGCCCAGCTCTAATTTTCATTTCCAATGTGAGAAATTAAAACTTCCAAATATTTGTGTCCATCTATAAAAAGACAATTATTACAGAACGGAGGGAGTAGTTTCTAAAAGTAGAATTCAAATATTTGTTCTCATAAATAGGTCATACCTAATTGGGTTTTTGCTGGCTTCTAAGGTGGTGGCCTCCGTGCTTCCAGGAGCACTACCAAACACACGGAATAGATTGCTGGGAATACAAAACAGTTAGGTCAGTTTGAGCTGAGGAATGGGAGAACTGTTGAAAAAAGGGAGTGTCAATATATATTGGCTTACCTGTAGGATCCTGTTGCCACTCGCATCCCATTGCCACTCAAACAACACTCAAATTTATCGAAGATTGAATCATTTTCATATAGATCGCAAAGCTGGAGAATTCAATCACAGTTTAGAAACATGGGGTAATGTGTCTCGGCAGAAACCAGCGAGTATTGTACTATTTAGAGTTCACCTTTGGTCTCAAGTATTCGTGAACCTGGAAGGATGCAACTGGACCAGAATCCATGTTGATATCCCATAACTAGAAACAAATAATATGATTTTTAGTGAGAATACATGTCCACCAGCAAAATAATTTCTCATTCTGTAACCCATACAAAATCTAAATGCATAGACCGCATTAGCAGTATAAAATAAACAAATACATAAATAAAACGAAAGGTATGAATGCCAAAACATAATACTAGCGCCTTCTTCATTGAAACCTCCATTTCTACTTATTAAAAAAATGCCAAGTCATACTAAAGCAGAACAGAGTTGATATGCACAATGAACAGCATAGCACCCATACCTTAAGAGTCATGTAATCACGACTTAGTATGTATCTTCCATCCCTTGAAAATTTAATATCTGAAATAGAGGCAATGATTTCCGTAAAAAAAGATCTTGAACCCGGTGTCTCCTGTTCTTCAAACCTGAATACATGAAGTAGCACTTACGATGATAGTCGACAAAAGCATGGGCCACATGGTGATGCATAGTATAATATGTATAGTATCTTCTAAAAAAATGGAATAGGCTTTTATAATCAGAAAGCTCAAAGCCTCAAACACACACAAGTGAATCTCTTTTTATCCTCATTTGAAACAAATAACAATACAGTTGGAAGCAGGAAGCAGCCACTTACAATTTAGCATGGCTATCACACAATGCTGATTGGCGTAGATCAATGAGGCGGATCGATCCTTTTGAGCTACTATAAGCTAATGTATTACAATGATTAGGGTGAAACTCAGCAGAAGTTATCACCTCTGCAAACAAATTTAAACAAAGGATAAGTAGACAAGTTGAAGAGTGTATTGTGTAGCATTGGAAGAGCTAATAACATTAATCAGAAATCAACAAAAAGGCCATGTCTGAGTCAACATAAGTTCCAACTTTCAACTTCTGACCATCCAAAGAAAAATGGCATGACCTTATTAAAGATAATATTATACACAGCAATATAGCATCTGATACAGCCCGGCAAAATGGTCTTTTGATATTATGTTTCTTCAACAACAAATAACAATATCCTTAGTCCATAAATATAAAATGTGCATTAAGAAAAATAATCCAATATAGAGGGAAAAGATAATAGCCTTCTTTAACAGAAAACAAATCCTTGGTTACACCATCACCACAATCTGTCTCTCTCTCTCCCCCTCTCCTCACACCATCAAAACCATCACAGACACCAATCCCTCCAACCAAAGAAACCATTTGTGTTTTGTCAAACAGCACGCAATTGTAGATTTTTCCTAAGCAACCACAGTGACATTGTTGAGGGGGAAAATGCATTGCAAACCAAGTAAAGAACTCAAATTTGGGGGAGAACTGAAACATGATATTGTGGGTGAACTGATATTGTGGGTAGCTTTCAGGGCAAAAGAAGAAGAAATATTAAGAGTTTATGCAATTTTGTCACATCGAGGCATAGCAGCAAGTCAGCAACAAACCAAGGCTGCAAATATTTATTGTTGACTCATTGTGGTTTCTCTTTTTCTTTTTTCCTTCTCTATACCTCCTTATCCTTGGGAAAGGATTGCTTGTGGAATGATAGCAGAGAGGAAGGAGAGGGTGAGAGGCTGGGCCAGTTATGGCAGCAACAATGATAGAGGGAAGGAAAGGTATGATATGATATGATGATCAATGTAGTCTTCGTGGCAAAAAATTTTACAATAATTAAAAAATAATACAATTTTTACCAGATAAGATGTTTAGGGAAGATCTTTTAATGGGTGCTTCAATTTTTTTTCAGACGCCTCGATATCAGAATGGTTGATTGTTAATGGAAAAAAATGTAAATAACTACTGGCTTTTATATTAGTTGAGTTATAATATTGCCAGGATTATAATATCTATAACAGAATACATTTTCTTTAGCTGGGGAGGTTTCACTTTCCATCCATAAGTGGACAGAAATGTTGATCATATAAACTTTGTTTCTCATCAATGTAGGTTCATAAATGAAGCAGACTAGAAATTGATATTTTCTTTTCCTTTCTATAAAACCAAACAAAACAGCTTTAAGTGCCTTACCCTATCCACTCCTTTCCAATCAGACAAAGTAACACTAAGACTTCTCTTTATTATTCCTTCGATTCCTCCCTAATCATTTACACATATAAGAATGTATCAAAACAAGGAGTGAAGGAATAAGCAAAGGACTCCCAAACAACACACATAAAAAAAAAAAGTTCAATTCATTTAATATAACATTGCTGACCGCTAATCCTGTCTAATCCATTTTTAAGAAACCAATTCTAACAGCATAATCAACATTACTAGATTATCAATGCCATGAAAAATTGCATCAAAATGACAAAAAAAAAAAAAAACTGTACCAGTTAGATCTTCCATGTTTTGGGGTTTTACATCTACAATATTAAAACTCTGATTGCTTATTTCCAAATTCCAAAGATTGATTCGTAGATCATCAGCTGAAATGAAAGTTTCTCCATCACTGTAAAAATAACCACAACAAAGAACATAAATCAAAAAGTTCCAACAAAATTCTAAAAAGAAGACCCTAGCTCAAAAAAGTATACAAGTATAAAGACCATAAGAGAAGTCAATCATGTGAATCACCATCAACATCAATACCTTATCAAACCCTAGGAGTCATACAGAATTCACACACTTTAATATCATTGATTATCGGTGCTCTTATAAAAAGACTATTACAGACAAGCTACTCATTAATTGTTAATGCAACGTACATGCAAAATAACTTACAAGTAGAATGAAATATAAGAAAAAATAGGAATAAACAACAACATTTTCCAATAGCACTTTATTGGTGCGGAGCATGTGAAACCAGCCACATCAACAAACATGCCAAATAAGTTTTTTCTTCAACAGGGAAGAAGCAGGAGATAAGGAAAATTCTCCAAAATTGCCAACACACTGACAAGAAGATTAAAACCAACATTGTTCCTGCATTCGAGGATAGAATCACCTATTATTTGAAATAGAATTGATATGATAGTCATGAGCATGAGCATATACTCGCCGGCATCTTGCAACAAGGCTAGTTTCCTGGCTAGTAACCTACAAAATCATATGCACGAAAAGGTTAGAATTCAAAAACTTAACCCTGAGCAACACCCATCAAACCAAAACTTATATTTCAATAACAATAGATGACTTCACATCCCTAGACCCTGATATATAGGCCATTTCATGGACTGGCTTATTCATAAGCTTCCATATAAAAAAATAAGTTTAACACCAGAGAGCCCTTAAAAAAAGGATAGTTTAATGTGCAAAGTAGATGTCACAAAGTTGTCTCTAGAGAAAAATACAACATTGTCAGATTTGCCTGCTTCAAAGATTGAATTTAATCAACTGAGATGCTTCACATCTATTTTTACTACAGCAGGACATCAGAAAAGCTTTAGGAAATTTTATTAGTTCAAGCATAAATAAATCTAAGAAAAAAGGTAGGAAGAATAAATCCCTCTTCCTTTTTTCCTGCTCACTCACCTTTCTTCAAGTTTAAGTAGGGTGGACAAATTCTCAGTTAAATACAAAAAACAAGATGGTAAAATAGTTGAAGTACAACTACCACAGGTAAACGTAATGCTGATATCCCCCCTGCTGGAAATGAGAAGTCGTTGCTCAAAGAACTGCATGGTTTGTCTGGAAATGCACCATTTGCAAGATTTGGTTTGGGACTATTCGAGATGCTTGAACTGGCAACACCACCATTTGCTGCAGCTTTTTTTGGGTCCATGTTCATCTCAGAAATCTTCTTTAACTTCTTGTCTTGGACCTATTAATGCCCGAGCGGAGAGGGAAGAAAAGTCAACAGCATGTGAGTGAATCTATGCCCGAGGCCTCGCAACACAAGAAAATAAAATTCAAACAAATGGAGAAAATCACTTGACTGATTGTGCTTCATTACATTTACACTATATTCCATAGAGTGACCATATTGAAAGCATAAAATAAAAATAAAAGCCGTGCAAATTCATAAGTCATAAGTCAGGAAAATCAATGCAGACAATCATACCTTCCAAAACTTAATTGTTTTATCATTAGCAGATAGAAGAAACACTGCACTATTAGCTGTTTGGCACCATCTGATCTTGTTAATTTTCTCTTCTATTTCCAAACTCTTGAGATAATCAAACTGATCCAAAAACAATCAATAAGCATTATCAATATAATAACGTAGTAGAGCTTACAAGTACTAATATACACTATCAAAATTGCAACATCAGCCACAAGAATTTTATTACACCTCAGGTTCATGGCTCTGAAATTCAGTTTTATACCGAAACTCCGGATGCCTGTTCACTGGACAGTCCATCTTCTCAAGTTCCCTTCTACTGACTCCATGCTACACATCACAAAAGATATCACTAGTGTATAAACATTATATTTCAAGAGTACTCGTGTCCCAGGAAAAGTTCAAATAGCCTACATCTTTTGTGTCTGTCCTCTCAAATAAGACTACTCTTCCCCCACGGTCACCAGTAGCTAGATGGTCTCCAGATTTATCAAACTCAATAGCTGAAATAATATCCACTGCAGAAAAGAATAAACACAATTGACATAAGTAGAGAAGAACAAGAATGAAAGTTCCTCATTTCAAAAAATTGGAGGAAAAAGTTCCAATTCCACTTGTCTGTAAAGCATAAATTCCCACTAAAACTCTTTAATTATTCCAACTAGCAACATTCCTGATGTGCCACAATACCCACCATAACTAAGCAAGCTATTGTTCAATCTAGATTTCTAGTTCCATTGCAGGCCCACTTCATCTAGGGATTTATTGGTCTATCAAAAGACAAAACAATTACAGATTTAATCATCATCATCATTGACCCAGTGAGGCTCCGCTAGAGCGGAATCTGGGGGGTCAAGATGGGGGTACCCCTGCCCAAGGGAAAGGGGGTACGCCCGATAGACCCAATAAAAACTGAAATTCAGCTATGTGACAATAATAACTGAATTTAGTTAGAATGCACCAAAAATGATATAGGGACTAAATCCATCTCAAAGGCAATATACAAAAGCCAATGAGCATGAGGATGCGATCCATATCCACCAATTACAGATTTAAAGGAAGGTAATTTAGGGAGGGAGAGGGAGAGAGAGAGAGAGAATCTAGGCCAGTGAAATCTCTGTGGTAACATTTGAACAGATGCAAAACACTAGAGCATAAAGAATAGAATGTAATATGGATCAAGTTTATAAAGTGGGAGATCATATTAACATATATAATGTGAAAAGTTAGGCTATACAGAAAATGCTAAAAAGAAATGGTGTCAAGTGTACAATGGATCCAAACAAAGAATGCACAAGGAAGCATCCTTGCTCACAATACCTATGTACATCAATGCACTTGCACTACATCAAAGAGAAGCTTACCATGTAATCATGTACATCAGAAATACAAAAAAAAAATATCTCTTTAATTCAATTAGGATATTGCAATGCCGAGTACCGGATATATTATGGAGCTGACATGTAGATTCTACTCATTTTAGTGAAAAACATTCATATGACATCAAAAGCTTCTTCACATAACCTGCCCCTTATATTATACGGAGTATATACTAACAAGAAAAGGCACTAAATCCTCACTGGCTATAGAACTAGAAGATCAACAAATCAAATTTATCAAACAAAATGAATGAACTAATAAATATCAGCATCTGCCTTCTAGTGATACATACACCATGAGAATACAAATCAACAAATAAAAGTATGTTTCTTCACTCCCTTTCACGCTAAATACATCACTCATTAAAGCAACGCATGCAAGAAATTGAAGTTGTGAATCCTACTGCTAGCCTTTGAGCGCGAATTCAGCATTGCAGAATCGAAAAACCAATATCAACAGCTAGTATCATCCAATTGAATAGCTTAAAATCAGATCAAGAATTAAAAGACATGGAGATGAAGAGAGAGAAAAACCAAAACCCTAACATTTAAGCATTTCAGTAAAAACAATCCGAAACACCATGGATCTCAGAATAATTCCTCTCACCTTCCTGAACTTCTTCCCCAGCCGCCCGTTCTCCGAAGACCTGAGAAAATTTCCACTCCAAAGGCGGTGGTGGCGCCACCGCAGCTCCCGCCGCTTCTCCTCCGCCTCCGCCATCGCCATCGCCACCGTTCATCTTCTCACTCTCTATCTCCTCCTGGATTCCTTTTTCTCAATCGTTAGACAACAAATCCGCCGGTCAAAATCAAAAGGCAAATTGGTGTCACTTCATAAGGGATCGGATTCCAATTGCCGGATGATCCAAATCACAAATAAATGCTCGGACACTTTGTATGGGAAAATGTCAGCTTCTGATTCAGCGCTCGAACGTCGGATTTCGATCTGCTACGTTCGATATCACTCACTCTTCCGCTTTCTCCTACCTCTCTCTTTCCTCTGTGTCTTTCTTCTTCCTCTCTCTCTGTGTTCGGAGGATAGAAATGGGATTTTGGCAAAGCGGAAGCGTTCGTCTCTGTTCCTTTGGCTTCAATCAGTGCTAGGCTAGGCGTCGTCTTCTTTTTTACGCTCAAAGCTTAGTAAAGATTATTTATTCCTGTGTATTTAATTATTTTAATCTGTATTATTAGGGGATCTAATTTTTTGAGAGTTTATTTAATTTTGAAAAATAATTACGGTACTTTCGTTCGTATCATAAGTTTTCAATTTTTCGCTTTATTACGACGGTCGACAAGAAATACTTCAAACTCTATCCGAAAAAAGAAAGAAGAAAAATATGGACTAAACTAACAGAGAAATTTATAAAAATTAATTTTGACGAGTCAAAAAATAATAACGAAATGTCAACAGCGACATATATCATCAGGGATTATTGGGAAAGAACAATCACAACGAATGCTACTGCCAACGAAAATTGGGGTGTTATTCAGGCAGAGGCTAGAGGAATGTACGAGGCAGTTTGCGAAGCTAAAGTCAGGCACCTATCGAATATTGAAATTGAAGGAGACAACCTTATTTTCATCAATACTTTAAAAGGAAGCAGATCGTGTCCATGGCAAATCGAAATGCTAATTGTCGATACCTTAGTTATGTTGCAGTCTTTTGAGGTTATTCGCATTCTCTATACACATAGTGACTACAACAAAGTGGCAGATTTGATCGTTGACCTTGACATGCGCTAGGTTGAGTTTTCTCGACCTAATTCTTTCTTACTCAAAAAATAAATAAAAAACGTTTTATGGATACATTTGTACTCCATATTTTATATTACTTTTTATGGTAATAAATAATTTAATTATTATCTTGATTTTAGGAAGAAAAAAAACTGATATTTTCTTTTTAATTGCGTTTTTAACTTTTTATAATTAAAGACTTTGAAATTGGTGATTAATTGGATATTGAAAAAAAAAAAGTTTTGCGTACAAATTACACACTCTCCTATGATTGATTATGGGCCGAGTAAGCCCATCAAGTGTACACAGCCTAATATCTAGCATGAAATATACTTTCCACATGTATTGGATTGGGCCATGTACGGCTACTTTTTGTTATTGGGGAAAGTCTCATAGTGGCAATGTAATGTCGAAGCTCACTAGCTCAACTGATGTTCTAAAAAACACTAGGCGAATATTGGACGAAGACTCAAAGAGAGAATATTTAGTTCAACTGATGATTGTTTAAGCGCATCTAGACAGATGCCTAGACGGACTGGCAGGCTAGACGGGATAGAACCTTCTAGCATCTAGGCGGTGCTTATGAAGTCTAAACAAAATTTTTAAAAAAAAAGAGGCAGATAAGTAATGATCATAGGTTCAAATCTCCCTCTCTCATTATAATAGTAACTTATATGTCTCTTATTAGATGAAAAAAAAAAGCATTTGTAATATCTTGAATGTCTTTGATACATTTTATTTATGGGTTTGAAAACGCTGCATCAGCTTTCTATAGCTTTGATGAGATTTTGTCGAGGAAGTAAAGTATTATACATATAATAATTATCGATTTTTCTAACTAATACTTTTAACCAGCTTTTCTTTTGACATTTGTAGAGAATATGGAATAAACGAGCAAGCAACTTTTATGACTCAAGTTCAAATATGTTAAGGAACTAGTTTATCTTGTTCTTGAACTAAAGCTTGACGATGCGATAAAAGTTACCTCTAACTTTCGGAAAATCATACAATTTTGGTGTAGTTTTTTTTTCATTTACCGTCTTTTTTATATCTTTTCAATGTATGGTCAAAATATTGAGTTGGAGTTATTAGTAGTTTAAATTGAAGCTAGATTTATCAACTTACCTTTTTAAATAAAAATATTTTTCAATATAACGAGTTGAATTTTAAATGAATTAAGAGTAAAAATCAAAAAAAGTTAGGAAGTGGAATTTCTATCAAAAAAAAAGTTAGGAAGTGGAACATTGAAAATGATTAAAAAAAAAAATCAGTTGTGCTCATTTATCACAACCTTCTTAAGATGGTGAATGTTTTTTTTTACCGAATACTTGTCATGCAAATGAAGAAAGAAAATTATTTTTACTTTTGACTCTTTTATGTGGATGAGTTGGAACTTGATATAATTAATCTCATTCCCTCAATTATTTCACGTGTGAAAATCCATCATTGGATCATGGATCTAATGAGAAAGCATATACTAGTATATCATGATGTCTAATCACTAGAAGGGTAAAAACAGAAGCATGAGATGAAGTGCTTAGCTAACAACCAACAAGTAGAACAAAATTAGTGCTCCAAAGTCCTCTTTTTTTTTCTAGTAGTCATTATGTAAGGTTTAAAGCTTAATTATGAGTTTATCACCTTTCAATTACTTTTTAGACATTTGATAATCTATATAATAAAAATGTCGTCGTCATCATCATTGATCCAGTGAGGCTCCGCTATAGCAGAATCTGGAGGTCAAGATGGGGTATCTCTGCCCAAAGGAAAAGAGGGTACGCCCAAGAGATCCAAAAAAAACTGAAATTTAGTTATGTGACAATAATAACTGAATTTAGTTAGAATAAACCAAAATTGATATAGGAAATAAATCTATTTCAAAGTCAGTGTATAAAAGCCAATGAACATGACTATTCGCCCCATATAATAAAAATGTCTTTACAAAAAATTAAAAGAGCAACATTTATCCACTTGTTCACTAACTACATTTCACTATTGGGAAGGAGACAAGTAGGAAGGAGTGATACAAAATAATCATTTTAATTTGATAATTTGCACATGAAAGTCATTTTATTCCACTAGTTCACTTAAGTGTTGTTTGGATAAAAACATTATCATGTGTGTACTTATAATGCATTAATTCTTATAAGTACATTTGATCAAACCAACTGCTATATTGTTAAAGATGTGCATAATTTAAATATGTTATCAATCTTAAATCGTCTAAAGTGTGTTGATGTGAGAGTCTAGGGATTAGACAATTGTTTTGATCTTTATAATCAACGATTTGCTCTTATATAAAGACATTTTTATCTATAAATTTGAAGTGTTTAAAGTCTGATTCGATTGGAGAGAGCCGCTCTATGAATAAACTGGCAACTGTATAAACTCTTAACAAAAGCGATCCTTCTAATTAAGATACAAACCCTAATCCCCTAATTGACCAGATAGCAATTGGAGAGGAAAAAACGAAACATACAATTAGAGCGGTAAATGAACAGAGTCGTTTGTGAGAAATTCGGTATTCGGCTCGATTAAATCTTATTTGTTTTCAGCTCAGTTTATAAACAAGCCGAGATTGAGCATAATTTTAAGGCTCGAAATAAAAACGAACTTAGATTGAGTAAAAGATAACTCGGCTCGTTTGCTCATGAGCAAGCTCGATTATATGCTCATAAAAAACTAGATTATACGTTCATAATAGGCATAAGGCATGGACACGGGCCAGGCTAGGCCGGTCTCGGGCCGGGCCACAAACGAGACGGGCTAGAGAATCCGGACCCAGGACCGGCCCGATATTTTATCGGGCTTAAGCGGGCCAGGTTGGGGCGGTAAGGCCCATGTCGGGTTTTATTGTTTAATGCAACTAAATTAACTGGGTCAGGTTACTTTCCCTCAACTCGGGCCCGGCCCATGGCCCGGGCGGGTTTAGCCTGGCTGGCGGCACGCACTCCCGTCCATCTCTAGTTCATGAATAAGTTCTACTATATATTATATATGGAGTACAATATATAGTTTATGTTAAATTACATAGTTTTGGTGATCTCGCTCAAACTACATAGTTTAAGTTTTAATTTTATTTGTTTGTATAATTGATCAAGTAAACAAGTTGTTTGGAGATTTGTCTCACCAAGAAACTAAATGAGAGGTTCGCAAGCTAAGCTCAAGTGCAATGAGCATTTAATAAACCAAGCTCAAACTGCTCGAACTAAGCTCGTGTTCAAACTCGAGCTTGCATATTTTTAACCGAGCCGAACTTGAGCAACTCAAAACTCGACTCAACTCAGTTCAATTACAACCCTAAATACAAATTGGCAAGATGGAAAGTAGTAATCAAGTCGTTGAAATGTGACTATCATGCACGTCTCCAGATAGAAATTAAAAGAATCTAAAAAGATTGGGAAAGTTATGATATGAACTAATTACATTATCCTCTACAAAAAGGAAGTAATCACCATCATTTTTTTTCCTGTCTTTTGTCTCACTATCGATCGGTCGGATACTGCTCTACATTCGATTCGAATATTTCGTGGCCTCATTTTGGAAAAACCCTCTCAATATCAGTTTTTTCATACATGTCGCCGGTGGGATTCGAACTTCGAATCTCCTGAAAAACACTTAAAGAATCTAGCACCACTTTACCACTAGACCAACTAAATATTGATAGTAATCAACATCATTTGAGGATTAAACTTGCCAAGTTCATGCTTCATTGCTATTCAAAAACTCCATGATATATGTTCATCCAATTCCAATCTCTATTCATGATTTTCCATGATTACTCCAATGAAATGCAATTCACCAAAAACTTTGATGGTTTTGTAACAAAAGAAGAAATATTTCATTTTTTGCTACAATGACTTGTCATTGTAGCAAAAAAATGGAATATTTTGACAATTCTTAATTTCTAAATTTTGACAATTCTTATTTTCATTTTTCACCCCCTTTGACCTTCTCAAGAGTCATCCCAGGCTAGCTACCTTCAACAAGATCATACAATATTTTTTTCCTTCTTATATGGTCAATTAATTTGTATATATATGCAATTTCATGATCATTTTTCAACAAATGTATGATCCCATCAAACCATAATCAATCTCCAAAATCCACCCCAACCCCTATTCTATATAACAAAAATTGCAAATTACAAAAAAAAAAAAGTCCAACTTACAAGCAATTAAGCACGCCACTTTAGAAATTAAGCTCAATAATTCTCCATTAACGCGATGAGATCTCACTTAGCTTTTGAAGATTCAACTTCACAACGGTATCCGCAAACATCTTAGTATCCTCAGCCGTGTTCCCTTCGGGGATATCAACAACATAAGACTCCAGAACAACAGAATAAACCCGACCCGGTTGACCCGAGTCCTCGAGCTCGTTGACCGAGGTCACGGATCGGTAGTTCTGAAGCCGATGCTCGCCTTCGAGAACCCTAAAGCTCATAACCCGGTTCTCATCATCCAGGATCTCGAGTCTCTCTCGGCTCGTTGAAGCCGGGAGACCCGAGATCACAGAAAGATCTCGGACCGCCCCGACTCCCACCCGCCCGTAACCCGACCCATAACCTGACACCATGGTGCAAGACTTTATGAAGTGCTTGTATGTTTGAGGGTTGTCGAAGGCCCGGACGAGCCGCCAGATGGCGCTCGCCGGCGCGTCGATTCGTTGAGCTAGGATGGATGTACACGTGTCTTGGGTGGGTTGGAACGTGTGGAAACGTTGGATGATTGGTTGTAGTTTTGCTTGTTCATCTTGTGTGAGAGTGATCATGGAGGGTTTTCTTTTGTGTTTGTGTTTGTGTAAATGGATCTGAATTGGAGGAAGAAGATGATGGAGTTGTTTGTGGAGAGATTTTGGGGGCAATTAAATTAAGGGCATGTGAAAGAAAGGATTATTTATTGTGGGTTTTTCTAGGGGAGAGTACAGATTGCAAAGTTTTGACTGTTCTATTTTTGTGTGTATGGAGAAGTGGTCAGTCCAAAATTATAGTTTTTTAGTAATATATTTAAGTTTGAGATATTCTAAAGTTGGAATTGTAAATTGGGTTGCTTGGTTCTCCAAGAAATAACCAGGCTGAGAATATAATTTTTTATTTTGTGATTTTGTAACCCCAATAGGAAGCCAAGCCATTATTAATGAATCAATGAATTAGGAAGAAATAAACATTGCATGTGAAGTTTTTTTTATGTTTCCTACTAACTAGTCCATATATAGTTTTTGGTCTGATAATAAAAGTGGAAAAATTAGAACTCACAATCTAATAATCACGAATATTATTAATTGGCAGATTGATAAGATTGTAAAGCTTATTATTAATTCTCTTCGGGCATTTGTTTCTGCGCTTATACCTTTAGATAGTATCACGAGGTCACTATTTCGAATTCTGCGGACGATGGTTTGTCCTTTTCTCTTTAGAATTGGTTAGTAACCAATTCTTATCTCTCGTGGATGACGGAGACACTAAATCATTACCCTATTAATTAGAAACAAAAGCTTATTAATCCATATTAAATGTGTTTTTTTATTGATAGGTGAAATGATTTTCTTATTTGATTGCAAAAATCATGGGATAGTAGTAGTAGAGTATATTGGAGCATAATGAAAAGAGTAGATAATGAACATCACTTTACCCATCATACCTATTGTTCAAAAGAACTTAAGGTCAAAGAAATACTACAAAAGTGTAATAATTAATAGGATTGAGATCTAAGAACATTTTTTCAACATGTTGCAATATATAATAAATGATGTAAATAAATTCTTGGGTTTTCAATTAGAGCTTAATTAATGTGATGAGTTTTAGACTTTTAGAGTACACAACTCTTAAAGTCTGATGAGATTTGTAGACGTCGTTTTCGTCGTTGTTGGTGCATGGTAAGTTGTATGTTCAAGGAAGAACAACTGGCTTCGAGTCAAATAACCAAGCATTCTCTTCAACTTTTTTTTGTTCTTCATGATATCAGTTTTCTCGGTTCAAAGCCAAACTGAACCAAAAACAATCATTTTGATGTGATTACTTTGGTTCGATTTTCAGTTCACCAAAACCCAGAGTTAGGTTTTAAACCGATCGACGACACATTCAAAAGCTAGCTAGTGTAAGTGTTCTAAAAAACGCTAGGCAGACCCTATGCGGAGAGGGACCGCCTAGCGTCTAAGCGGTCTAAACTGGCGCCTAGACGGATTAGACGGGCTAGCACCTTTCAACGTATAAGCAGGCCTAGATAGAGCTAGACGGGAATTTTTAGAACAGGGGTGCGCTAGTACATGATCTTGTGTCATTTTCGGAGGAAAAATGAGGGAATTTCAACTCTCAGACTTAGAATTAATTTAGAAGAAGACATGGAGCCAATACTTTTGTAAATAAGTTATGTGATGTTATCTATCTTTTGTTGGGGTTAGAAAGTCAGTTTCATATGAGTTGCTTGATTGTCTCAATGTGATCATAATTGAAGGTGTTGTAAGCATGAAGTAGCTAGCCTGCACAAAGAAAGAAGAAAGATTATGCACTTCCACACCCACCCTGTCAAGCAAGTTGACATGCAAGTTGTGTGTTTAATGAGATTTAAAGTTTTACCAAATCAAATTTGTGGGTCAAGGAATGTGGTTGACTAAATCTTTAGTATTTTAGTGTTTTATGCTATGAGGTTGACATGTTTTGTTGTACTATTGAACATAATTGTGTAATTTGTATTCATACCAATAGTTTGGTTAAGGATTAATTTCTCATGAAATATAAAATCATTGAGGGCCCGTTTGGTATTGATATCCTGATATCAGGTATCGGTATCGGGCCATATCTTGTGTTTGGTATGAGAGTATATGAATAACGGGTCATATATTTGATATCAAAACAAGACATTTTCTTTGATATTTGATTTACCCCAAAAAACAGAGGTATAAGATGTATGAGATATGAATAATATCCCATATCCGATATCGATACCGATATCGATACCCGATATCGATATCTCATATCTGATTTTGATACCAAACAGGCCCTGAGAGTGATATAAAATATATCAGTTTGAATATAAGGTTTTTTACGGTGCGAAAACGTTCAGTTATCTAATAAAATGTAAATGTCAAAAAAGTTCTAGCTTTTAACCAAATGAGCACTCGAGTTGGAAACATACAATTGACCCAACTCGACAATACTATAGAATTGAGGTGACAAATTTTAATTTGTATCCAATTTGAAAATTTTGAAACTTCACAATACTATCACAAATTTTTATATCCAAATTCGGAGGCAACTTTTTTTGGTCAAGAATACTGTTTATGAGAGTTGAAACAGAGATTTTATAATACACTATGAACCTAATCGTTTGACTAAATGGCCAAAAGCTAATTCGAAGCTACTTAAACTAAACTCGATATGCATAACCTAATTTGCATATGGCCTATGCTTCTAGTGATAAGTCCTTTTTTGGATTATAAGTATGAATAATCATTGGTTGGGGTGAGATGCACTACATTTCTTAGAGAATAGAAAAAGATGCACTACAAGTCGTCCTATTTTGGGAATAAAATATTAGCAAGTTGTCTTATTTTAAAACTAAGCATGATCACTCTCTTTCCTAGCCTATTGATAAGGACACCATTATTTTATTCATTCATCTTTGAGGATTACACTACAAAGTTCATTGAATCTCCTTGTTTTGATTTGTGATTTGTCTTGTTCTGTGTTGATTTGTAATTTGGGTTCAAATTAAGTTAGAGAAATTCTAATAATAAGTTGGAACTTGAAATATGATTTATACTAGGGCTATTGTTTTTGGATCAACTCAAAAACTAGGCATATTGGTGTTTCACAATTTTAAATTGGAGTCTATTAAAATTAGGGTTTCGATTATTTCAAGATGGGTCTTAAATATATGTTTTTTATGATAAGAAACGAAATTTGATTTATCAGATAGACCTGGTTAATCTAGAGACTGAGAGAAGCTCAATAGTCAAACAAGACGAGATGAGAAAACAACATCAACTCAAGAGAAACAAAGCATGCGATATGAATATGCTTTTGTTTTGAACTCGGAGGCCTTTGGCCTTGGATTGAAACACTACTCCTCACCCTAAATTCTATATAGACTAATAATGAACTCTTATGGTGGCCTAAATCTTTAGAAAAAGAACCTATTTTAGCCTCCTCCAACCATGTTTGATTTCATTTGTAGCTATAAGAGTTTATGGGTCGATAACCGTGAATTGTGCATGTATAAGCTCAATACATATAAGTTTAACAAACTTTAATCTAAAGACTATATTCCAAAGACAATTTGTAACAATAAAAAGTTTATGGGTTGATAAACCGAGGATTGTACACATAACTTCAATACAAGTTCAATAAACTTTGATGTGACATGAAACACTAATTTGTATAACTTGGAACAACATAACCCGCCAATGTGAAAAAATATTCTTTAGAGGCTCTATTAGCATCTATATTGTTGGAAGTTGGAACCTTGTAAATGTAGTTATATATCATTATATCATGCATTGGAATCCCATTCCCATCCATTCATTTGTAGTATTATAAAAGGTCTATATCACCATGGTGTTTTCATGACGTGTCCATTACAAATCACAAGAATCTTCCTCATTAAAATATTTGTAACAGTCTTCAAGGTTCAATCTAGTGACAATTCTTTTAATGCATCACTTTCTTCTTGTCCTACTTCAAGATTATTCTCATTGTTATCATCAATCAACATATTTTCTACAACCATGTTGCTATTGATGTTTCCAGAAGTAGTTTACCTGAGTTCTCTGGAATCATCTTCACAATTCTCCATGACCTGAACCATCCAGAACCTGTTTTTTGTTGTTTACTGTGCAAAAATATATCTATGTTTCACTAGAAAGGTTGTTATCTGAAAACTGATCTTTGTGAATGTTAAATGTAAGAAAGATTCACTTGATCAAAGAATATGAGGGGATTGGATGATGGTAAAGTTAGCAAGAATGAGGACAAAATCCATTGAAACTTTCTTTTATTTACAACTAGGCCAAACATCTGTTTCTGAGACATTTTCTAATTCTATTAGCAAACTTCAGTTTCATATAATGCACTATTAATTGGGCAGGAGGGTTAGTTTTATAAGTGTGACCCTAATCCTATCACACTCCATTTGGAAAAGCCTTGCTATTCTTATTGTAGCTCATTACAGATCCTACATCTACTGTCTTTGGTTAGGTAATGTTTTGACAAGTTTACATCTAATGGAAGTATTAATTTATGTAACAAATCCTAGAAATCCATAGAAAATAAATCAAGAAACCTAAAGAGATGTACAGTCAGGAACATGATTTGCAGCAGCCACAAACACAAAGCCTAACTAAAACAAAAAGAAATGCTCATCAGGTAAGTCACAATTTTTTCATAAGATTCTGAAAGCTAAATGCACAAAAATGCCAACAATACATCAGTGAGCAATTCATTTCAAGCATGATTTCAACATCCACAAAAAAAAAGGCTTGCAGCGCCAACAATCTATATTTTCAATTCACAACTGAGACAATATGCAACTTTCTAATGATAAGCAATGGCATGCAAAATCTGTCACCACAAACAGAGGGAAAAAAAGTCTATCCACAAGTTACATACACCTCTAGATAGTTGGGATTGACTTAGCTCGAATGAATTGCTTGAGAATTGCTTTCTCTTCATCAATGCGCTTCTTCTCTTCACTGTCCTTTGGCTTGATCTTCCTCTTCTCTTCCAAGATCCACTTGAACAGCTCACGTTGCTGGTTTTCAGGAATTGGTTCCCGCACCTTTACAGGCTCAGTTGGAGGAGACGGTAAGGGTTTTTCAACTGCTGGAGTAGTTGGAGTTTCAGGTGGATGGACAGTAGTAGGAGTTTCTTCCTCCACCGGTATCTCTTTCTTTTTCGTCCTTGTAAAGAGGTAAGCTACAATTTAAGAGAAGACCATGTAAGATTGCATGATCAACATCAAATGCAGGTATGTAGGCCTTGAAACTGTTAATCCTGAAAATTAGAAATAGTTTTGAGGGGGGAAAACACAAAACTCTCTTGCCCAAATGAACCTAGGAATTTTAGTACTTGAAGATGGGTAAGAGAAGAAATGGCAAGGATAGTAAAGATATATTAAATGATCAGAGAGCAGTAACAAGAAAAATGGGTTTGTTCAGCTCTATCAGACTATCTAACTCGTCGAATAAGCAGCCAAATTCTTGTAAGAGCGAATCATTTCTTTAAATATAATCACCTGATAGATCCATTCAGTCAACAATCGATTTATCAATGCATCTTTACTCAAAGCACAACCACTGTCTCTCACAGCAACACCGTCAGGTTACATTAGCGTATCAAAATCATATTTCATCAACAAGAATTCATTTCATGATCAAGAGTGGATGAGTTGATGATCAGTTAAGATCTTTCTCAGAGAATTCAAACCCTCATATCAGCTTCTACATTTTTAACAACAAACTATTCTTATCCCTGATCCAATAATAATTGTCAGTTTAAAGTCATAGTTACCGTCAGTTCTGAAGCCAGATACAACCACAATTGTTAGTTCTAAGCTAGAGTCAGACCGTAACTAAGCTCAATCATGTTCTGAGAAATCAAAATCCTCACTTGAGTTCCTACAATTTTTAACAACATTCAATTCTGATCCCTGATCCAATGACATGTGTCAGTTCTAAGTCAGTCCTAGTTACCTTCAGTTCTGAAGTCAGATCCAATCACAATGTTTTAGTTCTCATCTAGAGCCAGACCATAATTACTCTCAATCATGCTCCATTGGTAAAGTCTGAGGAAACTGAAATTCATATGTTGCAACTTGCAACGCATAAAACATACTACATTGCACAATCAAGCTCTATTGTTAAGATCAATTTGAGCATACCAGATATAAGAAAAAAAATCGGATTATCAAATCAAACGTCAACATTCATTCGCCGCTAGATTTTTGATGAAGATGAGAAGCACAAACCTCCAACAACGAAATTCACACCCAATAGAAGAGGCCAAACGAACTTGTACCGTCGAATGAACGACTCCCTCGGCGGCTGCGGCGGCTTCGGAGCCGCGGAACCGCCTCCGCCGCCACCGGCGGTCGTTGTAGATCCCATCGTTGCCGTTTCCTTCGGATTCTGCTGCTGAAATTGCTTCAATTGCACTGTCAAAGCAAATTTAATGCACTATCAACATCAAAATTCAATAATACAGACAGCAATCATGACAACCCTAACAATCCGAAGAAAAGTCTACGATTCCATTCCAGGGGAGCAAGCAAAGCCAAAAGAAAAAGATAATATATAAGAAAAGATAAAACGAAATCTAAGAGAAGAAGAGAAACACCTTTCTTTGGCTTGTTTACATAGAGTTTGGGAGCTTCATGGCTCATCGTCTCCGATCTCTCTCACAAGGTCGCCGGTGATGGTTAATTTGTTTTTGATTTTTCTGTATTTTTTTTTTTTAGAAGCTTTTGGGGCACGAAACTGGACAATGGTAAGCAGAGGTGAGTGGCGAGTGGCGGGCGAGTGGTGACAAGTTTCATTGGTGATTTGGGCCCGTTAATTGGCCCATTTCAAACTCAAGATGGGCCTGTAGCCCAAACTACAAAGGCCCAATTTAACAAGAGAATGCCTATATACGTTCGGTTTGCTTGTCGGAATGTAGAAGTAGGGCGGTAATTGAGCCGAGCCGAGCTAGAGCAATTAAAATTAGCGAGCTCGAACACGAGCTCGGTTCAAGCTCAAAATCTTGTTTGAACTTGGGTTATTTAAATGTTTATCTAGTTCAAGTTTAGCTCGCAAGCCTCTCATAATCTCATTTAGTTTCTTCGTAAGACAACTAGACAAGCTCATTGACGAATTATTTACGTATCATATACAAGTAAATGAAACTAAAAATTAAACAGCGTAATTTGAAAGAGAGCATGAAAACTATTTAGTTTTACTTAAACTATATATAATATATAATGAAGTATATTCATAATCATATAATCAAACTTACTCATGTATAAACGGGCCGAGTTTTTTTGTGCTCAAGCTCAAATCCTTTATCTTTCGAGCCTTGAAATTGTGCTCATCTAATGTTAGGGTTTCAATTGTTTCGAGTTTGATTTTCATTATAATTTTGCATACAAACTCTTAGTGCATCATTGGGAATGAAAACACCAAATTATGAGGCACTAGGCCATTATATCTTATTTGGTGTAAAGACCTTGGGATATATTTTGGTGCTCAAATTTGTTTTTTCTTATTCATGTGAGACACTAGGCCATCATAACAGGGAATTCAATTCATAACCAACTAATCTGGTATTTCCACTACCTAATAGTATCATTATAAAAATTGTTGATTCCCAATTTATTCATCAACAAAACTGTATTACATAGAGCCATAAACATTAGGGAACATTAAACTAGCATTTATTTGAATACCAGTCTCTTTCAGTAGCAATACTAGGTCCTTATATTGATACTGGCATGCAAATAAGACCCATATACAACAATAACATCTCCTGCAAATGAGAATGAGATATATCACCTAGAGCTTTGCTATGGCAGACACAGGCAAACTGGTGGGTCTACGAGGAAGCTTTAGATCCTCATATCCTTCTTCGTCCAATTTCGAGAAGTAACGATCCACCATGCTATCAGTGACTTGATGCACACTAGAAGGATTCCACTGAAAATTAAGACAACTGGTATGAGAAAACAGTGAAAAATACTTGATTCTAACTCAATGTAATCCCACTCAGAGGGTCTGAGGGGTCAAGATGTACGCACCCTTACCTCGAGAAACTCGAGAGGATGTTTACGAAAGACCCAGAGATGACAAGAGCAAGACAAGAAAACTGAATTCAGTTATGTGACAAGGATGGCTGAATTTAGTTCAAATGCACCACAAATTGATATATGGGCTATATATATCTCGAAGGCACTTTATAAATATAGCCAAAGAGACAGTGAAATATCATCATCATCATTAACTCAGTGAGGCTCCGCTACAGCGGAATCTGGGGGGTCAAGATGGGGGTACCCGTGCCCAGGGGAAAGAGGCACGCCCGATAGACCCAAGAAAAACTGAAATTCAGCTATGTGACAATAATAACTGAATTTAGTTAGAATGCACCAAAATTGATATAGGGACTAAATCCATCTCAAAGGCAGTGTACAAAAGCCACAGTGAATTATCGAAATCGGATATTCAAGAGATTAATTGCTAATTGGAAGGATGAAAAGCTTGACCAAACCAAACCTTTGGATTCTTATCTTTATCAATCAAGATTGCCCTGCATCCCTCAAAGAAGTCTTTGCTGACGTGCGCTTTCATGACGTTACAGACCATTCTGTATTCTCGTGTCAGGCATTGGCCAACTCCTTGGAGCCTACCTTCTCTTATCTGATTATTAGCTCAAAAAGAAGAAGAAAATACAAAAAGAATATCAAGAACTCTTTTCACATGAACATTTGCACATGGTTTTAGAAACTACGTACCGATCTAAGAGAGATTTTTAAGCTCATTGGAGATGCCTTTTTTAGTGACTGCAGGGCAACTTGAATCCAATCATCCTTTCTTTTTAAAGCTTCCTTCTCCTGCAATTGCATCGACACAAGATAAAGAAAAAACATAAGAAACTTAAGAGATGATTTGTGACAGGGGCTTGAAAAGTGTAACATACGGAGTATATATTAAGCCTACCACAGCAGAAATAATTTCTTCAACTGTTCTGAGAGAGAAGCATCTATCAATGATGTCCAGCCTGCTCAAACACGTACTTTTGAAGTTAGATCCAAAAGTATTGATCATGATCATAAAAAAAATAAGAGTCGGACACTTGATTGTCATATTATGATCCTATTGCTGCCCATATCATACAAGTTAGATCATGTGTCAGTATTACATTATTTACTACTCCATACATATGAGGCATAGGTATATTTACCATAAAGAAGGATGAACCAGGAAATGCAGGAATAAAAGAAATACAAACTTGAAGTCAATGCAAGAAAGTACAATATAAGGTTGACGGATCTCATGAGATAGGTTGATGGTAACCAAGCATGTCATGAAGGTAGATGAGCAAGAGGCATTGATTTAAAAGTTATGACCCTGGCCTCGTAACATTTGTCAATAAGGACAAAAGAAACAATTACATGGTTTTCGTTCTACTATTTAAGAATCCAGGTGAGCTATTTTTTCCTAAATGGAAAGGAGTGAAAGCAGAAAATTGGTTAATATTCCTGAGCATGAAGTCTTAAAGTTTAGTGTTACTATAAAATATAAAGCAATCTAGTCTATGTTATAAGTTGAGCCATATCATACACATATACAGCACCTGACAAAACATTATCTATATCACAAAATCTTACTGCTTGAAAGCACTCGTCTCTTTCACAACAGGCTTATCAGCGTATTTATCAATAATTGCTGAAATATGGGCCAAACTATTGGCACTTTCTTTGCATAGTGCCGCTTCCAGCGATAGCAATTTCTGTCAAATGAGGGGAAAAAACAAAGTAGAGCAAATTAAAATAACAAGTCAGGATATGAGTAGAAACAACAAAATGCATATAATCTTCACAAAGAGCATGGACATATCAGGTTTTCTTAGTATAGCTTAGATTGGCAAAATAGAAGTAGGATTCCAGGAGACCTAAATGCTGCAAAACTTTAAATCTGCAAACTACAAAGCATTCTAAACCACTGACCCTTCTGCACACTATATATAGTATATAGCTTCTGAATACAGCTCTACTACATCCAACTGTAACAAAATGCTCAAATCATACCTCACAAGAATTCTTGCTAAATACACAATGATATTGAATAGTTGCGTGACAATTAACAACATTGGTGAGTTTCCAAAAAACATTTAAGAGTTAGAGTTGGAAAATAGCATTGGTGAAATGCTTTCATTTTCAATACAAGGAAACCAACACTCAAGGTGAAACAACAGAAAGATATCTATAAATAATTCAAGCAACCTTTTTTGGCATCTTTATCAGTCTGAATTCACTAAATATGGGTAAGATAAACCAGGCATCCAGCTTATAATATCTACCATGAACAAGTGCAATGCTGGACATGTCCAATGAACAGTGCTCAAAACCTTTTTATCAGCATTATCAACTACTTAATACAGAACAAAAACAACAATTAGGTAGATAAATTAAAATTGAAAGGATACCTTAGAGTTGACAAAATGAGTTGCAAGACCACAAGCAAGCATTTCAGCACCATCCAACCTTGCACCAGTAAGACCGGCATATTCTCCTACAAGAGCAGGGAGAAACAATCTAAGTGACTCTAAACAATGTAGATAAAGATTTTTATAAGCCACAACTGAATAAAAATATTACAATCATGAAAGTCATTTGGATATAAAATTCAATATGAAAACTAGTACAGGACAACCACAAAATGCTGCTGCAAATCATTAGAACAATACCTACATTTAAGTAAGCCTTATTTCTGTTTGGTAACTACTTTAAATGAGAATTACCACAACAACTGTTTGAAGATGGAACAAAAGTATATTTAAGAAGAGGGCGAAAGGAAGCTATGAACATGCTATACATACCAAAGAATCCAGGCAGTCTTGATAAGAAATATGAAGCACCAACATCTGGAAATAATCCTAAAGCAGTTTCAGGCATTGCAAATACCTACAAAATATACAATAAAAAACATATCAAGCATGTGTATTGTAAAAGCCGCTATTAAGGAGTGAGAAGAAACCCCACAGAGGGTCTCCTCCACTGCAACAGCTGTTACCAATACCATCTCATGAAAAAAAAAAAAAAATTGCATGAGAATATACCGTTTTCTCTGTTGCCACACGAAATCTACCATGAACTGAAGCACCAGCTCCTCCTCCCATGGAAATGCCATCAAGAAGGGAAACCTTTAAATATGCTGGCATTGTCAATTTAACATTCTATTGCGTCAAAGAAATAAAAAAGGCAAAGAAAAGGATGTCCAGTTGTCCACCTGAGGTTTGCTGTAAGTTGCCATCAAGTAATTCAATGTGAACTCCTTACGGAAAAAATCTGCACCAGGTCTCCAATTACCTGTCACATTCGTACAGATATTTAAACAACCGATTTACATTTATAGTCAATTGAAGGTTTGTAACACAAACGCTTAGCCATAATGACAGCAGATTTTTTTTATGCAACTCCAAAAGAGGAAATGAATTCAATAAGGAATTCTGCAAATCTAAATTAGAAAAGTCTTATGGGGTGTACATTCTTCAAACTGTACACAGATAACTAGCTTTGATTGTTCTAGAAACAGTAGAGCCATGTGGAACAACCTTTCTCAATATCATGGGCCACAGCAGCAACATCACCACCAGCACAAAAGGCTCTTCCATTTCCCTGCAAAGATAGAGTTGCAAGAATATATATTAACTAACTACTGTAAGTAAAATAGATAAAATCAATTCAAAAGTGTCTTGGTATGAGATGAAACAAAGAAAAACATTGGTTCGACATCTAGTTTTAAGACTATAAGAATGACACTAAGGTTTGCAGTTGAAGTGTTCATGCAAACGATCTTACAGCTAGTAAATCATGTGGTTGGTTCCTTATCAACCTTCACGTGTGAGCTTCCCTAGATCTAACAAAGGAGACCACCTTTGACCCAATTTGCTAGTACAAATTGTTGACACAAATGCATGAGTTAAATTTGTCCATTTAACTTGGGAATATTACAATAGATGATAACTCACTTCTAAACACCACACCAAATTGCTCAATCTTACCAGTATTGCAATGATCTGGCCACATTTTCAGTCTAGCTTTATAAATTGGCTAGCTTAGCATGGATCATAGTGAAAACAGTCCGAGACTAGGTCACAAGTCGCAGCAGAAAAGCCCGTGACCTCAATTAATTAGAACTGGAAAGCTAAATCGATTATTTGGATATAATTTCAGTGGGAACTTAACTGTTACTATTTTCAAATTGTTAATGTAAACACCTTTATTCATGTACTTATTTTTCTCCCCTTGCTGTTGTTTAAAATCAAGTTTTCCCTTACATTTGTATTCACTTTGGATGATTTGTCTCAACATCACTGTCAAGTTTTGTTATCAAATTATAATAATTTCCAACGATATAGATTTAAGATACATTATTGCTTCTGATAAAATAGAATTACTCATATCTTTAATTAGTTGATAAAAAAAAGGATAAAATTATGTCAAGAGCATCCTCGCATTTGTCAGCTCAACTTTGAATCACTGAAGTTCTAGCTAAATTACATAAATCGTATATAGCACTACTGAAATTGACAATCATTAAATTCAAACTTCATCCATCTCACTGTCTTTGACTCAATGCAGAATTCTCACTTTTCAATATTTAATAACCATGACCTAGTTTATACTCCTAAAAAAGATCAAAGATAATAGTTTCTCCTAACAACAATTTTGTCAAACATTGATAGACATATCCCCCAGATCCCGCTCATACCGGGATCCACCTGGGTAGATGTTGTTGTTGTATTACATAATCATATCACATCTTGAACATCATAAATAGGAGATACCTTCAATATAATCAACTTGACATCACGATCCTCCTCATAAGAAAGAAAAAGTTCCAAAAGTCGAGAAACCTATACATCAAATAAGGTTAGAACAAATAGTTAAATTCAAATTTTCAATCAACAAAGTAATAAATATAGTTTTTATTTTAAAACCTTGCTTCCTTCTGTACTAGAAATATTGAAAGTCATACTTTAGTGACTTGAACATCAATTCATCTTGACTGATGTGTCAAAAATATATGATCTCTCCTCTCATGACCAAGCCTCTTTGTTGATCTTATGTGTGTTTATATGTTAAAAGATGCAGCAGTCGAAATTAATATAGCATATATAATGTTGTATTTATAGATGAAACACAACTAACTCTCGGGAAAATATCACATGAACCCTTAAAAAACTTACAACATTAGTTTCCAAAACAAGACAAATCAAACTGCTACTGTAGCATAGAGACATACTTCAGCACTGCATAATATATCAATTTTCATATCAAGAGTTATGTTTTTAAACAAAAGATAATCAAATCCATTACGATCTCGGGGGGAAAAACACCAATATCTCATGTTCCATGCAAAGGACAAAACATGCAATCGTCAGAGAACATATGACATGTAAAATTCAGAATTCAGCAATATGTCAAGGTCTCAAACTATGAATAATAAAATATCAAAAGCATACCATGATGTATGAGAGTGCATTGAGCTGTTTAGGCCTATTAAGAATGAGGGTTCTCGCAAACTGGTTGTGTTCCACCAAAACCTGTAAAACCACAATTTACCAAGTCTAAGATGAAGGACATGAAAACAGCCTAATACCATTGTTTCACACTATTGCATTTTCTTTTGTCAGCTTGATCTAGAACTTATTTGCAACAAAATAATATATAATAAAAGAGAGAGGATAAGCCTCTGTACACCTAATTCCAAAATTAAGGGACAAGCAATTGAAGGTGGATGAAACTAAATGAGCTACTCTGATTCTGCTCTTAATACAGCAATAACTACAAGTATACAACTCCAAACTGAGTTGAAATAACGCTGCTTACACAGAACAGGTAAGATAAAACAAAGAAGATATGGCTTGTACAGGGGAAAAAAAAAAAGATAAAAGGAAGATATAAAATCAAACCAGAACCTACATGAACCCTTACAGCATCTACATCTTCCTCTTCTGCCACCTTAAATTCCTTGAAATTACCAAATTAATTATTCCAGCTATGAATAAATTTTATCTCAATCAGTAAACTACAAACCCTTACAATACTCTACCGAGGTTCAAGTTCAGTTAATGACCCTATTTCAGCAAATAATACTCATTCGAAGTAATTCATCGGTAAACAATCCTCCATTGAAGTCTGAAACTACTTAGTATATTTCAAAAGAATCCAGCTTTGTTCAGATTGGTGATCATGTCTATTAAGGATAAACTGTAAAATGAATCAGCTCGGAAATTAAAGAAGTTAAGAACAAATACCTGGTCAGACTCGGAATTCGCGGGATTAGGAGACGCCATTATCGAATTGTCAGGATAGGAATGAGGAATTCTCCCTCCGTAATGTGTCTGTAGCGAAATGGCGCTCGTAGAAACGTTACCTAAAAGGAGTGTAGGACGCACACACGTCTTGACTGGAAAAATAACGTATTGAACTCTGACCCATCAAAAGAAGAAGAATTACAAGAAACCACCGATATTTTATGGCAGTTTTTCAATGGGTGTATGTATTACATAAAAGTGATAAAACCATCCTTAAATTATAATTATTTTTCAGAAATCTTTCATAAAAAACTAAATTTTACAAAACCACCCATATACATAAAAAAAATTCAACTAACCACCCGAAACCTATTTTACAAAATCACTTTTATGTTAGTTCACTAGTGGAGAAGATCAAGGGCTTCACTGAAAATCTGGATTAGTGCTTGAAGGTGAGATTTATCAATAGGCAAGGAAATCAGGCTGCGGATTGGCTCTCGAAATTTAGTGTTTCTTGTATGGGTACATTTATTTTTTTTGAGGAGCCCCCGGAAGGAATAAGTGCTATCTTAGAGATGGATAAGGATATAAGCAATATTATGTAATCTTTTTAAGTATTAAATAAAACTAGTTATAATCCCTCCTTTATTATCAAAAAAAATAAAAATGACCATTAGAGCATGTTTTTTTTTTTTTTTTTTGATAAGGAAAGGAATTAGGGAGCTCCACTCTAAATAGAGGAAAGCTGCCCTAGAGCATCCTTGCGGATGAGGTCCCTAAGGACCGGGTCGGAGGCAATCGGGAAGGAGGAGACACGTCGAAACGATCCAGCGATGTAGTCCGCGACAGAGTTGGCTTCTCGGAAGACGTGAGAAATACTCCAACTTTGAAAGTGGCCTAGCAGACTCTGAATATCCGTTCGAACAAGCTCAATCTCCCATGGACAGCTCCAGTCACCCTGCACGGCTTTAACAAGCTGCAGGTTGTCGCCTTCAATCTGGATGTGGGGAACGCCACGTCGGATGGCCTCAAGAATCCCCAAACGAAGCGCAACAGCTTCAGTCATCAAAACAGAATGACGGCCAAGTAGTCCACCGTCCAAGCAAACTGGTGCGCCTTGGTGGTCACGAAGGATGAATCCGATTGAAGAGACACCATCATTGTTAACTGCACCATCAAAGTTAAGTTTAACTTGATTTTGTGGGGGCTTTACCCATTTAGCTTTCGCCCTTTTCCTTTTACCGAGATTCTTGATCCCCATGGTGGGGCATTCCGGGTTTGTATCGTTTGCATTTTTCCAATCATCCATTTGTTTGTGAATGAGCGTGCAAATACTGTTTGGGCTAGATTGGGTTTGGCCGTCGTCGGGATTGAAAGTTTTTTTGTTCCTGAAGTACCAGATGCACCACCACGAGCATGTTTATCCATGTAAGATGATTGAGATCCTTGGCCAATTTATATATTAAATAATACTTTTAGTCTACTTTAACACCTTTTTGGTAGCATCTCACATATCGATGCTCATTCACTTTTTTCAAACATTGAATAAAATAATGTATATCATATAACCATCTCAAAAAAAGTGGTTTATATTTCAAATTCAACCAAATCAAGTCAAGTCCATAATAAACACCAAAAGCTCAAACTCATAATCAACAACCAAAACCTCAATTTGCATAAGAAATAAGTCAAATTTTAGGACTAATTTTGGCGAGCCCTCAAATTTGCTCGTTGCCTATTGGCCTACCAAACCCTATGCGTATACATTCTCACATGTGCTTAACAACAAGTGATACTTGCCTACTTAGACATGCTATTAGTGCGGATATCTAACAGTTTAATACTAAACGCGTCACCATCCTATCACGATACTCGCTTGGCGATCTAACACGGTACTTGCTCGCTTGGAACGCTTTACCCGCTTGATTTTGGATTGATCCAACACGTCAAGACCATCACTTAGAAAAATTATTTATTGTTAAAATATTTTAAAATAGTTAAATAACTTGCAAGATCTATGATTTGAGAGTTACTTTTTACATGTGGTTTTCTAAAAAATGACATAACTTAAGGTGGTTTTGTGTTATTTATCATTTTTGAAAATCACTTTTTCAACGAACCACAATATATAATGACATATAGGAGCATGATATATGAATTTATGACATAATGTTCAAAGAATTTTGAGATACTAAAATATTGTTCCAAACACCCCGCTTGAGAAGATAAAACCTCTTGCTTGTTGTGGACGATTCATTGGGCAAGAGAGCTCAACCGATTAGTTAACTTTCGAGATGATTTTGGATATAATGTTATAGCATGATTTTGTAATTGTAAAAGAAATTACTATAGTGTAATTTCTCTTGTACATAACTAGGTAAGGGGTTAAGAAATTACTTTGCAATAAGTCTAATGACAATTAACCAACTTTTTGAAAAAAAATTCTAACCTACTTTCTTAAATAATAATAAATTAACTCAAAAGAATTGATTTTTTAAAATTAGATCTAACAACGACTTTGAATTATTAGGGTTCGTCTGGTAAATCGAGACTTATCGGTGTTGATGTTGATGCTTATGATTGGTAATGTTGATATTAGTTGATTATTTTTCAAATAATCGAGGGTGTGTTGTTGTTATAAGTAGACGCTTATTTAACAGAGGACATAGGATCCATTGAAGTTATTTGTTGCTAGATAAGTTACTTATTTACAATAAGGCTGGGTTGTTGAATTTTTTTCCAGATAAGTATTTTAAATAAGTTTCTTCTTTAAAATAAGCAAGTATTGCCGAATGCATATTAAGTGCTCGTTGGTTTCCATTGAAATTCTTATGAATTGAAATATCCCAAGAAGTAAAAGTAAATACACGTGCTTGGTTAAAAATTTATTTGACATAAAAAAACACGAATTTAAATTCTCATGAATTGAATTTCCTCCAAAATGGGGAGATTGCGTTTACCATGGTGGGAGTAGGTAAGTTCCAATTCAAACATTTTAATTTCAAATTTATTTTTATTTTTTTATTAAATTGCAAATCTCTTATTTACCCAAAAGTCAAGTTATTGAGTTTTATTAATAAGGGTTGTTAACATAATTTTAATTAAATTCCCATGTATTTTAACTTTCAACCAAACAAAATAGAGAGAATCATTCCTACATAAATAATTTTAATCAAATATTTTTTTCTCAAATCCCATGAATTACAATTCCCAGAAAGTTAAATTACCGTGATTTAAATTGCTACGAATCATACTTCCCGCATTCAACCAAACAAGCACTAAAATAATTATTTTTTCCAAATAAGCTTCCACATAAAATAACTAAGTGATAAAAAGAAAAGCATAAATTCTAGAAAAATAATTTTAGAAACCATTGTAGTAGAATCTTATAGTCAAAATATGGTGAATTGTCACTCACATACTGAATTAAAGATCAACGTACTTAAATTTAGAGGTGGTACGAACCGATCCGACCCGTCTGAATCGAACCCAAACCAAAACTGAAAAGTTATTGAGATGCACAATTTGAAATCTGAAGTACTGAACCGACCCAACCCAATTAGGAGTTGGGACCAAATCGAAATTGGAATCGATCCCTAAACGATAAAGTAAAATATACTTACTAGTTGCAATATGGGCTTTCCTTGCTAGGCCTAGTTAATGGCCTAATATGGGCTTTTCCTGTTTCGAAATGCATTTTTTTGGATTTGCATCTTTTGTATTTTGTAGTGCAATTTTCATTTTTTTTATAATGCACTTTTTCGGATTGCACTTTTTATATTTTACAATGTACTTTTGTATGAAAAGTGAACTATGAACTAGAAAAAGTGCATGTATTTCGCGTTTGAGGATACAACAACAACAACAACATTAACCTAGTGTGGGCTCCCCTTGCGGGAAATCTGGGGGTCAAAATGGGGGCACCCCTGACTTAGCGCAAGTGGGTGCGCCCAAAAGACCCAATAGGACCACGGACGCAGAGAGAAAATAAAGGCAAAGGTCGAAGCCAAAACAAGGATTAAAAAGTGAAAGAAGCTTAAAACTTAAAACTTAAAACCAGAAACATGGCGCCGAATTCTCAAGGGTCGGTCTGCTTTGGTGTCTAACAGTCCACCACTTTAATACTCTATCTCCAACTATCTCTGCAGACTGCCAAATCTGTCGAAATCCCTAACTGGCTGGCATCCTGCCTTATATTATCCTTTCAACATTTCTTCGGTCGTCCTCTCGCTCTACGTACTTCTCCAAGGGCCAGTCTCTCACATCTGCGTACTGGCTCCCTAGGGTCTCGCCTCTGAACGTGTCCAAACCAACGCAATCTTGATTCTCGCAACTTATTCCCTAAACTAGGCACCCCCACTCTACTTCTGATCACTTCATTTCTGATTTTGTCCATTAAGGTGTGCCCACTCATCCACCTTAACATTCACATCTCTGCTACCTTAACATTCTCATCCACCTTAACTGGCTGACATCCTAAGGTAAATAAAAACTTTTTTTTGCTAAAAATACATACATTCTAAGCCAGCCAGCCTAAAATTGCACATATTAAAACATCGGGTAATCGAAGCGCCCGTGTCAGAACTTAGGAGCGCCCCAATCGGTCACCTCGACCGACTAAATGGGGCCTCGGAAAGTGGAATGTAGTCGGTCACCTCGACCGACTACATGGGTGTTTTAAAAAAAAAAATAAGTAGTCGGTCACCTCGACCGACTACAACACGTCGGTCGAGGCGACCGACTATCCACCCGTTTGGAATTATTTCCGAACGGGTGGATTCCGTTCTCTATATATACCCAAATACCCCAAAATATTTTCACATCCGAAAATACATTTCAATCTTCTCTAAAAAATTCACTTTTAAAATTTTATCGAAATGGCGAATTGGTTGATTACAAAATTTAATGTAAGTTAATTACTTATTTTTAAGCAATTTATTAAGTTTTTTCGTTACATTCATACGATTCGATATTATTTTCTAAATATTTCGTAATTTTACGTAGTCGTTGATGGTGGGAGGGTCAAAACCACCGACCCCATTTGATTTAAACGAGGAGTACGTTGATGACGACAATGGAGGATATGAGGTTTCAAATGAGCGCAATTACGACGCCGTTTGTAATCTAGAATCAAATCAGGTATGTAAATGTAATTTTATGAAGTTTAGAAATTAAGATAAAATATTCTAATTGATTTTTATTATTATTATAGGTTATTCGGTTTCCAGATTTTTCTAGTTATTTTGCAAATAATTGTGAGTGGGAGGAACGAGATCATTTGATAGAGTGGGCCCGTAAGATAGGGAGGGGGTTAAACATTGTACTCACCATCAAAAACTCTTGGCCGGCAAAGATTAGTTTGGGATGTGTATTAGGCGGTGAGTACAAAGCGGGGAAAAAAGGCATACCGCGTAAAATGGTTAAGAATTTAGGTGTCGGTGATGAGCTTAAATCTCTTCCTCGTACTAGAAAGAAGGGTTGCCCATTCGAGTTGATAGGTTGGAGGGACAGAAAGACCCAGAAGTGGCACTTAAGGGTGGAATGTGGTAACCACAACCATGACCTTTCCGCCAGTCTAGAGGGCTATCCGTTTGCTGGCCGACTGACTAAGGACCAAAAGATTGATGCAAGAAATATGTCTTTGACAGATATAGAACCTAGGAAATCCATGACATTCCTATTGGATAAGTATCCAGATATGACCACATCAATGAAGCAGTTGTATGATTTTCGATACGAAGTGTTTAAAAAGGAGATGAACGGAAGGGGGGTGAGCGAATTTGCTATTCATTTCTTAGAGTCTAATCAATACTATGTCAACTATCGAACTGCGAAGGGTAGCCATAAGGTACTAGACATCTTCTTTGCCCATCCGAAGTCGATCCAGTTGCTGAAGTTGTTTCCTTACGTCGTTGTGATAGACTCGACGTACAAAACAAATATGCTCTGGCGGAAGGGGACAAAACGAATTCAACTTACTGGAAGATGGGGACCAAAACCGGAAGGACTAGAGATCCGATATTGAAGCTTTCGATCGCTTAGCGGGGGTTGATTGAACTGGCGGAGGTTGCTCTGGCGGGGTTCGAGGGTTTCCTGTCTGCGCTTTGAATCTTTGATAGACTGAATTAGTAGTAATCAAAACATTGGCGGAAAAAAAATAATCCGGACCTATCTTCTATCTTTAACGACAGTAGTTTTTATTTTTTATTTTTTTTAATTTGTATCAATAACTATGACCGTTTACAAATAATCTTATACCTATTACGACAAATTTTTGGGTTCATCGTTATATAATATATATAAACATCATTAACGACGAACTTTTTAGTTCATCGTTATAACATGGTCGTTAAAACACCTAATTCTAGTAGTGAAACTTGTAAGTCTTTTTATTACCTATGATGTAGTAGTAGATTGAAGTACACGCATTAAATCTTATTGAATTGACATTGTAGGTACGACATGCCTTTGTGCGAAATGGTTGGATTTACATGCGCCGGGAAGATTTTTTGTATTACTTTTGCGTTAATGACAAGGGAGATTCAAGACCACTACGAATGGGTGTTTCTCCCCAAGGAAAATGAAAACTGTTCGTTTCTCGGTGCCATCTTTCGACAAAAGCCTGAACCAATGCTTCATCCGTTTGTTTGAACCTCCAACGTTGTAGGCGCAATAATCCGCTACGCTGAGCACGGGCTACCCACGCACCTCCATCCGTCAACTTTTGGTTCCAATCCTTAAGCGTCCCTCTCATATGCACTCTCAAGGGTTTACCAGTAGTATACTGAAACATTATTATCAAAATTATTAAGTATAATTATTCATGCGTACATATAAGGTAAATTAATTAAACGTTCTTACAGTTGGATCTTCCCATAAGACCTTCGCTATATGCGTCTCGTAACTGACCAACAAACTAGTATCGATTGGTCCGTCGCCATATCCATCTTGGTGTTGGGAGGGTCTGGTGGAGGTTGGGAATATGAAGTCCCGGCATGAGACTCGACTTGGATATAAGGTTGGGATGGTGGAGGTTGGGAATAAGAAGTCCCCTCGGCTTGAAAATAAGGTTGGGATGGTGGAGGTCGGGAATAAGAAGTCCCCGCCTGATTCTCAGCTTGGAAATAAGGACTCAAGGGAGTAAAAGAAATTGTATCTTGAATCCAAGTATCACCCTGTGGGCCAGTCTGTATGTCGGTTCAGGGAGTGAAAGCATTATCGAATTCAGTATACAAATTCCTAATGGGGGTTAGGTTGGTGCTGTGTGGGGTGTGTTGGGAAGTGGATGACCCCCACAAATTCTGATAGTCGGGGGTTGTATATTGGGTGGACGATTGGTTAGGTGGAAACGGTGATCCAGTAAAATCGTGTGGTGGTCGGGGGTTCGTACCCCTAGACGCATACCACTCATATATCGGGGATCGCTCGTAAGCATATCTACATAAATAATGTATGACCACTATCATATATAATGTATTAAATACTATAATTACTTATCAAATAAAATTACTATGAGATCAAATTAAAAAAAATTCTAATATGAATAGTAAATTAAATAAAAATACTAACAAATAAAATTAAGATAATTCTAAATTATTATTATAAAATAGATCCGACTAAACTTGATTATTCAAAACGTAAATTATTAATTTACATACCTAAAAACCCTCCCCCAAGTGGCGTAGGTACTTGATTTGTGATGTCGAACTCGAACGCACTTGGAGCGGTTGGTTGGACCGGTACCTCCTCTTGCTCTACATTGGCTTGTATATCCTCAACATTCGCCCCTTCATTCAAATCTATTTGCGACGATTGCCCATGTGAAGATTTTGAACGATTTTTGCTCTTAAATTTGACTAACCCGAAAGACCACCCTTTTCTCATTTTCACACTTTTTTTTTTCTCTCGGTAGCAATTTTTTTTTTAGAACTTGTATGTGCAATTGTGCACTTGATATGTGCAATTGA
The DNA here is from genome assembly GCA_964016875.1 of Fallopia convolvulus. Classification (NCBI taxonomy): domain Eukaryota; kingdom Viridiplantae; phylum Streptophyta; class Magnoliopsida; order Caryophyllales; family Polygonaceae; genus Fallopia; species Fallopia convolvulus. The sequence continues at coordinate 57,539,587 of OZ024731.1, forward strand.
GGGCTTTATATAGCCCTCAACCAACGGCTCTTGGGCCCTACACACTATCTGCAATTGCAGATAGCGTGTGGTGTTATTTAAAAAATATATTTATATATAGTCGGTCACCTCGACCGACTACAATCTCGTCGGTCGAGGCGACCGACTAGTTCTGACATGAGTGTCCGTCAATTCTAACATGGGCGATTTGAGATCCATGATATCATGAATGACTCGAAATAGAAACGACTATAAACTAGAAACACAAACACACATGTATCTTCAAAGCCTGACACGTTACGACTTACTCAAATCCAGTACACGCTGTACACAAGATTTTTTTGCACAGTACAATCAACAACGACGAGTCATCCACCCCTTGTGAATCAAATCAAAATCTATGTACGGGGGCCGATGAAGTGGGTAATCGGTAAGCAAGCCCTCAAAATCAAACCTTTCTTACAAGGCTTCTAGTAACAATTCTACGGTTAACCCCTTTTTGTCTTTATCCCCTTTTTTTTTTTTAAAGGAAACCAATTCATAATTAATCAATAACGTGGGGTGCTAATCTGAGATTATCAAAAGCTGATGCTTCCAAGAAGCTTCATATTGCCGGCCACATCCAACTCTTCTTCTGTCTGTCCTCACACCCTCCGCAGTAACTGCTATGAATCTCTATTGCTCTTCCCCATCTCTCTGTGCACGGCCTTCAAACAGCTCAGCACAAGCAAGGATCCAAGATTAGATAAATCTACAGAGTGGGAAAATTGCTCAGTCAAGTCTGATTTTGAAAAATCAGCAGAAAGAGGGGTGTTGTGGAAAACTAGATCACCCTACCCTTTTACTAATTGGGGGAGAAATTGGTTGTGGGTCTGTGTTAGATCCGAAAACCCTCTTCAATTTCTGGGTGTATTTGGTTAGGATCCAGACATCCAGTCCATTTTGCTGTTGCAGGTAAGAGAAACACTTGTCAATGTTTTTCCAGTTTAATTTTTAGGGTTTGATTACTTGAGGAAGCAGCTACACTGTTCTTATCTCCACCTCATCTGTTATGGGTCTGCTTTTGCTGATCTAAACGGTCAACATTGCGTGCTGATGTTTCGAGTGGAGCTGATTTGGATTCAATTTGGTCTTGGATTTATGTGTTAAGTTGGTTGGTAGCTTGGTCACAGATGCTTGTCTTTGAGTCAGCAGAACCGCTTTTGGGTGTTATGTTTCAAGAGTCAATATAGTGTTTGGTTCCCTTTTATGGTGTCATAGCTTGTGATCTAAAGCAACTTGTCATGGCTGGGCTTGCACATGTCGCTTTCATGTCTAATTCTGTTTCTGTTTCCGTGTCTGGGCAACTTAATTGCTTATAGCCTTTCTAAGAAGATATTAGGCTACTTAGATTTAGAAAGAAAGGATTTTTATTTGGTGGAAAAGCTTGTGAGACTTTAAATCTCACCAAGAAGGATATATGAGATACCTGGAGTTTATTTTCACTGGACATGATCTATAGGATAAGTAAGGGAAAAACACATTATTTTTACTGGTCCAGTTCCTCAGTTTGCTGCCATAAGAACCTTCTCCTTTCAAGCTGAAAAGCCTGTAAGACTATCTATATCTACATGGAGCAGTTAAGTGACAGTTATCAGCTATAGCTAGTTATGCCTAGTGTGTGTAAATAGGCTTCATTTTGTAATTTCCTGAGTTGATTTTTGGTATGTAACAGACTCTCTTTTCTGTCTATCAATGAAGTCCCATTGGTTCTTCGTGCTCATGCCAATTTTCTCTCATCCTGCCTGATGATCTAGACTTGTTTGATTGCACTGTGAGATTGATCTTCATTATATAATTTATGATCCAACAGATGTGCATAGTTTTTTAATCTACCAGATGATTTAGTTTTCGATTTTGTGTTCATCTATGCTCTTTGGGTGGCAGATTGCAGCACAATGATGGGGGGAGTACCTATGAGTGAGAAGGTAGACTTGGATTCAGATGAGGAGCTTTCTTTGAGGCTACCAAAATCACAGAAGGTTCATTCTATAGACTTTGAGTCACCAATGGGACAAAGAGAAGTTGCACATTCAAGGCTCCTCAGGAAGTTAGCGAATAGCCCCTTTAGAAGTGTTTACAATGTCTTAATAAATGCAAAAATTAACGTGCTACTACCATTTGGTCCGTTGGCAATCGTGCTACATCATACTACGGAACGACATGTAAGTTGTGGAACTCTGTGTCATATTGCCTTTTCTGTATATAGAAATATTTTTATAAAGTGATCTGAAATTCTGTAAAGGATGTAAAAAATGATTCCAAATCACTTGTTAATGGAAGTCTTTCCCAAAAAATGTGTATTTATAATGAACCATCATAATATCACTTCACACGCACCCTCTTTTACCGGTCAAGAGTCACTCCATCAAAACAAACGAAGAAGACTCCACCAAAATCCCTTTCCATTCGTGCCTTTCTGCAATTCTTCCTATTCTGTAGGTTTCAACTTCTGTAGTATGAAAATAAGAGAACTGCCTATTGCATTGCAGATATTCTTGTTTCCACCCTCTTTTTTTAATAAGATGATATTGTCTTCTGTCTTCCAGGGATGGGTCTTTTTCTTCAGCCTAGTGGGAATCGTCCCTTTAGCTGAGCGCTTGGGTTATGCAACAGAGTAAGTTTTTTTTTTCCTTTTTTTTTTCTTCTGTTGTGAGGAGATGCTCGGATGCTACAAAGCAAGTTAAGTAGTTAACCTTGTTTTGTGAAAAAGAAAAGAAAAGACGAAGCTTGCTTTGTTTAAATGAGTCTGTTGTTCTTCAGGCATTATCTTTATTTATATTTCCTCTAACTTAGTGATTTACTTTGTTGATTGCTCCATCTTTTGCAGGCAGCTGGCATTCTTTACGGGCCCTACAGGTAAACTCATTATTTTTATGATGCTGCAAATACATGCAGTTGGATACTCATATTTCGTTCAACACGGGCTCAAGATCATTATATCAGTGAAAGTTTCTTTTGTGAAATACATGAATGATGAATCTTGAAATTATTATTTTATCATGGTAAATAAATACCAAAAAAAGTTTTTTCAAGTTGTAAGGTTTCAAGTCTATTGACTAATAAGAGGTCTGGACAGCATTCGTGTTCACTTTTCTGTGTAACTAAAGTGTGATTTCTCTAGAGAACCATCTCATTGTCTGATAGTATTTCATGTGTATAAACTGACATCCTGTTTTACTATTGGGATTCAGTTGGAGGTCTTCTAAATGCAACATTTGGAAATGCCACAGAGATGATAATCTCTATGTATGCACTGAAAGTTGGGATGATAAGAGTGGTTCAACAATCATTACTCGGTTCCATCTTGTCAAACATGTTATTAGTCCTTGGAGGTGCCTTTTTCACAGGTGGGATTGTCCATTCTAATAAAATCCAGCATTTTGACAAGGTATATTATAATATTAATTTGTTAAAATTATTTCTGATTATACGTATGAGAATTCTTGATGTGACATCAAGTTTGGTCTGTCTTTCTACAGGCGGCTGCCATAGTCAACTCTGGATTACTATTGATGGCTGTTATGGGCATTACGTTCCCTGCAGTTCTTCATTTTACACATACCGAGGCACACAAAGGCAAGTCAGAGCTTGCGCTTTCAAGATTTAGTAGCTGCATCATGCTTATTGCATATGCGAGTTATCTATACTTTCAGCTTAGGAGCCAACAGAATCTTTACAGTCCAATTGATGTGGTGCGTTATATGACATTACTCCTATCAGTTGAAAACTATCTTTACATCTCGTTATATATATATTATTGTGCTCCGGATGAGTTTCTCAACAGAGTTTATCCAATTCCTGTATTAATCTTATAGTGACACACTTTTGGCAAATGGACAGGAAATCGTTGAGAACAATGAGAGTTCTGATGATGATGATGAAGCTCCTGAGATCAGTAAATGTGAATCGATTGCCTGGCTTTTTATTTTAACCTTATGGGTTTCAATATTGTCTGGGTATCTAGTTGATGCCATTCAGGTAATTATGAGTTGGCCTGAGATTTCACTTTTTTTTTCATTCCAAATGCAATAGATGAGCATACAAGAAAATAATAGGATGGCTTTGTGGAAAGGCAGAAAAATAATTATATGTTGTAAGAAAGTGTTGGATACTGGTAGCGTGTTCACTCTAATTTGATTTACAGAATAACCATAAAAAAGATATGTAACATTTGATTTCGTGTTGGGTTCCTCTAGGGTGCATCTGAAGCAATGAATATGCCTGTGGCTTTTATCAGCGTTATCTTGCTTCCCATTGTTGGAAATGCCGCGGAACATGCGAGTGCAATAATGTTTGCTATGAAGGACAAACTGGTAATCAAGTGTTTGAATTTTTTGCATTAATGATTAACCCCTCCACAATTGATCCCACATTCACTTATTCTTCTATGTCACTCTTTAGGACATCACAGTTGGAGTTGCAATTGGATCATCAACACAAATTTCAATGTTTGTGGTATGGACATTGATCTACACACTATAGATTTTATCTCTTGACTTCTACTCTAACAATGGACCTTGGGTCACTTTTGCATATAGGAAATGTTACCATGGAAGAAATTCAGCTAAAATCACATCCTATTGCAAAAATAATGTTACACAACTTCTAACTCTTATAACTAAATTGACTGAATTTCAATGTGGCAGATACCTTTCTGTGTAGTTGTCGGTTGGCTCATGGGACAACCAATGGATTTGAACTTTCAACTCTTTGAGACCGCTACACTTTTCATCGCAGTTTTAGTGGTTGCCTTCATGCTTCAGGTTGTTATTCTTCCCACTATGATTTGTATCATTCAGAAATAAATAAATCAAGGCTCTTTTTGGTTGGATGGAAATTTGTATCTCATCAGGTTCTGTTTGGATGATTGTTAAATGGTCTTACAAGTGACTTTCAACAAAAAAAAATATCATATCATCACGACACCCTCTAAGAGTAGTTTCCTTCATAAAACATTAAAAAAATTATAAACCATTTCTCCATGATTTTACATTTTAGCATTTGATTTTCTATCTTAGGAGAGCGTAATTTTCTTGTTCTTTTGTGAGGAAGTTTTTATGTCCAACCAAACAGAGTCTAGTGCTCCTTTTTTTTGCATTACCTCAATCTGAAGTGTTGGTCATTGACTCATTATCTATGATGAGCATTTTGTGCAAGGATTTTACTACTTCTTTTAATTGATATTTAATATCTCGGAGTTGACTCGTTGTTTCAGGAAGGAACATCAAATTACTTCAAAGGTCTTATGCTTGTTCTATGCTATTTGATAGTTGCTGCCAGCTTTTTTGTGCACGTTGATCACTCAAACCCCGGTAAGTTTAGCCTTTGACGCCTGATATCCAATTTAGTAGCTCATCTATACTTGTTATGACTATAGTCATTAGTCATCAATATAGCTAATAAGGACTCGTTTGGTATCGATATATTAGATATCATATATCAAGTATGGGTATGTGTATGAGTATCAGATATCGGATATGGGTATGAAATTGATATCGGATATTGTTGTTTGGTATGTTATCAATATCGGGTGATATCACTCGTATACCTCCCAATTGTTATGGTTAATACCTGATATCCAAGGTATAGGTGTGGTTAATATTCATACCCATATTTGATATCCAAATATGGATGCCAAACGGGCCCTAAGAGTTTGCCGAGTATATAGTTAATAAGAGTTGTACCAAAAACCCTTAGGTGCTGTTTGGTAACGGTCACGAAAACTGTCGCCTAATTGATTGTGGTTTCCTGTTATAGATGATGACTGAAGCGCCTTGTTCGCCTCCCATCACACGGTACCCAATATCCGCTTCCCTTTCTTCCGTTCTATGACACTTGAACCGTATACTGATGTATTCGCTTCGGGACAAAGACGGCTCATTGCACAATCACATTCTTCAGACATAGATTTTGTGCCATTTAGAAGGCAAGCCGAAAATGGAAGCCGTCTTTTTGTGGGTGTAATGATCGAGCAATAGGAAAAAGATGTGGATGTTGAGCAACAGATCTTTTGCACCCTGATAGTGTTGTTTTTGTGCTGGTTGATGATGGATGTGTTGTAAACTTGAGAAGATTTGGACAGTGTAAGGTTAATGCAATATCAAATTCTGTTTATTTCTTATTTTATTTATTTTCAGTGGAACTTTTGTGGGTGTGGTGGCTCTGCTTGATGATGGATGTCATTCTACCTGCTGGTGTTGTAGTAATCCAATCTCAAAGAAGCACTTGCATCTGAATTTATGGCTAATTGCTACTTTTGTATTTGTTTTACACTTTTACACAAATTTTAGTTCAAATGAAAACAACCCTTATCCTACAAACTATAAATGATCTCAGCCGTTTAATTTTTTTTTTTTAACGTTTTCAAAATTTATTAAACGTTTTAAGTTTTAACCTATTTAAAATGATATAAATTGAATATGAAGATATGATCATAAAACATGAACATGTAACACTATTAGTGAACGCACTGGTATTATATGTGAACGTATGATAATTCTCTGAACTTTTAAAATGAACAGATGGTTATATGTAAACATGGTTTGTAATAATGTGAAGATGTACATAAAATATGTGAATATAATGTAAAATGTAAAATGTCACATGTTTGACAAAAGTAAGCAAAAAAAAAGCTTTTTTAAACGTTTTTTTCCTTTTTTTAAAAGCGATTTAATGTCTGTAGAATAATATGATCGAGTATGAATATACGAGCATAAAACATGAACGTGTAATACTAATATGTCAACACACTTATATTATATGTGAACGTATAATAAAATTTCTAAACTTTTAAGATGATTAATGTGAACATGTCTTGTAATAGTGTGAACATGTGCATTAAACATGCGAATATAATGTAAAATGTCAAACATCATGATTTTGCAAAACCAAGCAGTTTTTTGATTCCCGCATCCACAACAAAAAGGACATTCGCATCATACATCATTGGATCGACCGAAAATTCGGATCCATGTAGCAGCGATATTAATAACATGCATGGGCTTAAAACCAATTAAGTTCTCATTTTTCAAAGCAAGGCAGTGCCCAAATATCATCCAAGGGCCTCCCGTCAAAACTTTCTCAAAATCTTCATCAAGGATAAATCGAGCCATGAAATAGTTATTAGGCACATCATCAAGAAGGGTAATTTATGCTTTAGGATTCCAAAATTTGACATAGATGGTTGTCCATAACAGGGTGCATAATCATGTGACATTATGAACCATATTTTTAGTTATATATTTTATATTAAATTTTAGATTCTCTTATGTTAATTTTTTATTCATAAGTATGACAACTTTTTAAATTTTCTATCCAAAAGTATGTTGCTTTTTGTATACTAATTTTCTATTGTATAAAAACTTTTTAAATGATGTCTTTATAGATATGTTGTGTCTTGCAATATATTAAATTTTTATTCATAAGTATGTTGATTTTGTATATTACGGATTCCTTAATAAATAAATAAAAATTATTGGCCTATTAATGTTAAACTGGTTAATTGGGTCAATTCAATCGTGTTTAGATTTAATCATTTTGAGTTCGAGGTGAGTTCGTGTTCATATCGTTAAAGTATTCGAGTTGATTGGGTTAATTCATTGCAGTTTTTATGCGACTTCGATTCAACCCTACGAGTTAAGAGCGCCAACTTTTTTTTTAATTATTACCTAAATAGTACAAATAGCATTTTACAAATAAGATAATATTTGTATACATTTTATAATAAAATAAATTATTATAATTAACATAAATTAAAAATATGTAATAATTAATATAATTATGTATAATATTATTTTTTTTATATGAATTATAATAACTATATCATATTTAAATTAACATATTATAATTTTTATTAAAAAAAATTCCCGGGCAAGACTCGGTCATCAAACTAGTTTGGGAAACTATTTCAAAACTATTTCCTAAATTGAAATTAATAAATTATTTTAAAATAAATTAAATTAATAAACAATGGAGTAACTAAATTTACCTAATTAGTATATTAGAAAAATTGTTTTTTTTTTAAATGTTTGAAAATCGTGGATTGAAAATCATGAAAATCTTTTACTGATGAAAATCGTAGATTGAAAATTTATTTATCTTTGTTCTAATGGTGTATTGAAAATGGTTTTTTGGTAGAATGTATTGAAAATTGTTAATATAAGGAAATGATATCATTATTAATTATGGATAGTTTAGTATTCTTAATAAAAAGATATAGTTTTAAAAATAAGATAGGGTGGCCGTATATTTTTAGAATAAATAATTGAAAGGATTATTGCAAGCTTCGTAGAACTTCTCTCCCTCGGTAAGAACTTGCATTTTCCCGTTCTTCGCTCTTTCCTTTAATTCATCATCTTGCGCACTTTTGAGCTCCGATTTCGATTCAATTTCGAGTCTCTCCTGTAACAATCGATCGGATCTGTGCCTGTGTGCAATTTTTTTAGGGTTTGGTTTAAATTCCTGATATTGATCCGTTTCTGATTTGTTATTGCAGAGAATCGATCTGGGGAAGAATAGATAAGTTTTAAATTTGTATTGTACTGGTGTCGTTCTTGATCTGTTGATAGAAATAGGAAACCATGTTAGAGCAATTACTGATATTCACCAGGGGAGGCCTCATCCTATGGACATGCAAAGAGCTCACCGATGCTCTTAAGGGATCGCCGATCGATACTCTGATCCGATCTTGTCTTCTGGAGGAGCGATCTGGTGCCGCGTCTTTCAATTACGAGTCCTACACACTGAAATGGACTTTCCACAACGACTTAGGGCTTGTGTTTGTCGCTGTGTATCAGCGGATCCTCCATCTGCTTTATGTGGATGATCTGCTTTCTATGGTGAAGCGTGAGTTTTCAGAGATTTATGATCCTAAGAGGGTGGAGTATAGCGATTTCGATGATATATATAGGCAGCTTAGGAAGGAGGCTGAGGCAAGAGCTGAGGAGTTGAAGAAATCGTCGAAATTGGGGGCGAAAGTTGCGAATAGGAAGGTTGACCAGGCGCATAAGTCGAAGCACGATCAGGGTAACAAGAACACTAGTAGCAATGGTTTGATGAATGGTGGTGGAGATGGTGATGGTGATTCAGGGAAAGGTCATAAATTGGGAAATGGACATGTAAATGGAGGAATCCTAACTGATAGGAAAGTGGATGCTAATGTAAATGGGAAACAGAGTTCTGAGGAGGGAGCTTTTGATGTAAATAAGCTCCAAAAGTTACGGTCCAAAGCTGGAAAGAAAACAGATAATGCTGGTAGCAAGGTATCAAAGGATGAACCTAAGAAAAAAGTTACCAAAAAGAACAGAGTTTGGGATGATAAACCTCAAGAGGTCAAACTGGACTTCACAGATCCTACAACTGGGAATGGGGCTGAAAGTCAGAATTATGTGGTAGCAGATGAGGGTGAGAGTATGATGGACAAAGAGGAAGTGATTAGCAGTGATAGTGATAGTGAGACCGATGAAGATGAACAAGAAAGCGGTGCAAAGGTTGAGACTAAGAAGAGAGGAGGATGGTTTTCTACAATGTTTCAAAGGTATAAAAATGGATTTTGGATTTATGATTTATTTCTAGGCAATAAAAATGCAGCAGTGCTGTTTTTCCTGATATTCTTTGCTTTTGTTTTGTAGTGTTTTATTTCAAGTAGCATGTTATATGTGGACATAATTTTAAAATTTTATCCATGACTTGGTATTCTACTAGTTTATCACAACATAAAAGACTAGAACCTTGTTTTTGGGCTGGAGCCTTCATGTGACCAGATATTGCATTTTGTTCCTTTCGTGTTTGGTTTGCCAATGATATACAAATGTGGAAATATTTTCGCTGTGCAGACCGTCAGACTGGGGCAATTATTAGCAATTAAAAGTTGCAAGTATATGTATAATTTGAGTGATCAAAGAGTACTATTATAAAACCATATTAGCTATGTTGAACATTCTTTGTCTATTTGTTTCTTGTCACAGTTCTTACCAGTTCTGTGACCTCTTTTTGGTGAAGTTAACATGGACCCTTTTTTAATTGGGATGAATGACGTGGTTCTTTCATATGTTCAGCATTGCAGGAAAGTCAAACCTGGAGAAGGAAGACCTCCAGCCAGCTTTAAAAGCTCTAAAAGATAGGCTGATGACCAAGAATGTGGTATGACAGTCTGGGTTCATTTACATCTTATGCCTTCTGAATTCTAATAATACTAACTATAAAATGTTATATAGACTTATCTTATGGTTCCTGCTTATATTTATGAATTGTACTCTGTCTTTTTAATTTTTGTGTTTTTCTACATAATGAGCTAAGTTTTATGAAAATGGCCAGATGAGATTGATTGGCTTCACATTCGGGCTGAAGTTGCTTTTTTTAGCGTGTTATGTGTCCAATTTTACCATTTATTGTTGCTAGAAATGATTTCTGTGTATCATCTATTTCCAACTTCTCCTCTGGAAATAATGCTCTTATTAATAACCTCAAGGACACAAATTTAGGATCATTGTGATTGAATTACTTGTTTTTTCTTTGAAAAATTGTAATTAGTTTACTTCAAGGAACATGGTCAGATGTTTTGAACCTAAGACGAGAAATTAAAGTCACTCTTAAGGAATGTTTACTTTAAAGGACTTTTTACTTCAATGACTGATTACTTTTTTGATAGATCAGCTGGTAGAAGTGATCGGCAGTTTTTCATGTTTTATTTTATTTTTAATCATAGGCTGAGGAAATAGCTGAGAAACTATGTGAGTCTGTCGCGGCAAGCCTTGAAGGTAAAAAGCTAGCATCATTCACAAGGATATCTTCAACAGTTCAGGTTTGTTCAGTTCATACATTACCTTACCTTCATAATTCATATACTATCTAGTAGCTTCTCCTATCATTGATGTGGAAAAGTTTCGTAATAAAAGCTTAATTTGATATTTTCAGGCTGCAATGGAAGATGCTCTTGTTCGAATTCTTACACCTAAAAGGTCTATTGACATACTAAGGGATGTGCATGCTGCAAAGGAACAAGGAAAGCCATATGTGGTTGTATTTGTTGGTGTCAATGGAGTTGGAAAGTCTACCAATCTAGCTAAGGTTAGTCAATAGAACATGTGCTTTTTCAAGATAAAATTATATTTCGAACGTCATCATTTACATGTCCACATGTTATTTCACAGGTTGCATACTGGTTGTTGCAACATGATGTAAGTGTAATGATGGCTGCTTGTGACACATTTAGATCAGGAGCAGTTGAGCAGCTTCGCACTCATGCACGTAGACTCCAGGTATATTCTTATATGTCAACTGCACTAATTGCCATGCTGTGAAAGTTTTGTTTCTTGCTGTAATTTCTATTATCTTCAAGATCGACGGTAATTAAGATAATACATCTGTTTTCTATATCAGGTTCCTATATTTGAAAAGGGTTATGAGAAGGATCCAGCAGTTGTAGCAAAGGAAGCAATCCAAGAGGCATCTCGCAATGGCTCTGATGTGGTTCTTGTTGACACAGCTGGTCGCATGCAGGTATTTTGATTCTTCTTGTCACTACTCACTATATATGATATAATGTGCTAAAATGATTTTATTCATCCATATATTGATAGATGATGGCTGTTTAGTTTTATAAGTGCGTTCTCCATATCTTCATCTTGTGCTGAAATGGGATACCTCATATTTTCAAATTCAAATGACCTATTGTATGATTGCCTCTTCTTCTTCTTCTTTCAAATTTGACATCTTTAATTTACACCATCCTTGCAGGATAATGAACCACTGATGCGTGCCCTGTCAAAACTCATTAACCTTAACAATCCGGACCTGGTCCTTTTTGTTGGAGAAGCGCTTGTGGGCAATGATGCAGTTGACCAACTGTCGAAATTCAACCAGGTTCACTCTATTCTCCGTGTCTATTTCTAAAATCATAAGGATCCAAGTATGGTATTGTATTCTGCATTGCCCAGTACTATAACCTGTCAGCCTAGATCATTAATCTTTTCCCGGACTCACGTTGAGTGGATCTTAGCCACAGTGAAAAATGTTTACAAATTAAGCTATTTTTCTAGTTTGCAAAGTAAGGTTTGAGTCTTTATTTAGGTTTTGACATAGCTACAAAGGAGTTCTGAAACACTAACCTTTTTATGAAGTTTATAAAGCTATTAACAACCACCTCATTTCCAGACAATGAATGAAAAGAATTTGTATCAAAAGAGTCCGTGCGTGTATTTTCTAATAACAAATCTTGTAACTGACCAATCATTTTTTACCCAAGACTCTAAAACGACGATCATTTCTTAACAAGAGTTAATGGCTATGATCTTTGTAATCGCTTTTGTTCGGGTTTTAAATTTCATGTGTCAAGATGTTTGGCTATCATCATTGTTTGTGACAACTCTTTTTTCTCAACATTTCTTGACTTTCTTGCAGAAACTTGCTGATCTCTCTAACACACTCAGTCCCAGGCTAATCGATGGCATTTTGCTGACTAAATTCGACACCATTGACGACAAGGCATGCTACATCCACCTCTTATTATCTCCATCTCATACTACGATTAGTGTGTCTCAACTAATTATAGTTTAACTATCAAATTGCTTCATTAACGCAAATCAAATCCATAAATTTACAGGTTGGAGCAGCCTTATCAATGGTCTACATATCCGGAGCACCAGTCATGTTCGTCGGCTGTGGGCAATCGTACACCGACCTCAAGAAACTGAACGTGAAATCCATCGTCAAGACCCTGCTGAAATGAGATGCGTTTTCGGGTTTCGTTTTCGACGTTAATCTCTCTTCAGATTACTGCTTACTCGTTCTGTCTGTTTAAATGCTCTGAAACATCTCAGTTGTGGATCTTTGCTTATCTTGGTTGTGACCTTTTTCATCCAATCTGTTTTGAACTACATGTAAACTTTTTTCTACTGTATTGTATCTTGTTTTCTTTTTGAATCTTATTTGCATAGCTCTCCTTTTGCTTGTTTTTGTTCAACGTATTAAGATGAGAGGCAACGCTCTCTATCTCTAGGGTTTTTATAGGGCTGTGCAAAATCATTCCGAATCGGACTGGAATAACCCGGACCGGACCTCTAGGCTTAGGGCTGTGCAAAATCAATCTAGATCGGACCGGACCCGGTATAAATACGGTCCCACAGTTGTGAGCAAGAGGGTGAACGCGGAGACAGAACACAGAGACGGAGAGGTTGTGGCAGTCGTCGGAGGTGTGGCGGGCAACAAAGGACAAGTCGGCGACCACGATGAGTCAAGAGAGATGTGGCGGTTGGGTTCAATTTGGCACCTGACCAGTTTACCAAGACTCAACTCTACCGTATTTGTATGGGTTCAATTTGGCACCTGACCAGGTACCAAGACCCAACTCGACCGTATTTATATCGAGTTTGGTTCAGTCTGGCACCTGGGTACCCAGACCGAACCCAAACATATTTATACCTGAGACGGGTTCGGTTCGGGTTGATTTTGCACATTTCTAAGTCTAGAGATAAAGAGCGTCGCCTTTTTTTTTAATAAAACAAAGTTCAATCAATGAGTTCATATTTTTTTGTGATGTATAAAAGATCTGTGTTCGATCGGGTTCGGTGGGCTCTCCGTCTCCGCGCTCGCAAATGCAAATGCAAGACCATATTTTCACCTATTAAAAAAAACTACACCTGGTAATATCAATGAGATTTTCACATGATCTACATGTGGTAACATCAATCAGATTTTTAACCATGGAGGGGGATCCTAACCCTTACCGAAAAGATGCTCTAGGCTGACTTGGTAACTTACCCTATTTGGCACCAGCGGATTGGAAGCAGTGTTAGATGGAGCGGAATTTGGCCAAAATGAAAAAGGTTGGGGTAGGAGGGTGAGAGAGGAGGGGAGCGGATCATCTAGATGAATTGCTAGAAAAACTCCCGCTAAAAAATGCAGAACAGGGTCTTACCGTCTTAGAGTTCGTTCGGCGCGCATGAACGTTCTCCAGCTACCCTCGAAACACTAGCGGAAATTTCCTTAAAACCCATCATAATATGTAATTGTAAACAGAGAAAATCTAACAGCAAAACCCTAATCTCCAACAGTTCTCAGTTATTGACATTGTGCATTTATTAACAGGATGAAGTTCGAAAGCTTGCTTCAATGTTTGATCTCCCTAACAAAGACATAAAAGATTCGCGAGGAATCGGCTTCCTTGGGAAGGTACACTTTGATAATAACAACTTTTAGAAGCTCACATGTCTTATTAATTAATATTGTTCACTTGGTGATGTGTTCTAGATCAAATTTAGTGACTTTATTGCAAGGCATATTGGTGAGATGAAAGGTATCGTCTTGGAAGCAGAGACGGTTCGATTTCATTGGCAAACATCGGGGCTTTTGGTTTTACACAATTGGCCAACGTCAGGGACTCTCTCTTTCTGGAGGACCATGGTATTCCCGCTAATTTCTTCAGCTTCTAAAAAAATCATTTTTGAGTAGTAAGAACGTGTGACAAATAGTCCCTATCTGGCTCATCTTCTTTAGGTATGTGGTTGAGAAGGACGTCAAGAACAATGTAGTCTTTGTTTCAAGACACTACCATTCAGCAGACAAAAGAAGGCGCACATTTCGTGTTGGATCATTTAAATGGCTTAGCAGGTTGCCCCCAGATCAGAATAGGCAGCTTCGTTGCAAGGTAAAATAATCCATGGAACTTCGTATTTATTTATAATATACATCAACATTATCGCCCAGTAAAGTTCTGCTCTAGCAGGATCTGGGGGGTCAAGATGGGAACACCCATAGTCTGAACATGTCATGAGGATGCGTCTGAAAGACCCAAGGAAAACTGAAATTAAGCTATGTGACAATAATAACTGAATTTGGTTAAAGTGCACCAAAATTGATATAGGGGCTATACCTTTGTCTAAGGCATTGATTCATATTATAGAGGATCAAATTTTCAACTTGTTTTCTTTCAGGTTCGACACGGTCCCATCTTCTATGAATGCAATTTGACTATGGAGCCTCGCAAAGAAGATGTCAATGAAGAAGTAGGAGTAGTTCATTTGTCAGAGGATGATCAAGGGCTTGCAGCAGGTCAATTCGTCGCCTTTTACTATGGAAATATGTGCATTGGTTCTGGTGTGATCTTGGAAGCCTGGGATGACCAAGGCTTCTCTGTGTGTGAGAGAGCTCTTGAAATTGCCAACTTGGAAAACAAGTCTAAGCTTGGAAAGCCAGGGAAAGATAGACATTATGCCCGGAGCAACAACTGGAGAACCAGGGTAAGAAGATGGTGAAGTTGATGTAGTTGTTCCCCGAACGGAGCCTTATGCTTCGTTCGGCAATGGGTAGTTGATGTAGTTGATTTGAGTTGATGGAGTTGATAGTAGTTGATATTTTGCAAAAAAAAAAAAGCATGGGGAGGGTACATTATCTAGTTAATATAGTTGATTTGGGGGTACATTGCCGAACGGAGCCAAAATTTTATAACAAAATATATTATTAAAAACAAGCATCATAAATAAAATTAAATTTATGACGGATAATAGTGAAAAGAATAATGGTAATTAATTTTACCCGCTCACAAATACTCCACTTAGGTGTGAGTTACGCAAGAATGCAACTAAGACGTAAGTACTCTAGGAGCTATTCGAAGTGGTCATGCAGATTAGCCGTTGGGTTTTCCTTACGTGTGTGTTCGTATATCAATATATTCGTACAACAATGAGTGAGTATTATGGGATCATTTGCTCCTCTACATACGCGCATATGTAGAGATTCGTTTATGCGATAAATCAACATTGCACTGTTTTTTATGCAACACTCAAACTAATGCAAAAACTGACTTTTATTGAAAATAAACATGAATGAAGAAAATAAAAACCTAAAGGCTTTATCAAAACCACGTGGGAAAAAAGTGCTCTATTTACATGAATTTCCTAATCTCGATATCCCTAGGCAGGGGAACACAAATAACCGCGATTGCACCCGTGTTGGTCGTTGTCGCGGTTCTTCTCTTGAGAAGGAGGCTCGTCCTCAGAGTCGAGGACGCGGTCGTGGCTTATGGACCTGCGGGTTCGATTTTGAGCCCGCGATCGTGGTTACACTCCTGGCCCTCACTTCTCGGCTCGTCTTCAATTCTCTACAGAAACTCTGTCTTAGGGTGATTTCCCTTAGAGCACATGCGCTCTTCCAACTGATTAGCCCAAACCCGAACTAATGCGTCTTCATCTCTAAACTAGATCATTTGATGGAAGGTCGATGGTACCGCTCCCATACCATGAATCCATGGCCTACCTAAGATCAAATTGTATGGGGCAGGCACGTCGACGATTATGAACTCGACTGCCAACTCTTTCTTTTCCAAACAGACCTTGGTCTTGTACGTTCATTCCAAGCGAGAACGTCAGATATCCTTCAGGTCTGATGAGCTGCATCTTGACCGGAATCAAGTCTTCATCTTCTTCCCTAGGAGTCTGAAGACATCATGATGCATGATATCAACCGAACTCCTTGGATCCACTAGTGCCCAACGCACCTTAAACCTCTCAAGTTCGACTGTGAGGATTAAGGGGTCATTATGCAAGATTTGGACTGATGCAAGGTCCTTATCCCGGAAGACCAAACCGTCAACCGCGGGCGGCAACGAGGGTCGCGACTCAGACTGTTGACCCCGCTTCAGCTCTAGCTCGTGACACTTCTTTCAAAAATTGCTCCTAGCTTCAACATCCTCATTTTTGTACGTCACCGAGATTGTTTAGATGACCTCAATTTACTTCTTTCTCAGCTCTTCCTTGTCTTTTGGTTCATTTTTCACAATGTACTCGCGCAAGTACCCTTCTTGAACCAAACCCTCTAGGAACTTATTAAGGGATTCACAATCCTCAACCATGTGCCCCCGTACCCTATGATACATGCAATACTTCCGACTTCGAATGTTGTCCTCAAGGCACTCATCCCACGCGGGATAGAGGAAGTAACTCTCATGTTTGATGCGCAGTAGAATCCTATAGATTGGGATGCTAAAGGTTGTGTAGACCGCTCTAACTTGTTCTCTTGATGAACGAGTCTTCTGCCTGAAATTTCCGTCTGAAGAACAGTGACTTTCGAGGCGGAGATGGTGACTTGCCTTGTTCGTAATCCTTTCGTTTGAAGTTTCCTTTTCCTATAGATTGGGATGTTGGGTCAAGTGGATCGGCTCAAGTTAATTTACCTTATTCGTAATTCTTGCCGACTGAGCCATGCACGTAGAATTTGCCATCGAAGGTGGATTCATGTGAGAAAAGGAAAATAAAAAAGATCGTACTCCCTCCGTTCTCATTTGTTTGTCCAGTTTTCTTTTAAAACGTCCTCTTTTATTTGTCTACTTGAACAAACAAACCGAGACGGAGGAAGTATTTTGAACTAAGGATTTGTTTTTTTTCCCTATTTCCTTTTTCCTCACCGCTCCGGCCTCCGGCTTCGTTTGCTGCAAACGAAGAATGCTGGCGAGGCAGAGAGCCGCCATGTCGGCTTTCCTCTTCCACCAGCTCTCCAATCCCTTCCATCACATCTCCTCCATCTCCCGATCTCTCCCTCTCCTCCCTTCTCCTAAACCGCCGTTAACTCTCGGATTCAAAAGAGCCCCTACCAGCCTCGCCGCCGCTACGCCCCTCTCGTTCGCCTCCGTCTCCGCACCGTTTTCAACCGCCGCGCAGAAAATTGTCGACCACGGCCACGAACTTGAACAATACTTATCCTGCTCCTTGCCTGGTCGAAACCTCAAAGTCGCCGTTCTCATCAGCGGCGGTGTTGATAGCAGCGTTGCTCTCCGTCTCCTCCACGCATCTGGTCATTCTTGCACGGCATTTTACCTCAAGATTTGGTTTCAGGTATGCTCTAATTGAACTTTGATTTGTTATCCTCTTGTAAGATTGGCTGCACATGGAGTTCGTTTCATCAAATTTAACTTCCATTCTTCTCGAATTAGGGGCTGTTTTGTTTAATTTGGCTGTAATCTATTTGGCGCAATGCTCAATTCAAGTAGACGCATAGTTCGTTTCATCACATTTACCTTCCATTCTTCTCTATTTGGCTGCACATGCTCAATTCGAATTGGCCATTAGGATTTTGAATTTTTTTTATTAGCTGAACATGATGACATTTCACAAAGTGAATTGTGAAAATTTTTGGACTCTACTTGAAAGAGGTCAGAGCAATCAATTCGATTGAGAACCTTTAAATGGAAAAGGAGATATCAGATATAAAAATCACTATGCTGGGATTTGGTATCACCTCCAAAGATGCAGTTCCATTGCCAGAGGTTTTTGATGAACTTTTGATAAACTTGTTCTGGTTAGATTAATTGTGGCTAATTGCTCTCTGTTTACAGGAGGCTTTTGAAAATTTTTGGTCAGAGTGCCCGTGGGAAGATGATCTGATGCATGCAAAAGCTGTCTGTGATCAGGTACTTGAACTTCTTAATTACCTTGTCCCATTGAGATGCTGATACTTGTCACTACAAGTCCATGTTTTTCTCCATTTTTTTTATCTCCTGATGCCTCAGTTTTTATTTACTGAAAGATGATGTTGCTTCAGGTCGGCGTTCCACTGGAAGTTGTACATTTAACTGATGAGTATTGGGAAAAAGTGGTAAGTTTGTTACCCCGGTGTGATAGATTTTTATGCAGAACCATATCTCAAATTGGTTTGTGTATATAATCAATACACCTTCTGTATTATGATCACAAAATACCATGCTAAATTTATATTTCCTTGTAAACAACTGGTGTCTGTCCACTGAAGTACTGAACTGTTCCAATAAGTGGGGTCCTTTTTACGGGTGTGATTGCTCCCCTATATAATGACCGGAAGCCTTCTATGATCTTCAGAAGATTATCTATGTTTTATCTCATGTCATTGCTGATGATCTATATCTGGGAAATGTTATGACAGAATTCTTCAAAAATGAATTGTTTATGTAAATCTTCTTCGGAAGTTTAGTGCTGCTTCACTCATTGAAGATTGATCTTTCATCTGGACTTTATATATGATTTGTTTGTATTCTCTTTTATATATGATTACATTGTGAAACAATCTAGTTTTAGTTTTAGGTTTCTTATATGATCGGAGAGTACCGATGTGGGCGAACTCCTAATCCAGATGTCCTCTGCAATACAAGAATAAAGTTTGGTAAGCAGCATGATTGCATAGAATCAAGCTATTTTACTACTGTGTCTGTTTTGCATATTTGATAATCTTCTTCCTGCTCTCAGGTGCATTTATGGATGCTGTCAGCAGCATGAAATTTGACTATATTGCTTCAGGACATTATGCCAATGTTGTCCATCCATCTCCAGATGAACCAGATAAGACATCAACTCTGGAATTGTCCAAGGATATGGTAACTATTCGAGAAACAGTCATGCCTAACTTCTAATATACTTACTCCTTTATCTTTTCTTCCTATGCAACATTATCTGAATTGCCTTTTTTTTCCCTAAAATTTCTTACGATGTTGGTGTTTGAAGGGTACTTAGCCTAATTCTTCCTTAAATTTATGAATGTTCAGATCAAGGATCAGACATACTTCCTCTCACATCTTTCTCAACAGCAGCTAAAAAGGCTTATGTTTCCTCTTGGATGTGCCACCAAGGTAGATGGAAATTAGTTTGTTCTTATATCCTTCTTCACTTGTGTAGCTAAAGAAAGGACCGTAAATTCTGACAGTCATGTGACATTGTTCAAAATATGTAAACAGAGAAAATCTAACAGCAAAACCCTAATCTCCAACAGTTCTCAGTTATTGACATTGTGCATTTATTAACAGGATGAAGTTCGAAAGCTGGCTTCAATGTTTGATCTCCCTAACAAAGACAGAAAAGATTCGCAAGGAATCTGCTTCCTTGGGAAGGTACACTTTGACAATAACAACTTTAAAAAAGTTCACATGTGATGAAACTTTTAGTTTGTATCTTATTAATTAATATTGTTCAATTGGTGATGTGTTCTAGATCAAGTTTAGTGAATTTGTTGCAAGGCATATTGGTGAGATGGAAGGTATCATCTTGGAAGCAGAGACGGGAGATTTCCTTGGCAATCATCGGGGCTTTTGGTTTTACACAATTGGCCAACGTCAGGGACTCCGTCTTTCTGGAGGACCATGGTATTCCCGCTAATTTCTTCAGCCTCTAAAAAAAATTCATTATTGAGTAGTCAGAACATGTGACAAATAGTCCCTATCTGGCTCATCCTCTTTAGGTATGTTGTTGAGAAGGACATCAAGAACAATGTGGTCTTTGTTTCAAGACACTACTATTCAGCAGACAAAAGAAGGCGCACATTTCGTGTTGGATCATTTAAATGGCTTAGCAGCTTGCCCCCAGATCAGATTAGGCAGCTTCGTTGCAAGGTAAAATAATCTAGAACTTTGCACTTGATTCAATGGGCGCATCCTCATTGGCTTTTATACAATACCTTTGAGATGGATTCAACCCCTATATCAATTTTGGTGCATTCTAACTAAATTCAGTTATTATTGTCACATAGCTAAATTTCAGTTTTCCTTGGGTCTATTAGGCGCATTCTCCTGACCCCCCAGATCCCGCTTGAGTGGGACTATACTGGGCGATGATGATGATGATGATTTGTACTTGATTCATATTATAAAGGATCAAATCTTCTAGCTGTTTTCTTTCAGGTTCGACACGGTCCCAACTTCCATGACTGCAATCTGACCATGGAGCCTCACAAGGAAGATGTCAAGGAAGAAGTAGGAGTAGTTCATTTGTCAGAGGATGATCAGGGGCTTGCAGCAGGACAATTCGCCGCCTTTTACCACGGAAATACGTGCATCGGCTCTGGTGTGATCTTGGAAGCCTGGGATGACCAAGGCTTCCCTGTCTGTGAGAGAGCTCTTGAAATTGCCAAATTGGAAGACAAGTCTAAGCTGGGAAAGCCAGTGAAGATAAAGGTGATGCCGGAGCAACAACCGGAGACCCAAGATAAAGACTGTGAACTGATGTCCCAGGTTCGCAAATAATTTCAATTCTTGTAGAATTTTTGCAATTTTTTTGTCATAAAAAAGTTAGTGAGAAGTGATTTGGTAAAATGAGTAAGTTATTTGGGTGTATTTTCTATGCTACTTATATAAGATTTATCAATATAATTTTTTAGAAAATATTTTGCAACTTACAACAACAACATTGACTAATACATGGAACTATACAAAATTATGTGTAATATAAAGTGATGTTTTGCACTGGTTATTTTATTATAGTTGGATTGAGCTTGGTCACCTTATTGTCCATTTTCTTACTATAAATTCTCAAATTGGAAATTCTTATTATGTGACTTTTAACTCTTATTAAGGCATGTTATAGAAAAATGGTAATTCATAGTATTATGTCAGCAAGGTTACAATTTTCTTACACTTTCTCTTTGTAAGCGTCACTCGTTTTCTCGTTGTCTGTCATGCATCTTTAATGATTCCGGTCCATCTTTTTGATCAATTGGGGGACACTAGCCAATAATGCACAAGATTTGTTTGTTCTGTAAATATCTATTTTGATTCTCAGTACTCATCTTCAATGAGGCAATTGTACTTGACAAGACCATATTTCGGTGATTGAATTCTGGTGAAGATATGTCTTATACTAAAGCTGTCAAAACTCAATACACCTCAACAACTTGAACCGACCGGAAATTTTAGGGTTGAAACCGTAAATTTTAGGATTGAAACCGTATGGGTTATATAAAGACTTGAACCTAACTAACCCCAATCAGATTGGCTTGAAATCCGAAATCCGTTGGATTGATCCTAATTATTATATTTGGAAAAATTAACTCAAATCGCAACAATTTAAAAAATAGAATAAAATATTTTTTCAAAATGCTGGTTTGGTTGAGCCCCAACTTTCACCCTAGACTTAAATATACAGTTTCTTTTGCACATTATATCATCTGAAATCAACATTTTTTTCTTCTAAGTTCACAAATGATTTTTTTTACCCATTAATCACACATTTATTTTTTGTGTGCCTATGAGCACACATTAGTCAGACTCTTTTCTGATATATCATAACTTTGGGAGTTTTTCAGTTTTTGGTGGCGATTTCCATAAAAAAAATATCTTGTGCTCGTCAAATTTTGCCGTTAATAATGCTATCTTTTGTTATTGTCACAAGGTGAAATATAATGTCTTTTTTTTACTACATGGATTAGCCTAGAGCATCCGTAAATTTTTTAAAATTGGTTAAAAGGGACAAATTCTCTTCCCTTTTGTTTGAAACGAGACCTCATGCACAAGTATTGAGGCCTTAACCGGCCGAGCCATGTGTCATACTCGCGTGAAATATAATGTATTAATGCTTATTCAGCAAATGCAATAGCTGTGTTATATATTATGTCAGAAATTTCCATTAAAAATATCTTATATTATTTTTTATTAATACGATATAATTATTATTGTGTTATTGAAAGATTAGAATATATTTCTTTCATCGATCCAAACAAAGGTAACGTATAACTTTATAAAATCAACAATTTCATCAATGTAGTGAGACATATCTATGAAACGTTAGATTATAATTGAGGTTACAAAGAAAGATTATGCACAAATTAGGATTTAGCTATGTGGACCATCAATCATTCATTTTTTTTTTTTTTTGGTCTTGTCTTTTGGCTCGCCCGGTTCGATCGGTCGGACACCGCTCTACATCCGGACCGGGTACTTCGTGGCCCCATTTTGGGGGAGACCCTCCCAATATCAATTTTTCCATACATGTTGCCAGTGAGATTCGAACTTCGAACCTCCTGCACAACACTTAAGGAGTCTAGCACCACTTTACCACTAGACCAACTGAATATTGGTTCAATCATTCATTCTCATAGTCATACAAAAACCTAATTTCTTGATGACCAAATCCTAATTTATTGATGCTTCCAGTTGGCAATTCTAGAGCGGTTTTTTTAGAAATATTTAATTAGACAAAATCTAATGGGTAAAAATGTAAAATGAATTGATATGTAGTTGACTCTTAAGAACTATATGATTCCCGGCCTGGACCAATCCAAAAATTCTATCACAAACAATATCTCATTCTCCATTCACAAATTTCACATGCATGATTTATGCATGCATGATACTCATACACGTTTAAATCATGATTTCAAGAGATTTTAGTGAATGGTCCACTTTAATACTCACTACAATTTCAAGAGGAATCTAGAGGTCTCCGCTTCGACATTCACAGACGGCGAAGTCCTAAATTTAATCATTTAGAACTTTTTCAGTTCTCATCCGTTCACGGATTCTCTAGGCTAGTCTTAGTCTCAAATAGCACTTGGGCTACCCTAAATATTACCCGATAAAAAAAACAATTTCAAGAGATTTTTTCCAATTATGTATACTACTTTATATTAAATTTTTATAATGTGTATTCATGAGTCATGACTACACATTAATAATAACAAGTTTGTAGAGTATCTTTGGGTTTCAACCCTCTTTCCAGCTTATTCGTGGTGATGTGGAGTTGACTCCTGATATTGTCTTTATGTTTCCATTTTCGTCTTGCATTGGCTGATCTGTTCACCGGATTCCTGGTCTCTCGTTTGCACTAAGCATGTTTGGTCATCGATTTTTTTCCTCTCTAAAAAAATATTAATAATAGCAAATTTCGCAAATATAAAAATTATTTGTTTGCTCATTTTAATGTAGGAAATAATTTAAATATGTTTTTCAAATATTTTCTTTATCAATGTGCCCATAGATACATATGGGTGGTATGTCATTTAATAGATTAAATCTATAAAAAAAAGAAGTAACTATTTTTCTAATCCAACTTTAGCAAAATTTTACTAACTAATATTGCTTTCGGATTTTTTTTATTTTAATTTTCAAAATCTAAATTTTTGGGTCTAATATGAGGTAATAAAAGTAATAAAAAAAATCAGGCAAAGTGCACTAAAATATCTCCATACCAGGGAGATAATAAAACAATAAATTTTTCCACCCCAAAAAATAGAACAATAAAGTTAT
Organism: Fallopia convolvulus; assembly: GCA_964016875.1. Lineage (NCBI taxonomy): Eukaryota > Viridiplantae > Streptophyta > Magnoliopsida > Caryophyllales > Polygonaceae > Fallopia > Fallopia convolvulus. Next base: position 57,563,579 of record OZ024731.1, read on the forward strand.
TAAAAAATTATTTTTTAGATTGTCTTTTCCTTGAATGTTTTTTTTAATCACCATGTAAAAATTTATATTATCATACCAAACAAAAAGAAAGGAAAATGAAGAAAGGAAAATGAAGCAAAAAAAATAGATAAGAGATGGAGGGAGAAAAGGCAACTCAAGATTCCACCCTCCTCCTCTCATTTTCATGGCGGATAAAACAACCCACACTCTCTTACTTCTCCAACGCTCCAAATGTTACCAATCTACAAATCTCCACGGAACTCAAACTCATCCACATCCTAAATATCTCCAATTCTCCACAATGCTGATTAACTTTCTCGCCTTCCTCTAGAACCCTCTCCATTCGTCTCTCTATCTCTCTCTTACTAGATCGATCTTCGCCCTAATTTGTCCGTTTTTTGCCTTTATCTCTCTCGTTTTACATCCAATTACACAGTTTTAATGTCTGTGGCCATGGCGTCTGCGAGATTGGGTGTTCAAGCTCTCCCCAAAAATGTTGAGGCCACGCTTTTGCCGTCTAGCGGATGTTTGATTAAGGGCGTGTTTGGCTTTTCGGGTGTTAACAGGGTGTGTGTTCAGCACAAGAGAAGGTATAATAACCACTTTTGACTTGGTCAGCTTTGGAGGGTTTTGCTCAATTCCTTGTTTCAGATCTCTGCTTGATTTGAGAATGTGTTAAGAGTTTTTTTTGTATGTGGTATTGGGTTCCATAGATTTGTTATTCTTATGCTTTTGGATTAAGGAGATCTATTATGGGGTGTGTGATTTTAGCTGAAGAAATTTTGTAGTGAATATTTTACAATATTGGTCATGGATTGGATGATGCAAACTAGTTTGCAATGTTCTTTTGGATTGTAAGATGATTTGAATTGCTAAACCTTCATACTATGGCTATAATTAGGGAAGAAGGGTTTTAATGTTGAACTCTTAGAGTTACTGATGCAATCTGATATGTTGTTCTGTGTGTGATTTTAGCTGAAGAAGTTTTTGTAGTGAATATTTTACAATATTGGTCATGGGTTGGATGATGATGCAAACTAGTTTGCAATGTTCTTTTGGATTGTAAGATGATTTGAATTGCTAAACCTTCATACTATGGCCATAAATTGGGAAGAAGGGTTTTAATGTTGAACCTCTTAGAGTTACTGATGCAATCTGATATGTTGTTCTTTTGTATGTGGATTGAAACTTGTAGAGTTGGGGCTGGTGCTTGATGTGATTGTATTGTTTACAAATTGATTGAGCATAGTTTATGATCTTTGTTATATATGTCGTAATTCGAGTGTAATTTCCACCAGACTCTCGGTAGGAATGACCACAATCATTCCACGAGCTTCCCTAGCTACGGCTGTGGAGGTACTCATCAACCATTCGCTTATACATCTCTGTCTCCAAATATAAGAGCTCGTAAATGGTGCTTTCTTCTGGTTTCTGTTTAACATATTCGGAACTGAAGAGTGACAATATTTGTAAAATTGTTCAGGATGGAAGCTCTGAAACTGACAAAATTCCTACCCCCAAAGTCATAATTGACCTAGATTCAGATCCTGATGCTACCGTCGTGGAGATTACTTTTGGTGACCGCCTCGGTGCTCTTCTGGACACTGTATGTTATAATAATACTATCATTTTCCATATTTCTCATCTTTTAAGCTTACATTTTGTTTCTCCTTGCATTACCATTTTGTGTATTGACAAATGACAATCCTATCTTCAGATGAATGCGCTGAAAAATCTTGGGCTCAACGTGGTCAAGGCAAATGTCTTTCTAGACTCTTCTGGGAAACACAATACTTTTGCCATCACTAGAGCGTACGTTATATGCTTCTACTGCATCACTTGATCATGTTTCTCCTTTTATTTAATAGATTAAATCTATAGTTTGTGGCTGGATCTGTTTGTAGTGATACTGGAAGAAAGGTCGAGGATCCTGAGTTGCTAGAGGCAATACGCTTAACCATCATAAACAATCTGCTTCAATATCATCCGGTAAGCGTTTGTTTCACGCTTTATGCATCATCATATCTTATAACATGTACATGATTTCTAATTCAATAATTTTGATCTGCAGGAGTCAAGCGCTCAGCTAGCAATGGGAGCAGCCTTTGGCATCACCCCTCCACCACAAGAGGTTGATTGTTTTGTTTTAGTACTTGTATTTCACGCGTATTTATTTGTGATATTTTTTTAAAATATGTTTGACATCTTTCTTTGAACTTCTAATTGAACAGCTTGATGTTGATATAGCAACACATATACACATCACTGATGATGGTCCCAACCGCAGGTATTATCATCTTATGTTCTTGATGGTTGAAAGTTGTCTAATGGAACTATCTCATATTCTCATCTACAATTCTAGGATAAAGAATTCATTATTTTTTGTTCTTGTAGCTTGCTTTCTGTGGAGACAGCTGATCACCCTGGTTTACTCGTGGATCTTGTGAAAATAATCAGTGAGTTAAACGTTGCTGTTGAATCGGGAGAGTTTGACACTGAGGTGATTCTTGATTCTGGATATTGTTTCTTTCCATATCCTACAGGAGTACATTTTTTCCCCTGGTTTATTTTTACACTGAATAATATATATGCTTCTTCCAGGGTTTGTTGGCCAAGGCGAAATTTCATGTAAGCTACAGGGGCAAAGCACTGATCAAGCCACTTCAACTGGTAAAGAAAGAAACCGCCTTTTGTGCTTGTATGGTTTGTTTCACATGACAGGCTGATAAAACTCTTAAACCTAGCTAGCACCTAAATAAAACCTAAGTTACACTAGAAATGTGTCAAACGCTGTCCTAGAGTTTCCGGGTAACAGAACAAAACTAGTGACAAACACGGCTTCAGTTTTCATATGAGAATTGAACTTGGGGATTTCTTTATTGATCTTGTTCTTGTTCTTGTTCATCCTGTTGTGGAATTTTGAAAGTTTGGTCATTTTGCAGGTGGTTGCGAACAGTTTGAGATATTTTTTGAGGCGACCGACGACAGAAGAGTCGAGTTTCTAGACCTTGAAATGTGATATGACAAATTGGAAGCTCATTTGGACTTGCCAGATGAACTTGTTCCATACTTGATTTTTAAGCAGAAGGGGTTTATTGTGTTGTGACTTGATAATTCTGATGAACTACTACTACTCTTCATTACTGTGTAAATTGACAAAATGCCCCCAGTGAATGGATTAAACAAGATACCAAGATTACCAATATTTGCTAATGCAACAGAAATTAGTCAAATTATCAAGATTTGCTAAAACTTTGAACTTTGAACTTGTGAATCTAGGACTACTTGGTCATTAAGTGTGCCATGTCCTAATACTGTATAAACCTGTTTTAAAATTTTAATATTCAACATAGACTTGATGAGTTGGAAACTAATTCAAATGTTTATAAAATACTAAGGTATCATATTTAATAAAAAAAATAAATACTAAAACAATTACTCTTGAAGGATTAAACAGCCAAATATAGAGTAAAATTATAAATTACTTATTTGATGTTAGAAATTAGAGTTATAAAAAACATAGTTGACAAAAGAGCAAATATTAGTGGTTAATGTGGCTCTATTGCAATGATATTCTAGGATCACAAATAATTTGAAACATGGAGCTTTTTCTCTTAAAGTGCAAACATAGTACCTCTTGAAATTTCCTGTTGTCATCTTCGGTTATCTCCTCGTTGCGTTGCGTACTTTTTGCTCCTCCAGTGGCTCTCCAGTTTTGGTTCTGGCACTTGTTTTCAATGTTCTAAATTTGTGTCTTCTTTTTTGGTTGTTTGCTTGTGTGTTCTGTACGTTTCTCGTGTCAGCTTGACCGATTGCCGATTTATTCGGCCTCTCGATCTACCAGGTCTGTCTGGTACATCAAATTTCTTTCCTTATTAAAAAAAGTACCTCTTGTCTTTTTATCCATATGCACAATTTTGAAAGAATGCACAAACAAGACTAAAATATCCTTCATAATTTATACTTTATATTTTTCGTTTTATTCAAAAGAACAAATTTTCATATGTTTAACAATACAAAAGTGCATTTTTCACATATATTTGTAGTAACCATTGTTTATCTACTTTCACTAAATGAATCCCTAATTAAATAAGGATAGAATCAAACTAAATTTGACAAACTAAATGAAATATTATTATTTATAAACAAAAGTAAGGACTAAAATGACTATTATTACAAAATATAGGTACTATAATTTGCATTTTCTAGGCACACAATACCATTATCCAAGTCAACTACTTCAAGCCAACTTTTTTAAGGTTGGTAGATAAATAAAAGAAATGCACATTTCATATGAAGATTGATGACACTCTTAAGTGGGTAATTCAACTATCTTTAGTCAAAAGCAATTTCAAAGTGTGCTCACATTGCCTCTATTCCACCTATAAGTTTGTTACTTTTGTCCTAGTTTTTGCATGAACACCCTAACCAAAAATAACAACCTCTATATACTCTTTGGTGGGTGTAACATTGTTAAAACTTAAAAACAACTTCCAATATTTCCCACTAATTTTCTTTGGCCCTTATTCACCGATTTCGCTTCATAGATGATACCTCGATATAAAAGAAGAGCTCGACACAATGCTTTATTTTCACCCTAATTAATCCTGATTAGACAACATAATATATAGAATTTTGTCAATCTCTAATCAAAATTTCCGATGCAAGCCACTACTTTATTAAAATCATTTTTTATTTCTTATTATGCACATTAAATGTAATTATTATTATAGAATTTACAAATTTCTTCCCAAAATTTTAAATCAATTCTATAATATTCTTGACTAAAATTGCCATAAAAAGTGGGGCAAAAATAAAATTCATGATATTTCAAGGGGCCAAAAAAAGAAAAGAAATAAAACCCAGATATTGACAACTTGCGAAGGCGGCAAAATAACCAATCTGTGAACACTACAGAAAGCGAGAGAAAATTTTGCAGGGATCAGCGAAGCTCTCTCCAGAGTTCGATCAAATTTGCTCTGATCAAACATGAACGCAACTGAATCTGGAATCAGTTAGAAGCTTTCCTTCTTCTTCTTCTTCTTCTTCTCTTTTTTGATTTTTGATTCCTTTCTCTCTGGTGTTTCCGACTGAATTTGCGTTTTTTGATTTTTCAAGAAAGATTGTGAGAGAAATGGGGGGAATCGCGCCGAAAAAGCTAGGGATTCTGGCGATTTCTACGTCCGCGCGCAATCCATGGAGAGATCTCTTGAAATGGTCGTTCATGGCCGCGATCGCTTTCGCTCTCTTTCACCCTTCCATGGCGGATTTTCAAACTGGTAAATGTCGCTTGTTATTTCAACCACTTTGAATCCGGTTTCAGTTCTTGATTGCAAAATTCGTTCCGATTCTTGAATGCTAGTTGCTCTTTTTTGTCGTTGATCGCACTTCTGAAGAATACCTAGCTACTTCGATTCTTCTTTGCAAATTGTTTCTCGTCTTTTCTGCATATAGTTCCCGAAAACCTAAAATTGCTGCTGGAAAATCTTCTGTTCTTCGTCTACTGGCTTAAATTTGTCGTGTTTTCTTACTGTAGCTCCAGATTACTTGCAATTCGTGAGGAACGCCACGGAATTCCCATCGGAGGACTACTACGATTTCGTGATAGTGGGAGGGGGCACGTCTGGGTGTCCATTAGCGGCTACACTATCCGAAAACTTCAAAGTTCTACTCATCGAAAGGGGCGGTGTACCTTATGGAAATGCACAATTGATGTCGGAGGAAGGCTTCTTGCCCACCTTAGTGCAGTTTGACGGATCTGATTCACCTGCAGATGTCTTCACCTCTGAAGACGGTGTTCCGAACGCCCGTGGCCGTGTTCTTGGAGGAAGCAGCGCCATCAACGCAGGCTTCTACAGCAGAGCGGATGCAGAGTTTTATGGGAAGTCTGGAATGAATTGGGACCCTGGCCTTGTCAATCAGTCGTACCAATGGATTGAGAAGGAGATCGTTTTCCGCCCTGAGTTGAGAAACTGGCAATCCGCCATTAGAGATGGGCTCCTAGAAGCCGGCGTTGGTCCCTACAACGATTTTACCCTAGAACATGTTGTGGGGACCAAAATCAGCGGTTCAACGTTTGATAGCTCAGGGAGACGCCATAGCGCTGCTGATCTGTTGAACCATGGGAACTTCTCCAACCTCCAGGTCTCTGTGCACGCCATTGTTGAGAGAGTCCTCCTTGCTAGAAAAGTCTCAGCCTCAGGGAACACAAACCTGTCAGCAATTGGGGTTGTTTACCGTGACGGTTTAGGGCATTATCATCATGCTATGATACGTGATAATGGTGAGATTATTCTGTCAGCTGGTGCAATTGGGAGTCCTCAGCTTTTGTTGCTGAGTGGAATAGGTTCTGGACCGTATTTGTCATCATGGGGAATTCCAGTTGCACGCCACTCACCATATGTTGGTCAGTTTTTGTATGATAACCCTAGAAATGGAATCTCAATTGTGCCTTCAATTCCGTTGGAGCAATCTCTCATACAGGTGGTGGGCATCACTAAATCTGGGACTTTTCTTGAAGCAGCTTCTAATGTCATCCCTTTCACCTCCACAGCTCACTCAATGTTCACCAGATCACCTCCGCCTCCATTGTACCTGACAGTAGCTACCATAATGGAGAAGATAGCTGGCCCCATCTCATCTGGGCACTTGAGATTGGCGTCGCCTGATGCAAGGCTGAGCCCAGTTGTTAGATTCAACTACTTTTCTGACCCAACTGACTTGAAAAGATGTATTGGTGGATTGAGGAAAATTGGGGATGTTCTTAATAGTCGAACCATGCAGGATTTCAAGTTCAGACAATGGCCAATGGGTTCTGATTTCAGATTTATTGGGCCACGTTTGCCTGGTAACCTTTCTGATGATAGGGCTATGGGGGAGTTCTGTCGTCGTACGGTTAGCACGTTATGGCATTATCACGGTGGATGCGTTGTTGGGAGAGTTGTGGATCCTGATCTTCGTGTCCTTGGGATGAATTCACTTCGAGTTGTTGATGGATCTGTGTTGAATATTTCTCCTGGAACCAATCCTCAGGCTACTGTGATGATGCTGGGCAGGTTTGCATCTCATTTTTGAGCTTTATTAAGATGTGTCTTCATTTTCACTTATGGTTTTTTGCTTTAATTTTGAAGTTACTGAATCTGTTTTGACAGATATATGGGATTGAAGATGATGAGGGAAAGAACACAATAGGAGAGGCGGAGAGCTACTATCTTGTTGATAAAAGAAGCTGTTGATCTGCTGTTGCTGCTGATTGCAACATGAATTTCTCTGCTTTCCTTTTTACATGTTTCTGTACTAGTCTCATGTACAGAGGTGGAAATTTTGTTAACAGATTGCTGTATGTATCTGTAGTTGAGTGCAATTAGACAGTTTGTGGAATCTCAAACTATAGAAAAGAGGGCAATTCATCTATATTGGAATGTTTGAAACAGCCTGCATTTAGGTTTTGGTTTCTTCTCTGGGTATTTGATAAGATGTGAATTTGAGAGGTCAAAAATTGCTTTTATGAGTGTAAAGCAAATTTTATGGTACAAGTGCAGTTTTGTGTATGGTAAAGTGGCAAGTAAATACTTAGAGAGCTTGTAAATGCTAGTTGTTGCATATTGAAGAAATTTATCTTCTGGGTTTAAACTTTCAAATTCCATACATGCATAAATTGCCCATATATCTTTCTTCTTTTCTTGTTAGGAAAATACCCATCATTTAAGAGAATAAGAAAACTCGTGTAGGGATTGTATTTAAATGCAAGTATGTAGCCAAAAAGAAGAAATTCATATAATAATCATCCCAATTTTTATACATTTACCATTTATTTGAAGATTGCTCATTTGCGCTTGTTCCACCTTCCTAAGTTCCTATCCAGATCAATTAGGTTAAATTTGTGTTGGGTAGATAACATATTTCTAAGATATTTGACACCTCATTCTCAGAAAACCCGCCAAATTTCTGTTAAGTTGTTTCATCCTCCATGAATGAGGCTGCTGAATTCGGCTCTCAAAAGCTCAATCTCTTTCCCATATGCGACTGCGTTGTTGGCCCATTGTGGCGCTGTAAAACTGGGAACAATCGGAGAAGTTTACGTGGCCAACAATATCATAACTCAGTACTCAAGATGTGGGGAATTGGGTGTTGCCCACAACCTGTTCGACGAAATGTCTCACAGGGACACAGTTTCTTGGAACTCCATGATCGCTGGGTATGTAAATTGTGGGCAATCCTTGACTGCTTGGGAGCTTCTGGGTGATATGAGAAGAGACGGTTTCGTTGTCGATGGGTACACATTTGGCAGCATTCTCAAGGGAGTTGCTCACTTGGGTGAGCTGGGTTTTGGGAGGCAAGTACATTCCATGGTGATTAAGACCGGTTTTGAAGCGAACGTATTCGTAGGAAGCGCTCTTGTCGACATGTATTCAAAGTGTGGGAGAGTTGATTTTGCTCACATGGTTTTGAATCAGATGCCCGAGTGCAATTCCGTTTGTTGGAACGCGCTGATTAAAGGGTACGTGGAAGAGGGTGATCGCGAGACTGCTCTTGAGTTATTCCGTTGTATGCAGGAAGAAGGCGTAAAGATTGATGATGGAACTCTCTCTCCTCTTGTAACTCTGCTTGATGACCCTAAATTTTACGCCTTTACTACCCAGATTCACTCTATGGTTATCAAATGTGGATTGGCCTTGAACAATAACGTCTCTAATGCTATCATGACCTCTTATTCCGAGTGTGGATCCTTGCAAGAAGCCGAAAAGGTATTTCATAGTGCAGTTGGTATTTATGATATAGTGACTTGGAATTCCATGCTGGCAGCTTATCTGGCACATAATGAGCTAGGGCTTGGATTCGGACTCTTTGTTCGCTTGCTAGAGACCGAGTTTGAGCCTGATGTGTATTCTTACACTAGTCTGATAAGCTCTTGCTTTGAAAACACACTTGAGCAGCAAGGAAGAGCTTTACATGGGCTAGTTATAAAGAAAGGAATGGAGGACTCGACGGCTATTTCCAATTCATTGATTGCCATGTATCTCAAATCAAATGGAAAATGGATGGATGATGCTTTGAAGCTATTTGAAACAATGGGGTTCAAAGATCCTGTGTCATGGAACTCAATTTTAAAGGGCTACTCACAGTTTGGATCGAGTGAAGACGCCCTGAAACTCTTTAGGCTCATGCTTATGACAGATGTGATGATTGATCATTATTCCTTTTCAGCCGCCCTCAAATCTTGCGCGGATTTGGCAACATTGCAGTTGGGTCAAGAAATTCATGTCTTGGCAATCAAATCCGGCTGGCAACTAAGCGATCACGTCACCAGCTCCTTAATCACCATGTATTCCAAATGTGGTTTGATTGAGGATTCCCGGAAATCTTTTGAAGATGGCTCAAAGGAAACCTCCATCACCTGGAATTTCATCATCTTCGCGTATGCTCAACACGGACAAGGTAGAGTCGCCCTTGAGCTTTTCAAGAGAATGCGCGATTACAAGGTGAAGCTTGACCATGTAACATTTGTTGCTGTTCTAACTGCTTGTAGCCACACGGGGTTGGTAGAGGAAGGTCGTCATTTTCTTAATTGTATGGAATCCGAGTATGAAATTGCTTTAAGAATGGAGCATTACGCGTGTGGTGTGGATTTGTTCGGACGAGCTGGGCTTTTGGACGAAGCGAAGTCATTGATTGAATCAATGCCATTCGAGCCGGATGCAATGCTGTGGAAAACATTGCTCGGTTCTTGCAGGAATTGCGGCGATGTTGAATTAGCGAATCAAATAGCAAGCCATCTTCTTGAGCTGGAGCCTGAAGAACACTGCACTTATGTTCTGTTGTCTGATATATATGGGCGAATGAAGAGGTGGGGCGAGAAAGCCGGTTTGGCTAAGATGATGAGGGAGAGGGGAGTGAAGAAGGTGCCGGGTTGGAGCTGGATTGAGATTGAGAAGAAGATGAATGCTTTCAATGCTGAAGATTATGATCATCCCAATAGTGAGCAGATATATGAGGTTCTTGGATTGTTGATGGATGAGGCTCAAATGATGAATCATGATTTGGATTTGGATGTTTTAGTTGATGGTGTTGATGATGTGAGTGAATGCAGTTTGCAGTGCTGATGTCTTGTGCTTGATCAAAGCCTTTTTTTGCCTCTATGCAATAGGAGAGTTATTATTTGTAGCTCTGATGATTTTGCCTGCAATTATTCTTGGGTAGTTTTTGTACCTCAAGCTATAGAAATAGGGTAATTCATCCATATTGGATGTAAGTTTTGGTTTCTTTTGTGATAGTGAAAGTTGGTATAAGCTGATGAGGAGTTGAGAAAAGACAGTTGTTTAGTTGTTTCTATGAGTATAAACCTATTTGTAGTGTTGATTGTTTTTCATGGATCTTCTTTTTCTTATTTATGGAATTAACTTTTATCATATAGAAAACAAAAGTAGTCTAAATAATTATGGAATTTCTTTTTCTTATTTATGGAATTCTCTATATTTCTCACCATATATAATGACTAGATTGTATAAACATAGACCAGACCGAATATTACGGTCCGGTCCAAATCGGGATCGACACAGTCCAATCCACGGTCCACTATATTTTTAAAGTTATGGCCTAGTTCGGTCTAGGATCGTAAATTTGCGGTTTGTACCTGATTCGACTAGAATATATCTTTTTAAAAAACTTATATAAAAATGATTTAATATATATTTAATATAAAATCTCAATTTTTACGGTATATTTATATTCAGAAGTCGGAGCGGACCTTAATGCAACTTTTTAACATAAAAATATTAAAATTTTATAATAAAATATGTAAATTCGGTTTGGACCGATCTATGATAAGACTGGACCGTAATAATTTGGTCCGGTTCACGGTCCAAAAGTTACAACTTTTACGATCCATCGGTCAGACAAAGACTGTATATTCCGTATATTCCGTCCTCCGGTCTGGATCGGTTGAACACCCCTTAACCCCACAAGTTTCTTGTGTCGCCCGTCCTCTTCAAACAAAATGAAATCTTGTGTGCTTGTTTGAGCAAAAGATATTTCGTCATTCAAATGCGATTTTATACCAGTTTTCTTCCAACAGATAACTTGTTTGAACAAGACGAATAGAAAAGCGCAACCAAAGTTCTGACCTTTTTCACAGTTCAAAGCACCAGTCTTTGAGCTTTATCTTTCCATCCATGTCCGACAATCCATTGCAACCCATCTTTCAGAAGTTGGGCGATGCTGCAATTGGGATTCGGACCCAATTCTGCCGATTATTCGACCAATCCATTCACCCTTCACCCACAAACCCAAACCCTCAGATTTCTCTCTCCTCTCCGACACCAAGCTCTCTGAAAGGCAGCAATGGCGACTCCAAGGTTTCCCAACCTCATGGCTTCATTGTGAAGGTATGTTTTCGTTTTCTGTTCATGGTGTGCTTTTAGTAGAGAGCATTTCATTGTAGTGCACACCACATGTTTGTTAAAAGTCGTAAATGGGAAATTCTATATGGTGTCTGTGTTTACTTGTACTTTGAACTCGCCTTGTAATTGGTGGCTCCCGTTAAAATTGGGTGATTATTGAACTTTGGTAAAGTTCAAAACCTCAGATTTGACACAGTTTTAGTTCTTGCCAATTCATTTGATCTTGTGAGTTGTGGCAAGAAGTGAGTTTGATTAAGTTAGCTACAAATTTGATTGATTGAAAGACAATATGGAAAATGCTAGTTTTGTGGCTTCACTTGAGTTCCTAAAACCAATCTGTTCATCTTGGTAGTACATGCTTGATACTTTTATGCTGGTTGTGAGTCTTGTGACGTTGCATAATCTAAGAAGATTATATCCAATATAATACTGGCTGTTATCCTCTTTTCTAGGATCAAGCTGCTCAACCAGTGACCAAGGAAGAGCTTGGAAGGGCTACATGGACTTTTCTTCATGCTCTTGGAGCTCAGGTATCATTTTGGAGGCATTTATGCTTTATCATATGATTTCTCTGTTTCTTTGATCACATTAATCGTACAAGGACACATAATAGATGACCTTCATTGTTTGCTGAAGAAATTTTGTTGATGAATGATGAACTGAATAGTTCTCATTAGAGAAAGATCAACTAACCCTATGGTTCACATGATGAATTCATAACATTCAGTTTTTCCACTGTTATTTGTTAAGTATGTTTAAGAAATGATCTACAAACTCTTGATAATCTTAATAGCTTCCAATAATGATAGTGAAAATTCAAATTGATCCACATTTTCTCGCAAAAAAGATAGCCTAAAAAGAATTATGTTGTATAGGATTAAGCAACATTGTTGCCCTTTGGAATTCTTTTAGGAACAAGTACTTGCAAAATAAATAAATATAATAGTATTTTAAAAGAAGCTCAATGGATGCCTTAATAATAGGCATGGTTTAGTAAATCAAAAATTTCAGGTGATTTATTGGCGTAGTAAATTTAGAGTTAAGATTTGATTTAAAGAATATGTTTTTTGACCTTGCAAAAGGCTAATACATAAAGATGTCATTTTTTTTTTATGTTTGCAGTACCCAGAAAAGCCAACTAGACAACAGAGGAAGGATGCGAAAGAATTGGTAAGACGATGATCCTTTTTCAATTAAATTTTCATCTGTTTCTATAGGTAAATAGATTGGCATTTGTTAAATCCAATTTGTGGGATTAAATTTGGATGCAGATGGCAATTCTATCTCGAATGTACCCTTGCAAGGAATGTGCTGATCACTTCAAAGAAGTTCTTAGGTGAACATTGCCCTTTTTCTGAATCTTTTTGATTGTTTAGAAAATATAGTCATATAATTTGTCAAAACATCAGCTGTTGCAATAAAACTAGCCCTTTTCAACTTATCAAGAGGTAAGCAGAATCATTCTGATTATCAAATTGGTCCTTTGTCCAAATTGTACATCACATTGCTTAGTCTTTCAACTATAGGGAGCAGCTGGTTCATTCATATTCAGAAAATATATCTGCATAAGCTTATGTATAAATACTTGAGCTTCTTTGGCTTTGGTGAACATTTTGTTTAAAAATCTTTTCGTGCATTCTCTCTTTTTTCGCTGTACTTGGAATAATCCATTGCAATTTTTCAACAGAGCAAATCCTGTACAAGCTGGATCTCAGGCTGAATTCTCTCAATATTTATGTCATGTGCACAACGTTGTAAATCGAAGGTAAACCATCCATATTGATTCATTTTGACACTGACAGAAAACTTTAGATTGCTTGGAATCGCTAATGCTCCTAATAAGAAAAAAATGACCCTCTGATCCTGAACTAAGCAATTTTAGTTTTCAACTTATCCTGCACTTAACGTCGGAGCTAAGCTGGGTTCATTAGTTTAATAGTTTGTGTTTTGTAACAAATCTGATGAAACAATTGAGAAACTGAGTGTTTTCTGCAAATGTGTGTACAGCATTGGCAAGCCCATCTTCCCCTGTGAACGTGTGAATGCGAGGTGGGGGAAATTGGATTGTGAGCAGCGTTTGTGTGACCTACAAGGAAATACACCATTTGGAGATGAAACCTATTGAGTCTACATAGAATTTGCCCAGAAAAAATGTTTCCTGTTTATAGTCTCCTTTAAGGACTTGATTTATGTATGTAAAGCAACATGAAACTGATACTTTGAGCAATATCCAAAGGGATTAAGCCATTTCCAGCAATGTTTGTGATAGTTATTTTTTGATTGTCATATTGATCTTCTTCAAAGATCTTTTTCGTCGTCTTTTGGTCGGAGCATTGCAATCAAGATTGATTCTTGTCAATGGAGCATTAACTTTGCTTTTCATCCCCAGCCATGGCATAATTAATGTATACAAATCCTTTTATGTCAATGGATCAAACTAAGCTACATAATCCATTCAAGGTAAAACATAAACCAACCCTAAACCCCTAAATAAAAACGTTAACAGCCACCACATAAACTTGCTGATGCTGAATGAATTTTATCCCAACTGCAAGTATTGAACTGTCGTCCTAACCGGTGGCGCTTCTCCAAACTTGAGAATGTAAGCAGTTTCGTATACAGGACGAAGCTCTGGGATGACAGCAGCATCAAGAAACGCCTCGCAATTGAAACACCATACTGATAGATCACTGTTTGTTGAACAAAATGAGTAGAAATTATATCAGACAAGCCATTCAAAGCTAAACAAAACATGAACAATGCCTTCGGGCGAATTGTAATGACTGAAACTCCCAAACAAATTAAGGGTTCGTTTGGATCGCGCATATGCTTAAGGGGCGAGAATTACAGCGTACCTGTAGCTAAGAGCAAGACAGTGGCCCTTTTGCTCGTAATGCTCAAGCATATGCTTATTCACAAAACGGCTGCAGAGGACATCCTTACAGCTTAAGCAGAGCCAGTTTTCAGCAGTGTGGTCGCATCTTCAATCAGAAATTACAAAGGGGAAAAAATTCAGAAAATATAGCATTACATTCTGTCTTTAGAGGTTAAAACTCTTCAAGTACTTTATACAACACTATTGTCTAATAACAGAATAACTGAACCGATATATTCAGAGGTGATCAATCAGAAAATCTATCATTACATTCTGTCTTAAAATTCTCAGCAGTGTGGCCATACCTTCAATCAGAAAATGCATCCGGGAAAAAAAAAAGTTTAGGAATCTAGTACTACCTTCGTTCAAAAAAGGCTGTCATTTTAGCTCTGAGAATTTTGTTGGGAATTTGTATTATGAGGTTTGTTATTTGAAAATGGGCATATTGACTCTTTTGATGCAAATTTTCTTTACTCATTGGCTAGAAATGAGGTGGGTAGTTAATAACTTAAGAATTTTAGAAAAAGTTCGTTGCGTTTTTGGAATTCCCTAATAGTTGTGCCAAAACCTAAAATTGCAATCTTTGGTGAACACATTAAGTATTACATTCTGTCTTAGAACTCTTCCAAGTATTGTACAGCATAAATGCCACTTTCATAGATCACTAGATTGTCAAGATAGCGAAAAAGATATATTTTAAGGTGACCATTTCTCACATCAGCGAGGTCTGAAAGGCAGACTTATCATCAATGAAGCTCAAAAGGTTGATTTCAGTACAAGCTCTAAGCCTATGTTTAGAGATCACTGGTTAACACTAGGGTATCAATCTAACAAAGTACCTTTCTTAGATTTCTACAGCACGAATGCCACTTCGAAATTCATAAAGAGCACACTAGATAGTCTAATAAGTAATAACCAAAGAGATACATTACAAGGTGATCAATTATCACATCAGCAAGATCTGCAAGGCAGCCTCAATCATCAATGAAGGTTGATTTTAGTTCAAACCCCTGGTTAAAACTAGGTAATCAATCGAGCAAACTACCTATCTCGAGTTCAATTTCAATGAATTTCTAAAAGCACACTGTATCACATCTACACATAAACCCTAGAAATTGCAAATTTGAGAGGGAGAAAAGAGACAGACCTAGAACACGGAGATTCAGATGTAGGAATGTGAACGAGGTCGGAGGACAACGATCCTAAATGATCGCAATGAGTTCGAGGCTCAACCCAGCCGGACGACGCGTCTTCTTCCGCATACCAAAGCTTCAAGCTTTCGTCTTCCTCTTTCTGCTCCAACTGCTCCAGAATTCGACGAATCCGATTCCCAAACCCCGATTGATTTTCGGAATCATAACCAGAAAAATTAATACTTCAAAATACAAGTTTATTCAGCTAAGAAAACCGTATTAGATTTTAAAAATCAAATAAGTGGAATCTCACAGGAGGACTTGGCGATCGGCCGGTGGCCGGAGTTGTAGAAGAGCAACCCTCGTCCTTCGACATGTCAGCCTTGACGTACGTAGTAGCCTTTGTCAATTTCAGTTGAACGACGGTTCTCTCTATGGACTTCTATGATGTGGAGTTTCTCATAGGGGTAGAAAATGAATTTCTAAGAATATTGACACTTTTTTAGAAAATTCTAGTATTTTTGACAAACGGGCTGGGCAGGGCAATAATCAATGTTCGGGCTGGTTTTTTGGGCCGAAACATACTGAACCTTATCGGTCCGGTTAAGCTTTTTCTTTAAATGTAGATTTATATATTTAATAAAATAAATATATTATATCATGAATTATTATTCGGTTTAATATATATGATTTAATTATATAAATTCAGTAATTAAAATTTATAAAATTTTAATTTATATGTGCGTTATGGTAGATAAAAGATAATTTATTTTTTTTGGCCCGCTTTCAGACTTAGAGCATCACGCACGTCTTGAGAGATCGCAATTCTATGACAGATTTCGTTGCCGGATCGTTCCATTGTGTTTTTTCTATCCCACTCGCCGACTCAAGTTTTTGTAACCTCATATGTAAGAATGGTGGTCTAGGGCGTTCTCCTAATTTTCTGGAGGCTTTCTAATTTCTTTTCTCATAAGAAAATAATCAAAAGAGCAAAGAGTCTCTTCCACAAAACGAATGACTTATCTTCAATTACGATTATGATACACGTATGCTCGAACCCAAAACCAACTCTTTTAAGATTTACATTGATCTTTTGTCACAACCATAAATATTTACCACTATCAAAATTTCAATATGTTTAGATCGAAAAGCATTTGATTGTGATTGGGATGTTGGTAAGAAAAAGAAGTTCAAATCGACTAAATTAGAAATTGAGTTAAAACTTGATTTAACTAGCCTATGTTTTGTGTTTCTTGTTCCCCTTCACCATGACCTTTTTATAGGAAGGTGTGAGGGAACACTTCAAGGTAGGGTTCATATCATTATTATTTCATAAATATGTTATCTTCTATAGATATCTTATCTTATTTTATTAATATAATTTTCTAACATATTAAATGCCCTAAAATATATTATATTTTATCATATTTACTATCTTATGCTATCTTTCTAGTATAAATAAATCCCCTCTTATTTTTAAAATATTATATTCTTTATCTTAATCCATATTTTATTTTATAAGAATTTTCTCCTTCATTTAACTCCAATCATTATCCATTTCCAGCATTCATTGCCTCTCATCTTCTTCTTACAACAAAAATATTAATAATATAATAAATAAATAAAAGTCACTATATTATTTGAAAAATACTTAATCTATATACACTCTTATGTAAACATTACTTGACCTATAATAGCGGATAAAAAATCATATCTTCAGTCAAAGACATACAAAATCATATCTTAAGTTTAAATGCAAATTCAATAACTTCTTGAATCATATAACAATTTCCCGAGATTCACGTTATAATTCTCATTTTTATACACTTTATAACTCCTATTAAGTACATTAAATACCCCGCAAACGGCCTAACGCTTTTTATGAACAAAAATGATTATACAACGCGGTATCACTTAAGACTCATCACCTAAATGACGAAAATATCCCTAGATTTTGCTTGCTTTTTTCCATCCCTGCAAGGGCAAACCCGTAAATACCCAACCGACAACGTGAAGCAAATATGACCGTTGGAACTCGAAAGTCTACCCCCAAGACTTTTCCAGGCGAGTGCGAGTGGCTTTTCGTGGTTAAGTATCCTTCAAAGTTCAATCCCAATTGCGAATCCGATGCTCGCTGAAGAAAATTGTGGCGAATCGGAGTGGAGTTAATTTAGGTTTTGTAGCGAGAGAGATTCGAAAGGCAAAGGCACATTCTGAAATTGCTATACATACGCAGGAGTAGGATTAATGGCGATGCAGATAGCAGAAGAAATGTCGGCGCCGGCGGTGATAGAAGGCGGCGGTGTGGAAGCGCATCCCTTTTCTTTCCATGTGTCTGGGCCTCGAAACGTTTCGTCGCCTAATTGGAGAGACCTTATCAGCTCTAGTTGGTTAGTATGCTCTCTCTCTCTCGATTTTGGATTAGATGTCCAGATTGGAAACTTTCAGTTCCTGGGTTTCCGAATTTAGGGTTTTCGGAAGTTTCGATCTTATCGTTTCCGTGATTTTATTTTGGAAATTGCCAACTGGATTGTTCCTGAAACTCAGATTGGTGTTGCGTGTGCGAATTTCTCGTTTCGCTGAATTTCTCTTTCCAAATTTTGGGGAAATTTTGTTCCAGTTCATCTGGGAAGCGTGAAGATTATACAGAACCCTAATTCTAATTCCGGAAACTATCCATCTGCTAAATCCGTTTGATTTTTTCCTTTTTCTAACTCGAAATGCTTTAAATTTCCTTCCTTTTGTGTCTTAGTTTTGGATCTTACATCTGTGATTTGTGAAATACTATCAATCTGCTAAATCTATTTGGTTTTTGCTTTTTTCCCCACTAGAGATGCTTTAAATTTCCTTCTTTTTGTGTCTTCACTTTGGATCTTACTATCCCTTGATGATAAGTGCTCCGAGTGTTCATAGATTCATTACTAGATTTGGGAGCAGTAGAATGCATGCCTAATTCATGACCAGATACGTGTAATGTGCAATTCATGTGTACTTGTTACATTTGAATCATGGAATTTGCCTTTTTGTAGGAACAAAAGCAACTTGCACTTCTTGTATGATTCATTCATTTTCTCATTCGTACATTAATTTCTATCTGATGTGTGTGATGTCTTCAGGAAAGATGGGAACTACAAAAGAACAGTGATGGCCTGTTTCATACAAGGAGTATACCTCGTTGAACTCGACAGACAAGAAAACCGAACAGAACACAACGCATTAGCACCAAAATGGTGGCTGCCATTCAAATACAAGCTAGTACAAACCCTAATAGACGAGCGAGACGGATCCATATTTGGCGCCATTCTTGAATGGGACCGAAGTGCAGCATTAGCCGACTTCATCCTAATGAGACCATCTGGCGCTCCAAGAGCTGTTCTAGCCCTAAGAGGCACATTACTGAAAAGTGTCACAATTAGAAGAGACTTGGAAGACGATCTTCGGTTTCTGGCTTGGGAAAGTTTGAAAGGCTCTGTGAGGTTTAAAGTCGCCCTTGAAGCACTGAAGTCGGTTGCTGATAAATATGGCAGCGGCAATGTATCCATTGCTGGTCATTCTTTAGGTGCTGGATTTGCCTTGCAGATTGGAAAAGCATTAGCCAAAGATGGAATCTTTGTTGAGGCTCATCTGTTTAATCCGCCTTCGGTTTCTCTTGCAATGAGCTTTAGGAACATTGGAGAAAAAGCCGGTGTCGTTTGGAAGAGGTTCAGATCAATGCTTCCCTCAAGCAGTGAAATTCAGTCCATCACAGATGAGAAAACTTGTCTTGCCCC
This sequence comes from Fallopia convolvulus, assembly GCA_964016875.1. Classification (NCBI taxonomy): domain Eukaryota; kingdom Viridiplantae; phylum Streptophyta; class Magnoliopsida; order Caryophyllales; family Polygonaceae; genus Fallopia; species Fallopia convolvulus. Next base: position 57,582,756 of record OZ024731.1, read on the forward strand.
GACAAAATGGACGCCTCATTTGTATGTGAACAATAGTGACTACATTTGTTGCTATTATACTGACAAAGCTACAAGTGATCAAAACAGTGGTGCTAAAGAGAATGTTGCCCCGGCGAATGGTGTGAGTACTCCTGCAAAGCTGTTTGTTTTGTCCAAGGGAAACCAGAAGTTTCTGGAAGCTCATAGGTTAGAACAATGGTGGGCTGATGATCTTGAGCTTCAGACAGTTATAAGCAATAGCAAGCTTATAAGTAGGCAGTTGAAGTCTCTGTATACACTTCCAGTTACTGCTGCTGCTCCTAGTCTAATACCAGCAGGAAAACAAAGGTGACCAGAAAGAAGTTTGAGTGTCAAAGAGTGGTAATTATCAGCATCAATTATAAATGCCAATCTCTTTTTTCCTTTTTGAATCATGTGTTCTTTTCATAAGAATGGCAATATTTTGTTGTGTGCATTGTTTATGCCTTGATTCTCATTTTTGTGTCTTCATTCTTCACTTGTTGATCGACAAATAAGAAAAACAAAGCATTAAGAAAGCATTTCATATAGCATCAGAAGGATTTTTTCTCTTCTATGAAATGTTTTTTGATGTTTCAACAAATGTTTGTTCTGCATTGGTGAATTCATCCAGTCCTGACTGGGGAGTTTACAGAAAGTAAGCTAAAATTGTTCAATGAATCCACTCATCAGCTGTACAAAGTGCAAACAAGAAGTCGAGTCTGAAACTCAGATCAGTATCACACATTGCTTCTAGGAGAAAAAAATTGCTTAAGCCCAACTCTAAATCAATCAATCAACACAAAATCTGTTTCACAGCTACAGTTCACTCAGGATCTCCCTTTATGTATCTAACTAAACACATTGCTTCTAGGCAGCTTGAGTTAAAAAAGAAAAAAATGTACCTTACAAGTAACTAAAGCTGTTTGGGAGATTCCACCAAGTATGAAACAATGGAAATGGAGAGTGGAGATCAATTAGTTGTCATGATTCAGTCGAACAAAACCGGGAACATAATCTTCATCCTATGGGAGGATTCATAGCCTTTGATTAGTTGTCATCACATGTACTTTCATCTGGCCTTTGTCCCATGGTGAAGTAGAGATTCCATTTGTCCATTGTCACCAAAGGCTTTCCTGGCCTTGGTCTTATCAAAACGAGATTTACGTACAGCTTGCTGAACTTGTTTTTCATGCTCTTTGAGCATTTCATCCATGTTACCACCACTAGGGAATATTGGACCCGAGCAGTGAATTCGGTCAACAGGTGTGTATTCCTATATATTCAACAAAAAATTAACAGCAATTTAGTACTTGGGCAACAAATAAGAAAAGAAACTAAAAAAAGGAAATTAAATTAAAATAGCAACCTAAATAAGACTATAACCACTATTTGGGTCAACAAATGTGACAAGTCTGTGTTCTAAAAGATGCTAGTCAGTGAGGGGCCGCCTAGCCCGTCTTTTAGAACATTGGTGATAGTTAAACTAAGGAATTAGGATCACTCCTCCATTGACACACTATCTACACCGTTGGCAAAGAGAAGAGAAACTCATGCAGTTTAAAGACCTATTTACGGATTTACCTATCCCACAAGAAAGGGTAAAAAGAGAAAGGAAAAGAACAATTTTATTAAAGGGGGCAAAATAGTAGTTAGGAAACTTTTACCTTTTCATGCATTCCATGATCCTTTCTATTAGAAGAGTTCAGCTAATCTGATGAATGATTGGACATCTTGTGCTTTGCTGATGGAGCAACACCATCCAAATTATTATCATTTGCATAATCCTCTACTTCACGAGAGGCCCCAACAGAAATAGCAAACTGAGAAAGCTTTAAAGATCCTCTAGAAGCATAAGATCTATGAGGCCGGAATTCTGAATTGTTCATTGAACAAGTAGATGTCTTGGGTGGGTCCATGGGAACATCATCTTCCTTTCCATGAATTTTCAAGTGAGAAAAAGAACCTGAGGCTGATAAATGCCGAGAATGGGAGACACCATTTTGTCCTAAAACTCTTGGTGGCTCAATGAGAAAACTAGACCTGCCATCCTCCACTTTGCTGAACTTTTCGCTGCTACTTCTAGGGTTGGCTAGTCCGTAACGTTTCTAAAATTACCATACAAATAAAAGCATGTTAAACCTAATAGGTTGAGTAGCATTAGCATGCACATGAATTGAAAGTAGACTGTGTACCTGAATGGACACTTGCAACTCAGCATTAGCATCTGGCGCAGGAACAGCTTTGGATTTTCGACCATCCTTTTTAGCTGATTCTTGGCTGATACCTTTTGCAGCTGTTTTTTTCCTGCAAGGAATAGACAATAGACGCGATGAGTAGTTTGTACCCAAATATTCATCTAAATGAAAAGAAAGAATATGAAAACCCAAGGTAAAGGAGAAGAGAATTTTCATTATAGTATCATATCAAAATGCAGTGAAATTATCTGCTGGGCTTCTTCTTCCTCTTTTTTTTTTTGTCTATGAAAGAAATTTAGCCTCTTTAGTGGGCCTAAAGAGACATGAATTCATCAACATAATTTATGACAACGCAAAAAAAAAGAAGCAAACCTTCTAGCTTCTTCATCCCGTCGTCTGGCATCAAACTCTTTGCTTGGTGGGTACTTAGGCAAATTTGAAGGTTCACAAGGAAGAGGCTTAGTTGTGAAGAACTGCAATACAAGACTTAGTTAAATATACAGGACATAATTAAGAAGCTATTTAGGAATTAGAAGTAAACCTGCTACATATATCCTTGTTAACAAATAATGATGCCAGGTATGATTTTTAATTTTTTACTAGTAACACAATCTTGCCACTCCCCATTCCTCCACTCCCCTAGTTATGTGAAGCATATAAAACTGGATTTGTAGACTACATATTATCAAGGAAACTCTGGTCTTGTAGCTTCAGGCCCAGGTTCAGATTAGCCAATTTTTGGTTACTTGGTCATAGACTGAAGAGGTTGGATAGAAATATCTCATTTGACTCAAAGGTGTCTGATATTCAAGTAGATTAATTTGGATTTCTGAATAGGATATACAAAGTATCCAAAAACAGAGTAATAAACTATGAAGTGAATGCTTCCATAAATCCATAATCAAGATTTACAGTTGTGAACAAACTCATGGAACAAGAATGGAAACTAACATTTTCTTAGTTCTTTGCAAGTTAGAGGATATTTCATTCTCTATGCTATGCCTACGCCTGACTCTTCTATTCTTTGAATATTATATTATTTCTGTTTTTCACAAAAGGATCATTGAAGCAAAAAAGCAAGCTTATTACCTCACTTGCAAGTGCCAAAGATGCCGAGCCCCGTTGCCTAGGATCCACATCAAGGAGAACGTCTAGAAGATTCAAAGCTGAAGAGGGGAAGTTTTTAAATGTCTCAGCCACACAACGACTATAAGGATGTTGAGGCTTGAAAATTGTTGCATGTGACAATCTGGATTTCTTCCAATATTCCTCAGAAGGAGATCCACAAAGTTTGAAGATCTTATGAAGTTGCTCCACCTTTTACACATTATCAACCGAATATCCAATCAAATTAAGCATAACCATTCAGCTGTCTATTAAAACTCTTCTAATTTTGGGTAAAAATAATCGCTTAAAAATTAGATGCATAGGTTTTAAACCCATAATATACAAAGTCATCTAAATTTGAAATCTAACTTCAAAAAAGACAACAATATTGTTTCACTACAACTTTTCTACACTGCCCCCTTTTCAAAGTTTTTATATCATGAGTTTTTAGTTGGGAATTTCTACCTCAGTTCTTCCAGGCATAATAGGCTTCCCATGAAACAGTTCAGCAAGAATGCAACCAGCACTCCATAAGTCCACAGCAACCCCATAATCTGTAGATCCGAGCAGAAGCTCAGGAGGGCGATACCAGAGTGTAACTACACGGCTTGTTAGAGGTTGCTTCTGGCTATGCCGGAAAAAGGTTGCCAGCCCAAAGTCACCGATTTTCAAGTTTCCATTGTTGTCAATCAGAAGATTTGACCCCTTGATGTCACGATGGAGCACTCCACGTTTATGGCAATGTTCAAGACCACAAAATAGTTGCTGCATATAACATTTAATCTGCAAGGAACAATGGAGGGCAAAATAGTCATTGCTTGAGACCACAGATCCAACACTTGAACAAATTGGACATCATTTTTTATGTAAAAGTTACAAAACTTCTGTTTACACATGCCATACAGTAAACGAAATATGGAAGTATAAATACATACTGAACACAGACAAACAGGTCATTCATGTAAATTTGCCCAAATGATATAAAATGAATGATGAGCAGCTCTACCTGAGATTCAGTGAATTTGACCCCAGGTCTAGCTGCCAGACCAGCAAGATCATGTTCCATGTAGTCAAATACAAGGTATAAGCTACCTGAAACCCTGGATGTGACTAGACATTCAAGCTTCATCACATTTGGATGATCAAGCTTTCGCAAAATAAGAATTTCTCTTGCCATAAAGCGAACACTTTCAGGGTCCATTGTTATAAAACGAACTTTCTTCATCGCAACAATTTTCCCAGTTGCAAGGTCTCGAGCCCTATATACACTACTATAAGTGCCTTGTCCAATCTGAAATTTTGTTGGTAAGGATTAGATCAGATAAGACATCAAGCTCAAACAAAGAAGGGAGAAATTACACATAAAAAAGTTCACATTAGCATGCAATAACATCTTGCAATGTACCATGAAACCATCTTATAATTATAGAAGACAACAAAATGTTACATGTATCAAACAGTTGAAGACGATTTAAATAATGGTGTCTGTTTATTATCGTTTAGTAATAGCATCCGCTTATAATGCCAAATCACATTAATGAAGTCTTTTCACACGTGTCTTTAGCTTTTACACATTACATCACTACAAGGAGAAACGAAAAGCATCAACAGAAATTTTCAAAATGACCTTTCAGTCGAGTGTTGTCCCTTATGAAACATCTTTGCAACAAATGGGAGGTTAAATAACAAGTATGAATGAAAAGTGAAAATAGGAATATTATTTTGAAAGAAATACAAGACTCAAGACAAGAATAGAGGCTTAACCAACGAGATTGTCAGCAATGCACTTTAAGACAATATATGAATTGCAATCTAATAAGTTAATGCATTAAACCAAGCATAAGTCGCAATGAATAAAAGGACATAACACAGCATCACTGTGCATATTGGCAGCCATAAAGGTCTTGAAACAAAATATATGTATGGTGCAAGCATAATAATGATTTTATATACATCAAGAGGAACAAATTTGACTATATTAAAAAATAGAAAAAAATTAGAATTTTGAATGAGATTATGACTTGCCTTCTCCAACTTTTCAAAGGAGTCCGCTTTTCGAGGGGCCCACCCTCTGATTGCTTCTCCAGCCACAGCTGTTAGCCAAGCAGGCCAACCAGCAGCAATATGTGCAACTTCAGCTCCATTAGGCATACTAGCAACCCTAGACATTTTCAACCGTTCACCTCCGATTGCACCATTTTCCACTGTGGAGTGCTTCTGAGATTGTGATCTTCTTGGTTTCTCACTAATGACTAGATGCTTTTGTTCATCCTCCCAACCAACTGGGATAGAACCCACATTATCCTCTTTGGCTGATCCTGAAATCAGCCTCGTTGTCACATCATTACTACCACCACCATTCTCAACAACACTCTCATCCGCTGTTGATGAGGCAATAAACCTCTTCGACGGCCTCGCTTCTCTCTCTCTAACATGGTTATTTTGGACATGTTCATCAAGAGAAGCCCCTTTGGAGCAAATGCAGCCCATGGTCTTACACGTCTGAGTTACTTTTTACTAAATTCAAATCTACTGGCATTCATTGTAGCTTTCGAGTAAGATCCAATACTCAAATAAACAGAACTTCCTACTGAAAGTAAACAAAGAGATTAATGCCAATGAGTTGCCAATCAAACCCACATCTCAAATTTACAATCTTTCTAACCGTAATGCAAGAACCCACCTAATGAAATTAATATATCCCAATAAAAGAATAAGGAAATTCTGAAACCAAGATCCGAACAAGAATTGAACAGCAAAGAATAATGGTGATAGACTGATAGGTATTATACTATGACAGATTAAGAACGCAACAATAAACCCTAGATCCCTAAATCAAAAGAGAACAATTCAATCAGGAATCCCTGTAAAGGTAGGGGACACAGAGACCCAAATTTTGCCGCTGAAATAGCAAGACCTCTAAAAGAAGCTAGGTAGCATTGCAACAGATTGAGAGAGAGAAGGAAAAATACAAGAAAATGCAGAAAGTACAAAATTCTCTAGAAATGCTATTCACCCTAACAATAACAGAGATTTTCGGATCTTGGCAGTTTGAAGAGCAAGGGAAAAGCAACCACCTGAAATAGTATTATAGGAGAGGAAACCCAATAGTCCAATACCCACAAATCAGATTCGGGCGACCCGAATGTGCAACAACAAATGAACCACCCAAATTTCCCCAAGACCGAATCTTTTTCTTCTCCTCGATCTCAGATGGAAGGAACACATTGACAGAGAGCAGCGAAACAAGTTCAGGCCTGTGTAGTGTGGTGATGAAGGAGACAAATATTTTGGAGTATATGATATGAAATGGAAAAGGGTAAGATCGGATTTTCGAAAATTGGTTTTGTGGGTGCTATTGTTGTTGCCTGTTGGGACCATAGAGTGTTGTTGTGAGGCTGACCTCTCTCAACACTAGATTTGAGTGAAGTCGTTACAATTTGCAAAAGGCCCAATTATGATGTTTTCTTGCCATGTGGAGCATTACTCCCTCCGTCCCATAATATAAGGGACATTTCCTTTTCCGACGTCCCAAAAAGAACTACCCATTTCATTTCTTTCCATATATATCAATAAAAAATTTCCCTTTTTTACCCTCATTATAACACTAAAATACCTAAACTACCCTCATTATAACATTAAAAACCCAATCCTACCCTCTCCTTTTTTTATCCCCACCATTATTTATACCCTCTCTCTCCCATTACCACTACGCTCCTCTCTTTCTCTCCATTAACCCTAGCCGCTCTCGCTCTCTTTATCCCTCACTCACGAAGAACCCTAAACTCTCTCTCCCATTGCGCCGCTCTCACCCTCTTCGATTCTCCCATCTCTGGATCTTGAGGGTTTCTTGCTTCCCATCTCTGGATCTTCGATCTCCATCAATTGAGAGCTTTGATCGATCTTGAGTTGGAGCTTGGATCGAGCTTGGATCTTGAGTTCGCTGGCGTGGTCCCAGATCCAGATCGAGCTTTGATCGAGTTTGTTGGTTTCGATCTCAGTTGTTGGTGTCGTCCCAGATCCGGATTTCGTCTCAGTTGTTGGTGTCCCCTGTTTACAATGAGCTTGGATTCCGCCGAGCGTTTGTTTGCTCAAGATTCCGAGGCCGACTCCAGGGCCGAATCTGATCTTGACAACTGGGTTTGCTCGGAAGGTAGTGCTTGTATATGGGCGCCGGATTGCCAATACATGCATTGCCACACTTCTCCTGGTGAATCCTTGGAGACCATTGAGTCTCCTCCAACCACCGAGCTTCATGATGATGGTGTTGTCGATCAACCTCCTTCAAAGTCCCTTGATGATGGCGAATCTGTCCCCTCTGGATCCGATTGAATGTGATTGCTAAGTCCCATATCCCTGATTCTCTCTTCTGATTTATTGCATGTGTTGCTTGGATTTGATGATGATGTTGGATGTTGATCTGTTGCTCTCTCGATTTGCCCTTGATGTGCATGTTGTTGCTCTGTTTTGATTGATGGTTCCTTGATGTGCAAACTATGTGATGTTGAATCTGTTGTTCCTTGCCTTTGTTTGGATATTTGACGAATCTGTCCCCTCTTGCATTCTCTGTTTGTTCCATCAAAGCTAGGGTTAATGGAGAGAAAGAGAGGAGCGTATGTCTTGATCCTACATCCAATTGTTGGTTCCTTGATGTGTGTCTTGATCTGTCCCCTCTTGATTGATGGTTCCTTGATGTGTGTCTTGATCCTGCTTCCAATTGTGCAATTCTGGGGGAAATAAGTGTGACTTGAATGCTGTTTTTTGATTGGTTACTCACTTAAGGCCCATGATGTCAAATGCTGATGTTGGCAATCCTAGGTTACTTCATTGCTTAATTGTGATTGCTTGCTTGCATGACTGTTGTTTGATTGCATAACTATGCAAGAAACATGCCTGAAGCTGTTTTTTTTTTTAAAATAAAATTGCATGTGTTGAATTGCATATTGTGTAAATCGATGATGAAGTCTTCAAAATAAACTGAGATGCAAATCCCTTCTCTAAGTTGACTAATTAATGTGCCATAGGAAACCAGCCTAAATTTCACTGAATGAGGCTCACTGGTATGTTAGTGTTGTTTAGCACTGATTGTGTCTGTGATAGTTGGGGACTCTGAGATTACATCAATATGTAATCAATGATGCAAATTTTTTTTAATACTTAGACACTTCATTGCTTTTTGACAACACCAATGTGCTTGAGCCACCAGGTTTTTTAGACTACATGAGTCCTATTGGTGTGTTTATGATGTCAATTTGGGATTTGTATCAATGATGAATGGGGACAACCTTAGATTAAATTCAAAATAACCACACATTACTGTTTTTGCATACATACATTAACTTGCATACCATTTGCCTTTATAAAATAACCAAACATTACTGTTTTTGCATACATACATGAACTTGCATATCATTTGCATTTACAAAATAACCAAACATTACTGTTTTTTGCTTCACAAAAAATTGGCTTCAAACTATTTGCCTACAAAATGTCATTGAACTACTTCTCTTATACTCTTGCTAATCTATATAATCATGCTCTTCTTCACCTTGAGTTTCATCTTGGCCTGCATTTGATGAGCCTACATGTTCTGCATTAATTTATTGTCCAGCATGAACAAGGTCCCATGCTGTCATGACTGCATGCATAGGTGCTTGAACTTGGCTTTGTAGAATCCCTTGTCTTGCTAGCCTTTTCTTTCCAACATGTGGAATGTCATAATCATTACCTCCATGGTGTTTCAAGACCTCATTCATGCAATATTGTAGAGTCATCCATACATCACTTAGTGTCTGAGGTTGCAGCTCAAAATAAGCATTATAAACAGCCTCTAGCATGTCATCAACATCTTTTGGCATTTTTTTGTGCATTAAGGATTGAATGCTTCTAAAAAAACCCAAAACCAAAATGTTTAAGTCAGGACTATTAGGAGGTTGTTGGACTAGAATGAATGTAAAACCTTCTTGTTGATAGACTTGTTGCCATGCTTCATCTTCTTGTGTGATATGAGCTTTGGCATTGTCTTGTTGTATGAAAATGATTTGATGTTGCCCATCTTATTGTGGCCATTTGGCCATAATGGCTGGAACAATTTGTTGTATAAGCATGTCTCTTGTCACTGATCTGTTGATTGATTCCACTAGCTTGGTCACAAGTGTCCCCTTTTGCCTATTTTTGGATGATCTCTTTGCTGGCTCTTTGTATGCAAATGGGAAAGTCCCTATTTTCCCATCAAATGTACACTCCCCATGTGCATTAAACCTCGGCCTTGCTATTGCTGTTGTAAACATCACTTTTGGTATGAATTTGGATGACTGTGCAGACCTGTATTTTCCTTTCTCATGTTGATCTAGATAGACTCTTTGTGTCTTCTTGGTGAGATTAAACCACTTTTCATCAATGTGCACATAATCATACATTGCTTTGTATTCTGTCTTTGCTTCTGGTGTATCCCCTCTTAGCATGCTAAGAATCCATGCCAATCTTGTCAACTTATTTGCTGGTTTCAAACCTGGATGCAGTGAGTTTGTGTGTGGCTTGATGGCTCCTCTCTTGATCATTCTGTGAATTGTGCTTTTGGAAACTGGGATGTTTGTTGATATGTTTGTTGCTAAGTCCCTTATGCATGTCCTCTCTCATATTAAGTGATGTAATGGCTGTTGATGGCACATGAATTCTCTTTCTCCCTGACATGTGATAATTTGTTGACATGTTGTACCTTTCATTATTCTCCCTTTGTGTCTTTGCTTTGGCCCATATCTTGCCTATGCTCTTCCTTGAAACATTGAATTCCTGTGCAGTTGTATTTATTGCACCATGATGAAGCTTTCCATCTTTTGCCCTCTCTAGAAGCCATAAAAGGATGTTCATTTTGTCCCTTGTGCTGAGCCGAGTCCTTGTTGTCTGGTGATGAGTTGTTGCCTCTGGATTAAAACCATTCTCTGCATCCTGCTGCATTGATTACTGTGGAGCTTCATTAAGGTCAAAGAAAGGAGCATCTTCTTTGTCCCCACTTGTTGCTGGCTGGTTGAGATCAATATTTGACCTATATTCCTCCTCATTAATGGCAAAAGGATGCACATTTAAATCAATATCTGAAGGCATGAGGATTTGGCAATGATGCTGCTGGTTTGAAAGGGAATTTAAGAGGGAATTTAAGAGGGTAATGAAGATGGAGAGTGTATTTATAAGCCTTTAAGTCCCCTTGTGTAAAACTAAGTCTCCATTATTGGAGGGTAAAAATGTCCTAATTATGGGTGAATCCGTGTGACTATAAATGCTTCATTTTGATTGGTTGTAAATTAAAGTCCCTTTTTGTATATGATGAGTTGGCAATCCTAGGCTTTTTTTTTTACTTAAATCTGATTGGTTAAGGGAGTAAATGAACTGTGCAACAGCTGTAAATCAGAAGCATTAAATGCTTCTTTTCTTCCCCTTAAAATTTGTACTTTTGGGCAAATGTCTCTTATATTTCGGGACAGAGGGAGTATGTTTTAAGGGTCAAAGAATGTTGTGAACGCAAATGACCTTACTGCCTAATACCGTTGCATGCATTATGTGGTTTATTATATGCATTACCATATACTACTACTATGTTTTTTGCTCCACACTATTTTGAACACTACTTTTTAAATACAATATGCTATTAATATTTTTGTATGAAAATGAACCCACTTTCGATATAACCATAAGCTCGTGACCCAACTCACAAGGATTATGAATCAAATAAACTGGTTTGCGTCAACTAGTTCGACCCAGTAGAATAAAGAATGGCAGGAGTTGATTTTTAACTCGAATTAGGAGGCAAAGGCGTGAATTGAACCCAAGAACGGTCTTTTGTTAGTTAATGGTCTAAAAAAATTAAATATATGAGTACAATGTACATTAATACAAAATACGTTTATAACAATGTAATAAAATAAGTTAATTACCTTCACGATAGAGTTTTTTAGATATAAATCGAAGCAGTTGTATACACAAATAAGAATAAAGTTGTCGTTTATGAACTATTGAATGTAGTTGGTAAATAAATTAATGTACTATCAATCTATCATAGAATTAAAATGCTAATTAGTGTATATAACAACTATTTTTTTTTTATCATATACCTTGTTATTCATCACTAACTTTTTTAAAAAACACAACATTCCCATAACCTCAAGTTACAATATCATCTAATAAATCATCATTGTTGGATCCACCATATAAAAAAAGGCGATTCAGCAATTCGGTGGATGAATTTTCTTCATATGGTGAATCCAACAATGACAATTCATTGGAGGTCATTGTAACTTGAAATTATGAATGTTGTATTTTTTAAAGAAGTTAATTAGTGATGAATGAATATACATATATATACATATAAGGTTTGAATGCTTGCTTTCCAATCTATCTAGATTACGATATAAGATAGAAATTTAAGTTGTTGAAACAATATTCGAACATGGCATGGGGCTCGTGTAACCCCCCCCCCCCCCCCCCTTCACGAAATGTCACACTTCATGAAGAGTCACGCTTCGTGAAGCGTGATATCTTTTGTCCAACGTGTATCCATAGAACTCACTCTTCATGAAGAGTGATTTTCCGTGTGCATCATACACTTTTTCTGTGTGCACAAGGAATTGACCAAAAATAATTTATTTAATTTTTTAAAGACGGTGTAATAATTTGGTTAACTTATTAATCGTAACGAAAATATAGGTAATCGGATTTAAAAATATAATTAATGATATAACAAAACTTTTAATCGAAATCTTAATTAATTGAGATCCCGATTAACCGACAGTGTCATGGGCTCGTGCCTACCCATGACCCTCTGGTGCACCGTGCACGGACATCAAAAGTAGACATAGGTCTAGTTCAATTTGTGGAAACAAATTGGAACCGCATCGAGAAAACCACTAGTTTAGGATATTTCGAAATCATGGAATCAACAGTTCCAACCCTGTTTGAATTGTAGTTTCGAAATTGAAGTTTCGAACCGGTGATTCCACTTTTATTTAATCATTTTTTAAGAAAGTTAAGGTTAGTTTGTAAGTTTTGTTTGTTAAATTTAGTGTTTGGGGTTTAGTTTCGATCTAGAATTTAGGGTTGAGTGCATTAATTTTACTTAATCTTGGAATTAAATAGTTTTTTGTCATGTTTAATATTTTTGAAGATTCTTTTTAAAAAAAAATTGAAACCAAAACAGGTCAATACCGAAGCCGGGACCAGACCGGATCGGCCGGTTTGGATTCCGGTTCCACCATTCCATAAACCGGACTCATGTCTTTCAAAACGTTATAAAATTGCCGGTTCTCTTTTGTATAAAAAACCGCCGGTTCGTATGAGAAATGTCGGTTCAATACTCCGGGTCAGTCGGAGCGCCCGTTTTTAACTTCGGATCTGGTTCCTAGAAAAAGGAGGAAAAGAAATTCGAAAGGAGCGATTAGGGCTTCAGAAGAATTCTCCGATTCCGATCACCTCCCCAAGCTCCTCCAATGGCGGGCGCCGGTATACATCCTTACCATCACCAGCAGTGGCCACCAGCCGCAGCTCCTCCTCCCGCTCCCTCCTCCGCCCCTGCTCCCCCTCCACCACCTTCCAACCCCGCTGCTCTCTCCATCCCCCCTCCTTCTCACGCTCCTATGGACAATCGTTCTTCTTCCGACGAGGTCAGTAGCCTTTCCTCTCTCTTGCGCGTCTGGAAATTTGTAGAATTTTTCTGATTTTTTGGTGTTTCCTTCTCTGATTCCTCGGAGCCAGGTGAGAACGATCTTCATATCGGGATTGCCGCCTGATGTGAAGGAGAGAGAATTGCAGAACATGTTGAGATGGCTGCCAGGCTATGAGGCCTCCCAGGTAAACTACAAGGGGGAACATCCCATGGGGTTCGCTCTCTCCTCTACTCCGCAATGTGCTCACGCCGCCAAAGATGCGCTTCAGGTTCCCTTTCTCTATTGGCTTCTTTGAAGAATACCCTAGGGTTTGGTTTTTCATGCGGATTTGAATTTTGTTTCGTTTGAATTTTTCTGTTAGGAAATGGTATTTGACGCTGAGTCCAAGTCTGTGTTGCATACTGAGATGGCCAAGAAAAATCTTTTTGTCAAGAGAGGTTAGCTTTGAGTTTCGTATGCTGTTGGTGGTTTGCACGGCACTATTCAAGCTATGCTTTTTTTAAGACGTAGGCCTGTTATGATGCTTAAAATATGTGGGACTTAAGTGCTTGATTGAGCCAAACAATTGCAAATACCAATGAAAATCTGTAATTCTGTTCAGGTTTGATGTGTAGTGTCTATTAAATGAAGGGGCAGAAGATGGATGATTTGTTCTGTTTAGTACTGCATTCCTGCTGCTTATATAGCTTTGAATGGATATATATTTCATTGCAATGCGTTAAGTAAGCAATTGGTTCTTAATAAAAGAGGGGAATAAATTAATAGCTGTTCTAGTTAGATTTTTTTACCCAGTGGATGCAAATTACTTGAGTCTGTATCTTCTTATTATTCATCATCAGAGAATAATCTTATTCTTCTTTTGTCATTTCTGTAAACGCTATGTGTTGAATTTATCTGCTTGTACATGTACATTGTCAATCCTATGATCACAGATTTAGCTTCTTGTTTTTTACTGGTTTCTGTGTATATGCCTGCAGATCCAATCGGGGGGGGGGGGGGGGGGGGGGGGGTGCTCAGCCCCTGTCCCTCACCATGAAAAAAAAACTCAAAGGATCTCTAAGAAAGAAAAAAAAAATATTTTATTGATGAGAGACCCTCTCACCATTGGAGATGCTCTTAGCCAGTAACATTTTTTTGGGGGTTCAGAAAGGGGTTGCTGATTTCCTGCTTATCCTGTTAACACTTTCATGCTTGCTTCAGGTATTGTAGCAGACTCCAGCCCTTACGATCATTGTAAACGTTTGCGAACTGGTGCGGGAGGTGATTATGCACATGCTGCTTATGCTAGTCCATCCCCTTTTCATCCTCCTCCAGCTCCTGTTTGGGGACCACATGGGTATTGTGTTCCCTTATTCTTCATTTTTGCACTGATCTATCAACTATTTTATTTGTTTTCTAGGAAGATGATTCTACTTATTGCTTGTTGAGTGTAGCTACTTCTTCTAATAAAACTGCCCTCATGACACTTCAGGTATATGACACCTCCACCCCCACCCTATGATCCATATGGGGGTTATGCTGTTCCTCCAGTACCAATGATGCCTCCTCCTCCTGTGCCAGCACCTAGCACTTATGTACCTGTGCAGGTAATGTCTTATTTGGCTCTTTTGGTGTTCACATGCTACAGTTTTCTGTTAGAAGTTATAGTTGTTTTACAGTTAAAACAAAAATAGAGTAACATCATGAAATGATATTTTTTCCCCGGCTCTATGAAATAGAGTAACATCTAGAAGATATGGCATGAATATTGAGGAAGCCTATAATTAATATTGACCTGCTTGCTTTACTATTCACAAGGACCGTTCCACTTTTAATAATAGTATTGATATTGATTTATTGATATGAGCATAATTATAAAATTCAGCATCATAGAAAGGCTTGCGTTATAGAAAGTAAAAATATGCTCATCTACTTCTGGCTCTTAGATGACAATTATGGGCTGATTAATCTTGTTTGAGTAGGTTGGTAGTTAGTATTGCTAGCTGGGATTTCGTTGACAAGGATAAGTTTAAATAATTTATAATGCTAAGATGCTGTTTATCTTGGGCAATACTGTAGATTAATTCAATTTTGAAAGAAGTTCTTTTTCTTGGGTAATACTGACAATTATGGGCCTAATTAATTCATATTGCAGTTCACATTATTCTAAACCGCAATATGTTTTGCGCCTTGTGTGCTCATTTGTTTACGTCAAAGTGGCTTTTGACATTTTACTCTACAACTGCTCAATAATCTTTTCAAATTGTTTCTTTCTTGTTCTGTGGGCTGTGGCAGAATACAAAAGACAATCCTCCTTGCAATACTTTATTTATTGGTAATCTTGGAGAAAGCATAAATGAAGATGAGCTCAGAGGTCTTTTTAGCATGTAAGCCTTCCTTCTCCCTCGTGTCTAAATACATTATTATCTCACCTGCGTGTAGCTTCTTAAGCTCAAACTTACCTCTAAATCAACTTTGTCGGTTTCTTGGTAATCTTGTTAAATCTGTTCTTGCGGTCTCCTTGGTCTAGTAATGTATTCGGGAGATCATATCTAGCTGAGTTTCATAGCTCTCTTCATTCAGTAGCAACGTTTAGCAATAAATGATGAATATACTTTCATCTCTTTTATTCATGCAATGTGTCTGCTGAAGAAACTTCCTGTTTGTGTATTTACATTATACAGACAGGCTGGTTATAAACAGATGAAGGTATTGCGACAGGAAAGACATACCGTCTGCTTTATTGAGTTTGAAGTAAGCCGTTGATTTAGTTGCAATTAATTGTGTTACCAGTATTAAAAGATGCTGCAAGTCTGATTGTTCCTTCATTGAGATGTATCGTATTGACTATGCAGGATGTGAACAGTGCTGCTGCTGTCCATCATAATCTCCAAGGGGCTGTTATTCCCAGTTCTGGCTCTATTGGCATGCGGATACAATATCCTTTTACTTCTTTCTCTTTTTACTCCATATTATATATACAGTTGATTATCCGAGTTTTCTTATTTGCATCCAATTTGATTGAATTTTCTTTCTTTTCACCTACTTCCACTTTCTGAGCGATTGTTGCCCTTTGACCGGTGAATAGATTTTCAAAAAATCCATTTGGGAGAAAAAAAGATAACATCGGTGGCGGTGGTGGTGCTCCACATGTCATGAACGGAGCTCCTCAACATATGATATATCAGTAGCCAGAAGGGGATGTTCTCTGCTCTTAGCGCTAATGCAAACTACATGACACAGGATGCATTATGCATGCACCCATATCATCATCCTCATCCTCATCCTCATCCTCATCATCAAGTCATTAGCATTATCATTTCTTCATGTGATTGAATGCACATAGTGATATCATGAATGTATCCGTTTGAGCACGTCTGTTAAGCTTATTTAAGGCATGCACATGTCAGCACCATTTGAGAATTTGCCTCGATCCGTCACTAGAACTTTCGTAGGTTTTGTGCATTGACATTGCTGCAGTTCTTGGCCGTATCATGCTCTTCACAATTACATTTTCTGTAGCATAACTTTCTTTTTGGTTCTGATTATAAGTCAAGTTTGTATGCTCATTTCATTCATGGCACAACTTTTGCATACAGTGTCTAGGAGCTCATGTCATCATATATGCTTTTTTCAGCAACGTACAATGGAAGCATAGAAATCAATCTCATATCACATATGCTCATTCAATTTAAGAGTTGAGAGACTCAACAAGAGCTGCATACTATGGCTTTCAGTTTCACATAAACCTATGCATGATGCAATAGTGTGTGCTGCTTTTATTGTACTTGCAGGATTGTTTCCGACGAATTACTTTGCAATGTTTGCAGGGTTTGGATTGTTGAGCTTAACCGATACCGTTGGTCTTGGCCTTGGTTTCATTTAGTTTTCTTGTTCATTGGTTTTGGCCTTTATATTGTGTTATGTTTTGGACTTACATTCGTCTTTGTAACTGAAGATCTAGCAATCGACTTTTATCGCTCACCCGTGATTGTCTCCAATGAACACTTTGCCTCTTGTCAACAATTAAAGCTACAAGGTAAGAAATGAGGAGAAACTCATAAAATATGTGCATCAATTGTCAAGAACATTCATTAATAATGTCTACTCTGATGCTAGTTTTAAGTTTTGTTAACCATTTATAAGCAATTTATGGACAAATTTTTCTTCATTTGTTATGTTCCTATGATGTAGGAATACGAGCTTGTTAAATTAATTTTGATGCATGATTAGTACCAATGTGTAGTCACCAATTAAAGCAAAAGCACGGAAATAATCAAGCAAAGTTTAGTATAGTTTGAAGCATAATCAAGCAAGGAATATATGAAAGCCAACTTGTACAACGAAAGGAATTAGGTAAAGCAGTTGCACGGACAAAGAGATAAATTAAATTAAAGTCGTTGCACAAAAATAGATATAAGAATCTTTTGCTTAAAAAATGGTATAAGAATCATGTATTTTATGTTTTGTTTGCCCCACCTCGCGTCTATTACTTTATTGTTTTCTTTAGGTTTTCAAGTTTTGATTGTCCTATGAGTAGGGTTGTCAATGGGTAGGTCATGGGTGGGTAGAACACTTCTACTACTTGACCCGTAAGTTAAAACGTCTCATCCGACTCACCCGTCACTTGTTAAATGTTTTATTTGTCTCCCAAACCATCCATCACCTGTTGGTTATACGGGTGGGTGACTCGTTCACCCGTATAATTATTGTATAATCGTTGTATTTTATGTATATAAATAAATTGTCATACATAAACTAAAACAAATATCCATAATCCATACATAACAAAAACAAATCCTATAAGCAATAAATATGAAAATGGAATCAAAGATGGGTTACAAATGAGCTTATTTATCAAATGTCCGAAATGAGTTATATGAGTGACTTAAAAGGCCCATACATATTAGAAATTATGGGCTGAAACGAGTTATTCGGGTGGTTTGGGTGAAACGGGTGATGAGTCGGTTTATTGGGTGATAAAATTTCACCCTTACCCGACCCATAACTAGTTTTGTCCGTCACCCGAACTACCCGTCAACCGCTTTGATTGGGTTTTCACCGTTTATTTCGGGTGTGTTAAATGGGTGAGTCGGTCACCTGTGGATAATTGACAACCCTATGTAAGGGATCAGACTTTGATTACTACTTGACCTGTTTTTTTAAATCTTTTTAATAAAGTTTTCTATCGAGGAGATGGAGAGTGCCGTCTCTCCTTCAACCAAAAAAGAATTTTGTATTTTTGACAAAGGGAAAGAACACAATTATTTTTTATTGTGCTTTAAGACTACATATAAAAGCAATTAACCATGTCTTGTGTATTACAAATTCATAAACAAAACAAATAGATGTTCTAAAAGACAAATTACATAACTATAACTAAAAGTTAATTGATGCAATTTCGTCCTTACAAAATGCTATATATTGATCAAACAAAAGGAGGTTGATTGAAGATGGACTTTGACTCGAAGAGAATCTCGAGCATGGAATGGGATCCCTTAAGAGACACTGAAGGTGTTTGTCAATTATCATGTCAAACCACTAGCTAATTAATCTTTACATAATGATACCACTATAATGTTGGTGATTTGTGAAAGTCATCAATCCATTTAGTGTGTGTCATGAATGTATAAGTGTGTAAATTACTAAGGGTATCGCTTAGGCATAGGGTGTGCGGGAGGCACGGCCTAGTGATCGGCCCTAGAATATTTCTAAGGGTTTGAAAGAGATAGAAGAATCGTTGGTGGCTCGGCGTAGGCCTAGATGTAAGGGCGCAAGTAGACGTGCTTTGCTCGGTAGAGCCAACGTGGGCTTCGGCATGTGGCTGGCCCATGGCGCGAGGGTGTGAGAACCTTGTGTGTGCCAAACACCAAGCGTCGGCATGTTGTGTCGGGACGCTCCAGCGAGCGCGCGTCTAGGGCTAAGGCTCCGGCGCGGGTGTGCCACTGCGTGGAAGGAAGCACGCGCCTATGCGGCCAAACCATAGGCGCACCGTGGGCGCTGTTTTGCATTGACTTGCATGTTTAGCCAAATTTTTATGATTGATTGGTTATGTATGATTCCTATAGTGAGAAATGAAGCTCTAGACTATGGGGTAAATTTTGAGAGCTAACCAAAGCTTGGAACACCTAGTTTAAGCTAGCTCAAGTTATAAGCTGGTTTTGGGTTTTAGCTCGGTTTGAGCTAAAGCGTTGACCTTTTGGCTTCACGGTAGCATCACTAAGCTTCGTAGAAACGTTGTACACATTTTACGTTTCGGGAGTGATGGCTAGGTAAGCTAGCTCGAAGCTAGCTCCACGCATGGTGTTGGGCCGCACGCATGTTGGGCCATTTTGGGCCTTGTCTTGAGTTTTGGATAAGAATGAATTTAAATTTTAAAAGTTTGTTAAGGGAAGTTACAAAAGTTGGTTACAACTAACTCCCTTGTTTTCCTCAATTTTCTCAACTAATTAACTATATTTTTCTCTTTCTATAACCACCACTCCTTTTAGCCTACAACTAGGAGTGGACGCCTCTCTTGAAGGGAGTTCGAGAGTTCATGAATTAAAAGAAAATCACGATTTTGTATTTTGAGGTTTTCCAAATCAAATTACAAACACTTATTGAAGAACGAGGTGCGTATATATGCAATGATGATACATGCTTATCTCACAATGTTATTGTGGTTGAACCCTTGGTACTAATAGGGGCAATAAACGTTGAAGGAAAGTTGGATGTCATCTAGTGACTCGTTGCTTTTATCAAGTCACGTTTTATTTATGCTTAAAGTCTTTTCTTTTGTTCTAACATAAACTAACTATTCGGCAGTGATTATCCTTGTGGTCTACATCCAAAGAGATTACCTTTGGGTCTACTCACGAGATTACCTTTCGGGGTCTACTCAAACTATCTTGATTATCCTTCGTTGTCTACAAGAGCCGAATCTAACCTTCAACTAACAATATATACTAAAACTACCATATAAGTTAGCAAGTTAGCAATAAATACATTAAGGTAACTTGAGAATAATTAAAACAAAATAAAGCAAAGCAAAGGAATTACACATAGTTTTGAGAAGTCTATTGTAGAGCAAAGTAGATTTTTTTTTGAACAAGTGCATCAGACAAACTTGGTAAATAGGGAGATCAAAGTAAATAAGTCGGCAACTAGACAAATTAGCAAGAGAAAAGGAGAATAATAGAAACAAAACATTAGATACGAGTATTATTTCCATCTTTGAAGGTTGTATAGTTGATTAATTACAGGATATGTAGTGTAGGTGAAGATTTACAAAGATGGCCTTATCCTTATCTAAACCTGTCTTGGAATCTTGCTTTTTTTTATCCCCATAGCTAGAGTGCAATGGAAGTAAAGTATATTAAGATTGGTCGTCTAGAGGCTGGATCAGATTTATTAGAAGGTAGTTCAAGTTGAGTGCGTAGTTAATTATCACCTACATTGATAATTATCCACTTAATTCATCCACATGGAGTTCCCATATATAGGTTTTGATAAGAAAGTGATAATAGCAATGAAGGGGCTTCCATGCACAGGCAAATCAGAAATCGCTAGATTGATAGGCCAATGGGCGAAATGTCCCGTGTTATACATCGATGATTTCCTAGGTACGACGTCGTTTTCATTGGAGAAAAATTATAGTAGAGAATCCACGCCATCTCAAGAAGAAGCAGAGCGTCTCCACCGTCTTGCTTTCGAAGCCCTCTGCAAATCCGCACACCGCTACTACGTATACGCACGCGGTTTTAGAGGGTGTGTCGTCATCAAGTCTCGTCTATGCACTACTTTTGAGCTCGATCACTTGCTCAATCTCTCAAGGGAGGATAGAGATGCAAGTGTGACCATCATCATCATCGAGTTTCAGGTAAAAAACGAGCATCGATCGCTTAAGGGAGCACACAAATGGAAATAGGGTTGTTCAACGGGTCGGGTCGACCCGTTGACCAGGTCAAACGGGTTAAAATGATTCATTTGACTCATTAACCCTACCCGTAACGTAAAAAATATTTAAGAAAATTAATACTACGGGTTACGGGTTTTACTGGTTGACCCATAACCCGTAATCTCAAAAATTTTGACCCGTAATTTATGGATTGGGTCGGGTCGGATTACGTGTCGCCGGGCCATTTGAAGATGGAAGTGTGACCATCATTATCATCATTGAGTTTCAGGTGAAAAACGAGCATCGATTGTGCTTTCGATTGGAGTATTATGTCGAGAATATACCTGAACATGAGCAGGAGTGGTATAAGCCTTGGAGTAGGTTGGATTTTGAGAAATTTAGGGATGATTGGTTTCATTCTCAAGCTGATTGGGATCGTCATCTCTGCAATCTGATCAATGCTGATGAGGAGCATCCTGCTCGAGTCATTAGGATGGTATTGGACCCCTTTGATGATCTCGGCATCGATATAAGTGATATATCTGATCTTATTCCTGCTTTTCAAGATGCTATTCGTTATCTCCTAAATAGGTATATTGTTTATGATGTGCAAGAAGTAAATTGTAACAAAGAGCAGATTACTAGAGATCGGTATAATCTACTTAATAGGGATCGTGTGCAAGAAGAAGAATGGATCGGAGAGCAGATTATTAGAGATCGATATGAGGTGGTGCAGTTTGATAAACTGCGACGTTATCTAGTGAAGAAGGAAATACTAAGTACCTCCGGATTCAAGTCCGTGTATATTTGTCCTACCGCTAGCGGTGGAAAATGTTGCACGTTCAAAACCTACGCGAAAGACTATTATGGGTGGGACTTAAGTTGTGGGGTTTGTGAAGAGCGAGTCGTTTCTGGCTACACTTGTCAGTTTTGCTTCATCACCTTGCACAAATCTTGCACCGAGCATCAGGGCGTTAACTTTTCAGAGTTTGCAAGTAATGAGAATTTGGCATTATATCCCATGTTCTGTAAAGAGTATGTTCCAAGGACATATGCATGCGAGTCTTGCAGGGAAAGAGAAAAAGACTTCTCTAATTCTTGCAAATCATGCCTTTATACAACGCATTTGAAATGCCGCAAGTTTCCGACGATTATGAATCATGACTGCCATTACCATCCTCTCTCTTTTCAGGTTGGTCAGTTGGGAGCAGATTATAATAAGTGCAAGGCATGTGGAGTAGAAATTTCTGTAGGTCATTATGGATGCTATGATTGTGGATTGTACTATTGTTTAGTATGTGTTTTAAGGCCTGGAAAAGTGGAGCATAACCACGGTGGACACGAGCATGTTATGAAGCTTGTGTATTCGCGTGATGCGATAAAGTTGGAGGAAGATTACTGGTGTGGCATCTGCTATGGAGACATGGATCCACAAGATTGGTTCTATTCTTGCTCAGACTGCCCTTGTTATGAAGCTCATTCTTTCTGCATCATGCCTCACAAATATGAGTAAATACAAGAGAACGTTGATGAAATCGTGACGGTTTCATCTAGAGATGTTAAATAGGGTGATCAATGAGGAACTAGCTCTATCCTCTACATGTATTCTCAAGATTGTTACTATTTTAGTAAGGTTGTTTGTATCTCATTATATAATTAATCAACTTTGAAGGTTATGTTTGTGGAGTGTATTATTGTTTGGTATGTGTTTTAAGACATGGTGGACATGAGCCTACTATATATGAAGTTGTGTATTTATGTGATGGGATGTAGCGAAAGGAAGACTCCTTGTCTGGCATCTGCTACAAGGACATGAATCCACGACATTGGTTCTATATATTCTTGCCAAGAAGATAAAAGCTTATTGAGATGCGACAAGCCTGTCAATAAGTGAGTACATAAAAAAAAACATTGATGAAAGCTAGAGAAACTAGGGTAGTTCTTAGGGATGCACTTAATAAAAAAACTTTGATCGATGGGTTTACTGAGAGCTAGCTTAAGAGAATATTGACGCCATCTTTTGGAGAGGAAGATCTTGTAGCTTGTGAAGATTTGTAGCATAATTAACTTTTTTCTTCTGATTCTAAGTCAAGTTTGTATGCTCATTTCATTCATGGCACAACTTTTACATACAATGTCTAGGAGCTCATGTCTCTAAATATGGTTTTGGCATTATATTGTGTTATGTTTTTGTAACACCTCGACTTTCGTCGGGGCATCACTCGGTGGTAGACCCTGTCTGGGACTACTCAGATTAGTTTAACAACAAGTTCGCTAGGATCTTACAACTCGGGCACGACGAGAAACAAATAAAACTTTCAACCTTTATTTTAAACTGAAAGGATAAAACATGATATATAGTATTCTCGATATCATAACAAAAGATATCAATCAGACCATTCTGTAGTCTCAAACTATCCTAAACCAGTTCTATCCAACTAGTAACAAAACAATTCACAGATAACATTAGAAGCATCAATAACTAGATCCCAACAGCCCGACCTAATGACACGTCGCCAATATCCGCTTCACCACTTTGTAGAGAATTCATCACAATTCTTAGAAAGTACCTGAAACTGTAAAAATATTCCCTGAAGGGTCAACTACAATTCTAATTCAAGCTAGAAAGCGTGAGATGCATATAGAACGTTTGAAAAACCACACAGAACCCTAGCAATAAATTTTCACACTGAAATCAATAATTATCAATTCATATCAATTCAACACTTAACATTAAATAGTCACATGGACATCCATACACTCAGACACACAATCAGACAGACACGCGGATACACACACACACACACACACACACCTACAAACCACATCACAATCAACATCACATTAAAATACCACAATATCACAACAATAAAATTGATACAGATAACATCAATAATAATAACAAGGGTAACAGTAATTTTCACAAAGATCTTCCCAACATATATAATCACAAAATATATTCCGTTAAACGAAACCCATGAACACGAGACCATTCAAACAAGAATCAATCAAATAAAATAGCAAGCAACATCCTCCTCAAATCCAAATGGCACCCTCCGGCCTTTCATCTATGGCGCACGGTCAGGGCGCGTACCATATACACGTGCCCATTTCCTTCATCCACCCTTCTTTCCCCGGCTAAACCTCTACTAGAGCGTCTGCCAAAACAATTTAGTTTATTTTTAGAAGGGGGTCCCTTCCAGCCGCATGACCATGCTCGGGGGGCACTCCTTCTTCAGCTTATCCCGTGCTCCATGGCCATACCGGTGGAACCCAATACACGCATATCGAAAAATGTTTAAAAATAATTTTTCATAATTCCCCAAAATATATACAAGCACGTAATATGAATTCATTCCAAAATAAGGTTTGCACATTCAGTTCAATCATTTAACACATAATGGTCATAAGCAAAGCAAGTCGACAAACGATTAACCTCGAACAACATAAACAAACACGCAGCGAAAGAAAGATAGACTCGAACAAGTCGCAATCACAATAACAAGCACAACCACAATCACAATTCGAGCGCAACCACAATTCGAACGTAATCACAAATTCAAACACAATTGTTTTCACATTCTCAATTACAATTGCAACCACACTCATAGTTACAGTCAGAATTACAATCACAGTCAAACTTAAAACCACAAACCGAATCACAATCACAGTTATAGCTACACCAACAATTACAAATATAATTACAACTTCAACACCAGTACAAGCACAAACACAAACACATTTACATTTACAAAGACAATTACAATTACAAGTTTCAAACGCACAATCGCAATCGCAATTACAATACAGTTACAAACACAATTTACAAATATGAGTACAACACAATTTTCAAATATAATTACAACCTTCACAAGCATAGAGAGAAAATTTTGTTTTAAAGGAATTAATATGCAGAGGGACTAGTTCCCAAAAACCAATTCCACATACATGACACTCAATCTAACAAGAATTGAATTAAGCCGAGTAAGTCGTAGAACGACTTACCTGGAAGACGGATTCTCACAAAAGCCGACTACTTAAGCAAACCGAGCAATGTGAACTCCTAACAAAGGTAACACAACAACTACTATCAAAATATAGTTCACACTCGAACTAAGTTCGTAACTCCAAAAAAAGACTCCTCTTTAACCAAAATTTTACTTTCCTTACAGTGGCAACCAAAATTCCGACCTCCTCAGGCAACCCAAATAACGAACACCCACATACACACATTGCTTATATAACTATTATCACTCAACTTGAAATCATTAAAGCGTGTCCCAAACCTTGACTAACATCCGCTAATTAACATCTCCTAATCAACCATCCTAACTAAAATAGTAAGCGTACCAACACATCTAATTATTTATATCCTACCTATATAAGCCACATGAACAGAATCACCACATAATTACCCATTAAATAATAATCTTGTCCAACAAAGCATTCATTTAATACCAACTTCGATGATGGCCTACAAAAACGATCATGATCATGCTACAATTATGATCCGATAAGGTCACGCATGCAATTTGATTAGCTTACAAACCCAACTCACCAACTTTGTAATTTCAAAACGTACTCAACTTAACTATCATAAGTATCTAACTAATTAACACCCACTAAATTAATATTTAACTATTCGATCAATCTAATTAATTACAAAACTAATCTTCCTAGCGACCGATTCCCACTAATCTTACATAAACCTTATCCATTACAAGGAGATTTGGCCACAAGCAGATTATTCTCGTTTCCAAACATGATTACCAAAGGCCTAATTGTAATTGATTTCCCTAATACAGTCAAACCCCAAGAGATTAGCACACCAGTCGAACAGTAACTAGACTTGTCAAAATAAAAAGCCAAACTCTAATTACAAGCACAACCGATCGAGCTTAAATATAAATTAACTATAAAACGAAAAATCCAAATGGCTAACGTGAGCACATCTGAACTACACCATTACAAACAACAAGGATTAAACAAAACCAGAAAGCAGAGCGAGCATAAAATCCAACCTGAAGAGCTCCACGAAGCGTCGTACCGATTGAACAACAAGGATTAAACAACAAGGATTGAACACCGATCGAAGCGTCGTACCAGTGCTCGATCACGATTGGACTGGACAACGACGAGCTCCACGACTGCGCGGCGGTGAAACTCGAGATGAGTCCGGTTGCTCAGCCCACATACGACTTGAATGGAGGTCCGATCGACGTCCGAAGTACCAGGCAGACATCATGAAAGAAGCTCGACCACTCGGCGATGGCGGAGCTTCTACGACAGCAGCAAACCGAAATGAGATCCGGGAGACGTCGACTCGTTCTGGATAGGCAGCGGGTCCATGATGAACAGAGCGGCGGAGCCTCTTCTTCCCATCGAAATCCGGAGCTAGGGAAGTTGACTAGGGAACACGAGCAACAACCAAAGCTTGAAGTCGAGGAATTTCAGAAGAGAAAGGAGAGGGAGAAGAAAGAGTGGACAGAAGCGGAGGCGTGGTTTTCCTGGCGACGAGAGGTGGCGAGGAGAAGTGCGGCGGCCTCCCTTCTCTCTGAAATCTGGTGCGGCTCCCCAACTAGGGTTAATTCTAGGATTTGGGAAATTGAAGATGGAAAAGGAGAACCGAGATGAAGAAGACGGGCCCAAGTTTGGGCTTTTCGGCCCGACCTCACAATGAGGAAGTAAAGAGCTTAATGGACGTTAGGCCTAGTTACAAACATAAGAATAGCAAAGGATGGAACAGGGTCAATTATCGGATTTTTAGGAACCCGAGTATTACAGTTTTAGTCTTACATTCGTCTTTGTAACCGAAGATCTAGCAATCGACTTTTATCCCTTATTGTCTCCAATGAACACTTTGCCTCTTGTCAACAATTAAAGCTAAGGTGAGGAATGAGGAGAAACTCTTAAAATATGTGCATGCATTGTCAAGAACATTAAACATGTCAACTCTAAGGCCCGTTTGGTTTGTCATGCATGACATGTGAAAACGTAATCAGAAACAGAAATAAAATGAATTTAGACCATTTTTTGTGTCATAATACATTTATATAAAAAAAATTATCCAACTTGTCCACTGTAAAAGTGAGATAGAAGGGAGTGATTCCACTATTTTGTTACCCACCCTTTTGATGGAGCAAGCCCCTTTTTACAATGGATAATAGGTTGTACAATACAAGTTGATTTTTTTGTTAATATATCATGACATTAAAATGGACTGCATTCATTTCCATTCCGTTTACGTTTCCATGAATTGCAACCAAACGGAACTTAAATCTCCACGTACGCTCATTGATGGACAAATCTGTCTTCATTTGTTATGTCCCTATGATGTAGCAAAGTACACCAGCTTGGTAAATTAATTTTTATGCATGACTAGCAACAATGGTAAACAAATTTGTAGTCACCAATTAAAGCAAAAGCACAGAAATAATCAAGCAAAGTGTATACTTTAAAGCATAAATCAAGCAAGGGATATATGAAAGCCAACTTGTACAACGAAAGGAATTATGTAAGAAATCCTTTGCTTGAAAAAATGATATAAGAATTTTCTATTTCATGTTTTGCTTGCTTTGCCACGTGTCTAATGCTTTCTTGTTACCTTTAGGTCTTCGTGTTTTGCTTGGTTTGCCTAAAGGGATTTTATTTTTGTTGTTTTTGATGATGTAAGAAATCAAGCTATCCTACCAACTTGATTACTATTTAGTCTTTTTTTTAATTTACTTCATAAAATTCTCCTCCAGGGAATAGAGGGTGTCGCCTCTCCGTCAACCAAAAAAGAATCAACAAAGGGGAAGGCCACATCTATTTTATTGTGCTTTAACTCCTTTAAGACTCCATGTAAAAGCAATGGAAAATAGTTGTCCTTGTGTATTACAAATTCATAGACAAATCAAACAGATGTTCTAAATAAACAAATTTCACAACTAAAAGTTAATTGATGCATTTTTATCCTTACAAAATGGTCTATATAGATCAAACAAAAGGAGGTTGATTGAACAGGGACTACGAATCTATGAGCTTAGTCTCAAGTATGGAATGGGGATCCCTTAGAGACACCGACGATGTTTCTCAATGATTTGAATTTCATCATCATCATCATTGACTCAATGAGGCTCGGCTATATCGGAATTTGGGGGGGTCAATGACTCAAATTTGTTTATGTATTATTTATTCATCAAGTTTATTTGTTCAATGTGAATGATATTGAGTTTTACGTGTAAGATAATTAATGGAACAAATTATCATGTCAAACTACTAGCTAAATCTTTACTTAACGATACCATTATAAGCTGGCAAGTTAGCAATGGATACAATATGGTAACTTGTAGAGCCAAGGAGAGCAAATCAATTACACATAGCTTTGAGAAGTCTCTTGTAGATGAAAGGAGCATAATTTTTTTGATAATCGGTGCTAAACAGATTTGATTGATTGAGAGACCGAAATAAATAACTAAACAAGAATGTAAAACAATTATCTTTAAGAAGTCTCAATTTTAGCAAAGAGAAGAAACATATTTATTCTTTAACCCTTCATACAAGAATGTAAAACAAAGTATGAAAGTGGTCCATAAATGAGAGATCGTGTGTATGTAAAACTATACATAAATTTAGTAAGGCTCCATCTTAAAATGAACTGACAATAGGAGGAGTTATTCAATGGATTATATAATAGGCTTTGATTCATTAAATTCTCAATGTGGAAAATAAATAACGTATGAGTAACAACTTGGAGATAGGTAGACTTGGAGATAGGTAGGAAGGTAAAATAAATAACGGATGAGTATAACAACTTGCTAAGTCCAACCCATGTAGATAAAGTAGATAACGACTGGGTAGAAACTCTCTAAGGCGGAACACGGGTCCGTGATCAGACAATTAGCTCTGGTACCATGATAAAGTTCGTGGACCGGTAAGTAGCTAGATAATAGGTGGTTAAGTATGGAGATTGGTAGACGGGCATAGTACATAAGCATAGGAGGGTTCCATCTTACAATCAATTGATAATAAAATGAGTAACTTAAAAGATTATAAACTAGACTTTGATTCATTAAATTTCCGATACGGAAAAGACTCTCCCACAAATTATAATTAATATGGCCTCATTCACGTACCTTAGAATTTGTAAAAACAAGAAAATCTATCGGCTTTTGAAAGGTTATCAACCTAGGTTTATGATTTATCATTTGAGATTTTATATGTAGTGTTACTAGTGTAGGTGAAGATATGTAAAGTGTAAAGATGACCTTACCTAAATCTGTCTTGGAATCATGTTTTTTTTTCCTTAGTTAGGATGAAAAGTTGAAAACTTGGTAATAACCTCTTTATAAGCGTGTATCCATCAGTGGCCATAATAACATGACTACAAAGAAACTCCAATTGAAAATCTTTTTAAGAAAAAGTTGAGAGATCGAAGTTGGTGGAAGAAGATATCCAATTAATCAAATTATTGGTAAGTTTAAATTCTTTATTGGTGACATTTAAGAAAAATTGATTGCATCATACATGCGGATATTGTCCAGATAGAGCTTTAAGATGCATCGATTTTACTCACCAACCACCATCAATGTGCACGAATAATTTTCTTACCATATTATTCTTTCCGGCTTACTTACCAATTTAAAAAAAACCCAGCATTAAATTTTTCATGACGAGGAATACATATGCTTTAGTGTCACGACCCAACCAATAAGGACTACGAATTAAGTATACCAGCTTTGATCGAGCCGATCACGAACTAGGTAAATCAGTTTGCGTTGACCAACTCAATCTAATAGAAGAAAAGATGGTGAGATTTGATTTTTCGCCTAAGTGGGATGAATAAAGGTAAGCATCGAACCTGAAACCTTCAGCATCCCGCATATCTCGTGCTAGGATTGATTTTATTTTGGTAAATAAAGTTATGATGTTTATATGTTTTCAGAAAATTTGGCGGTGTCCATCACGTCTCATCTATGCTCTACTTTCGAGCTTGACCACTTGATCCACCTCTCTAGGGAGATTGGCTTTAGACAACCGACCACCATTATCATCGTCGAGTGCCACATCAAAAACGAGTATCGATTGTGCGATCGATTGGAGTTCATGACCCTTATTACAAAGGGAACATGATGAGGAGTGGTATAAGGTGAGGAGTAGATTGGATTTTGAGAAAGCTAGGGATGATTGGCTTCATAATGGGGAGCCTAATTGGGATCTTCATCTTTCTAGTTTAATCGATAGTCCTACGGATGAGGGGCTTCCTAAAAGGGTCATAAGACTAGTGTTGGACCCCTTGGATGATCATAAGTTGGGTGTTGGATTTACTATTAAAGATCTTCTTACCCCTTCTTTTCGAGATGCTTTTAGTTATCTCCTCACTAGGCGACATGGTGTCCAGGAGGAAGAAGATTGGATTGGAGAAGAGATTATTAGAGATCGATATGAGGTAGTTCGGTTCCATAAACTACGACATTATCTTGTGGAGAAGGAATTACAAAGGGCATCCACCTCCGGACAAAAGAGCAAATACCTTTGCCCTACTTTTAGGGATGAGAAATGTTGCGTGTTCAAAACCTACATGGAAGAAGAAGAAGATGATGATTATAATTGTGGAGTATGTGAGGAGCCAGTCGTTTCCGCAGGCTACACTTGTCATTTCTGCATCCTCACTTTGCACAAATCATGCGCCGAGCATGGGAACATCAACTTTCCAGCTGATTTTAGAAGTAATTCTTGGTTGTATAATTATCCCATGCATTGTAATAAGTATCTTCCGAGGACATATGCTTGCATGTCTTGCATGGAAGGAGAAAATGACTTCTCTCATGATTGCAAATCCTGCCTTTTCCAAACGCATTTGCAATGCCGCACGTTTCCCACGATTATCAACCACGACTTCCACCACCACTCTCCATCCTTGTTGGTTGGTGATCAGTTTCTGTATCGTAGATGCAAAGCATGTGAAGTGGGTGTACTCGAAGGAAAATATGGATGCTATCTTTGTGGATTGTACTATTGCTTGGTATGTATTTTAAGGCCTCTAATAATGGAGCATGAGCATGGTGGACACGCGCATGTAACGAAGCTTGTGTGTTCGTGATGGGATGGAGCCAGAGGAAGACTACTGGTGCAACGTCTGCAACAAGGACTTGGATCCACAAGTTTGGTTCTATTCTTGTCAAGACTGCCCTTATTATCAAGCTCATGCAAATTGCATCATGCCTGTCCGAAGTGATTAGATACAAGAGAACAATGATAAAACTTGGATAGTTTGCATCTAGAGAAATTATATAAGGTCGATGAGGAACTAGCTCTATTATTACATGTATTCTAAAGAATATTATTATTCTTAATAAGATTGTGTCTCATTTTAAATTAATCATGTCACATTGTTCATGCCTCATAGGTGGAGCATGTCTACAATCAATTATGCTTCTCTTCGGCTTCCTTGCCCGGTGTTTGCTGCATGTTCACCTTGTTCTCTGTTTTTTTTTGTTTATTTTGTTGGTTTCTTTTTGGTTCTTGGTCATTGTCGGTTTGTCCAATTACCGAGTTTTATCTCGGTATCTCGATCTACCAATCATGTCTGGTTGTCCAATTACCGAGTTTCATCCTCCATTTGAGATTTATCTTCTATATTTGCAGTTTAATATTAGTGATTGGACATTGTTTGGTGTGCGTTTTGGTGTTGTGTAATTTTTTGATTCTCAACCCTATCATATTATGTATATAAAAATCGATATGTGAGGAGTAGATATTATCATCGTTTATACCAATTAAAATATCGGAACCATTTTAAGTTAAAGGAAAACCGCATTCATGCTCTACTTGTGTAGTAGTGGCTTCTCTTATTATCAATTAGTTTTATGATTAAATTTTATTGAGCTTGTATACTTATCAGTTGGACTCGTCTTCTTGTAACAAATGGTATCAAAGTTAATATTGGGAATCATATGAGAGATAGTATATAAGGTTATGGCAGTTGGGCCCCTCTTCCCCGCTCGTTAGAACCTTTTCAAGTTGTGACAGTTGTCCACCGTACCTTAGGTGTTTTTTTGGTCTTGCCTTTGGCTCGCCCGGTTCGATCGGTCGGACACCGCTTTACGTCAACAAAGGAAAGTTGTGGAGCCAAGGCAGGTGGAATTGAAAGACATGTTTGTATAATGGGCCAGCACGATGATCGTCTACTGTTACAACATCAATTGTTTGAAGAAAGGGGAATACATACTTATACCTGCATCAAAAGAGTATAATAAAAAATTAACATATTTGTTAGCATATTATTATGCTAACAATATTGTTTAATGGAGACAAATTTTCAAAGATTAGACTAAAGCGTAGGGCGAACGTACCGTGTACAATGCATGATGACATTTGCAAATATTCTGCTTCCATCTTCAAATGCTATAGTACCATCTTCATTGGCACTTGCAACCAGGGACAGGCCAAAGGGCGGGCTGGGATAAGCTCCAACCCGCCCTAAAAAAATAAAAAATAAAAAATAAGGTAAATTTAATTATAAAAAAAGGTAAATTTAGTGTTAAATTAATTAAATTATCAACTAAAAGAATAAAGTATTTGTCAGCTGATAGTATTGTTGGAGTGATTGGACCACATAGGTCAGCATGAATGAGTTTAAGAGGTTGCTTGGCTCTGAATTATGCTTGACGTGGAAATGTTGCCCTATGATGCTTCCCCACAAAATTACCATCACAAAACTGATTTTCATGAACAATAAGTAGCATGCCCTTTACTAATCCCTTGTGTGGAAGTTTCTTCAAGGCATTCTAGTTTAAATGCCCATACCTTGCGTGCCACAACCAATTATGATCATCCATCTTTGACATCAAGAGACCTGTCTAACAGCTCTCAGATGCATCACATACAGTATCGACATCCCTGTTCTCGATAGTTAGGCCGACTCGTACCACATTGTCTAAAGTTTCCATGCACTCGATACAGTCGCCTGATATGCATGCGTGTAATTCATTTGGCCCTAGGTAAAGAGCTTCACATAATACATGAACAAGGCAGCGAAGACACCCACATTTTTTAGATACTTCTCTTCAAGTTGTAACACCAATTGCTCCTTTGATATTAGCTGACAAGAAATCACACAAAACTTAGCATGATGACATACATATAGCACCAACAATATCAAGAGAAAGTACATGAAATATTGGTATATATGTACAACTTAATGATCAATGGACTAAAATATGTGTAAGTAGTAGTTAACAAATACCTTATGTTGCATAAGCAAGCAACTCTTCAACTTGAACAATACCTTTGATATAATTCACCGTTAGTTATGCCCACAATTATTGCAAAAAGTAAATTCACATTAGCTTTTATCTTTTTCTTTTCCCCATCCCAAACATTTAAAATTGGTCTTTATACATAGGACCAACCAAATCTTTTATCTTAGGAACATTTTTAACAACCTCCTTGAGCTCTTGGGAACATGCGGTAATAATCCAAATATCAAATATGCATGCTAGTCCTTAATTTCACAAAGCAAGACACCACAAATACCTTAAGTTCAAGATTCAAGAAAGCCACAAAGTGCCTCAAATTCAGTTAAAGCCAATGCCAATTCAGGCTTATGATTGACACCCTTGTAAGGATTTGGATGCAACTTATGTAAATCTTGACACTGATAGTACGCAAAATAACCGCTAAATAATAAAGCGGTAATTAGCAAATATAAAAAGAAGAAGAAAAGAGATAACACGATGGGTTATGTATACGCGTCTAGAACATAGCATATGCGTATGAGTTTGGAAAGAGTAAGTTGCATGGCCAGGTTTGCATGGATTAACAAAATGCATGAAATACATGCCTTTATGATATAAGTGGGCCGGTCCATAAGCTTGGGCCATTGACTGTACAAATGAATGAACTTGGCCCAAAGGACAAAATCAGACCCAACATATTCAAACGAATTAGCTTCTAAAGCTAATACTTCATGATCAAACACAATATGCATCCCACATCGATCGTATATACACAAGCAAGTAGATGGACAATACTATATTAGAAGGAGAATGTGTACATAAGAAGAACAATGAAGGTTCCAAACAATCCAAATTCAGACTACATAAAAAGAACAATAAAGGTGGATTATGAGGAGAAGAGGTGGATTGTGAGGAGAAGAGCCCTAAGGCGTTGATTTTGGACCTTAAGGCTTTTCTCCTCATAATCCACCTTACCTTCCCATTTACAAAGGACTAAACAATCTCCGTCCAATAAAGGTTTCAAACAATCAAAATTCAGCCTACATAAAAAGAACAATAAAAGTGGATTATGAGGAGAAAAGGTGGATTATGAGGAGAAGAGTCCTAAGGCGTTAATTTTAGACCTTAAGACTTTTCTCCTCATAATCCACCTTACCTTCCCATTTACAAAGGACTAAACAATCCTCGTCGAATAAAGGTTCCAAACAATCCAATTTACAAAGGACTGTACAATTCCCGTCCAATAAAGGTTCCAAACAATCCAAATTCAGCCTACATAAGAAGTACAATAATGGTGGATTATGAGGAGAATAGTCTTAAGGCGTTGATTACGGAAAACCCAAAATAAACGCATTAAGACTCTTCTCCTCATAATGCACCTTCCCATTTACAAAGGATAGGCCGGCTTTACGGGTCCCCATCCATAATTCTACGTACGGTTTAGATGAATCAATGGCGGCGCCTGAATTGGTTGCGTACAACCTCGCGACCGCAAACTTGATAATGCTTAATTTAGTCATATTTTAGGAGTCTAGTTGCATATTAATTTACCTCATATTCATGCATCTTTCTCATATTTTATATTTATTTTGTTTTATTTTTGCATTCAGATTCCTCACTCGTACTTTGATATTTTTCAGTTAATTTAGAGCGAAATTTGGAGGATATTTTAAGAAGTACAACATGTCATTAATTAAGCCTAGTAAATCCAAGGTCGACGACTTGATGTTGCTTCTCGTGTACCAGTCAATTTGGAGGGAGACAATTGATGTTGTTTGCAATTCAATTAATTAGTGGGCTAGATGGATTGGGCTGATAATGTTTTAAGTGTCCCAAGGTCGATGACTTGATGTTGTTGTTCGTGTACCAGTCGATTAGAGGGAGACAATTAATGTTTTTTGCAATTTAATAAATTAGTGGGCTAGATGGATTGGGCTGATAATGTCTTTAAGTGACCCAAGGTCGATGACTTGATGTTGTTGCTCGTGTACCAGTCGATTTGGAGGGAGACAAATGATTTTGTTTGCAATTCAATAAATTAGTGGGCTAGATGGATTGGGCTGAAAATGTCTTTAAGTGACATAAGCCCGTTAAAATTGAAGTTAGTGCGGTGTGTGAGTTGAATGGCAATTTGCATCCTGGAAGATATATTTGTGGTAGTAGCATATATAATTAATTATGAGGGGGAGTATGGGGAACACATTAGAATTATATAGAGAGAGCTTACGTTCGATTTTAGGGGGTGTTTGGTAAGTGGGTATCGGGAATGAAGGTATCGGGGATTTGGAAATCCCAAACCTAGTGTTTGGTTTGGTATTTTTTAATTTTCAAACCCATACCCTAAGTTGTGGAGCCAAGGCAGATGGAATTGAAAGACATGTTTGTATAATGGGCCGACACGATAACCGTCTACTGTTACAACATCAATTGATTGAAGAAAGGGGAATACATACTTATACCTGCATCAAAAGAGTATAATAAAAAATTAACATATTTGTTAGCATATTATTATGCTAACAATATTGTTTAATGGAGACAAATTTTCAAAGATTAGACTAAAGCGTAGGGCGAACGTACCTTGTACAATGCATGATGACATTTGCGAATATTGTGCTTCCATCTTCAAATGCTATAGTACCATCTTCATTGGCACTTGCAACCAGGGACAGGCCAAAGGGCGGGCTGGGATAAGCTCCAACCCGCCCTAAAAAAATAAAAAATAAAAAAAAGGTAAATTTAATTATAAAAAAAGGTAAATTTAGTGTTAAATTAATTAAATTATCAACCAAAAGCAGAAAGTATTTGTTAGCTCATAGTATTATTGGAGTGATTGGACCACACATGTCAACATGAATGAGTTTAAGACGTTGCTTGGCTCTGAATTGTGCTTGACGTGGAAATGTTGCCCTATGATGCTTCCCCACAAAATTACCATCACAAAACTGATTTTCATGATCAATTAGTGGCATGCCCTTTACTAATCCCTTGTGTGAAAGATTCTTCAAGGCATTGTAGTTTAAATGCCCATACCTTGTGTGCCACAACCAATTATGATCATCCATCTTTGACATCAAGTAGACCTGTCTAACAGCTCTCAGATACATCACATACAGTATCGACATCCCTGTTCTCGATAGTTAGGCCGACTCGGACCACATTGTCTAAAGTTGCCATGCACTCGATAGAGTCGCCTGATATGTATGCGTGTAATTCATTTGGCCCTAGGTAAAGAGCTTCACATAATTCATGAACAAGGCAGCGAAGACACCCACGTTGTTTGGATACTTCTCTTCAAGTCGTAACACCACCTGCTCCTTTGATGTTAGCTGACAAGAAATCACACAAAATTTTGCATGTTGACATACATATAGCACCAACAATATCAGGAGAAAGTACATGAAATATAGGTATATATGTAAAACTTATTGATCAATGAACTAAATATATGCGTAAGTAGTAGTTAACTAATACCTTATGTTGCATAAGCAAGCGACTCTTCAACTTGAACAATACCTTCGATATAATTTCACCATTGGTTATGCCCACAATTTTTGCAAAAAGTAATTTCACATTAGCTTTAATCTTTTCCTTTTCCCCGTCCCAAATATTTAAAATTCCAAATCTTCTATCTCAGGAACATTTTTAACAACCTCCTTGAGCTCCTGGGAACTTGCAGTAATCCAAATATCAAATATGCATGCCAGTCCTTAATTTCACGAAGCAAGATACCATAAATACCTTAAGTTCAAGATTCAAGAAAGCCACAAAGTGCCTCAAATTCAGTTAAAGCCAATGCCAATTCAGGCTTATGATTGACACCCTTGTAAGGATTTGGATGCAGCTTATGTAACTCTTGAGACTGAAAGTACGCGAAATAACCGCTAAATAATAAAGCGATAATTAGCAAATATAAACAGAAGAAGAAAAGAGATAACACGTTGTGTTATGTATACGCATCTAAAACATAGCATATGCGTATGAGTTTGGAAAGAGTACGTTGCATGGCCAGGTTTGCATGGATTAACAAAATGCATGAAATGCATGCCTTTGATGATATAAGTGGGCCGGTCCATAATTTTGGGCCATTAACTGTACAAATGAATGAACTTGGCCCAAAGGACAAAATCAGACCCAACATATTCAAACGAAATAGCTTCTAAAGCCAATACTTCATGATCAAATGCAATATGTATCCCACATCGATCATATATACACAAACAAGTAGATGGACAATACTATATTAGAAGGAGAATGTGTACATAAGAAGAACAATAAAGGTTCCAAAAAATCCAAATTCAGCCTACATAAAAAGAACAATAAAGGTGGATTATGAGGAGAAGAGGTGGATTGTGAGGAGAAGAGCCCTAAGGCGTTGATTTTGGACCTTATGGCTCTTCTCCTCATAATCCACCTTACCTTCCCATTTACAAAGGACTAAACAATCCCCGTCCAATAAAGGTTTCAAACAATCCAAATTCAGCCTACATAAAAAGAACAATAAAGGTGGATTATGAGAAGAAAAGGTGGATTATGAGGAGAAGAGTCCTAAGGCGTTAATTTTAGACCTTAAGACTTTTCTCCTCATAATCCACCTTAACTTCCCATTTACAAAGGACTAAACAATCCTCGTCGAATAAAGGTTCCAAACAATCCAATTTACAAAGGACTAAACAATTCCCGTCCAATAAAGGTTCCAAACAATCCAAATTCAGCCTACATAAGAAGAACATTAATGGTGGATTATGAGGAGAAGAGTCTTAAGGCGTTGATTTTGGCTCTTCTCCTCATAATGCACCTTTCCATTTACAAAGGACAGACCGACTTTACGGGTTCCCATCCATAATTATGCGTACGGTTTAGATGAATCAATGACGATGCCTGAATTGGTTGCGTACAACCTCGCGACCGCAAACTTGATAATGCTTAATTTAGTCATATTTTAGGAGTCTAGTTGCATATTAATTTACCTCATATTCATGCATATTTCTCATATTTTATATTTATTTTGTTTTATTTTTGCATTCAGATTCCTCACTCGTACTTTGATATTTTTCAGTTAATTTAGAGCGAAATTTGGAGGATATTTTAAGAAGTACAACATGTCATTAATTAAGCCTAGTAAATCCAAGGTCGACGACTTGATGTTGCTTCTCGTGTACCAGTCAATTTGGAGGGAGACAATTGATGTTGTTTGCAATTCAATAAATTAGTGGGCTAGATGGATCGGGCTGATAATGTCTTTAAGTGGCCCAAGGTCGATGACTTGATGTTGTTGCTCGTGTACCAATCGATTTAGAGGGAGACAATTGATGTTTTTTGCAATTCAATAAATTAGTGGGCTAGATGTATTGGGCTGATAATGTCTTTAAGTGACTCAAGGTCGATGACTTGATGTTGAT
Source organism: Fallopia convolvulus (assembly GCA_964016875.1). Taxonomy (NCBI): domain Eukaryota; kingdom Viridiplantae; phylum Streptophyta; class Magnoliopsida; order Caryophyllales; family Polygonaceae; genus Fallopia; species Fallopia convolvulus. The sequence goes on from OZ024731.1 coordinate 57,621,192, forward strand.
GCTCGTGTACCAGTCGATTTGGAGGGAGACAAATGATTTTGTTTGCAATTCAATAAGTTAGTGGGCTAGATGGATTGGGCTGAAAATGTCTTTAAGTGGCATAAGATTTTTAAGCTTATTGAGATGCGACAAGCCTGTCAATAAGTGAGCACATAAAAGAGAACATTGATGAAACCTATAGAAACTAGGATAGCTCTTAGGGATGCACTGAAAAAAAAACTTTGATCAATAGGTTTGCTAAGACCTAACTCAAGAGAACATTGGCGACATCTTTTGGAGAGGAAGATCTTGTAGCTTGTGAAGATTTCAGGAAGTGAGAATCTTCCCGACATGTTAACTAAGGTTGTGTGATCTTAGAGAAGCTGAAGCCTCAGTTGCCTTAATACTTAAGTTAAAGTCTTGGCACTACCACCATAGATGGGATGATCAAGTTGAACACAATTACAATTGGAATCAGTCTCTAAGTGGGAGAATGTTGGGTTTTTTTAGCCTAATTGAAGTCGGCGAAGGAGGTCGAAGATGTGGCCATGAACGGAAAGATGTGGCCATGTCATAATACATTTATAAAAAAAAATCATCCAACAACTTGTCCATTGTAAAAGTGAGATAGAAGGGAGTGATTCCACCATTTTGTTACCCACCCCCTTAATGGAAGAATGATTGAGGTGGAACAAGCCCCATTTTTACAATGAATAAGAGGTTGTACAAAACAAATTGATTTTTTTGTTTAATATATCATGACACTAAAATGGACAACATTCATTTCCATATCTTTTACGTTTCCATGAATTGCAACCAAATCTGTTTTCGTTTGATGGATAAATCTGACTTCATTTGTTATGTCCTATGATGTAGCAAAGTGCACGAGCTTGGTAAATTAATTTTGATGCATGACTAGCAACAATGGTAAACAAATTTGTAGTCACCAATTAAAGCAAAAGCACGAACTAATCAAGCAAAGTGTATACTTTGAAGCATAAATCAAGCAAGGGATATATGAAAGCCAACTTGTACAAAGAAAGGAATTATGTAAGAAATCCTTTGCTTAAAAAATGCTATAAGAATTTTCTATTTCATGTTTTCTTGCTTTGCATCGTGTCTATTGCTTTCTTGTTTTCTGTAGGTCTTCGTGTTTTGCTTGGATCGCCTAAGGAGATTTTTTTTGTTTTTTTATGATGTAAGAAATCGAGCTATCATACCAACTTGATTACTATTTAGCCTTTTTTAATTTCTTTTAATAAAATTCTCCTCGAGGGGATAGAGAGTGTCATATCTCCTTCAACCAAAAAAGAATCAACAAAAGAGAAGGACACATTCATTTTATTGTGCTTTAATTCCTTTAAGACTCCATGTAAAAGCAATGGTAAATAGTTGTCCTTGTGTATTACAAATTCATAGACAAATTACACAACTAAAAGTTAATTGATGCATTTTTATCCTTACAAAATGCTCTAAATCTAATTGATGAATTTGTTTATGTATTATTTATTCATCAAGTTTATTTGTTCATGTGAATGACATTGAGTTTTATGTGTAAGACAATTAATGGAACAAATTATCATGTTAAACTACTAGCTAAATCTTTACTTAATGATACCATTATAAGGTGGCAAGTTAGCAATGGATACAATATGGTAACTTGTAGAGCAAAGGAGAAAAATTAAAACAAAGCAAAGCAAATCAATTACGCAGCTTTGAGAAGTATCTTGTAGAGGAAAGGAGAATAATTTTTTTGATAATGTGTGCTAAACAGATTTGAGAGTTGAGAGACCGAAATAAATAGCTAAACAAGAATGTAAAATAATTATCTTCAAGAAGTCTCAATTTTAGCAAAGAGAAGAAACATATTTATTCTTTAAACCTTCATACAAGAATATAAAACAAAATATGAAAGTGGTCCATAAACGAGAGATCGTGTGTATGTAAAACTATACATAAATTTAGTAAGGCTCCATCCTAAAATGAACTGACAATAGGAGGAGTAATCCAATGGATTATATAATAGGCTTTGATTCATTAAATTCTCAATGTGTAATAAATATCGGATGAGTAACAACTTGGAGATAGGTAGGAAGGTCAAATAAATAACGGATGAGTATAACAACTTGCTAAGTCCAACCCATGTAGATAAAGTAGATAACGATTGGGTAGAAACTCGCTAAGGCGGAACACGGGTCCGTGATCAGACAATTAGCTCTGGTACCATGATAAAGTCCGTGGACCGGTAAGTAGCTAAATAATAGGTGGTTAAGTATGGAGATTGGTAGACGGACATAGTACATAAGCATAGGAGGGTTCCATCTTACAATCAATTGATAATAAAATGAGTAACTTAAAAGATTATAAACTAGACTTTGATTCATTAAATTTCCAACACGGAAAAGACTCTCCCACAAAGTATAATTAATATGGTCTCATTCACATACCTTAGAATTTGTAAAAACAAGCAAATCTATCGGCTTTTGAAAGGGTATCAACCTAGGTTTATGATTTATCATTTGAGATTTTATATGCGTTCGACAAGTGTTTATTTGTGTGCTTATAAGCACACAAATGCTTATTTGCAGAAATAAGCAACAAAAGTGGGTGTTCGGTAAAATTGCTTATCGGAAATAAGCAAACTAATCTCGGGTGCTTATAAGCAGAAAAAATAATCAACACTCCTCATGCTTATCGGAAATAAGCAAACTTATCTCCAAAAGTATAAGCACATGGGGCCCACCTCTAATATTTTTAGTACCCCCAATGTCCATTTATTCTTTGTTAATGATTTTTATTAAAAAATTATTTTGTAAGGGTAATTTTGACCTTTCCTTAATTACCTTTTAAAAATAGCAAACCCTCCAACCGAACACCACATGCTTATCTCAGAAACAAGTATCGACTTATCAGCATCGGAACTTATCAGCACAATCGACTTATCAATAACTTATCAGCATAATCAACTTATCAGTAACTTATCAGCAAGTTTATCCGAACACACCCGTAGTATTACTAGTGTAGGTGAAGATATGTAAAGTGTAAAGATGACCTTCCTAAATCTCTGGAATCATGTTTTTTTTTCCTTAGTTAGGATGAAAACTTGGTAATAACCTCTTTGTAAGAGTGTATCCATCAGTGGCCATAATAACATGACTACAAAGAAACTCCAATTGAAAATCTTTTTAAGAAAAAGTTGGGAGATCGAAGTTGGTGGAAGAAGATATCCAATTAATCAAATTATTGGTAAGTTTAAATTCTTTATTGGTGACATTTAAGAAAAATTGATTGCATCATACATGCGGATATTGTCCAGATAGAGCTTTAAGATGCATCGATTTTACTCACCAACCACCATCAATGTGCACGATTAATTTTCTTACCATATTATTCTATCCGGCTTACTTACCAATTTATAAAAACCTAGAACTATGTAAATTAAGTAATCCAGCTTTGATCGAGCCGACCATGAACTAGGTAAATCGGTTTGCGTTGACCAGCTCAATCTAATAGAAGAAAAGATGGTGAGATTTGGTTTTTCGCCTAAGTGGGATGAACAAAGGTAAGCATTGAACCTGAAACCTTCAGCATCCCGCATATCTCATGCTAGCATTGATTTTATTTTGGTAAACAAAGTTATGATTTGTATATGCTTTCAGAAAATTTGGCGATGTCCAACACAAAATGGGCATTTATTAGATGCTAGTGTTGTTAGAATATGCCCATCCCACATCTGAAAGTTGGGAGTAAATTGGACTAATATATAACTCAGCGGATTATTCCTTCTATTGCTAATTGGTTTTATGGTAGAACCCCTCTGTGCTTAATAAGTGCTACTTTAATTTGTGCCATTCTGTGATATTGTAGTTGAGCTTTATTAAGTGCATAGTCAGTTGGCACATTAATCCATCCACATGGAGTTCCCATATATTCCTCTTGATGAGACAGTGATAATAGCAATGAAGGGGCTTATTACAAGGGAACATGATGAGGTGGTATAAGGTGAGAAGTAGGTTGGATTTTGAGAAAGCTAGGGATGATTGGCTTCATAATGGTGAGCCTAATTGGGATCTTCATCTTTCTAGTTTAATCGATAGTCCTACGGATGAGGGGCTTTCTAAAAAGGGTCATAAGACTAGTGTTGGACCCCTTGGATGATCTTAAGTTGGGTGTTGGATTTACTATTAAAGATCTTCTTACCCCTTCTTTTCGAGATGCTTTTAGTTACCTCCTCACTAGGCGACATGGTGTCCAGGAGGAAGAAGATTGGATTGGAGAAGAGATTATTAGAGATCGATATGAGGTAGTTCAGTTCCATAAACTACGACATTATCTTGTGGAGAAGGAATTACAAAGGGCATCCACCTCCGAACAAAAGAGTAAATACCTTTGCCCTACTTTTAGGGATGAGAAATGTTGCGTGTTCAAAACCTACATGGAAGAAGAAGAAGATGATGATTATAATTGCGGAGTATGTGAGGAGCCAGTCGTTTCAGAAGGCTACACCTGTCATTTCTGCATCCTCACCTTGCACAAATCATGCGCCGAGCACGAGAACATCAACTTTCCAGTTGATTTTAGAAGTAATTCTTGGTTGTATAATTATCCCATGCATTGTAATAAGTATCTTTCGAGGACATATGCTTGCAAGTCTTGCATGGAAGGAGAAAATGACTTCTCTTATGATTGCAAATCCTGCCTTTTCCATACGCATTTGAAATGCCACATGTTTCCCACGATTATCAACCATGACTTCCACCACCACTCTCCATCCTTGTTGGTTGGTGATCAGTTTCTGTATAGTAGATGCAAAGCATGTGAAGTGGGTGTACTCGAAGGAAAATATGGATGTTATCTTTGTCGATTGTACTATTGCTTGGTATTAGACATGTCAATCGGGTCGGGTCGTGCGGGTTCGGGTTCGGTCATTTCGGGTTCGGGTTGAGTCGGGTTCGGGTCGTTACGGGCAGTGGCGGATCCAGGATCATCTCGATGGGGGAGCAAACATTCATAGTGTAGATTTTTTTATAACTTACAGTGCAACCTAATATACTTTACTTAATTATTTATCTTATCAAATAAATATAAAAAATTTAACATATATATTCATATTCTAAATAATTATTCTTATATAATATTAAAACTATGTGATACAAATTTCTAGCCAACTTTTTTAAAAGCTAAAAATGAAATTATTTAATAATTTTAATGTAAAAAATAATAAAAATGGGTTTTTATTATAAAATTGTATAAATATATAAGAACAAGTTTTTTAGAATATGAATATATTTTTTAATTTTTTTTATCATAGTTTAATGATAAATAATTAAATAATGTATGATAAATTATCTTTCTACTGAAAATCTAAGGTGGTGTTTTGGTTGCATTCAGTTCATTTTGTTTTGGACTTTTGGTTGCATTCAGTGCATTAAACTGGGGGCAATTGGGCCAAAAATATTAGTGGGATATTTATTTAGTTCATTAAACGGATGGTTTGAAAAATATGTGGGCCAAACTCATTTAAAGAAAAGAAAAAAAAATTGCCCAAATCAATGAAACGCAGCGTTTCTTTTATCTTCTTCAACAACCCTTTTCTAGATCTGGACATTTGGGGCCGACCTTGCAAGTCTGCAACTCTTCGACTTCAATGACGTTGTTGCTCGATGCTGCCTCCGCCGTCCGGTCCTCCGCCCACTGCCCTTCAGTCCCTCTCGCCTCCTAGATCTTGCCCCGGCGTGCCCCTAGTCCCTCTCGGATCCCACCTCATATAGCCTTACTCCTATTGAAAATTCCGGCGAACGGGGGGGGGGCAGTTGCCCACCCATGCCCCCCCTAAATCCGCCACTGGTTACGGGTCACGGGATAAACCGGGTCGATGCGGGTTTTCAGGCGGGTTGGGTTGACCAGCGGGTCAAAAACATAAAAAAAATATGATTATTAAAATAGATTTTTAATTAAATAACAATATTTAATTATAATATATTATTTTTATGTATTTTAATAATAAAATATATTATAGTTTTTAAAATAAATTTTATACATTTTATAAATATACTAAATCAGCCAACCCAACGGGTTTCGGGTTTCAACCCAACGAGTTTCGGGTTCTATCGGGTTCGGTTGATTTCGGGTTTCGGGTTCAATTTTTCGGGTCTTGACCCTAAAATTATCGGACGGGTCGGATCGGGTTAGCGGGTTCGGTCAGCTTTGGACAACTCTACTTGGTATGTATTTTAAGGCCTCTAATAATAGAGCATGAGCATGGTGGACACGAGCATGTAATGAAGCTTGTGTCTTTACGTGATGGGATGGAGCCAAAGGAAGACTACTGGTGCAACGTCTGCTACAAGGACTTGGATCCACAAGTTTGGTTCTATTCTTGTCAAGATTGTCCCTATTATCAAGCTCATGCAAATTGCATCATGCTTGTCCGAAGTGATTAGATACAAGGGAACAATGATAATACTCGGATAGTTTGCATCTAGAGAAATTATATAAGGTCGATGAGGAACTAGCTCTATTATTACATGTATTCTCAAGAATATTATTATTCTTAGTAAGATTGTGTCTCATTTTAAATTAATCATGTCACATTGTTCATGCCTCATAGGTGGAGCATGTCTACAATCAATCATGTTTCTCTTCGGCTTTCTTGCTCGGTGTTTGTTGCATGTTCACCTTGTTCTTTTTTTTTTGTTGTTGTTGTTGTTTATTTTGTTGGTTTCTTTTTGGTTGTTGGTCATTGTCGGTTTGTCCGATTACTGAGTTTTATCTCGATCTCTCGATCTACCAAACATGTCTGGTTTTTCGAATTTCTTTCCTTATCAAAAAAAATTTATTTTGGTGTGTGCAGGTTTTTAAATCAATTATAATATTCATATTTAAAAAGCTTAAAAAAAAGCTTAAGGGGGTATAAATTGAGTAACAACCAAACTTAGGAATCAACAAAACTGACTCTTTGGATTTAATCACACACCAAACCAAGCATAAACTTGTATTCATTTAGTATTGAAAAAGCAGAGTCCATTCTTGTGTATAAAGGCATATAACAATTTGTAATGGTAGTCATTAAGTTGAATAATAAACTTTCCTCTTCCTTTCAAATCTTGTTTGTTTGTCTATATCTCTATATTATTCTATCTCCCTCTATCTTGTTCTTGGATAATGTTTTCAATCTAATTAAGACACTACAATTGGTATCAGGGCCCAAAAAAAACTTTCCATCCATGGTGGAAGGCACTAGACTCAAGGTCATGGAGGAAAACATTCGTAAAAATGAGGTGCAATTACAACAATTTGTGGAAGCCAAAAAGCAATTCATTGCGAAATCAAGACAAAAGAAGGACAATCATCAAAGGAAATCATAAAGCCAAGTTTCCAAGTTGATTGGAATGATGCGGAGTTTGATGCCAATTCATTTGCCCGATTCCTAATCAATCCAATCACATTTCCGATCAAGCACCAAAGACTTCGGTGGTCCACGAGGGGAGCTCACTTGGTGTTCATCCTCCATTTGAGATTTATCTTCTATATTTTCAGTCTAATATCAGTGATTGGACGTTGTTTTGGTGTTGTGTATCGTCCCTTAGTTGTTTATTTGATGTCTTTGAATATTTGTCGCACTAAAGGCAAAAAAGTTGAAATGTGGACCAAGATCTGAATTGGCAAAGGATACAAAGTAACTTTTAGCTTTTCTTTTTTGAAACAAGGTCTGAATTTTAGTAAAGAGGAAGTTTTCAAATTGTAAAGCAGTGGATATATAGTAGGGTCTCTCGTTTACAATTGAAGTTCCCATATTTTCGAGGATTGAAAGTGATAATAGCAATGAAGGGGCTTCCTTGCACGTTCAAGACAGATATCGCTTCCTTAATAGGCAAATGAGCAACATGCCGAGTGTTCTACATCGACGACTTCTTGAGTGCATTGTCGTTGGAAAAAGGGTATAGTCGCGAATCGATGCCATCTGAGGAGGAAGGAGAAGAAGCAGAGCGCCTCCGTCGTCTAGCCTTTGAATCCCTCTGCAAATCCGCACTCCGCTACCTGAAATGTCCACGACAATGCATTGTGATCAAGTCCCGTCTCAGCTCTACCTTCGAGCTCAACTGCTTGCTCCAGCTCTCAGCAAGTGTTCGCACCCTTGGACAAGCAACCATCATCATCATCGATTGCCAGGCCAAAAATGAGCACCGGTTGTGCGCGCGGTTGGAGCTTGAAGCGGCGGTCATACCCGAGCACGACAAGGAGTGGTACAAGGCCTGGAGTAGGCTGGATTTCGAGAAAGCTAGGGACGATTGGCTTATTTCTAAACCGGATTGGGATCGCCATCTCTCCGATTACTTGATCAATGCCGATGAGCAGAAACGGCCTAGAAGGGTCACAAGGCTGGTGTTGGACCCTACTGAAGATCTCAACTTTAGACATGAGTTTGTAGACATGCACCATGCTTTTAAGAGAGCTATTACTTATCTCCTCACCAGGCAATTAAAATCGGGTGCTTGTGAAGAAGTCGGCTGGACTGGTCAAGAGATTGTAAGAGATCGGTACGAAGAAGTGAGCTACCCTAAACTGCGGCGCTATCAACGAGAGTTGGACTTATTTAGACAGGCTGCCTCCGGCTCTGGACAAAAGAAGAAATATATATGTCGTACCGAGTTAGGAAGGGATTGTGTGTTCAATACCTGCACGGAGGACGGGGGTAATGATGTCGAAAATTGCGGGGTGTGTGACGAGCGAGTCGTCGTTTCTGCAGGCTGTTACACTTGTCTTTACTGCTTCCTCACCTTGCACAAATCATGCGCCGAGCTACAGGGTGTCAACTCTATAGGTTTTGCACACAACAATGATTTTTTGTTGAATGAGTATCCCATGTACGACGGAGATACTCCTCCATGGAAACTATATGCCTGCAAGTCTTGCACGGAAGAAGGAAAGCTCTTCTCGGCGAAATGCAACGCCTGCGTTTACCAAACAAATTTAAAAGGGGGCATGTTTCCGACGATTATCAACCATGACTCCCACAAGGAGCACCCTCTCTTCTGGGGGTCTACTGGTCCTTTTACTTTTACATGCAAAGCATGTGGTAGAACCAGTTCGTATACATGCAGCTATTCATGCTTCTATTGTATGTTTGGGTATTGCATGAGATGTGTTTCATGGCATGGAAAAGTGGAGCATAAGCACGGAGGACATCACCATGCTTTGAAGCTCGCGTATACGCGTGATGAGATGGTGCTCAAGGAAGACTACTGGTGCTGCGTCTGCTACGAGGACTTGGATCCCCAACACTGGTTCTATTCTTGCCTGGAGTGCCCCAGCTACGAAGCTCATCCACGCTGCATCGAGCCTGTCAGGAAGTTAGAAGAGACAAGAGAGCAAGATCATGTTAATTAAATAAGGCGGTCCAGGAGGAACTAGCTAGCTCTATTATCCACAATCAATGGCATCATCTATGTTTCCACAACCTTTATTATCCACAAACAAGGTGCACTACTTCATTTCAATGTAAGGATATTATTACAGGAAACCACAGTTAAGAAGAACGAATTCTGCCTTGACCCAGGTTTGTGTTATCTATTACATGAAACTGTAATTGGACTGATTTACTCTGATGAAGTGATATCTATTGCTTGTTGAATGATATTATGTTGGCCAGAAATTGTAATTGTTGCAAAACAAGCATGAGCTTAGTGGACTGAGGACCTCATTAAGCTAAAATTTCAATTGGGCTCTAGCTAGTTCCCTGTTTGTATAGACTAAAACAAAATAACTTCACTAAAGCAGTTTATGATGTATTTTGGCTTTCTTCAAGATTGGTGTCGCGGTAGTGGTGCCACTTTTTGTAGCGATGGATGCCATGGAGAGTAGGTCTCAACCGAGGAGCGGACGTGCATCGCGAGCAACAGCATCCTCGCAGGTTGTCAACACAGTTGGTGCAGCTTCTGCAATTACAGCAAAACAAAAACACGTACTCATCAAAGAGAGTGATATCTTAACAGCGCCATGATAATCATTACATTCAGCTAAGTGCCCAATCAAAAGATGAACTCTATGAGCAAGTGCTTATCAAAAACATAAATTATAGCAGCAAGTGCTTATGAGTTTGAAAAATCCCTAAAGTAATTATGCAACAAGTCACTGTGTTCATTGGTTAATGAATTCTAGATCATTGACTTTCTCATAAACCCCTACACTTGCTTCCTCTTGACAGTAAGAGAAAACATGAGTCGAAGATAACTTTTCCCATCAAGTACAAAGAAAACAAGAATTCTCTCTTTCTAGATTAATCTTCTATCATAAGTATTAGTTTACAGATTGTCCATGCCCATGCCATTATTATTTGTAAGTTTCTCATACAGAGAGAAATAACCTAAGATAATTTGTTTGCAAATTCTTTTTTAATTCATCAAGCTAAAACAGATTAATAATCTAAGGGAAAAAAAACTCTAAATGTATGCAAGTTCCCAAATTAAAATTTGGATTAGTATGCAAGTTCCCAAATAAGGGAAACTAGGGTCATTTATACTCTCTTATTGTTTTCACAAGACAATGTACATTGTCATTTATCAATGACTAGCATATATACCAGAGAAGATAGAATAGAGGTGCAAGTAAAGACAAGAAAAGACGAATTATCAAAGACCAACACAATGAGTAAGCCTAATACTGAAGAATAACCCAAATGAGTCGAGGAAGAGAGAAGAGTGACTTACAAGAAAAGTAGGTTGCAGTCAATATTTGCACAATTACGGTGTCTTAGATCATGAACTTGTGAGCTGCATACATAGCATCTTGCAAATTGAGTGTTGTTTGGAAGTTCGATGCTTTCATTAGCTTGATCAGACCCAGGTTTGAAGGTTGATGGTGGGAGAGAAAGGCGTGAATCAAAAACAAATAAATTACCAATCCAAGCTGTAGGGCCTTCCTTCTCAAGATAATGAGAAACACCCCCCTTCAAAGTGTACAAGCGCTTAAAACCCCTTTGTCTGCCAACAAGTACTTATTCAGAGCGAGAAAAACAATTCTTTGAGAAGCAATGTACACATAAGCAAGTAGCAACCATCATCAACTGGTCAGAAAAGGCAATTATCTGTCTAGTTAAATCTTTCCTTCTGATAATCTATTCGATTGTCAACTAAATTTTAATGAATTAACCACTTCAAACAGAATACAACAGCATGGTTCTTTTTAAGCACATTTTTATGGCTTAACTTTCAACTAAACATGCATATGAGACTATGATGTGGACACTCAAAATGCTGACAACTTCAGTGTCACCTTAAACATGCTAAATAAAGTTGCTGAACATGAGCTAAATCAAATTGTCTCAATTGTCAGACACAAATTTAAAAGCAGTACAAGTGACCATTCTGCAACTGTAAGACAATATGCAACCAGCATATTTAAACACGGATCAGAATGAGAAAAGACATGAAGAGGAGTGAACAACCTAAGCATTGTTGAATACACATCACAGCGAATGCCCCCTGTGCAATACATCAAGACATCGGTATTCTCTTTGTCAACGTTGGCTAGAGGATCTGAATCATTGACCTGCGTCAGTAAAACACACCAAATTATAACCACCAAACTTATTTTTAACTAGATCAACCAAAATCCAGAACTAACCAATGGCAATTTATGCGAGTTGCCTTCATTATATGCATACAATTGATAATGTCTACTCTGCTACTTGCAAGGTATAAATAGCTAGTCATTTTACCTCAGACTCTGATAGCCCAAATGAAGTGCTTTTGAAGCAGTCAACTTCTGGACGTAGAGCGCCATCAAAGTGGCCAATATCCCACTCATAACCTGAAATAAATTCAAGGTATGATTCTGAAACATGAATATTCTGAGAGGGTTCCTTCTAACAGCATCATCCAAATCTCTAGCTCATCCAAACTTCCCAATACTTAATATATACGGAATTATCTACAACAGACAAGTTTCTACAAGTCTTTTGGTCACAGATTATCCAGAAAGCTGTAGAAACCAGCATATAACAGGTAAGTTCAGATGACACTTTAAGCAAGGAATGATTATAAAATGTCTGAAATGGTTTTAAACATTAATATTTTCCTATAAAACAATGTCGCCTGAGGAGAGCATCCTTAACATTAAAAACCATACCATTTCTCACATCCAACAAAATGTAATTGTTTTTGGGATTGTCCTTTGATGCATCACCGTCGTCAGAGCCTGATTTCAGTCGTTGTCTCCACTCAGGTGGTGTTAATGGTGTAGCACGCATGGAAGGATCAACCAAAGGTAGGTCTCGATTATCAACTTCAACCTATTGTTAAAACGTAACAGTGATATTACGGAAGGTGTGGCAGGAGAAGTGCAAACAGCTTCAATGAATATGCAACAAACAGGAACTTCATAATATGACCGTCATAAATATAATTGGTGGATCATAGATGTGACTCCAATGCATACGATGCTAATATATAACTTAGAGATAAAAGGGCAACAAAAGGGGGAAATAACCTGCCTGAACAAGTGAGGGTTTATAACGTAGCTTTAATCTTGGAAATGCATGTCCACTGCATGAAGGAGATGTTTGAACTAGCATGTCAGAAAACCTCTCGTCTTCTGTGATCCATTCAATATATTCAAGAGCATCTTTTGATGGTCCACTAAACTACAAGAAAATGAAGGAAGGAAGAGATTAGCATGAATGATCAAAATTTTCATTGTTTGCTCCACATGTTTCATTCAGACCGTATTGTTATGATGAATATTATGTCACATGAATTAATGACAGTCTTGATGATAAACAGTACTTGTATTATGAAGAAACAAGATAGGGTACCTGTAAGTTATGATGCTAATCATTTAAAACAATAAATCATCACAAACTTTAGTAAATCAAATCAAATATGGTGTACACAGATGATAGAAGGGGCCAGGCTCCTCATCCTCAAATATACTACAAACAGAAAATAATTCATTTCAAGGATGCAATTTTTTTCAGGATATAGACAAAAAGGACATACCTGTGCATTTATACCTTGTTCATTCAAATATATGCGACCATGTATGTCAAGGTCCTGATAGAGCATCAAAACAAAGTGTAAGCAAATAAAAAAACAAACTTAAGCTTCTATTATAACCTCACAGCGCAAGACATAGAAGTTTCAATTGGTTGTATTTGAAATGCTAATATCTCAAATTCAGCACTTGATATAACAAGAGATGCGTTAATATGGGTGTCTTAGTATAAAGAAGTTTATAGGCCTGATTGCAACACTTCAACCATTCTGCAAACACCCAACCAACTGAACCAGACAAGTTGCATTATTGCTGCTAATAAAATTGAATTGTTGAATTTCCTAATGTGGTTAGAGACTAAGATCAGACTTAAAAAACCATAATCATCAGAGGTTTCATTCCACAAAGTAATTAATAGAATGCTACAAAAGGCAAATAACCAATGTTCACACCTTTTCCACCTCCAATGCTCTACTTCCCTTTTCACTCACCACACTTGCCAAGCTATTCAGGATACACATTGCCAACAGGTGAAATTTCAGACTATTTCTTCGTCCTACACTTACCCCTGATTTCCCCAAATCTATCATTTTCTGAAACGCAATTGAAACCAAGGAATTGCATCTCAAATTTTCAATAGCTAACCCTACCAATTCAAACTTCTCGACTCCTGCATAAGCACAAAACAATTCAATTTATAAGAGCAAATAAATCTCACAATCAAAACAGCCATAAGGTAACCTGCAAGAAGAAAAGGTGCTTAGAGACTTCAAGCTCGGGGTCACTGATGTAGACGAAACGATAGAAGTTGACAACGATGAAATCCACATCCCTTTCGACCGTCGAACCTCCACCTTCTTCGGTACGAGTACCTCTTCGGGACGCGGAAGAGGAAATTACTAGGGCGGACGCTTTGCAATCGCCATTGTTGGATCTACGTTTGTTGTTGCGAGGAAGATAAGCAAAGTAGTGAGCTAGATTGGGAGGAGGGGGAGGGGGAGCAAGTGGTAGCTGCCATGGAAATCGGAATCGGGAAGAAACAAAGCTCGTGCTTGTATGCATTCTACCTCCTGTAATCCTCCGCATCCACTTCGCGCGTTACACAGCAACTAGCATTTCATTTCCAGTGAACAATTTGGGCAGTTATTATGGGCCTTAAAGGGGTTTTAGGCCCAAAATTTATTTTTGGCATAAAATAAACTAGTGTAATTCCCGTACTTTGTAATGTCTAATTCAAAATGGTTTTAGAAAAATTATTTCAGACTTATTTTGGAGAAAATTTCCAATGAAAAAACTTTCACGATTGAATCAAATTTCATTTGATACTGATTTTTTTTTATAAATCTATTAAAAAAGAATATAAAATTTAAAGAATTTTTTAAACTCGCTAGACAGCATTCAATATAAATTTAGCTTGGTGTAATGAGCATTAGATTGTTTAAGTGAAGAATTTTGTTTTTTGAGATTTTTGATGTGGGTGAAGTAATGTTCTATTGTGAATGTAGTGAGAATAGTTTTTAACATGATTATTTGGGGAAAGAGATCGAGATGGTGGGTTTAAAAGTAATTTAGTGGGGAAAGGTAGTTTATTTATATGTAGTGAGAGATAGTTTTTTTATATAAAAAAACCACTAACTAATTGTTGTGATCATGGTCCAAATAATAAAAAAAATTATAATTTATTTCAAATTTAACACATGACTCAATTGTTTACAAAAACTTGAGTTTTGTTTTAGTATTATACTAAGGTAGATATAGTGGTGTTTAGACATTATTCACTTGTTTGTCAAAACTACATTCTCTTCTCAAGATTATATTTTAAGACTCTTAAAATACATGTATTTTTTCTATTTTTTCTATTTTTTAACTATATAAAAAAAAATTCATCTTAAAAAACTTTCTATTCAAGGCTAAATCTTGAACCATTTCTCAAAAATTTCTTCATATTGGAAAATTTAAATATATATATATATATTTCACTTTTTGAATTCTAATCAAACAAATTTTCATTTTTAAAAAAAAATCATAATTTATTTTGAGAATTCCCTATATTTAAAAAAGCTAAAATATAAAGAAGATGGTGACCAGTGAAATTGAAAAGGGAGATGTATTGAAAGGGAGATGTATTGTTGGACTAGTTCCAGCCCAATAAAGGGAACCAAAACTCACTAACAGTGCGTTGTAAATCCACTTTATCAAGATGAGCCAACCGAACAGTAGTTAAGGGACCATCAATCAACCAATTGTCCGACCAAAAACGAGTGGCTCGTCCGTTACCAATATACCAAGTCGAGCCAGGAACAACGAGCTGCTGAACCCCTTTTCGAAGACTCGACCAAATATAAGAAGGTCCAGCACGATCACAAAGGCCTGTACGAATACATTTGAACTGTAAGACAGTAATCCAAAGCTTCTCATTCTCCGTTAAAAAACGCCAACCAAGTTTTCCAATTGGAGAATAATTCAACTCCATCATACTTTTAATTCCTAACCCACCTTCACTTTTGGGCTTACAAACCTCCTGCAGCTAACCAAATGAATTTTCCTATGATTATCAGAACCTCCCCAAACGAAATTACTGACTAATGAGTCGATTTTGACATAAATGTTTTGAGGCAAAATCACAGTAGCCATAGAATAAACAAGGAGAGCGGTCAACACAGATTTGACAAGAGTAACACGACCTGCCATGCTAAAAAACGCCTCTATCAACCCCTTAACTTAGCCAAAATCTTCTCAAAAAGATAACAATAACTCTTGTCACTTTTAAAATTTCAAATATCTAACCTTATTTAAAATAAATACTATATACTTTAATACGAGTATAACAATAAACTTATCAATCGACATCAAATAATTTACATCAAACAAACAACCAATCTATTTTAAACAAGTACTAGTAAGTAGTAAGTAGTAACTAAGGTTACCAGTGTGTTGAGTCCAATAATAATTTGTTCAAAAAAAAATGCTCTCTTTTGTAGAAACCCTAAATTTCAAATTTCCCCGTTTTGCCGCCCGCTGGGAGGGCTTCGTCGCCGGGCGACGATCCCGGAAACCAGTCTGATGATCCAAAAAATGGATCCACTGCCATGGAAGTTGATGTTTCGATTGCTCACTCCAGCAAAGACCCTCAGGCATCGAACCTATCGGTGATGACCAAGCCAAGTGCAACCCCATCAACCAATGCTACAGGGCAAGTGTCATACAAAGACACTGTGATGAAAGGGATTCAACAACCCTCCTACTCTCCAATGATTGATGATGTCTGGAAAGAGAGACCGGATTTATACGATACTGATGATGATGAAGTTCCTGAACAAGATGATCCGGAATGTCCTATGATCACCCTCACAGCTGCTGAGAAGCGTGCGATGCGGCGCCCTTGGGCAAGATCTTTAATCATTCATATGTTTGACAAAGGCCCAGGGTATCTGTTAATCCGGAAGAAGCTTGAACAGAAGTGGGCTCTTAAAGGGGCATTCACTTTGGTTGATATCGGCAACGCTTATTATGTAGTCAAATTCTCAAACGCGGATGACTATAACCATGTCTTGACTCAAGGACCATGGATGATTGGTGACAATTATTTGATGATTCGTCAATGGGTGCCGAACTTCGACCCGTATCAGGATGATGCAAAGGTGCTTACAGCTTGGATCCGGATTCCAGGACTCAGTATGGAATACTTTTGGGAAGAATTTCTCAGGAAAGTTGGCCAACAGATTGGGCGTGTTCTAAGAGTTGATAGAACTACACTCAAGGCTGACCGGGGTCAATTCGTAAGGCTAGGCGTTGAACTTGATTTAGAAAAACCCCTACTGTCAAAATTCCGGTGTCTGGGTAAGTCATGGACAATCCAGTACGAGGGCATCAAGATGTTATGTTACGAGTGCGGTAAAGTTGGCCATAATGTCGCAGAGTGTCCAGCTCTGAATCCTGAGAGTGCTGAAAATCAAGAGGAGCAGTTGAAGGAGATGCAACTTTATGAGAATCCCTTGTCGCAACAGCAAGATAATGAGACAGGAGAGGCTCAGTTTGGGCCATGGAACCAAGTAGTCAAACCAAGGAGGAAGCCAAAACCACAATCAAATGCTCAAGGAGCAGGCAAATCAGGATATGAGCCACATAAGCCAATGTCTCCGAGGGCAGGAACAAATGTTTCAAATCCAACAATTCCTAATGCTGGGTCACGATTCTTAGCCCTGGCGTTGCAGAGGGTGAGACTGAAGAGGGCAATGTGAACGAAACGCCTACCCTTCCTCGACAAGTCCAGCCGATGGAGACGTTCCCGGCGAAGGTTGGAAATCATAATGTTACGGTGGTTCTACCGCAACAGGCACCGACGGCAAGTTCGGCCAATATCAACGCCACGTCATCAACGAGTAATCCGGGAACCAAAGGAGTCCAAAATCAAAATAAAAAAAAGATAAAAAAGATATTAAAGAGATTGCTCTTTCCACGGCAAAAAAATCCAAAGGGAAAGTATCTTCCCGAAATTCGGTGGTTACCAAAGAGGCGGAAATTAAGAAATCTTATTTGATATCGGATATGGCAACAAAGATCTCCACCCAACAGAAAAATCCTTTAAAATCCATAACCGCGATGACTTCGCACACAAGCCAACCGCCTTTATGCCCTAAACCAATCCAGTCCACGACACCACAGCAAAATCCAACCTCTTTGATAGATCCAAACTCTCCTCCGGACGAGAACAATGGATCACCTGGAAACCCAAATCATCCCGGTGGTAACCACTCGAAGTTTGTTGGTATCGAGCCACCAGACGGGCCCATTCCTCGCGACCCTCCCGGTGTTAGCCAAAAAGATGCTAGTAGACTTTCTACCAATTCAGACGGAGTCAAGTCCGGTACTATGCAGGGTGTCAATACCCCCGAGATTCAGTGATGCCATGCTCCGTCTTACGGGTGCAGTGGTTTCTTATGCTTTGTCTCGAATGACTCTCCAGCTCCCAATCTATTGGGATTTAATAAACAGCGAGTCTTTTATGAATCCGCTCAATATACTTATATGGAATGTTCGTGGGGCGGGGGGCCCAAATTTTTTGACTTCTATTCGTGAACTGATTCGTAGGCATAGGCCTGCTATGGTGGCTTTGGTGGAACCACGTATTGGTGGTGTTCGTGCCTCTCAAGTTTGTAGTCATATTGGTTACGATGGTATGATCAGAATCGATCCATATGGCTACTCTGGTGGTATTTGGCTTCTGTGGCGTTCAACGGATGTGCTAGTTGCCCCGGTTTGACTCGATCCACAACATATTACGGTTGAGGTCACGAGGCGTGGTGAGGAACCGTGGATAATGTCGGTTGTCTATGCATCCCCGGACTCCACTACTCGCTTAGATTTATGGAACTCTATTGGTGATTTTGCAGCCATGAATAATCGGCCTTGGTTGATTGTCGGTGATTGTAATGCAACCTTAAATTCTGAGGAACGGTCTTACTCTTCAGTTGGATCCAATAGGGCATCTCAGATTTTTCGGGAGAAAGTTGACGAGCTGGAATGGATTGATTTAGGCTTTGATGGCCCACCCTTCACTTGGTTCACCGGGAGGTCTGAATCAACTTATAAAGCTGCGCGTCTTGATCGGGCGTTTTATTCAAAGGATTGGCAGTTGAAATTTTCAGAAGCTCGGGTCTCTCATTTGTCGGCGCCGCACTCAGATGCGTGAATGATTCTATGCCAAGGACAATGATGAATAGGCCTTTTCGTTTTCAAGCTGCTTGGCTTTTACATGATGATTATAATACCTTTCTCCAACAGTCCTGGAAACCGGAATTGCTTTTATCTAATTCTCTTCAACTTCTTGCAACAAGTCTAGCGCTTTGGAACAAGGAGGTATTTGGGAATATTTTTCAAAAGAAAAAGAGACTATGGGCTAGACTTGAGGGTGCACGCAGAAAACTGATTGCTCAACCTTCTCAACACCTTATTTCGTTGGAGCGTCAGCTTCGATTGGATCTTGAAGGGGGGTGCTTCAACAAGAACAGATTCTATGGTTCCAAAAATCAAGATCAGACTTTCTCATCAATGGCGACCGTAATACACGGTTTTTCCATCTGTCCACAGTTGTTAGACGCCATGCAAATAGAGTTACGGCCCTGCAGAATGATGCCAGTGAGTGGATTACTGATGATTCAGCTCTCCAGAATATGGTCGTAAATTTCTTTGCTTCTCTTTACTCGACTGATGGTGTGAGAATGAGATCGTCAGCTCCAACAAGTGTATCCTTCCCAGCAATGTCGAATCTGGATTTGGAAGCTATTTCGGTCCCCTTCACTTCTATTGAAATTCATGATGCTTTGATGATGATGGGGCCGTATAAGGCGCCAGGTCCAGACGGTTTTCCGACTCTGTTTTTTCAAAAAGGATGGAATTCGGTCGGCCAACAAGTAACAAATACAGTACTTGATCTTCTCAACAATGGCGTCTATCCTGAGGGTTTGGGTGATGCACTTTTAGTCCTTCTTCCGAAGGTTGCGTGCCCAACTGCTCCCTCACAATTCAGGCCAATCTCTCTACTCAATGTGGTTTATAAGATTGCTACAAAAGTCATTGTCAACAGGTTGAAACCGATGCTTCCAAATATGATTTCTCCGGCACAAGCGAGCTTTATTCCTGGAAGACAAATCATTGATAACGTGGTGATTGTTCAAGAAGTCTTGCATTCTATGAAAGCATCTTGGGCATCTAAATGGATGATATTAAAAATCGACTTGGCAAAAGCTTACGATCGTGTTCGATGGGATTTTCTTGAAGAACTCCTAACTGAAGTTGGTTTGCCGAGGAGGTTGATTGAAACGATCTTAAAATGTCAAACATTAGGTTTGACTAAAGTGCATTGGAATGGTGGCCTGTCTTCCACGTTCAAATCGTCTAGGGGTGTCCGTCAAGGAGATCCTTTATCGCCATATCTTTTGTAATTTGTATGGAGAGATTGTCACACCTTATTCAATCCGCAGTTGTTGTCGGGGAATGGAAGCCAATTCAGATTGGGGATATTTCACTCTCTCATTTGTTTTTTGCGGACGACTTGATTCTTTTTGCTGAAGCAGAAATTTCTCAGGTAAGTGTGGTTCAACGGTGCTTGGCTGACTTTTGCAATATGTCAGGGCAGAGGGTTAATTATGACAAGAGTAACATGATCTTCTCTGATTCGGTGCGAGTTGATGTTAGAATGGCGATCAGTAACCTCCTGTCTATCCCAGTTGAATCGGAGTTTGACACGTATTTGGGTGTTCCTGTTGCTTGTGGCCGTATGACTAGTGACAGGTATGCCTTTCTGTTGGATAAAATAAGCTCAAGATTGCGTGGTTGGCAATCACGATCATTATCCCTAGCCGATCACGTTACACTTGCTCAATCAGTGCTTACTAGCCTTCCGATCTACACAATGCAAACGACTCAAATTCCAAAGGGGGTGTGTGATGATATTGACAAGTTGATTCGGGGGTTCATATGGGGTTCAACAAGTGAGAAAAGGAAGGTGCACCTCATCTCTTAGGACCAAATTACCATTCCTAAAAATGAAGGTGGCCTGGGCATACGAGAAATGCGGGGTACAAATACTGTCATGCTCTCTAAGCTTGGGTGGCGTTTGCTGCAAAGTCCTGATGCTCTGTGGGCTCAATTGCTGCGTAGTAAGTACTGCAATGGAAGATTAGATGTTGATATGTTTGAAAGGCCGCCTCGATTGTCTCAAACTTGGAAGGGCGTTGCTGAAGGGGCTACTTTGCTGGTAAAGGGCTTGCGTAAAGCAATCGGGAATGGGCATTCAACTTTGTTTTGGTTGCATAACTGGTTGCTTGAATATCCTCTGATTGATCAAGCTGTAGTAAATGTACCTGAAGATGTTTTGGGTGCAACAGTTGCAGAGATGTGGTTAGCCGGGAGTTGGAATTGGGACGCCATTAGTCATTATCTTCCTGCTGCAATTTGCTCCAAGCTCCAAGCTATTACAGTGTCTGCTGATCCTACTGCACAAGATAAATTCTTCTGGGGTCATACATCAACGGGTATTTTCAGTACAATGTTTGTCTGAAAGTTGTTACGCAACGCACCAGCGGCTGTGGCTTCTAACCTGTGGCAAGCTGTGTGGAAAATTCCGGCTCAGCAAAGGGCAAGAACCTTTGTTTACTTAGTTGCTAAGGGCTGTATACTGTGCAATGTCAACCGAGTGCGTAGACACATCGCAACTGATGCACAATGTCTTAGATGCAAGCAACCGGAAACGGTTTTACATACACTACGAGATTGTGATCTAATTCACAAAGTATGGGAAGCCCTTTCAGGTAATAATCTTCCAGCTCAATTTTTTAGTGCTCAAGATGCTAGTCAATGGGTTGCGCTCAACATCAGTGGTCATCCATTTTTGCAAACATGTTGTGGTTAGCTTGGAAATGTCGTAACAGCTTTGTCTTTGAAGGAGTTGATACTGTAGGCTCGTTGAGCGCTGTAGTTGTACGCCAAGTCGAAGTTTTTGAGGCGACAGTATCCAATTCCAGGAGAGTCTCATTGGGCCTTGTTCAGACCAGCTTGTTACAGCCGACAAAGTGGAGTGCTCCTGCAGGGAATTGGCTGAAGATTTATGTCGATGGGTCCTCGAAAGGTAATCCTGGAAAGGCAGGCGGTGGAGGCATTGTTCGCGATGTTGCTGGTTCCTCTGTTTTTGCCTTCACTTTCTCATGCGGATCGTGTGCAGCGCTTACTGCTGAACTGCTGGCAATCTCTCATGGATTACAACAAGCTAAAACACAAGACATACAAAGGCTGATTCTTGAAACCGATTCGGAAGTGGCCTACAAGCTTTTACTTTCCAGATCGCTATCAACACATCCGGATTTTTATATCATCAAAAGATGTTGGGAGTTGCTCGATGATCAATCGTGGGAAGTCCGTATTTCTTTGGTACGAAGGGAAGCTAATCGGGCAGCTGATGCACTAGCACAATGGGCAATTACCCTTAATTCTCCGTTAACTATTCATAATGATCTGCCTTCTTTCATTTTAAGTTTTGTTAATGCTAATATTGTAGGCCTTTGTGGCCAAGACTCCTTCAATTAATTAAATAAAATCAGCATACCTATTTGATCAAAAATAAAAGTAACTAATCCGTAATAAATACCAAGCAATTATGAATTACTAGTTTTACCCGTCGTACCATGTACGACTACAATTCGATATTTTATAAACATTATAAATAAGATATTAATAAATAAAAATATAATATAAATTTTAATATAAGTAATTTATTGCTTGAATGTATAATTTTTTTATCAAATATTATATTTTTCACATTTTATTACTTTTTATTTACGTAAATTTAGGCTTATCAAATATTTTAATACATCTATTAAATATTTTATTATCTATTTTTATAAATTTTAAAATTATAAATATTTATCATTAATTTTATATAAAAGAAATCACTATATATATCTATAAATAATTTCATCAAAAGATATATACTAAAAGATTTATATTTATTCTAAAATATTTTATCTTTAATCTTAAATACTTATATAAGAAAGTTTTCAAAAGATATTATTATACTAAATAGATATTTGTTTGATGTTAAAGATAGATTTAAATAATTAAAGAAGAATTTAATAAAGAAGTTAAAATATTAGGAATAAAAAATTAATTTTATAATTAAAAGGTGGGGTCAGAATTGTTCTGGTGGCTCGAAAAGGAACAGCTTTGATATATAGTTATAGATCTAATTATATATTATCCAATTTATCTAATCTTGGTTTGCGTTAAACATCAATATGAATAGCCGAATAGGCCTGCTAGCCTGTATATTATCGCGACTTTCAAAATTCTTTGGAATTTGATTTCTCGTGCTTCATTCACCTCTCTGCATAAGTTGTTCTATTTTGCCCTTTCTTTTATTTTTAAAATCTAGGTCCCGTGATTTTTTTTTTAAAAAGAAAATGGTAAACGTGATTGAAAGAAACGACGTCGTCCGCTTTTATTTTCTTCTTCCTCCGTCATTTTAGGCCAGAGACTCAGACCAAACCAGTAGACACAACCACCGCCGCCCTCCTTGTCTGAATAAGGTGGTGTAAGAAGTTACCCAGGTAATTATTTAAGATTAACTTCTGCATTCATAAATTTTCTTATTGTTCCAACCTCTATAATAGCTTACCAATTCATTGGAACATGCTTTTGCTTTTGTTTCCTTAGGATGGCACCTTTTGACTTCCCAAAATTGCAAGGATCGGAGAAAGTGATAATAGCAATGAAGGGGATTCCTTGCACGTTCAAGACAGATATCGCTTCCTTAATAGGCAAATGGGCAACATGCCGAGTGTTCTACATCGATGACTTCTTGAATGCATTGTCGTTGGAAAAAGGGTATAGTCGTGATTCGATGCCATCTGAGGAGGAAGGAGAAGAAGCAGAGCGCCTCCGTCGTCTAGCCTTTAAATCCCTCTGCAAATCCGCACTCCGCTACCTGAAATGTCCACAACGGTGCGTTGTGATCAAGTCCCGCCTCGGCTCTACCTTCGAGCTTGACTGCTTGCTCCAATTATCAGCAAGTGCTCTCAACCTTGGACAAGTGACCATCATCATCATAGATTGCCAAGCCAAAAACGAGCACCGGTTGTGCGCGCGGTTGGAGCTTGAAGCGGCGGTCATACCCGAGCACGACAAGGAGTGGTACAAGGCCTGGAGTAGGCTGGATTTCGAGATAGCTAGGGATGATTGGGTTATTTCTGAACCGGATTGGGATCGTCATCTCTCCGATTACTTGATCAATGCCGATGAGCAGAAACGGCCTAGAAGGGTCACAAGGCTGGTGTTGGACCCTGCTGAAGATCTCAACTGTAGACATGATCATAAAGACATGCACCCTACTTTTAAGAGAGCTATTATTTATCTCATCACCAGGCAATTGATACCGGGTGCTTGTGAAGAAGTCGGCTGGACCGGACAAGAGATTGTTAGAGATCGGTACGAGGAAGTGAGCTACCCTAAACTGCGGCGCTATCAACGGGAGTTAATTAAACAAGCTGCCTCCGGCTCTGGACAAAAGAAGAAATATCTCTGTGCTACCAAGTTAAGAACGTATTGTCTGTTCAATACCTGCACGGAGGGCGGGGGTAATGATGTAGAAAATTGCGAGGTGTGTGACTGGCCAGTCGTCGTTTCTACAGGCTGCTACACTTGTCATTCCTGCTTCCTCACCTTGCACAAATCATGCGCCGAGCTACAGGGTGTCAACTCTATAGGTTTTGCACACAACAATGATTTTTTGTTGGATGAGTATCCCATGTACGACGGAGATACTCCTCCATGGAAACTATATGCCTGCAAGTCTTGCACGGAAGAAGGAAAGCTCTTCTCGACGAAATGCAACGCCTGCCTTTACCAAACAAATTTAAAAGGGGGCATGTTTCCGACAATTATTAACCATGACTCCCACACGGAGCACCCTCTCTATTGGCAGCCTAGTGGTCAGTTAATTGTTACATGCAAAGCATGTGGTAGGATCAATTCGTGTACATGCGAATATGGATGTGTCTATTGTATGATTGGGTATTGCATGAGATGTGTTTCATGGCATGGAAAAGTGGAGCATAAGCACGGAGGACATTACCATGCTTTGAAGCTCATGTATACGCATGATGAGATGGTGCTCAGGGAAGACTACTGGTGCTGCGTCTGCTACGAGGACATGGATCCACAACACTGGTTCTATTCTTGCCTGGAGTGCCCCAACTACGAAGCTCATCCAAACTGCATCAACCCTGTCAATAAGTTAGAAGAGACAAGAGAGCAAGATCATATTAACTAAATAAGGCGGTCAAGGTGGCAGATAGCTAAGCGCCAGAATAGACGTTCCATTGTGGTTTGGGTGTTTGGTTCTCTTATGCTTTGTTCTGTTCGCCCGTTTCTGTTTTGCTGAGTCTGTCTAGGGTGTGTCGGTGCTCGTTATGCTTTGTTGTGGTGTGTTGCTTGTTTTGGGTCTAGACCTTTGTTCTGTGCTTGCAGGGTTTCTGGTTGGTGGTCCTACTCGGGCCTTTCAGGGCACTCCCCCTCAGCGTTAAGCCAAGTGTGCTCCCTTCCTGGCCCCCCAGATTCTGCTGAAGCGGAGTTACATTTAGTCATTGTTGTTGTTGTTGTTGTTGTTGTTGGTCTAGGAGGAACAAGCATGAGCTTAGTGGACTGAGGACCTTAATAAATTAAAATTTCAATTGGGGTCTAGCTAGTTCCCTATTTGTATAGACTAAAACAAAATTACTTCACTAAAGCAGTTTATGATGTATTTTGGCTTTCTTCAAGATTGGTGTGTTGTAGTGATGCTACTTTTTGTAGCGATGGATGCCATGGAGAATAGGTCTCAACCGAGGCGCGGACGTGCATCGCGAGCAACAGCATCCTCGCAGGTTGTCAACACAGTTAGTGCAGCTTCTGCAATTACACCAAAACAAAAACACGTACTCATCAAAGAGAGTAATATCTTAACAGCGCCATGATAATCATTACATTCAGCTAAGTGCCCAATCAAAAGATGAACTCTATGAGTAAGTGCTTGTCAAAAATATAAATTATAGCAGCAATTGCTTATGAGTTTGAAAAATCCCTAAAGTAATTATTGCAACAAGTCACTGTGTTCATTGGTTAATGAATTCTAGATCATTGACTTTCTCATAAACCCCTACACTTGCTTCCTCTTGACAGTAAGAGAAAACATGAGTCGAAGATAACTTTTCCCATCAAGTACAAAGAAAACAAGAATTCTCTCTTTCTAGATTAATCTTCTATCATAAGTATTAGTTTACAGATTGTCCATGCCCATGCCATTATTATTTGTAAGTTTCTCATACAGAGAGAAATAACCTAAGATAATTTGTTTGCAAATTCTTTTTTAATTCATCAAGCTAAAACAGATTAATAATCTAAGGGAAAAAAAACTCTAAATGTATGCAAGTTCCCAAATTAAAATTTGGATTAGTATGCAAGTTCCCAATGTACATTGTCATTTATCAATGACTAGCATATATACCAGAGAAGACAATGTACATTGTCATTTATCAATGACTAGCATATATACCAGAGAAGATAGAATAGAGGTGCAAGTAAAGACAAGAAAAGACGAATTATCAAAGACCAACACAATGAGTAAGCCTAATACTGAAGAATAACCCAAATGAGTCGAGGAAGAGAGAAGAGTGACTTACAAGAAAAGTAGGTTGCAGTCAATATTTGCACAATTACGGTGTCTTAGATCATGAACTTGTGAGCTGCATACATAGCATCTTGCAAATTGAGTGTTGTTTGGAAGTTCGATGCTTTCATTAGCTTGATCAGACCCAGGTTTGAAGGTTGATGGTGGGAGAGAAAGGCGTGAATCAAAAACAAATAAATTACCAATCCAAGCTGTAGGGACTTCCTTCTCAAGATAATGAGAAACACCCCCCTTCAAAGTGTACAAGCGCTTAAAACCCCTTTGTCTGCCAACAAGTACTTATTCAGAGCGAGAAAAACAATTCTTTGAGTAGCAATGTACAGATAAGCAAGTAGCAACCATCATCAACTGGTCAGAAAAGGCAAATATCTGTCTAATTAAATCTTTCCTTCTGATAATCTATTCGATTGTCAATAAGGACTAAATTTTAATGAATTAACCACTTCAAACAGAATACAACAGCATGGTTCTTTTTAAGCACATTTTTATGGCTGAACTTTCAACTAAACATGCATATGAGACTATGATGTGGACACTCAAAATGCTGACAACTTCAGTGTCACCTTAAACATGCTAAATAAAGTTGCTGAACATGAGCTAATTCAAATTGTCTCAATTGTCAGACACAATTTAAAAGCAGTACAAGTGACCATTCTGCAACTGTAACACAATATGCAACCAGCATATTTAAACACGGATCAGAATGAGAAAAGACATGAAGAGGAGTGAACAACCTAAGCATTGTTGAATACACATCACAGCGAATGCCCCCTGTGCAATACATCAAGACATCGGTATTCTCTTTGTCAACGTTAGCTAGAGGATCTGAATCATTGACCTGCGTCAGTAAAACACACCAAATTATAACCACCAAACTTATTCTTAACTAGATCAACCAAAATCCAGAACTAACCAATGGCAATTTATGCGAGTTGCCTTCATTATATGCATACAATTGATAATGTCTACTCTGCTACTTTAAGGGTATAAATAGCTAGTCATTTTACCTCAGACTCTGATAGCCCAAATGAAGTGCTTTTGAAGCAGTCAACTTCTGGACGTAGAGCGCCATCAAAGTGGCCAATATCCCACTCATAACCTGAAATAAATTCAAGGTATGATTCTGAAACATGAATATTCTGAGAGGGTTCCTTCTAACAGCATCATCCAAATCTCTAGCTCATCCAAACTTCCCAATACTTAATAAATAAATACGGAATTATCTACAACAGACAAGTTTCTACAAGTCTTTTGGTCACAGATTATCCAGAAAGCTGTAGAAACCAGCATATAACAGGTAAGTTCAGATGACACTTTAAGCAAGGAATGATTATAAAATGTCTGAAATGGTTTTAAACATTAATATTTTCCTATAAAACAATGTCGCCTGAGGAGAGCATCCTTAACATTAAAGGTAATACCATTTCTTACATCCAACAAAATGTAATTGTTTTTGGGATTGTCCTTTGATGCATCACCGTCATCAGAACCTGATTTCAATCGTTGCCTCCACTCAGGTGGTGTTAATGGTGTAGCACGCATGGAAGGATCAACCAAAGGTAGGTCTCGATTATCAACTTCAACCTATTGTTAAAACGTAACAGTGATATTACGGAAGGTGTGGCAGGAGAAGTGCAAACAGCTTCAATGAAAATGCAACAAACAGGAACTTCGTGATATGACCGTCATAAATGTAATTGGTGGATCATAGATGTGACTCCAATGCATAAGATGCTAATATATAACTTAGAGATAAAAGGGCAACAAAGGGGGAAATAACCTGCCTGAACAAGTGAGGGTTTATAACGTAGCTTTAATCTTGGAAATGCATGTCCACTGCAAGATGGAGATGTTTGAACTAGTATGTCAGAAAACCTCTCGTCTTCTTTGATCCATTCAATATATTCAAGAGCATCTTTTGATGGTCCACTAAACTACAAGAAAATGAAGGAAGGAAGAGATTAGCATGAACGATCAAAATTGTCATTATTTGCTCCACGCCTCCACAGTTTTCATTCAGACCGTATTGCTATGATGCATATTATGTCACATGAATTAATGACAGTCTTGATGATAAACAGTACTTGTATTATGAAGAAACAAGATAGGGTACCTGTAAGTTATGATGCTAATCATTTAAAACAATAAATCATCACAAACTTTAGTAAATCAAAGCAAATATGGTGTACACAGATGATAGAAGGGGCCAGGCTCATCCTCAAATATACTATGAACAGAGAATAATCCAGTTTTCAAGGATGCAATTTTTCAGGATATAGACAAAAAGGCCATACCTGTGCATTTATACCTTGTTCATTCAAATATATGCGACCATGTATGTCAAGGTCCTGATAGAGCATCAGAACAAAGTGTAAGCAAATAAAAAACAAACTTAAGCTTCTATTATAACCTCACAATGCAAGACATAGAAGTTTCAATTGGTTGTATTTGAAATGCTAATATCTCAAATTCAGCACTTGATATAACAAGAGATGCGTTAATATTGGTGTCTTAGTATAAAGAAGTGTATAGGCCTGATTGCAACACTTCAACCATTCTGCAAACACCCAACCAACTGAACCAGACAAGTTGCATTATTGCTGCTAATAAAATTGAATTGTTGAATTTCCTAATGTGGTTAGAGACTAAGATCAGACTTAAAAAACCACAATCATCAGAGGTTTCATTCCACAAAGTAATTAATAGAATGCTACAAAAGGCAAATAACCAATGTTCACACCTTTTCCACCTCCAATTCTCTACTTCCCTTTTTACTCACCACACTTGCCAAGCTATTCAGGATACACATTGCCAACGGGTGAAATTTCAGACTATTTCTTCATCCTACACTTACCCCTGATTTCCCCAAATCTGTCATTTTCTGAAACGCAATTGAAACCAAGGAATTGCATCTCAAATTTTTAATACCTAACCCTACTAATTCAAACCTTTCGACTCCTCCATAAGCACAAAACAATTCAATTTATAAGAGCAAATAAATCTCACAATCAAAACAGCCATAAGGTAACCTGCAAGAAGAAAAGGTGCTTAGAGACTTCAAGCTCGGGGTCACTGATGTAGACGAAACGATAGAAGTTGACAACGATGAAATCCACATCCCTTTCGACCGTCGAACCTCCACCTTCTTCGGTACGAGTACCTCTTCGGGACGCGGAAGAGGAAATTACTAGGGCGGACGCTTTGCAATCGCCATTGTTGGATCTACGTTTGTTGTTGCGAGGAAGATAAGCAAAGTAGTGAGCTAGATTGGGAGGAGGGGGAGGGGGAGCAAGTGGTAGCTGCCATGGAAATCGGAATCGGGAAGAAACAAAGCTCGTGCTTGTATGCATTCTACCTCCTGTAATCCTCCGCATCCACTTCGCGCGTTACACAGCAACTAGCATTTCATTTCCAGTAAACAATTTGGGCCGTTCTTATGGGCCTTAAAGGGATTTAGGCCCAAATGTTTTTAGGCCCAAATATTTTATTGAGCTTTGATTTGCCCATAAAATAAATATGGTGGTGTTTAGGCATTATTTCACTTGTTTGTCAAAATCACTTTCTCTTCAAAAAATATATTTTAAGACTCTTAAAATATGTGTATTTTCTCTATTTTTAATATTTTTCAAACTAAATAAAAATCTTTTCAACTTAAATAACTTTCTATTCAAAGCCATCTTCAATCATTTCTCCAAAAGTTTCTTCATATTGGGAAGTGAAAAAAATTATGTTTTTCAATTTTTTTAAGCTTCTAATCAAACAAATTTTCCTTTGTAAAAAAATTTATAATTTATTTTGAGAATTACCTATATTTAAAATAGCTAAAATATAAAGAAGATGGTGACTGATGAAATTGAAAGGGAGATGTATTGTTTGACTTTTTAACACTTTGAATTAATATCATTAAACATATGTGTATGTATTGCATTTGTATCCAAAAAGGTGTATTGTTATTTGTTAAGACTTTAACACTTTTAATTAATACTGGTTATGGGCATTGGGCAACGTATGGGTGATATCATATGTAAAGTCCTTAAAATGTCTTTTTGTACACTAGACAGAAATAGTATATGTGAGTGAAATTTCTTGATTGATATCATATGTGAAGGGTGTTTGTAAAATAAAGAAGAGAGTTTTTTTTTTTAGAAATAGGAGGGTTATACCCGTTTATTCAATAAAAGAAGGCGAACTTACATATGCTCGCTAATACAATTATCCATATCTAAAATAGCCATAAGTTCAGTAGGAGGGTTTTCTATAATAGTAAAGTCTCCAAGGCACTCGGCGTTGGCCCTAGTAAACCAATCAGCCGCCTGGTTAGCCTGCCTCGGAATGTGCCGGATGGTTGTGTCCCACGCCGTCTCCGACAGCAGCTTCCTGATCTTTGCAATGACATGCCAGTGTTCAGTTGGACGAGGATCCTCCTTGGAGATTTCCTGAATAACTTCCATCGAATCCATCTCAATTTCCAGCTTCCTTGCTTTCATCTCCCTCGCAATAGTCAGGCCCTGTAGTAGGCCAACAGCTTCCGCCAAAAAGGCCGATCTTCCAACCGTCTTGATCGCAAAACCTTTCAAAAATCGCCCTTCGTGGTCCCTGATTAGCCCTCCAGCGCACACTAGGTTGCTGTCATGGCCATACGAACCATCAGAATTCAGTTTCCACCAGCCCAAGTTCGGCCTTTTCCAACTTGCCAGATCAATTCCTCTGTTCGTCCCTTTCCCGCGATCCACCAGCATATCCAGATACTCTCTCGCCCTGCTCACCACAAATTCATGGCTTGGAATCTTCAATGCCTCCGAGGGATTGAATATCCGCTCGTTCCTCCATTTCCAAAGCCACCATAATCCATAGGCGAATGTAGTAGGCCAGCTATTATCCCTGCATATATTGTTCCCAATCCACTCAATCAAGTCTCCTAAGAAGAATTCATCACGTCTACTGTCGATCAGGAAGTTGTTCCACATGTTTTTGGCAAATTGACAATCACGCAGAATATGTAGTGTCGTTTCCGGTAACCCTGCACAGCTCGGGCATTCACCATTCTGGCTCAAATTTCGACGGACACGATTCACATTAGTCATGATAACATCGTGGTTGGCCAACCATAAAAACATCTTCACTCTTTCAGCCGCTTTAAGCTTCCAGATCACTTGCCAAATTCGAGCGTGATTGTTCTCCTCAGTATTGTGCATGAGCTGTAGCACTGACCTGATCGTAAAATTCCCTGACGAGTTCGGGCCCCAATAAAAGTTATCACCGACCCCCTCTTCGACAACTCGAAATTCAGCAATTTTGAGAAGAGTGTCAGGGGAGAGAAATTCCGAAAAATCCTCCCAGCACCACCTGCCATCGCGCCAGTAATCAGCCACCGTTTTCCCCAGATCCTCATCGTTGATTTCTACTAATGCTTCGTTCACCAGCGGATATTGTGTCGCCCATGGGTGGTCCCAAAACAGGGTTGCTCTCCCATCACCAATCCTTGAGCGTAGGCCTCCAAGTAGGTGACTTTTTGCCTTAACCATTCCGCTCCAAAGATTGGACGCGCCAGGTCTAGCCATAAACATGTCCCGATCAACACGCCCATTACAGTACTTGCTCCTAATAACACGAGACCAAAGAGATTCAGGCTTCGTAATGGTTCGCCAACCCATCTTTGCCATGAACGCAGTATTGGCCTGTCGCATACTTCTCATGCCCAATCCACCCTCATTCTTGTCTTTCTTGAGTACATCCCAATTCAACAAGTGAATCTTCTTTTTCTCATCAGTGGATCCCCACACAAAAGCTCTAGTTTTCTTTTCGATCTCATCACACACATGCCTGGGAAGTTCCGCTGTCTGCATGGAGTAGTAAGGTATGCTTGCAATAGAGGCCTTAGCAAGCGTAACCCTCCCAGCGAAGGAGAGGGTCTTTGCTTTCCAGTTGGCCAGTTTAGCGTTAACTCTCTCCACCACATGTTTATAAGTGGCCTTTCCCACCCTATCTTTCGACATCGGAGTACCCAAGTAGCGCCCTAGATCTTCTTTCACTGGAATACCCCCATGCTCCCCAATCTGAATAGCAAGATCGTGAGGCGTGCTGTTCGAGAAACAAAGCATCGACTTTTGGAAGTTGATCTTCGCCCCCGAGGCCGAGCAAAACTTATCCAAGCAGTACTTAATAACACTGATTTGTTCCACCGAAGCCTTCGCGAAAAGGATGAGATCATCCGCGAAGAAAAGGTGAGACAGCGCAGGGCCTCCCTCCGTAAGGCAACTTGGCTTCCATGCTCCCGAATGCACCGCCTCCTCAATAATATGTCCCAAACGTTCCATACAAAGTACAAAGAGATAGGGAGAAAGTGGATCCCCTTGCCGTAATCCTCGGCTAGGAGCAAATCGTTCTCCCATGTTTCCGTTCCAAAGAACTCTCATGCTCCCAAAATCAACACAATTCATGATAACAGAGATAAGTTGTCCCGGAAGGCGGAGTTCCATTAGCGTATCTCTCAGAAACGGCCAGCGAACTCTATCGTATGCTTTCTCAAGATCGATTTTGACTGCCATCATGGGAGCTCCCGTTCTACACCTCATTGAATGCATTACTTCTTGAGTGATAACAATATTGTCCGCGATTTGTCGCCCGGGAACAAAACTTGATTGAGTGGGCGCCACTACCTTCCTAAGGATAGGCTTTAGCCGAGACACAATAACTTTGGTCACCATCTTCATTGCAACATTCACAAGACTGATTGGTCGAAACTGATGCACTGTCTCGGGATTTTCAACTTTCGGAATTAAGATAAGCATTGTCTCATTCATTGCAGGAGGGATCGATCTACCATTCAAAATACCCAGCACCGCATTTTCAACCTCAGCCCGTACAAACTCCCAGTTTCGTTGATAGAAAATTGCGTGGAATCCATCGGGTCCGGGTGCTTTAAAAGGACCCATAGAATCCACCGCTTCCTTGACCTCCCTTGCCTCAAAGCCTCAAAGCCTCGACATAAATTCATCATTTCCCTTTCTGTCAGGCTGGGGAATTTTCCCCTCGGAACATCGAAGGGCCCCGGGAAATCATCTTCATCAGTGTACAAACTCGAGAGATGATTCATGATCATGTGTTTCATCTCTTCCTGATCCCAAATGAACTCACCACTTTCAGTTCTCAGCCCATCAATTCTATTCTGTCTCCGCCTCACCACTGTACTTGCGTGAAAGAACCGTGTGTTACGATCCCCATCAAGGCGCATCCGTTCTCGCCTTTTGCATCCAAAAGATGTTAATATGATCGAGGACCACCTCCAATTGCTTACGCAGCTTCGAGTCCAGGTGAAGAAGGCCTCTGTGACCTGAGTTTCCAGCCTTCTCTGAACTCCTTCTATTCTCCTCCATAATCGATCTCTGCGGCGGAACATGTTACCGAAAACCTTTTTATTCCAGTCTTCCAATTGCAGTGCTAAGCTTGCTAGTGCCGAGGTTAACGGTACCCCCTTTTCCCAGTTAAAGGATAGGAAAAGTTGGAACTCGTTATGAGTGAGCCACGCGGCTTGAAATCGAAAAGGCCTGGTATGTTGCGCCTGTTGCTGAAAGCCAGTCAAGCTCAAAAGCAGAGGAGAGTGATCCGACTGATGTGCCGGCAGATGTCTAATACTTCCTTCCTCAAAGAGTTCACGCCACTCAAGATTACAAATCCCCCTATCCAGGCGTGCACTTGATCGGGTTGCAGGTTCATTGCCGCGATTCCATGTATACCGAGAGCCTGCATATCCAACATCAATAAGCTCCAAGTCGTCAATCCACTTGCTGAATTTGATGCATCTTCGTCTCATCTCATCCGAATCCGTAGACCTTTCCTCAATAGATTTCGTTTCGTTGAAATCCCCCAAAAGCAGCCACGGGCCTTCGACTCTGTCACAAAACTCCTTCATTCGCTCCCAAAGGATCTCTCTTGTTTTCGGTTGAGGACTGGCATAAACTGCAGAGAGGAGCCATTGCGCTTCATCCGCACGTGTGAACGTGAAGGAAACAACTTGAGCATGGACATCAACTTCCTGAATATGCACTCTATTCCTTCTCCAAAGGATCCAAATACCGCCTTTGAAACCCGAAGCCTCAGACCGAAGGACTCCGTCAAATCCGATTCTGGTGCAGACTTGATTGGCCTGATTGCCGTTGATTTTCGTCTCAAGCAAAATCAAGATTGATGGGTCATGCATTCTGATCAGATCTTTAAGAGTGTGTAGGAAGTTCTTGTTGCCCGCTCCTTGGACATTCCAGGACAAAATCTTCATATCTGTTACAATCATAAAGAAACAATTGAACAGTTGGGGGAATGCCTCAAGTAACCTCATCAGGTTGTTAACTTTCTTCAACATGCATGGTGGTGTCTCCATCATGCATGTCGTTATTCGCTTGCCATGATTCATCGCCACCTTTCTGACTTCCATCCTCCATTGGACAATCCCCGGATGAATCCAGAATAATCTTGGGATTGTCGGGTGGAGGATTTTCCTCCATTGGCCTGTCATTCTTGCAAGGTGGGTTGCTGGTATGTTTATGGTCGCTCAAGCAGAGAGGCTTGCTTGAATGACTGGTGTCTTCGACCCCTGCTAAAATAGCACTTTCATCCCTCTGAAGATCTTGTTGTGATATTTTCGTAATCTCCTCCTCCTTATTCTTTCCAGTTTTTTCTCTCCTGCTATTATCTTTCGAATTCTCCACTATTGACACAGACTTGCCCTCCTTCAAAACTTTCCCTTTATTTTGCCCCTGTGTATTATCTCCTTTCCCATCTTTCTTATTCTCAACCGTGCAGATGCGCCAATCTCCATTTCCATTTTTATTTTCCTCTCTTACCATACCCGATTTCTTCATGTCTACTTTCCGGATTATACTCTTTCCTTTCTCCATGACCATGTTTTCTGCTTTCCCATTCTCCTTCCATGCCGAATCTTTCTTCGGCTTATTTTTGGCAACTATCGGCCTTGTATCAGCCACCGTCGTACAATTTCCTTCCAAGTTGGATTCAAAATTGCGATCCTCAGCATTATTCCCGCCTTGCTCGCTCAAAATTTGAAATCTCGACCCAGACCCGTTTGTTTGATTGGTACTCGGTTCGCCCGGAAGGACCGAACCGGGTGCACGATGTGTCTTTCCACCGTTTGTCCCATCGCCGTTGCCGGAGTGGAGCACTGCATCATCATTCTTGGTTGTCGATAATTTTGTTTCCCTTCTTCGCGAGGGCTTCTTAACAACCATCCACTCCCCAAAATCCTCTGTTTCCTCCGGTTTCTTTATGGTTTTTGTTGTCTTGAAGGTCTGTAGCGCGTCCGTCTCATGGATTCCCTCATTCATACTTGTGCACTGATTTGCAACATGACCTATTCTACCGCACGCGAAGCATACCATCTTTAATCCCTCATACTGAACTCTCCATACCTTGCCATTCATCCACACCTTCGATTGCAGGGGCCTTGAGATATCAAGTTCAACACATAGCCTTGTGAATTTGCCCATTTCAGTCGCGCTTGTTGTTCTATCAAGTTTCAGCACTTTACCTAACGTGGATCCAACTTTTGTCAAAACCTCATTGTCAAAATACTCCATAGAAAGCTGAGGAATGCGTATCCATACTGCCACAAAACGTAGTGTCTCCTCTTCTGCAATGAAGTTAGGCCTCCATCGATGTATCGTGAGATAGCTGTCTCCAATGATCCATGGTCCATCAATTAGAACATGATTCAAATCATCAATATTATTGAATCTAATCACGTAATAATCATTGCCAATATCAATCATTGCAAATTCTCCTCTTGGTTTCCATTTGTAAATCAGACTTTGTCTCAAATATATGTAGTCCACTGATCTGTCCAGGAGCTTGACAATAATCACATTCCTCCAAGGTTGGCGAATGCGTTTCTTCTCTTCTGCCGTTAATAGAATAACTGGGCATTTCGGGTCACAATTTTCCGGCATCGTATCATCCTGAACTTCTTCAGTGATATCCCCATCATCCCAAAAGGGATTGTTATATTCCCTGATAGAACTGCCTTGCCCTCCACCTGTTATCAGGTCTGTATAAGTTGATTTTGTTCTGTTCTGATCCGAACCCAAAGCATTTTCTAGGGCCAGAAATTCCTCCATCATCATTGTTGTGGCTTCCTGGTCATCTTTGCCTCTCTTTATCTTCTTGTTTGATCGGGCAAGCAAGTCCACCTCCTCCGTAGAGGGAGTTCGACCCGTTTCAAGGGTTGCCAGAGTGTCGCCGGTGGAGTTTCTCATCCGCGAGAGCGTTCTCTCTTCGACAAAACAATAAAGAAGAGAGTTTAAATGCCGTTAAATGGAATTTGTCATAAGGTAGTTGGATGTACTAAAATCCTAACAAATGTTATAAGAGATTCAAACAAAAAAAAATGATTAATTGTTGAGTTAATACACGTTTGTTTCTATAATAGGATTCGAATTGTAATTAGAAATCGGGTTAGAATAACAATCACTTGTACCCTCTAGTTTGAATTAGACATGAACTCAAGTGCATTTAACTTGTATGAGAATTATAAATTCTCATTCTCTTAGGGTCTGTTTAGATCATACCTCATAATATATTATATTACATTATAATACATGACTTAATATAATATTTTAACAGACCCTTAGTTAAAGCATATACTGATATGAATTTAACGTATTTTTAAACTCATTATCTATACTAGAGGTATAGAAATAAACGAGACCTAATTCTACTAGCAAAACAAACGTAGAAAAGCGATAAAGAGGGGCACATAGTTTGGCATTACTATGCATTTTCAAGAGCTAGTTATAGCCCATAAGAGTAGTACATTGTAAACCAACAAGTTGCCAAAATGGCATGTTTCTTTAAGCTAAAGGACATTAGGTGGAGAAATAACAAACCAATAATGCTAGCAACAAGTGTGCAACTTGTTGCACGTAATTAATTTTCAATGGATATGTTTTTTTTATCTCTCGCTCAGTTCGATTAACCGGGGTCAATCTACGTTCGAACCGGGTACTGCAAAGGCCCATTGCTGATATTATTCACATGCAATAATAGGGAACCGAAAAACAATCACATATTCACATGCAAAATGAAATTTATAAGTACATAATTCAAAAAGTTTTGTTTAAAAATCATAACCAGAATCATTTATGTTCAATTGAATTGGCCAAAATATATCTTCGGGCATTTGGTTCAGCAGTTAAGCCTTTGGGGTGGTACCTTGATGTCACCGTTTTGAACCACACGGGCGGCAGTTTGCCCATTACTCGCTAGAATTGGTTAGTAATCAGTTCTCATCCCTTGTGGATGCTCTAGGCGAACCCAAATAGTACTTGTGTCGACCCTAATCCTTACCCTATAAAAAACGAAATTGGCCAAAATTAATATACTAAGTAGACTTCGCAATTGAGTTAGCTCTAGAGGGGTAATTTGGGTTATGGTTAAGTACGTGTTTGAGTTAATCGAATTACTGTCAAGTAGAGTCATAAAATGTCAATGTACATCGAATTCGGTAGAGTTCATTAGAAACTTTATAGACAAATTTCTAAGTAAACAATTAAAGAGAATAAAAAATTAAAAGTGAATTTGGTGAGAGAAAAATCTCATCTTAACCCTTGATTTTTTTATTAAACGATTGAGATCTTTCTAACTCTACCCATAGAGTTAAATTGCAACTCTACTGGAGAACATTCACTAGCTATTTTAATATGATATAGAATAGTATGCCAAAATCATAATTTATTAAAAAAAATTAGAATTTAAAAGATTAAAAACTAAAATATGAATAAATTTGAGTTATGCATATCATATATTCATTTAATAATTTGCAAGTAATATTTTAATAAATGTCCCTATTTATTTTTAATTGGATTCGAGTGGGCATGTTTTCTAATAAGGATTCCTCTCAAAGAGGTTTGGGAGGAGCAACATCCCTAACGGGGTTCAACTCAACTCGGATTCGAACGTAGACACAAAGTGCTGAATCAGGCGAGGCTCAACCCATCGAAAAAAGATTCCTCTGGCTCGTTTTTCGTAGTCCACTTTGTACTCTATTTAGTTTGATTAGTGAAAATTATATTAAAAATACAAAATGAACGATTAAGGTTTGAAAAAAAAATAGAACAATCTATTTCATCCAATAAAAACAAGTGAATTACAAAATAGACTATAAAAGTGAGCTAGAAAATCTCTCGACAAAATGCAAAAGTGAAAATTTTCTTTTTTAGTTGGAACTTGGAAGTCGCTGGTTGAAACCACGCTTAACATTCCACCCAAACCTATTCAGCCTATGTTGAGAAATTAGTTTTTTACTAACCTATTTATAGAATTAAATTTTGCAACTAGTCTAGTTTTGAAAAAAAAAATATAAGAACATCTACAACTATAATAGTGGAAGTATCATAAGTATTTTTTTTATAAGGAAATAAAAATTGCTAGACATTTTGTGTGAATAAAAATCTAAGTATCAACTGCAGGAAACTTCTCCAGACACAATATCACTGCTCTTTTCCATCTCCATATTAACATTTAGCCCAATAAAAATAAATATAATTTTTTAATTTTAAACTTATATATTCAACTCCTCATAACTTATAAAATAAGATTAATGTGATAAAAAAAATTATATGTTTGAACGGGTAAAATTATTTGTCATAATTGTTTTTGCTATTATCCGCCATAAAAAGAATTTATTTATTATGCTTATTTTTAATTATATATTTTATTATAAAATTAAATATGACGATTATTAGTTATAATAGAAGATTTTATCTTAGTCGAAAGATAGAATGTCCATATGGATTCGGGAACGAAAAATCGTTTGTTGGGCCTGAAGCATTATCGGCCCGCCCTAAGAGATAGAGTTTTCGATTTTTTCTCTCATTCTCCTTCATTATAAATACATGTCTTCGTCATGTATGATGAACATCTCATATTCGATGAGTTTGTTAGCAAGTCTTGTCCTTTACCTCGACGTTCGATCGACAAACTACTCTCTTAACTTAGACATCAAAGGTGGATTAGGGGGTCTTACTCCATGTGTCCATTACTTTGCATGTCTTAGATTGAAAAGGAACTTGAAACGAAAGATGAAGAAGGGAGTTTATGAATTTTGCATTGAAGACGAATTTTTGTGCACTAACAATATAAATGGTTTAACATGAAATATTATATTTATTATATTAGTATAATAATATAGATAATGTGGATATAAAAAATTTGTATAAATATTATAAATGTGAGATTAGAGTTTCATAGATGAGATGAAAAAGAGAGAATTTTTTTAAAAATATGATTCATCAATAGATGCTCTTAGAATATAGTTAAAAGGTCTTATCATTGCTAAGCGTGCTAGTTTTTCGCGCCTTGTGGTCCAAACGGACTCAACTTAGGTTGTTACATTACTATCTCAACAGGTCATTTCACCCCATAAGGACTTTTTTGTTCTCAAAGAATGCCATGATCTTCTTAAGGATGCACATTGGGAAATCCAACTGATGTCGATTCTAAGGACCGCAAATAGAGTTGTGGATGCACTAGCTAATATTTCTTTACTTTTGAATACGCATTTTGTTAAGTTTTTTTATATTCATAGTAGTATTGAGGACCTTCTATTGGAAGATGTATCGTCTCCTTTAGGGGAATGACTTATTTCTTTTAATAAGATTTAACCGCAGGAAACAGTGCTTCGTTTTTAGACCAAAAATAAAATGTATATATTATAAAAAAAATGGAGCAAGCAACTATTTATAAAGAAAAAAACACTTGCAAAGTGGAAATACTCTTTAGTCAATCCACTTGCAAAGTGGGTATTCATTATCATTGATAGTGATTAGTGAGAGGCCTAACAACAATTACCTGTTACTCAAAAGAGAAAAGATAAAGAAAAAAACAAATGATAATGTGTCGTTAATTTGTAAAACAAATCAATTTGGCATTAGGGTACGATTGACGGGTTCAAATCTTAGCACTTATTATTATCCCCTGGTGAGTAAGGTTCAAATCAAACAACTCCTTATCGTATAAAATAAGGAGTGTTTAGAGCTCTTGGATCACCTTGATCAAAAGGCTGATATTCTATCCCCTTTAGGGACGCGGTGGCATTTTGGTAATTTCTCGAAAATTACAAAAGTGCATCGCTATAGTGAAAAAGTGCATTGCTAAGCCGATAAAGTGCATTAGTAAGTCGAAAAAGTGCAAGCAAAAATGAAGCCAACAGGGCACACTCCATGTTTGGTTCATTGTAAAAGTGCATCGTTTCTGGTGGAAAAGTGCAATGTGAAATACCAAAAAGTGCATTACTAAACCTAAAAAGTGCATCATCTTGGGTGTCCAATCGACTCGACTCCGATTGAACTCAATCGCCCAAAATTTTTGGGTTTAGTAATGCACTTTTTCGATTTAGTAATGCACTTTTTCACCATAACGATGCACTTTTGCAAGAGGCTCATGCTACACCTTACTCAATCCACCCCGGGGCGAGTAAGATGTACAAGGATTTGCGGCAGTTTTATTGGTGGGATGGCATGAAGCCAGATGTA
This sequence comes from Fallopia convolvulus, assembly GCA_964016875.1. Classification (NCBI taxonomy): domain Eukaryota; kingdom Viridiplantae; phylum Streptophyta; class Magnoliopsida; order Caryophyllales; family Polygonaceae; genus Fallopia; species Fallopia convolvulus. Next base: position 57,661,923 of record OZ024731.1, read on the forward strand.
GCGAGATTCGTCGCTAAATGTCAGGTCTGCCAGCAGGTGAAGATCGAGCATCAGAGACCCGGAGGAATGCTTCAGTCGCTTCCTATTCCAGAATGGAAATGGGAGGACATCTCCATGGATTTTGTCACCGGTCTGAGACTCAGCAGAGGCCATGATGCCATTTGGGTAGTGGTGGATAGACTGACGAAGACTGCTCGCTTTTTGCCTATCCGAGAGACATGGCAAGTGAGCAAGTTAGTGGAGGTGTTTATTAATCAGATAGTTAGGCTGCACGGAGTGCCAAAGACGATTGTGTCGGACCGAGATGGGCGTTTCACTTCCAGATATTGGCAGCAAGTGCATGAGGCATTGGGGACGAGATTACATTTCACGACTGCTTACCATCCGCAGTCAGACGGTCAGACAGAGAGGACGATTCAAACGCTAGAGGATATGCAAAGGTCCTGCGTATTAGACTGGGGAGGTCAGTGGTCGGATCATTTGGCTTTGGTGGAGTTTGCCTATAATAACAGCTGGCATTCGTCGGTTCAGATGGCTCCGTATGAGGCTTTATATGGTCGGAAGTGTAGGACACCGCTGTGTTGAGATGATCCCTCGGATGTAGTAGGAGAGAGGCCACAGATGATTGAGGAGACGATCGGGAAAGTGGCCTTAATCAGAGAGAGAATGTTAGCTGCTCAGAGTCGCCAAAAGCACTATGCAGACAAGAGGCGTAGACCGTTGGAGTTCGAGGTCGGAGCCCATGTTTGGTTGAGAGTATCGCCTACCCGAGGAGTAAGAAGATTTGGGGTGAAAGGGAAGCTGAGTCCTCGATATATCGGTCCGTTCGAGATTCTGGAGAGAGTAGGCGAGGTGGCTTACAGGTTAGCGTTGTCGCCTGCTTTGGAATGAGCGCCTTGGAAGACGGATGGTGGACAAAGGAAGAATTGCATTGTTGTGTGAATATGATTGTAAATGCGTATGTGACTTGTGTGACTGATATAATTAATTTAGGTATTGGCCTTTAGAGTTATGATTGCGGTTGTGGAATTGTATGCTGACTATAGATAAATAATTTTAAAAGCGTTCTACAGTTTCCATATTCTTTCTAGCTTGGTAGATTAGATGATGACCCTTCGGGGAACATTTTTTCAGTTCCAGGTATAAATCAGGGAGTCGTGCAGGAACCGAGGCAAGATGGCGGGCCGGAGCGGTAAAGAGCACGTGTCATAGTGGGATTGGTTTTTACTAGTTATTTATAATAGTTTAGAATGTTGATTTTAATATTTGTTTAGACGGAGTTGGTATTGAGTTTCGTTTATTATAATTTTGTTCGAATAGTTCACTTTCAGTAGGCGTAGTGACGTATTTGAATATTTATAATTTTCAGGGATTCATGCATGATTACGTTTTTTAAGTTTTATTAAATAAAGGTTGGATGTTTTATTATGTTTTTCTCATCGTGCCCGAGTTGTAAGGTCCTACAGTGTAGTTGTCAACCTAAATAATAGTACCTTGTAAGGTCTATTTCCCAGGAGCGCATCGACGGAAGTCGGGGTGTTACAAATTGGTATCAGCGCGAGGTTGACAACAAGGCACATGGAACTGACCAACAAAGAGTACCCGAGGTCCAACTTAAAACCAAAACCGGCCGGTGTTTTCAAATGTTTTTACTGTGGTAGACATGTTGCATATAGGGGGGTAGGTGACACGTCGCGACTCCGCCCCATCAGCCGAAGAACCTCACGTAGAATAGTAAGAATTAGGTTGAAAAATAGAATGTTTAAGTATTGACTGTGGGACTTTCTATTATAGATGGCCCCACCAACCAGAGCTAGAGCTGCTGCAGCTAACGGAAGAGGCCGCGGTAGAGGCCGAGTAGGAGGTCGTGGCAGGGATAGAGGAGAGGCCCCTGTAGCTTCTGAGCCAGAGGTACAACAGGATAACTATCAGGAGGAGGTTGCTGAGAGTCAGGATGTGGCTGTTGCTGTTCATCGAGAGGACAGTGCCTCTGTCGCTGGAGGAGGTCTCCCAGCAAACGGGGCTCGGGTGGGAGGAGGAGTACCACCAGCAGGATTGGCCCCAGAGGTGACTGCTGCGATTCAGCTGTTATTGCAGACGTTGATGGGTGTGAGAGCTGCACCGAATCTGAACGCAGCTGCGGGGCAACAAGGAGCTGAGAGGAGGGCACCTGGACCAGATTCTATTTTGGCTGCCCAGCTGGGAGCAGCGCCAGCTTCTGGAGGACTAGTGATAGCTGATCAGGTGGTCGAACCAAGGAGGCAGTATCGTGAGCCTCAGCCTGATAAGTGGCTCGCGGAGTTTAGGAAGATTGGAGTACCGAACTTTGCTGGAGCTCAGGGTTCAAACGTAGAGCAGTGGTTGAGGAGGGTGAAATCTGCGTTGGATTCTATTAAGGCACCGGAGGAGCGAAAGATGTCTTTAGTACAGAGTCTGCTACAGGAGAGCGCTTTTGACTGGTGGGAGCTGTGTAGGGACCACCGGACTGAGGTGACTTTTGAGGAGTTTGAGAGACAAATTCGAGATCAGTATTGTCCTTTGGTGGTGAGGGCGGCTCAGGAGGCTGCTTTTCGGGATGCTGGACCCGAAAATATCACAGTATCTGAGACTATTCTGAAGTTTCAGCAGGAGTTGGCAGCGGTGCCAAATACTGCCCCTACTGAGGAGCTGAAGATTGCGACCTTTCTGAAAAGGTTGCAACCGCATCTACGTGCTTATGTGTCTGGTCTCCGACTTGCGACATTGGCAGACGTTCAGCAGTCTGCTTTGGCTTATGCTATGGCCACGACCCGACAGAGTCAGCTGATGGTGCATACCACGGGGAGCAAGAGGCAGAAGTTGTCTGCCCCGGCGGAATCTAGGAGAGATAGTCGTTCGGCTCTTCTCAGCCGCAACGATCAGGGTTTCAGCCACAGGGTCGTCAAGACCATCATCGTCAGAGTCAGTCCACTGGAGGGCAGAGAGAGTGCTTCAACTGTGGAAGCACTGCTCATTTGAGGAGTCAGTGTCCGAAGCCAGTCAGGAGTTGCTTCAGTTGTGGGAAGCCTGGCCATTTGCAGCAGTATTGTACTGTGGGAGCACCTTCACAGGGATCTTCACTGGGAATGGTGAACCAGATGCCTCGTCGTCAGCCTTAGCAGTTTCAGCAGGCACCGAGCCAGGGCAGAGGACGCGGCGTAGGAGTTAGCAATACCGGGGGCAATCAGCTCCGAGTGTTTGAGATGAGGAGGGCCGATGCCCTACACGCGTCGACTGCTACAGGCACGATTTGGATTCAGTCTAGACCTGTTCACATAATGTTCGATACGGGTGCTATCCATTCTTTTATGTCTTCTGCTTGCGTGGCTAGACTAGGACTGACTTGCACTGAGGGGGTATCTTTTGTTGTGGGGCTGCCTGACGGTAGTAAAGTAAGATGGAATAAGGAGATTTTACAGTGCCCTATTAGAATAGGGAATATAGATTGGAATGCAGATTTTATAGTAATGCAGTTGTCGCCAGATGATGACGTGATTCTGGGGATAGACTGGATGATGCGTTATCGAGCAGTTTTAGATACACACAGAGGTACGGTTATAGTAACCGCAGATGATGGGACCAGACATGTGTGTTAGGAGTTAGAGCAGGAGGGGCCCGAATCGGTGATTAGTATGGTGAAGGCCGCCAAGTTGCTCAATGATGGATGTGTAGGATATTGGTGTTATGTCCTTCAGGGGGACAAGGCAGAACCGCACATTCAGGACATACCAGTAGTGTGCGAGTTTGAGGATGTTTTTCCCGAGGAACTTCCAGGATTACCTCCTCAGAGAGAGGTGGATTTTGGGAATGAGCTGGAGCCGGGGACGAGGCCGATTTCGAGAGCCCCATATCGCATGGCCCCGATGGAGATGCAGGAGCTGAAGGCACAATTAGAGGAACTGTTAGAAAAGGGCTACGTACGACCGAGTACGTCGCCATGGGGAGCTCCAGTTCTATTTGTGAAGAAGAAGGATGGTTCTCTCAGTCTGTGTATCGATTATCGGGAGTTGAACCGCATTACCATCAAGAACAAGTATCCGCTGCCGCGTATTGATGATTTGTTGGATCAGTTGTAGGGGGCTAATGTGTTCTCCAAAGTGGATTTGAGGTCAGGATATCACCAGCTGAGGATCCGGGAAGAGGATATACCTAAGACGGCTTTCCGAACGAGATATGGACATTATGAGTTTGTAGTGATGTCGTTCGGACTGACGAATGCACCCGCTGTATTAATGGAGTTGATGAACCGGGTGTTTATAGACTACTTGGACAGATTTGTAGTAGTGTTCATCGACGATATTTTGATCTACTCTCGGAGTAAGGAGGAGCACGCCGAGCATCTTAGGCTGGTGTTGGGAGTATTGAGACAACATCGATTGTTTGCTAAGCTGTCTAAGTGTGAATTCTGGTTGCCTGAAGTTACCTTTTTAGGGCATGTGGTATCTGCTCAGGGAGTTATGGTGGATCCTGCAAAGATTGAAGCTGTAAAGGCATGGGAACCTCCGAAGAATGTGAAGGAGGTGCGGAGTTTTCTGGGATTAGCAGGGTATTACAGGAGGTTTGTGGAAGGGTTTTCTCGGATAGCCCAACCACTTACCAATTTGCTTAAGAAGACTACTCATTTCGAGTGGAACGAAGCTTGTCAGCGGAGTTTTGATGAGCTGAAGAGAAGGTTAACTTGGGTTCCTATATTAGCTCTTCCTCAGGGGAATGAGGATTTTGTGATTTACAGTGACGCCTCCAAGATAGGACTGGGTTGTGTGCTGATGCAGAGGGACAGAGTGATTGCTTATGCTTCTAGACAGTTGAAACCGAACGAGCAGAATTATCCTACTCATGATTTGGAGTTAGCAGCTGTGGTACACGCTCTGAAGATTTGGCGTCATTACTTGTATGGGAGTACCTGCAAAGTGATGACAGATCATAAGAGCCTCAAATACATCTTCACTCAGAGGGAGTTGAATATGCGACAGAGGAGATGACTTGAGTTATTGAAGGATTACGATCTTGAGATCCTTTATCATCCAGGGAAGGCGAATGTGGTCGCTGATGCCCTTAGCAGAAAGACGCCTCAGGAGAGTATGTTGGCTCATCTGACGGCTCAACCAGAGTTACAGAGGGAGCTGATGAGATACGGCATCGAAGTGCAGATTAAGCGTTATCAGGGTAGTCTGAAAACCCTAGAATGTCGGCCGTCTTTACTTGAGGAAGTAAGGCAAAAACAGGAAGACTGCCCGATGATTCAGGATTTGAGGCAGAGATTGAGCCGTGGAGAGGCACCCGACTTTGCATAGAGAGCAGATGGTATTTTGTGTTTACGTGGTCGGATTTGTGTACCTCGAGACGCAGAGTTGAGGCAGAAGATTTTGCAAGAGGCTCATGCTACACCTTACTCAATCCACCCCGGGGCGAGTAAGATGTACAAGGATTTGCGGCAATTTTATTGGTGGGATGGCATGAAGCGAGATGTAGCGAGATTCGTCGCTAAATGTCAGGTCTGCCAGCAGGTGAAGATCGAGCATCAGAGACCCGGAGGAATGCTTCAGTCGCTTCCTATTCCAGAATGGAAATGGGAGGACATCTCCATGGATTTTGTCACCGGTCTGAGACTCAGCAGAGGCCATGATGCCATTTGGGTAGTGGTGGATAGACTGACGAAGACTGCTCGCTTTTTGCCTGTCCGAGAGACGTGGCAAGTGAGCAAGTTAGTGGAGGTGTTTATTAATCAGATAGTTAGGCTGCACGGAGTGCCTAAGACGATTGTGTCGGACCGAGATGGGCGTTTCACTTCCAGATATTGGCAGCAAGTGCATGAGGCATTGGGGACGAGATTAAATTTCACGACTGCTTACCATCCGCAGTCAGACAAAGAGGATGATTCAGACGCTAGAGGATATGCAGAGGTCCTGCGTATTAGACTGGGGAGGTCAGTGGTCGGATCATTTGGCTTTGGTGGAGTTTGCCTATAATAACAGCTGGCATTCGTCGATTCAGATGGCTCCGTATGAGGCTTTATATGGTCAGAAGTGTAGGACACCGCTGTGTTGGGATGATCCCTCGGATGTAGTAGGAGAGAGGCCACAGATGATTGAGGAGACGATCGGGAAAGTGGCCTTAATCAGAGAGAGAATGTTAGCTGCTCAGAGTCGCCAAAAGTCCTATGCAGACAAGAGGCGTAGACCGTTGGAGTTCGAGGTCGGAGCCCATGTTTGGTTGAGAGTATCGCCTACCCGAGGAGTAAGAAGAATCGGGGTGAAAGGGAAGCTGAGTCCTCGATATATCGGTCCGTTCGAGATTCTGGAGAGAGTAGGCGAGGTGGCTTACAGGTTAGCGTTGTCGCCTGCTTTGGAAGGAGTACACCCTGTATTCCATGTTTCCCAGCTGAGACAGTATGTTCCGGATCCTAGTCACAGACTGAATTATGAGGATTTAGTGGTGGAACCAGATCATACTTTCCGGGAACAACCGCTGAAGATTTTAGATCGACGGATGAAGAAGCTGCGGAACAAGGAGATTCCGCTGGTGTTGATTCAGTGGTCTCGACGGGGAGTCGAGGAGGGCACTTGGGAGACAGAGTCTAGGATGAGTGAGAGTTACCCAGAGATCTACCCGGGTTTAGTAGAGGCGTTTGAGGGGAAGGTTAGTAATTAGTGTGTTGTTTTCAAATTCGATGTTTATTTCGTGATTTTTGGTTGCTTGATCTATTTGTTTGACTGTTTAATTGTTATTGACGTGCTGTATGTTTTGGATGGCTAATACTGGTTATGATTATCGCTATCAATCGATTCTGGTCCGAGGACGAACCTCTCTAAGGGGGAGAGGTTTGTGAAAACCTCGAATATCTTTTCGTTCGTATAAAAGTTTCGGGACGAAACTTTCTTAAGGGGGGTAGTATGTAATATCCGTAGTCGTGTAGATCTCGTGGGTCGGAAAAACGAGTTCTTTAAGTTACAGACAATCGAGTTTTTGAACCACAGGCAACCTCGTTTTAGGAAAATATAGGTCTTAATGATCCGATATACTAATCCGGATTTAGTCACATATATAAATATATATATTGTGAGATTAATCCTAATCTTTCAATGGAATCGAATCACAAATTCTATCTTAAACTAAGTTACCGTAAACATTAACCAAAATTCTATCTTTACCTTAATAAAAATCTTATCCAAATTTTTATAGTTAGTTATCCTAAATCTAGATTGAGAGACCACCCTGTTATATACCGATCGATCAATCTGATCCAAATATCTCTTCCGATCCTTCATCGATTCACCTCACATCCTTCATCATCCATTCCCCCATGGTTCTGTTTTCCGGATACAACGGAAGAGATTCGGCAAGATCGTTGGAGTTCACCGTCTCGACAAGAACCGGTGAGTTCCTTGCCCCTGTTTGTTTTTTTTCTCTCTGTTGTTATCGTTTTGGGATGGGGATGAGTTGGGTCGCCGGAGACAGGTGGTTCGGGGCCGCCTGGGAATGTCGGCGGGGCGCGAACAGGGGCGGCAATGGTGTCATCGCTTTCCGTTGTCGACGTCAGGCAGGGATGGGAACACAGAGACGGAAACGGGAAATTGGGACTGGTGGGGGGTCGGAAAAAGGGAATGGAGGTGAGGCTCGGGTGAATGGGCGGGTGGCGTTGTTGCCAGATCGTCGGCGAGGCAGAGGTCGGGCCAGGGGATTTGGGTTAATCGGGGGGCGAATCAGAAGTCGGGTTGGTGAGTGGGTGCGGTCGAGGAAGAAGGGAGAGGTCGGAGGGGGGTCGCGATCGGACGACGAGGTAGCTCGTTTTCCTCGTTCTCGGAGGTCGCTGGGCGGCGTAGCAGGGGAGAAGGCGAAAACCAGAGGCCGAAGGGCCCGAGGTGGAAGAAAGGCGGGGGGTGGGGGCCACGCGTTGGTCAAATCTCGCGCCTGGTCAACTTGGGCAAACTTGGGCCAATTACATACCCGCGTGTGAGGGGAGACGGGCCGAGTATTTTGGGCCCAAAAGTGGGCTAATTTTTGTCTTGTTTTTTTTTTACAAGTTCATTTGGGCTGATCGGGATATTGGGTCCAATTTTGGACCGAATTGGGTTTAATTGGAATTTAAAATTGGGCCGGTCTTGGCCTCAAAATTGGTACGATGGGCTGGGAGAAATTGGTGGGCTAGGATCTAGTATGTAAATGGGTAAATATTAAGTAGCTTGGACTAATGGGTTAAAATAAGTAAATTAATTAGCAGACCTCGTTATAAAATCCCGATTACTTAATCTTTTCTTTATAATTATTTAGGGAATCGTTTCCGCTTGAGATCGTAGTTCCGGCTTAATTGAGGATCCTTCGTTCGAGGTAAGTCGTTTTTCGACTTGCTCGGTTCTTTTCTCCCTTGTTAGATTGCGTATCGATATTGTAGGACGGGTTTTGGGGAACTAGTCCCGAATACCTTTTAAATTGATTGGAACTCCTTGTGTGCTGTGTGCGTTAATGATTTTAAATGTGTTTTATCGAAAATTATTTTGGAACGTTTTCTCTGTGTTGGTACCGTTTCCGACACGGCCCATCGTAGCTGGTGTTGAGGAAGAGTTGGCTACTTTGACCCGTGTGACTGGGAAAATCGTACCCCTTCAAGCGAAAATTATTATCTGTGTGTTTTTGGCAAGCGCTCCAGTGGAGGCTTAGCCCGGAGTTAGAAGGGAGATTGGGAAGTGGAGTGGGAGGGCCTGCCTCTGCACTCGGCGTGGTGATGAGCGCCTTGGAAGACGGATGGTGGACAAAGGAAGAATTGCATTGTTGTGTGACTGTGATTGTAAATGCGTATGTGACTTGTGTGACTGATATAACTAATTTAGGTATTGGCCTTTAGAGTTATGATTGTGGTTGTGGAATTGTATGCTGACTATAGATAAATAATTTTAAAAGCGTTCTACAGTTTCCATATTCTTTCTAGCTTGGTAGATTAGATGATAACCCTTCGGGGAACATTTTTTCAGTTCCAGGTATAAATCAGGGAGTCGTGCAGGAACCGAGGCAAGATGGCGGGCCGGAGCGGTAAAGAGCGCGTGTCATAGTGCGATTGGTTTTTACTAGTTATTTATAATAGTTTAGAATGTTGATTTTAATATTTGTTTAGACGGAGTTGGTATTGAGTTTCGTTTATTATAATTTTGTTCGAATAATTCAATTTCAGTAGGCGTAGTGACGTATTTGAATATTTATAATTTTCAGGGATTCATGCATGATTACGTTTTCTAAGTTTTATTAAATAAAGGTTGAATGTTTTATTATGTTTTTCTCGTCGTGTCCGAGTTGTAAGGTCCTACAGTGTAGTTGTCAACCTAAATAATATTACCTTGTAAAGTCTATTTCCCAGTAGCGCCTCGACGGAAGTCGGGGTGTTACATTTACTTAAGCTAGTGTTTGGTTCAAGGGGTAGTTTTCACTTTGCAAGAAGCCCAACTTTCTTCGGAAGTCTTTTGTGTTTGATTTATAAAATAAATGTGAAGATTTTATTTTTAAAATTTAAACTTCCTTCGAATTACAGAAATTACATGCACTTACCATGGTAGTGTGGTTAAAATGCACTTCTTGTGCTTTTAAATGAAAATTTTATAAATTTCTACATTTATATAAAATTAGATTAACGAAACCAAACAAAATTTTCTACCCTAGAAACTAAGTTCCCCAAAATTGAATTTTCATGTTAAACCAAGCTAGGCCCTGGGAATGATACAAGTATACAGCACCACTAACACCTTTGTTTTCAAGTTCAACAATTTCCTTAACATTATACCTTTTTTTTTTGATACACAAAAAAATTAGGAGGGCCAGTTCATCGAGAAACTGGTCGTACTAGAACATCCACACAGATGAGATCTTAAAAATCTTTAGCTATTGCGTCAGTCAGGGCGTCTCCATCGTGAGAAGTCTTCGCGAGAAAGTCTGCTACTCTGTTGATCTCCCTGAAAAAAATAATTAATGTGGTGCGTTTTGAATCGCCTTAAAAGAAAGAGAATTTTTATACACTAACAATATGAATGATTTAACATTATACCAATATCTCCTTGAATCTAGTAACTTTACAAAATAAACCCTACAAAAATTATACGTGGTATATTGTTAAGGAAATTGTTGAACTTCAAAATTAAAAGCTCATAAAAACGTTGAAAAGACAAATTTTTATTTTTTACTATTTTGAGGATTTTAGAGTTTTAAGCTAAAAAGCTCATATTAAATAAAAAATAAAGATTGCGCATCATCCCACCCAACGCAAGGGGTGAGCTTAATCCATTGTTTAGTGCAGATCGTGGGAATATGATAATTTAATTTGATCGATCTGAAACTAGATTGAAATGATTAAAAAAATTAATCCAAACTGGATCGAAACTAATTCCAAAAAAAAGTAAAAATAAAAAATAGGGTAGATAAAATTGGGCATTCTGTTTGTCGGGCTTTTTCGAATTCTTAAATTAAAATCGCCCGGCGGTGTGCCCCGCAATCCCTACCACTATCTTTGGTGTACTCTGCAAACTGAAAGCGACCCAATCCAAACTCCCTTATTACACAAAATTAAACTAGTATGATTCCCGAAATATGTACGAAATGTATTAATTATATTACGTGACCGACATAGAATATTGAAAGTATATCAATAAACCTCTATTTTTAATTTTTTTATAAGAAAAGTAATTAGAAAAGTTTACTTAGATCGGGTAAGAACTAATCGAGAGGGAGGAGACACATCGAAAAGATTTTAGTAATGTAGTCTGCAACAAAGTTTATTTCTCGAAAGATGTGAGAGAGACTCCATCTTTGTATGTGGCCCAACAAACTCTAAATATCCGTTCGAACAAGCTCAATTTCTCAAGGACAGATTCAGTCACACTGCACGACTTTAACAAGCTACAGGTTGTCATATTCAATCTGGATGTGGGGCACACCACGTCGGATGGTCTCAAGAATCCCAGACGAACTGCAATTGGCTTCAGTAATCAAGACGGAATAACGGCCAAGAAGTCCACCATCCATGCAAATTGGTGAGGCTTGATGGTCGTGAAGGATGAAACTGAAGGAAGAGACACCATCAAAATTCATTGCACCATCACAATTGAATTTAATTTGATTTTGTGGGTTTTTACCCATCTAGCTTTCGCCCTTTTCTTTTTGTAGGGGCTCTTGATCCTAATGGTGAAGTTTTTTGTTTCTGAAGTACCAAATGCACCACCATGAATAAGATAGCTATTCAAACTCGTACCTGGAGATCCTAGATCGAATCTCCTCCAAGAATTAGAAAGGCAAATTACTTGCGGGTATAGTTTTGTTGATGAAGCAGGCTAGGTTTGGGTTGATGGTTTTTAGGGTTTGGATTGTGAGTATGCATTTTAGTAGAAGATGATAGGCATCTTAATTTGTATTGTTACATCCCACACATCCCTGCGGGACAACGCGATGTGGTTTGCATCAAGCCTTTGTTTTGTGGGCAGTCCGTTTCGGACAATCTTCCAAAGAGAGATTTTAATAATAGAGGGATCCCCTGTGTTGTTGTGAATCCATTTCATCATAGATTGTGTTGAGTATCATCTATTTTTACTTGGCTTCCAATACACTCTATTTGGTATTTTGTTAAGTGGTATTATGATTTGGGTTACACATTTTATGTTATTTGCGTCAAGAATCTAGAAGAGTTTTGCTTCGTCCCACGAGTTGTCATCACATAGATAGTTACTAACAGGTTCATCCCATTTAGGGTTGTAAATAAACAGAGTTGTTCATGAGAAAACGGTGTTTGACTCAGTTAAATCTTGTTCGTGTTCGGCTCGGTTTGTAAATGAATCGAGATTGAACACAATTTTAAGGCTCAAAAGAAAAATAAATTAAGCTTGAGCACAAGATAACTCGACTCGTTTTCTCATGAGCAAATTCGATTATATGATCATGAACAAGCTCGATTATACACTCATGAAAAACTAGATTAAATGTTCATGAAAGCTATACTATATATATTATATACAATATAATAATATATAGTTTATGTTAAAATTAAATAGTTTTGGTGGTGTTTCTCAAACCATTTAGTTTAAATTTTAGATTCATTTACTTGTATAATTGATAGAGTAAATGAGTTATTCACGGATTTGTCTCTCGAAGAAACTAAATGAGAGGTTCGCGAGCAAACTCGAGCTTGATGAACATTTAAATGAACCAAGCTCAAACAAGATTTTTAGCTCGCGTTCAAGCTCAAGCTCGTCTTTTTTAACCGAGCAGAGTTTGAACAACTCAAAGCTCGACTCAACTCGGTTTGATTACATCCCTAATCTCAATTTATACTTGGGTGGATGTTAGATTTGGGCTTAAGGATCCCAGATCCAGTCCAACTATCCTTCTAGAAACAAATGGGTTGCCCGTCACCCACCTGCCAGATCAGCCCAAAGACAAAAAGGTTGTGAAGGCTCATGAGTTTGAACAATTGCCAAGATGTGTTTAATTTAACATAATTGAATAAATTGTCCTTTTTGAGGTACTAATCTGTGAGTATTTTAACGCAAATATTGTTAGATTTAACAAGGATTTTCTATAGGAGTTTCATTTAGAGTGCATGGACAAAAATACGCGAATGAGAATAAATTTTATTAATGTATATATAGCAAGCACTAGAATGAGTCAACGTAAGGCATGATGTCTGCCACCCGGAGATTTCGGCAGATATGGCAATGTGCATAGATAACTATAGAGAGAAGATTCGAGTGTTGGACAGTTAGGCATCCGAGCAGACTGGTCCAAGGGGCCTTTGAGGCGCTGACACCCTGTTTTGGTTCTATGTTTTTAAAGTTCTTAAGTTTTTCCTGGTCTCATTTTTCGTCTTTTCCTTTTTTTTTGCGTTTTGTGGTTTTGTCGAGTCTTTTGGTCATACCCCTTGCATCAAGTTAGGGGTGCCCCTATCTTGACCCCCCAGATTTCCCGCAAGTAGAGCTACACTGGAAAAATATTGTTGTTGTTGTTGTATTATAATTTTTTTTTTTTTGATGAAAACCATACTTTTATTAAGCTTCCAAATCAGCAGCCAAAATGTCATACAAAACTAAAGGCAAATTAAAGAAATCACATGAAAAGAAATTAGAAAAGCTCCTCCATTGACTAAGCCAATGGGCTACGCAATTTGCATTCCTCCTGATGAATTGCCACTCACACCTAGATAGCATATGGCTTGACTCAGCAACAACTGCAAGCAGACTCCCCAGTGCATTTCTCGGCAGTGCACCATCCTTCAGCATTTTAATCACTGAAAAGCAGTCAGACTCGATCACCACAAAACTCAATCTCAGCTCGTTTGCAATTTCAACACCCCAACGGACCGCTTCAGCCTCTGCAATTGCAACATCTGTTCCAGACTGAATTTTCTTAGAGCCAACAAACACCATTTCCCCTGAGGACATTCTTCCCACCACGCCTATTCTTACCTCTCCATTAATAATCGAGGCGTCACAGCAGATAGAGACCCAATGCTCCTTAGGCTTCTTCCAGCGTTGAATCTCCTTCGCCCGTCCAGCTGAATTTCTTTCCTGCAACCGTCTGGATTTCATATGTTCTTCCCAGCAATTGATCGCTCGCATTAACATCTCTGCAGGGTCTGCTTTAGTGTGATTGAACAACCTCTCGTTTCGATCTCTCCATATAGTCCAAAGTATAGACGCCCATAACCCATGCAGGTCAGCAGACACGCACCTCTGAATTTCATTTGCCCAATCTATAACAGACATAAACTTCCTCTCAGGCCAACAAATCTGGGGAACAGATTCCCAAACAATCCTGGCTTCCACACATTCCAAAAGAACGTGCAAAGGAGACTCCTCCCTACCACAAAGATCACACCAGTTGTCCCCAACACCCTTTTTAACTAAATTCTTCTTACAAGGAATAATCTCCTTTGCAGCTCTCCAAAGAAATTCTCTAACTCTAGGAATGATTGGAATCGACCACACCCATCTCCAGAATTGTTCGACCTTCTTACTATCAGCCTGTTCTCCTCTGCTCAGCAGCATCAATTTCTTCGCTTCAATCATCTTATAGGTTGATCTAACAGTAAACTCTCCATTCTTGGTGTAAAACCACATAAGTTGATCCTCCAGACGTTCATCAACCAGGTGAATCTGAAGAATGATCTCTGCATCACAAAACACAAATAAATTTTTCACCAGCTCTTCCTTCCATTCCTTCCTTTCCCAGTCAATCAGATCAGCAACTAATAAGTTACCATCAGCTCCTCTGAAATTGCCAATTGGTTTGAAAGAAACCGGCCTCGGTATCCATCTATCATGCCAGACTCTCAATGAAGAACCATTCCCAACCTGCCAACACATTCCTTCCTCAACTACACTTTTTGCACTCCAAATACTTCTCCAACAAAAACTCGGATTGAACCCCAAAGATGACTCCAAGAAAGAGCCACGTGGGTAATACCTTGCCTTGTATAACTGTGCAAGAAGTGTTTCTGGATTCTGAATAAGCCTCCACGCTTGCTTAGCTAGAAGAGCCCGATTAAAGTCTTCCAAATTCCGAAAGCCTAAACCTCCTTTATCCTTTGGCAAACTCATTCGGTCCCAACTCATCCAATGAATACTTCTTTTTCCAGCCTTATCACCCCAAAGAAAGCCGGCCATAAGTTGTTGGATTTCATGACAAAGGCTTTTAGGCAGCATAAAACATGACATCGTGTAGGTTGGCAATGCTTGAAGAACAGATTTAATAAGTACAGCTTTTCCGGCTCTAGACAATGAACTCGATCTCCAACTTTTCAGTTTCTGCCAAACTCTATCTTTGATGTGCCCAAATATGACTTTTTTTGAACGTCCAACCATAGTCGGAAGTCCCAAGTAGCGTTCATGCTTATCAACCTCATGAACACCCAGAATATCCTGCAATGCTTCCCGTTGCATTTCACTCACATTCTTACTAAAAGATAGCTCGGACTTTGCAAAGTTAACCTGTTGACCAGAAGCTGCACCATAATCATGGAGGATTTTAACGATTTCCGACGCCTGTTGACAGGTTGATCTAGCAAATAAGATACTATCATCAGCAAAGAATAAGTGTGAAATTGATGGAGCATTTCTCGCAATTTTGATTCCCTTGAATCTGCCTTCAGCTTCACTTTTTCTTATCAATGCAGAGAATCCCTCGGCGCAAATAAGGAAAAGATAGGGAGAAATCGGATCCCCCTGCCTCAAGCCTCGTGACGGAGAGAAACTTTCTGAAGGCGATCCATCCATCAGAACAGAGAAAGTCACACTTGACACACATTTCAAAATTATTCCAATCCATCTTTCATCAAAACCCAACAATCTCATACTTTTTTCAAGAAAATCCCATTCAACTCGATCATAAGCTTTCGCCATATCGAGCTTTAGCGCCATATACCCCGTCTTCCCGGTTCGCTTGCTCTTCATGTAATGAAAAACTTCAAAAGCCGCAAGCACATTATCCGTTATAAGCCTTCCCGGGACAAAAGCACTCTGATTCAGCAACACCACCTTAGGCAGGATCAACTTCAACCTGTTTGCAAGCACCTTTGACACAATCTTGTACACAACATTACATAAACTGATTGGTCTTAAATCTTTCATTTTATAAGGATCATTTACTTTTGGGATAAGAGAGATAAAAGTATGGTTAAATCCAGTAGGAAAATCAGCCCCATTAAGAATATTAAGGACAAAGGAAATAATATCAGGCCCAACAATATGCCAGTATTGTTGAAAGAACAGTGCTGACATACCATCAGGCCCCGGGGATTTAGTAGGATGCATTGAGAAAAGAGCCGAATATACCTCTTCTCCAGAGAATGGACGCAAAAGCTGAGAGTTGTCCTCATCCGTCAAAATAGGCGTGATTCCTTGAGGAGCCAATCCGGACAGTGTACAGTGATCGGTTTCAAACAACTTTTTGAAGTAATCAACAGCAACTCTCACCTTATTCTCCCTTCTTCTCCATTCGAACCCATCCTCATCCACTAGACGTCGGATTTTATTCTTCTTCCTTCTTCCATTAGCCTTCTTATGAAAAAATGAAGAATTCATATCACCCCATTTCAGATTATTTTCCTTAGCTCTTTGAAACCACAACAACTCCTCCTTCGCCATAAGATCACACTCCTCCCTCTCTAACCATCTTCTTCTTCTCACAAGTTCTCCATTCATCCCATTCTTATTCAGCCTTCTCAACTCCTCCCTGACCCCTTGTAACTTCATCATAATGTTCCCAAACTCTTTCTTGTTCCACTCCTGCAAATCTTCCATGCACCGCTCCAATCTTTCCATTATTCCTCCTTGTAAAGTTCTAGAATTCGGATTACACCATACATTCGAGACAACTGCTTGACAACCTTCATGCTCAATCCACATTGCCTCAAATCTGTTTGGCCGTTTTCCCCTTTTTTCCTCACCTTCCCCTTCTTCACACCTCACTGAATCAATCATAATCGGAACATGATCAGAGACTTCCCGATCCAAATGTCTTACTCTCCCCCCCGGAAATAACTCAAACCAACTTTCATTTGCAAAACCATAATCCAAGCGTTCCTGAATAAATTCTGCCCCCAATCTTCCATTGTCCCATGTAAAATGCGGACCCATATAAGAAATTTCACTCATCTCACATACTTCAATAGCCTCATGAAACTCTCTTATATTATCTAAGTCAGGTACCGCTCCTCCCTCTTTATCATCAGCACTCCAAATCTGGTTATAATCTCCAACACAACACCAAGCCCCGTGCTTATCCTCGGCCAGCCTTTTCAACAGTGCCCAGGAATGTCTTTTTTCCGCCTTTTGTGGCCATCCATAAAATCCAGTAAAACGCCACACTAGATCACCACCTTTCTCCTTTACTTCTACATCAATATGGTGCCGAGTATAAGACTTGATATTAACGATCATTTCATCGCTCCACAAGAGACACAAACCACCCGATTTTCCTAAACAATCAACAACAAAACATCCCTCAAAGCCTATCTTATCCCGTACTTCCTCCATTTTCTTACGAACACACTTAGTCTCCATAAGAAAGACAACCTTCGGGGCCTCTCTTCTCACTAGATTAGTGAGTCTAGTAATTGCTCGGGCCTTCCCCAATCCCCGACAATTATAGCTTAAAATACTCATTGCTTTCGGCAAGAGAGGCCATCCGCCTCTCCCGCCGATATCACTTTTTGTTTTTTGTCTTCTACTTCATCAACATCAATCACCATAAGATCCACTGTTTCAGGACCCCCCTTCCTTTTTGTCTTCAATTCTACCCCTTTGACCTCTCCACTACTCTCCCTCGCTCGTCTTTTCCATTTCTTTCTCTCCATTCTCTTCACAGATTCCTCCTCCCCTTCTACCTTAGTTGTATTGAGAATCTCTTTTTCATTACCCTTTGCCACCTGGTTCACATTTATTTGCACACTCTCAGTCCCACCCTCTTCCTGTACCCCACTCCCTTTATTCTCCATTTCCTTGGTACCCACGTCAACTTCATTCAGCCTAACTTGACTCAGCAATTCACCCGCATTCCTCACCTCCTCTGACTCCCCTTTTTCTTTTGTCTCTTTCCCCTTTTCCTTCCTATTTTCATCCCCCTCATTCTGATCTTTTCCATCATCCTTTCCCTTCAGTAAAATTTGTTTCCCATTCACTGTCTCGTTAGAGCTTTCCTCTTCTTCATCACTTACATTCTGTTCAAGCAACTGCAGTAACGATTTCCTCACCTTTTTGCCCTTCTCTTTCACATCTTCCTTAATTCCATCCTGAGCACCTCCATTCTTCTTAATCCCTCTGATAATCGCCCTCTCTTGTTCCCTCTCATACTCATTTCTAGGCTGGTACAGCTTTAACGGAGAAGCTCTCAACCAATCCCCATATTCACTATGAACATCTGAATTTTGCTCCTCCACACAATCCAATTCCACATGCCCTAGTCTTCCACACCCATAACAAAAGTTTGGCAATCTCTCATATTTAACCTCCACCCACATTCTCTTCCCATTAAAATTCATCAGAATTCCTCTTCTCAACGGTTTAGTAATATCCACCCAAACCCTAACCCTAATAAATTTTGCACTTATAAGCATTTCATCATCTTCAACCTCCTCCAATCCTCCGAAAACACGTCCCACTTTCTCTGCCATCTCGACTGTCATAGCTTCCAACGGGAGATCATAGATTCGAACCCAGAACGGTACTTTGTCAATTATGATCTTTGAAGGTTGCTCCGTTCCCGGTTCTTTCAACGCCAACAAAGCCCGATCAAACGACCAAGGTCCTTCTCTCAAGACCTTATGCTTCTCTTTAGGATCTCCAAACTGGAACAAGAAAAGATTCGGACGCAATTCTCTGAATATGAAACCCCCCTTTATTTTCCATGCACCCTTCATGGTAGTTTTCAGTGCAAAAGCATTGAACGGCCTATTGGTTAGAAGAGATCCAACCAATATGAGGCTATTACGTCCCCCATTACCACTCGATTCCCCCAGATCACCTTGGATTTCCTGACATTCTTCCTCCGTTAACGCCAAATCTTTTGCCCTACCCATCGCTGCCATGATCACTATCAAAACCTTTCACGTACACTGTCACAAACTGGTGAACCACGCACTTGACGGCGGGATACCCTAGCCCCCACGACCAGTGGCCGGAGAGAGGCAAGTCGACACTAGAAATCGGGAATCCCACGATTGCAGAGTCGCCTCAGAGCCCTAGGGTTTTTGGCGTTTGTATTATAATTTTAGTATTTAATATTATGTAAAATATCACAAAAAAAAACGTATACAAATTATTTTCCTATATTAAATTTAATAATTCTAAAAATTTATTAAAATAATTAATATAATTCCTAAATTGGTGAGAAAGGATAAAAATTAGAAACCAAAAAAATGACGAAAAATGCATAATTTATGTAAGCCAACCATCCTCTTTTTGCTAGGCAACTAAACAACTCAAAAGTGATTCGAAAAGATTGATCCAATCATTTTGAGTAACGATATAAAATAATAAAACGTTCCATTTAGTGAGCAAAAAGATATGATATAATCAAATTTTGATGTATTTATATTGAATTCATTAATTATTATCACATAGATGAATTTTAATTATTCTTGAAATTATCGGGATGTATCCTCCTCATATATTTAAAATACGGGTGCTCAGGGACGAACTCAAGATTTTATATTAAGGTGGGTTAATTTTCATCACTCGAAAAAGGATGGGGTTCTCCTTTATTGTATGTCCACTACCGATCTACAACCACGATCATCTCTCTCCATCGGTCCTTATACATGGCCAAATTAGTTAAAAGAACTCCGAGCGAGTAAGATTCTGCTTTATAACCTCCGCCCAACTCTTCTTCAATCTATCTCTGATTTGGTGGGAGTCACTAAAAACTAAACTCTCACATTTTCGTATCAAAGCATCCGTAAGCCTCCTTCGAATGTGCCCAAATCAATGAAGTCTTTGATTCACGCCACTTTTCCCATACACTGGTCACTCTCACCTTGCCCGAATAGCTTCGATCACAATCTTGTCCAATATCGTGTGGCCACACATCAATCTAAACATCCACCTCTCTACTACCATTAGCTTTTGCTTTCGTGCCTTCATAGTCGGTCAACACTCCGCATCATAAATGATCGCATGTTTAATAGCTACCTTGTAAAATTTGTCTTTGAGTCCGAGGGGCACCTTCTTATCATATAGAGCACCTAAAGCAACCCTCAATTTGTCAACCCATTTGAATTTGATGCCTAACATCTTCTTCGACGTCGTCATCGCTTTACAAACACGAACCTAAATATTTGAAACTTTCCTTCCTCATTATGGTAACTTCTCCTAACCGTACTTCTCCTTCTATTCCAACCTCTTGTCCAAACCTGAACACCAACGAGAAGCGTTTCAACCTTGACACCAAGGACAACAAAAGGGATGCGACTCTGGGAAAATCTAAAACATAAAACCAATCAAAAAGGAAAAATTGAGCAAGGAAAGGGAGTCAACAACAACGTTAGTTGAATTGTAATGAGACTGGATATCCCAATCTCTATGAAAGAAGCCACGGAAAAGAGAAATCATGCTAGAGATAGGATGGCAACGATCCATGAGCTTAGCAGAAAGTGAAATCACCAACTACGAATTTGTATTCAGCAAACCTCCTAAAATCTTTATTAGTTTATCCCAACTCCTAAGCAAACCGAAGACCTTGAAAGACATCCTAAAGTTTCACCATCGGGACGAAGCAAACACCATTATGATAAACAAAACCACCACACCACTGGCCATGAGAATTATGAAGCATGTCGGTGGCCACAACTCTTCCATTCTTAACATAACCATCAATATTAATGCTAAACCAACCGTCAAATGAAACGTTCCTGAAAATTAGTAATTCCACTCGACACGACCGAGAAAATCAATATAATTTTTTTTGATTAGGTAAGAATTAGGAGGCCTCCTTACGGAAGACGTCTGATAGTATTATTTTGGATGAGAACTTGAAGTTTTGGGTGAGTGCATCTGAATACATGAAGTGGGTACCATGTGACCTAGTTTTGTAATTTTATCGGTCACCGCATTACAATCTCGAATCACATTAAAATATTAACGCTACCGATTTATCGTCCTTTCAATTTACTAGATTTGTCT
This sequence comes from Fallopia convolvulus, assembly GCA_964016875.1. Taxonomy (NCBI): domain Eukaryota; kingdom Viridiplantae; phylum Streptophyta; class Magnoliopsida; order Caryophyllales; family Polygonaceae; genus Fallopia; species Fallopia convolvulus. Next base: position 57,682,586 of record OZ024731.1, read on the forward strand.
AATAAAATTAAATTATTTCTTCTAAAAAAAAAGACACAATAAGAAGAGATAATATAATGCAGGTTACACAGCCAATAACAAAACCGCAGATTTGATGGGTCCCAATCACCTTTCACCATTTCTGTGTGTCTGCTCCGATCCAAGCACTAGTTTATATTTAATTATTTGGTAGGTGGTGAAACTATATACTATAATTAATACTCCATTTTACTTCCATTTCTTTTCATTAAAGTAACAAGCAAGTGGATTAGTATAGTTTGGAGGAAATCTAAAAGTCTTTTCACATAATTTGTTTTTTTTCTTCTCATTAATTCTAAGATTTTACTTTTTTGGCCCACCACGTCACACAAGCCAATCTCTTCCAAGAACTATCCACGACGATTAGCTCGCATGTCTATCTCTTTCGCCTTTGATTTTTCTTTTGTCAAAATCATATTACCATATCTTGATTATTTTTTTTTTGTTAAACGAATCAAATCCTAGTTCTATTTTCTTATGAATCGTTTGATAATAATCCCTCCGTCCTATAATGTTTGTCCATAAAACAAAATTGTACAAGTTTTAAGAAAATAAAGAGACGAAAAAATAATCAATAGAAATATGAGAGAAATTGTGATGTTGATGGATAAAGTTGAGAAGAAAGAGAAGATAAAAGAAAATGACTAAAAAAGATATTAGGATAGATTTTTAATTGGATAATATGGATAAAGATGATATTGAATGGGGTAAAATTGTAAGAAAAGTATGTATATAAAAGGAAAGTGGACAAACATTATGGGACGTAAGTAGTATTATTTTAGGTTGAGTAAATCATAAAACCTAATTTTTTTAAGTTTTTACGTTATAAACTTTCCTATAGAGATCTAATGTAAAATTTAGGGTGCCCTATAAATTTCTAAAAATAGTACATAAAATTACATCATTATAAACACACCTATCAAAGTTAAGTGGGCTAAATACGGGTGGAGGGGAAAATTGTCCTAACAAACCAAGCACATAAGACATGATTTTTCATTCTAAGACCAGTTGACAATAAAAAGAGTAATCTAAGAGTATACATAATGGATAATTTATTCTTCAATCTCATGATGTGGGATAACTATTTTCACATGTCCTCTTAAGTGGTAATTGACCTGATCTAGTTGGCACTTGACAACTAATAGTCTTTGAGTCGATGGATCGTCAATGAGCACAAACAACTAGCTCAAATTGCGTCATCATGGCGGATTAGCTCCAATATAATGTGTGGTGAGCATCTCGGCCCAACCCAAATAAACCCGAGACTAAACCGCTCTGATATTATGTCAAAGTTCGGCGGGTCAAATACGAATGAAGGGAAGATCATCTTTATGCACATGCGTGACAAGTCCAACACATAAGCTCATAAAATCCCATTATAAAGTGAATTTACAATAAGATAAGTAATCTAATGATATTAAAAAAAATTGCATTAGTACTAGACCTGTCAATCGGGTCGGGTCGGGCGGGTTAGGTCATTTCGGGTTCGGTTTGAGTCGGTTCGGGTCGTTATGAGTCACGGGTTAAACCGGGTCGGGTCAATGCGAATTTTCGGGCGGGTCGAGTTGACCAGCGGGTTTCGAATTCTATCGGGTTCGGTTGATTTCGGATTTAATTTTTGGGTCTTGATCCTAAAATTATCAATCGGATCGAGTCGAATTAGCGAGTTCGGTCAGCTTTTAAGAACTCTAATTAATACCACAGTCAAGAATGATATTGGACTTTTGACCATTCATGTTTCACTCACTAGTCACTACTCACTAAGTATATTTATTACGGAGTATTAGCTAATTCTGAATCACCATTAGTATTAGTCCCAAGCGTTTTTAAATTATTTAATCCCTTCATAATTAACAAATGTCAAAGAAAAGTGTAAGAATTTATTTCGGGAAAACCCGCCATGTGAGAAAATTATTGCATTGATATTATCTCTTGTACGATATAATATAAGCTCTACTTTACACAAATAACAATTTATATAATTATATACTCGGTACTTATCCAAATACACCAACATTTTACTACAAACATGGTGCTTCTTATATGACATGAATGAACCTTATATTACCGGTAGAAGTAGGATGCAAATGTGCAATGTATGACTCCTAATTGCAAAGTTTTTATTTTAAAAACAAGTATAATTTTGATTGTGTATTATATATTTTCAAGCTATGTTTAATTTTGCTGACTAAAAGCTTAACTCAGGTGGTAAACACTCTATTTTACATTTACGAGGTCTAGATTCAACTTGAGTGACTGAATGTAGCTAAGACGAAGCTCTGACAAACCACTAAACGACCAACAAATTAAAAAAATTACATTTATCCCCAAATTTACCTCTATTTTTCATATCAAACTCATCTTTTTTTTTTTTTACTTTTGAATGCTAAAAAATATTACTATTATTTTGTTAAGAATAGTATAAGGATGCATTAAGTATAGTATTCGGTGACCAATTCGCAATCAAAATTGTCATTTTCTCAAATATGGATGTAAATAATACCCTATTAGTGGAACAAGTTAAATTTATGTGTTTTGATTTTGGCTTATGTTATCTTTCTCACATTCATTGTACAAATATACGTATCTATGAGTATTTTTTAAACGTATCTATGACTTATTTTGTACTATTTTTTTAATCTATGCCCTTATGCCCTACAGGTTAAGAGCTTTAGAATGGAAATATTTTATTAAATTATATTAATTTAGGTTTAATTTATTTTTTTAATAGGATTTATTAATTTCATTTTAGGATTTTATTTTCTAACAATATAATGCTTAACAAAAACCGTATTTCGTATACTTGGCCGAGACAATGACAGAGGATTTGTGAAGCAACAAAAAACAAATGATTTCTTGGAACATATTAACCTTATATACCAATATGGTAATTGGTAAATAAGCCTACGTACTTGCTAAAGCTAGTATCCCAGCAAAAATGTTTGCAATAATATAGGGCATTTTTTACCGGGACCATCTCATTTCATCCCTCTTCAAATCTGGGTTCTAAATCTTCTGTTCGAATTCGGTAGAGTTGTAAAAAAACTCTATGGGTGAAGTTCTAAAATCCTATGGTAATTTGGTGAATCCTAGAAAAAATAATTAAAAAGAAAAAAATCATAAGTAGATTTGGTGAGAGGTAAATCTAATCTCAACCATTGATATCTTATTTAACGACTGAAATCTCTCCAACTCTACCCATAAAGTTTTTTTGCAACTCTACTGGATCCCATTCCCTAAATCTTACACTTTTACCTTTTACATACGGAGTATTTTACAGCAAATCCATTCTTTTTTACCATTCCCGGCCAATTCCCTTATTTCCCTAAGAAGAATACAGATTGAGCGTACAATTGCATGATCACATAAACAACATGCAAAGACACATTTAATCAAGATCACATGAATTTTATTTAGATCTTTCACCTTGTATTGTAATTTTTTTTATAAATGTTTTTTTATTAGTATGGATATTTTTGAAAAAGATGAATTAAAATATCTCAAATAATAAATTTTGGTTGAACAAAAGAATTAAACTAGAATGACAAATGAGGGAATAAATTTTTTTAAAGGGTAACACACTAGATTTTTTTCTAAAATAATGCTATTTTTTATATAAAAAATGCCCATTCATTAGTCTGTTTACCGCACATAAATACAGAGTATATACATTTTTTCCCCATTGTACATTTGTTCTACGTTATGAAATTATTATTAATGCATCAAAAAATTGAACAAAAATAACGCTCGTCTTAATAAGAAAAAAAAAGTGAAGTTGCAAGTTAGTCAAAATCCCCGAATTTACCAGGAAATTGGCCACTTTTCTAGGGCACTTAGCCACTTACTAGGAGTTATCCGATTTTAACTCCCCTCTTTCACGGTACAATTGATTTTTTTTTTTTAAACCGCAGCAATTTTCCATTCCCTAATTTTACAAAACTAACGTACAGTACGACATGCAATGGGGCGCAAAAGTGCAATAAATTCAAGGGAACAATAAAATTATTTTACTCATAACTTTCATAATAAAAAGAGCATTTTTTGCTAATAATATCTACAATAATAGTAACCATACGGGAGAGATACATAGCCCATAACAGGGAAATTGTACCAGAAACATCCAACAAAATATCAAAATGACATTAGCCCTAATCAAATTTTAACCCTGCAGTAGAAATTCAGATTTTACCACACATTGCAAATTTCGTATTTACAGCAATATCTACATATAGAAAGAGCCACGGAACGTTCTCGAACCCGCTTGCCATCCAAACGACACCGTTTCTGCGATCAAATTAAAAAACCGAAAGCCAAAAAATCACCATTCCACAAAAAAATGCAACAACCCGCCGGTTCGGTTCACCTTCGGAATTAAATTACTTGACCAGCTCAGAAACCCATCCGAAATCCGGTCCGGACGCCACCGGTTCAGCCCGGTCCAGAGAGTTCTCCCTCCTCAGCTTCGCGTACATGGCGGCGCGGAGACTCTTCCCGGACTCGACTCGCTCCATGGCGGGCTCCTCCTCCGACGGCAGACTCCACGCGTCGAACAACCGAGTCGGGGCCCCGATCCGGTTCGGAGTCGACGGTCCGAGTCTGGGAGAAGGCGAACCGCTCATCTGAACCCCCCACGTACAAGAACGTGGGCTCAGGCTCAGATTCGCCTTCCCGATCTGCAAACCCCTCAAACTCCCAACGAGTTCGCTCACTGAGTTGATGCCCCTGTAACTCGCCCCGGACGGCGACATCGGAGGGGACTCCGGCTCGAGGAGGCCGGGTCGACTCGGTGGAGGCGAGTCGACTCGGAGCTGGTCAGGCGAGTGTGCGAAGAAGCACACGCGCCGCTTGCACTGAGTCCCGTCCTTGCACGGCTGAGTCCGGTAGCGCGCGGGGTGGAGCCAGCACTCGAAGACGCCGTGCGCGAACTCGCACGCGTCGCCTTTCTTGCAGGCGCCCTTGCGGAACTCCGGGCACGGCGTGCCGGAGTAGTGGTAGCGGCGGGGGTCGCGGCGGCGCGCCTTCTCACCGGGGTGCGCAAACGGGCACTCCGTCCAGTCGTGCGAGCGGCCGCGCACGCACCTCCGGACCTTGAACTCGTACATCCGGAACTCGTCGCAAGAGAACGAGTCGAACGGGAAATCCTCCGTGTCCGAGTCGTCGACCTCGTAGTTGGACGGGAGGTAGCCGTGGAGCGCGGCGGCGTAGGCCGACGGAGAGAAATCGGCGTTCGCCGGCGGGGAGTGAGTGCCGGCGAAGTACGGAGAGGAAAGATTGATCGTGGCCGTTGGATCTTCGAGCGTGTCCCACTGAGGGATCTGGACCGTTGGATGCGAGCGTCTGATTTCTCCGATCATCATTGTTTGATTGTTTATTTTCTTCACTCAAGAGGTGAGGGTTGAGGGAGTGGATTGGTCATGGTATTTTGCGTCTGTAAACTGGGAATCCTGACGGGTTTAAGTAGAGGGGGAGTTTAACCAGGGTTAATTCCTTTAACCGTGGTGGGGGTGTTTTAACCATGGTTAATAAAAATCTCTTACTGTCCACTTGGCACTTCGCCGTTTGATTTCCTACGCCTAGATTTCAGTAGGGCTGGGTGGAAATAAAGGGGAGTGTTGAGGGGTAAAATGGGGAATTGAAGGCGAAAAATGAAAAGGAGCTGTCACGTTATCCTTGATTTATTTTCACGGTTTTCCTTTTCCTCGTGCTGGAAGCAGATTGATTTTCGCATCTGTGGGCCCGACTCGTTCCTCCTATATTTATTCCGCCATTGTATTTATAGCATATTGTCATTAAAAATGATAATTAATGTACATATTAATAGATTCTGAAGTTAATCAATTGATATTTTGAAAAAAAAATATAAATGACGTGGAAAATGAGTGTAACTTATTGTGATTGGATCGAAATTTACACCTATTATCCGCTCGGACTTAATCCTATTTAATCCTCTAAGTAAAGATATTGGTTTATCAAGGGTTTTACGAAAAACTTGCTCATTTTATGGCATTCGGATCAATTTTACAATCTTTGATTATGATAGTTTATTTTCTACTATGTCAAATTTGCACGAATATTAAACACTAATTGAATTTCACAATAAATATATACGAGAATCGGTAGGAAGTACCATATGGAAAAACAATCAATAATTTATAGTCTTATTATATCAGCTACGTGGATTGTATTTAATAGCTTTTTTTGTAGAAGTGTATTTAATAGTTATTAGTAGTGATGTTAATAGTTATGGAAATGTAATGACTCGTTGTATACTTCGTTTATGTCCTGAGTTGAGGCATGAACATGTATTTGATTTATCTAATCCGTCCTCTTTATCTATATAGTAATATGATTATCGATTTTTCTAACCGGTTAAGATCCCCAAAATGAAAATAATTAGCTAACTTATATTTATTTATTTATAATTAATTGTTTAAAAGGGTTTATTAATTTTCTTTTAGGGTTTTAGTTTGTTGAATTAGTATGATTATCCTATGCTCTAAAGGCATATATTAGAAAAACCGTACTATTATATTTATTTATAAAAAAACTAAGTGAAGATGATTTGGTGAATAAATAACAACATGGTTAAATTATGGCTCGCTTTGTGGCATTCACTTAACCATGGATTTGATTAATAACTTTACACGACTTGTATAATAAGAACCACAAAGCTATGTCCTTAATTTGACTTTTGGGTTAACCGAAAGGCCGATTAAGCATATTTATCGACACTTACTGACTAATGTCCATCTTTAGTACGTGCATTTCAAAAAATATATAGTAGTATAACGATTTTTTTTTGAGATTGTTTTGAAGAAGTTTTCGTACTAGAGGGGGTGATTATGAATTTGATGATGACACTATTCTGCCAAATTAAAATCTACATCGGAAATGCCCCATTTTACATTAATCTAAAATTAATTTTTCAAAAAATATTATTGCTAAAAATTTGACGGGTGAATATAATACGGGGTTAACACGCATTTTTTTTAAATAAGGAAAGTGATTAGTGTGACCACTAACATACTAGTGGTCGCCCTAGAACATCCATTCCCCGCGGATGAGGATAAGAAACACCGGGTCAGCTGCGAGTGGGATGGAGGAGACATGAATGAACGATACAACGATAAAATCTGCTACCGAATTGCCCCCGAAAGATATGAGTGATACTCCAATCTTGGAACCGGACAAGCAAGCAATGGATGTCTGCACGTAACAGCTCAATCTCCCACGGACAACGCTAGTCACCAAGCACGGCCTTGACTAGGTACAAAATATCACCTTCAATGGCTTATGTATTAGATAAGTTATGTTTCATATTTTTTATGCTAGAAATTTGATCTCTACACGCCTCCCTCAAGTTCAATTGCCTGAGGCCGCAGTCATAACTATAACCTAAAGCGGAGGTTAAAAAAATATTAAACGACACGTGTCACTTTTATATTGGACCACACTACCTCTTTTTTTAAAACTATTCTTCGACAAAATAACCATTAATTTTAGTTTATAAATATATATTCTTATCCATGTTTTTAAAATATAGGATAGAAAATCTCATTATTCAACAATCTTTTATTTTTGGATATGGTAGATAAGGAGATCATTAGGATATTTTTTTATTCTATCATACAAATACTAGAATACTTATTTTATTTTTTTAGTTTATAAATATAAATTCTTATCCATGTTTTTAGAATATAGGATAGAAAATCCCATTATTAAACTATTTTTCTAAGAAAAATAAATAAATCCATAAAACAAAATTTTCTACTCTTGAACTTTTTATTTATATTTAATAAAACCCGTACAAGGTACGGACCCTACACTAGTATATTAGTTATACTTAAAGTCACACTTTCGGGAAGGCTAGTTCAGAATAGACAATGAGTCGGGACCTAGGACTAAACTACTTTGATAATATGTTAAAATCCGGTGAACCAATACAACGGGGAGTCCACACATCTGTTCATGTGCATATGCGCATCAGATCTAACACATAATTAACCCAATGAAGTTTCATTCTTAAATCAGTTGACAATGAAAGTATAGTAATTCAAGTACTTTATATATTAGACATTTTGTCTTTCAATTTTTAAAAATTAAAATTTTTCCTTCCACATTATTATTGAATAATATCATCGAAAATAGGCAAGTCATTCAACATTACAATGAGCACACAAAGATATGAAAAAAACACAATTTTGATAATAAAAGTATTGCCCTTAAGAAAAGGCTTCGTAAAAAAAACGGAAATTAAATTCTTTGAGTTTTTTAAAAAAATATTTATGTCCTATTAATGCAGTTTTTGGGTAAATCTCTTAGTAACATCTAGTATGGGTCTCAAATTTTCTCAATTGTCCGGATTATTCATATATTTAGAGACATGAATCAGATTAATAATTGTATTCATCTTATCCATTAATTCTTGTTTGCTACACTTTTTAACATGGTAAGAATTCGGATAATCAGACAAGTTCAATAACCAGAGAGGTCACACGAGATGCTAGTTGAAACCGGCAAAGAAGAGAGTAACACAAAATCCTACATTTGATCAAGCTGAACTTATCCCCTAAAATTTTCATATAAAAAAGTGATTATGATAATTACTTCTAATTTTGTTTATTGTAACACAAGTGGAAACACATTAATTAAAATGCAATTGCTCATTTGCTTGCACATATTAGTGGCGTATAGTTTGAAGTAGTAGGGTAATTAAAGGTGTAAGCATCATAAATGGAAAGAAAAGCAAACTGACAGTGACAATAAACCGTCACGGGGCAGTGACATTAGAATTTCTCCCTCCCTGCAAGTGCAAACGGATAAGACTCGCCCATTTGTCCTTCCTCCTTCCGAATTTCAGGGTACGGCTGTTACCATTGTGCGCCACGCCACCACCACCCGTTACCAACTTTCGTTTGCACCCCCCTCACCGGGCAAAAAAATTATATACATGTATTTATGTGAAATTGCTAATTGAGCCCAATGTTTTTGGAGAATCATACATGATTGCACATTCTAAGAAGTAATATCAAGTAAGGATATATCATAATAATCATATGCAATGACTCTATGAGTTAATTTTTTTAACGGTTTTTCTATCATATGTCCTTAGAGCATAGGTTAAGAGTATTAAATTTGGGAACTGAAATCCTGATAGGAAACTAATAAACTCTATTAAAAAAATAATTAAATTTAAATAAATATAAATTCCAAATATATTATCATTTCCAGTCTCTTAACCTATGCCCCAATGGCATAGGTTAAAAAAATCGTTTCTTTAAAATCTACAATAGTAAAATACATTGTCTACCGTATGATTTTTTAAATAAGATCTTCTCTACTTTAATTGTATGCTAAGCATACATATATTTTCAACGTGCATGTACACATGGCTCAACGGTTGAGCCTCTTGCCTATGTGTAAGAGGTCTTAGGTTCGAGCAGTCAGGCCGACAGTTTGCCTTTTTTTTAGAATTGGTTAGTAAATCAGTTCTAAAACGGGTGTTCTAGGCTAGTCCAAGTAGTACTTTGACTACCCTAAAATCTTACTGACACATATTTTCAACCAAAAAAAAGAAAAAAATTACATGTTTGGCTATTCTTAGACTTTGAACTAAACAATAGATGAATATTAATAGTATCATTCTAGATTAGACATGTCAATTGGGTCGGGTTCAATCATTTCGATTTTGTTCGGTTCGTTGCGGACTCATGTGTCAACCGGGTTGGGTTATTGCGAGTTTTGGATGGATCGGGTTGACCAGCGAATCAAAAGTATAATTTTTCTATGACTATTAAAGTAAACTTTTATTTATAATATATTATTTTTAGGTATTTTAATAATAAAATATATTATAAGTTTCAAATAAGTTTTATACACTCTATAAATATACTAAATCGGTCAACCCAACGAGTTTGGGGTTTCGTGTCTATTGAGTTTGGTTTATTTCGGGTTTAAGGTTCAAAATTTTGAGTCTTGATCCTAAAATTTTCGAGTGGTTTGAGTCAGGTTTAGGGATAAGGTCAACTTTTGATAACTCTATTTTAGATTATTTATGTGTATTGTTTTTTTAGTTGACATTTTCCAACTTCTAACCTAGCAAAACAATACCCCTTCCGTTCTATTATACTTGTCGTTTTAGATTTTTTCACATATAGTAAGAAACTCATTGAAAATATAAAAAATATCATTGAAAATTTAAATTTTTTTAAATATAATCACCAATTAATTACTAACTACCCTTTATAGCTAATAGATAGAGAGAAAAAAAAAGTCAAGTTGAACACTTTCTAACATATTAATTAAATAAACATCCTAAATGAACAAGTTTTGTTGAATAAAAATTTGAGGATAGAAAGACAAGTAGAATAAAACGGAAAGAGTATTAGTTTTACCAGTTGGACTAGTTTTAAAATCTCTTGAAAAAAATAAAACATGTTAATTTAATAAATATGTATAAATTGAGTAATACTAGTCGATTGAAATGAGTAAACAAGACAAATAACTTTAGAGTAAGATATATCAGTTTTATTATATATTATTCTAATTTATTATAGTAAAAGAATTCAAAGTTTTCTACCATAGTAAAACCTTTATAAAAAAAAGTTGTAAATGCATAATTTAAACAACAAACAAAAATTAAGTCCTATTATAAAAGGATACTATTTCTTTCAAACTAAAGAAAATTATTATTATTTTTAATCTATTAATCTATCGTGATTCAATACTTGCAACACAATTTAGCTTTTAGCCCTTAATATATTTTTATTGAATTTGGTTGATGTATTTATTTACAACTAATATAATACATGCAATTAAAATATTAAAATCATATTAAAAACTGTAACAATAATATAAAACATAAAAAAATAACTCATGCATAACAAGGATCATCCTTCCAAGTAATAATATTAAGAAAAATAGCTCATTAAGAAAAACATAATATTCGAATAATTGAGATAGAGGGAGTCAGTCTCGTTGTAGTAAATATATTAAAGGGGAGTAAATTTTACCCTTGACAGATTGAGATGTTGATTGCAGACACGTTGATTTTCCTACAATCGTTTGAGGTAGTTCCGGATATCTCATATGCCTCATAAGTGTAATAAGGTGACTGATTAAATTACTAATCTAAGTCACTTATGCGAGTCATCATGTACAAGAATGCCCTAGCTAGGATGGTGATCTGTTATTCTAATTTTACCTTCTCAAAAAATAAAAAAATAAAATTAAAATGAACAAGTTAAGATGTAGGGTTGTAAATGAATATAGCCGTTCATGCGAAACTCGGTGTTCGGCTTGGTTAAATCTTGTTCGTGTTCGGATCGGTTTGTAAATGAACTGAACTTGAGCACAATTTTAAGGTTTGAAAAATAAATGAACTGAGCATGAGTACAAGATAACTCGACTCGTTTGCTCTTGAGCAAACTCGAATATATGCTCATAAGCAAGCTCGATTATACACTCATAAAAAACTAGATTATACGTTCATAAATAAGCTATACTATATATATATATTATATAAAATATATAGTTTATGTTCAATTACATAGTTTTTGGGGGTGTTTCTCAAACCACATACTTTAAATTTTAGTTTCATTTACTTGTATAATTGATCAAGTAAACGGATTTTTTATGGATTAGTTTCTCGAAAAAACTAAATGAGAGGTCCGCGAGCAAGCTCGAGCTCGATGAACATTTAAATAAATCATACCTAAACAAGATTTTAAGTTCGAACCAAGCTCGTGTTCGAGCTCAAAATCGTCTATTTTTAACCGAGCCAAGCTTAAGTAACTAGAACCTCGACTCAACTCGGTTCGATTACATCCCTATACCCTATTAAGATGGATGCACATAATTCCAAACCGGGCCAAACAATTGGCCCGATCTTATTATATTGCACAGGCGCAAGGCCCGAGAAACTGAACAGCCGGTATTGGCGGGAAAACGGGGTGAGTGGGACCGTGGAATGCTGCTACGTGGGCAGTTTTAGGTTGACACGTGGATTCCATCCAACAAGGCCACTTGCATAGCGCTACCACCATTCCACGTACATGTACATCCACAGTATCGCGTTCTCTGAATGGTGTGCACTCGCCACGTGGACGGCTCTGATCCGTTACTCTCAAATTTCGGATGAGGTTAAAATGGTTAATTACCGCACCGTTAGACGGTAACATCCGGAAATGACCTCCGTACACGAGGTATATCTGTACGGAACAAGGAGGTCACGTGACGGTGCACGTGCTCGGCTGGCATGCTTGACGGGGGGAGGGGGGTCCCACAATCCGATCTCGAAACAATTTCATTCGTCCGACGTGGCGGCCTTTAAAACGACGCGGATTGCTTTCCTCTCAATCCTTGATGTGATGTTGACTAGGAAGGAGGAGGGTTACTTTTGAGCTCTCAAGATTATCCACTTCGAGAGATTTCTTTCCTGTGCATGCACGTCCACGGTGGTCCGTGGTCCTCCTCCCTAATCCATGCTACAACCGTTTCCATTAATACGTACCTCTTGTTATATAAATGCATCTTGAACAAAAGAGGGATTCCTTGCACCCGAAGAAAAAACAAAATAGGGTATCCTTCAAAAAAAAAAACAGAATAAAATTCACACAAAGGCCATTTTTTTATTAATACTCCGTAATAAATATAATATTTTCTTAAATTTTATTAACAAGTTGTTAAATATATTTGGTATTTCAAATTCTTACCATAATAAATAAAGTGTAATTCAGTAGGGTCTAGATAGTCGAATCACCCACTAGGTCATATTTACCAAAAGTAATGGTAGCGGATAGTTGTAACTGTAGCTGAAGCGGACGACATAGCGGTTAAAAATAACGGTCCAATAAAAATAAATGCTAATGTGTGTTTGGTTGAGATAACTTTTTGAGTTTAACTTATACTTTAGAAATGACGAAATAGGACATAAGTTTTATTAAAGAAACTATATATAATTCTCTTTTTTGGTTATATATGAAAAAGAAATTTCAAACGCCTAAAATTATGACTATATTTTTATTACTCCATATAATATAACAAGTTAACACCTTATAAAATTATAAATACAATTCTCATTCAAAAAATATTATAAATACTATTCATGTTTATTATTAATGTTAAACTCGGTGGGTTAATATAATGTTGGGGGTTCACATGTTCGTCCGTAAATATATACGCGTTAAGTCTAACATGCAAGTTTAATAAGATTTCATCTCATAACCAATTGACAATTAAAAAAAGGTAATACACAAACTTTTATATTAGACAATTTTATTTTCGATTTTTCTGACGATCTATGTCTTTGGGACATATGTTAAGTATTCTTGATTTAGAATCTAAAACCTTACAAGGAAGAAAATTAAGAGTTTGGTTCAAATGAAACGAACTCTTATCGTGAAACGAATACACTTTTCCTAGTTCATACTGAACTTTTCCTACTTCAGAGTGCACTTTTTTTGCATTTGCACTTTTCGTACTTTGTAGTGTACTTTTAGTACTTTTTGTAGTGCATTTCTTCATATTACACTTTTTGTATTTTGCAATGCACTTTTGTATGAAAAGTGCACTACTAACTAGGAAAAATACATTCGTTTCACGTTTTAGGATAAAAGTTTGTTTCATTTGAACCAAACTCAATAAATTAATCCTATTAAAAAACTAAATTACCTTAAATAATAAAAACTAATAGAAAATATTTATTTTAAAGATCTTAATCTTGGAACATAGATTTAAAAAATTATTTTATTTTATACAATTTCAGATGGGGAAATATTTTATCTCCACAATTATCCTTCATTATAAAAGTATTTTTATTTATAGAAACTTAAAAATGAAGTATAGAACAAACCCTATCCTCTCTCTAAATAGACCTCAACATCAGAGTTTTGGATTAGCATTACACTGTCTCGAATCGGATTGAATTGTGGATTTCACATGATTTCACGTGGTCAAGGAGAACCCTTGACAATTACACAACAATAATTATTCTTAACCACTACTTTCAACAAATCAAAAAGCAAAATCATTTTATTAATAATATTGGGTTTAATAAAAGTTTAATTTTTTTAGTGAGAAACATTAATACTTTCGACCTCCCGTCCTCTAAGGGAGAATTGTAATAAATAAAAAAAAATGGCAAATTATTAAAAAAACGTGGGATAGCCTTACCCATAATATCAGTATTAAGCATACTAAGATATAAAATATCTTTGTTATTTTATTTTGGAGTCAAAGATAGATAATATCTCCTGCGTCACAAGTTCTTTTGTATAAATACTTTATGATTATTCAATAGAAGGTAAGATCCTTTCACACAATTATATGGTATCAGACTTTTCTAACGATCCAAACTTCCGCTCAAACTCAAAACCCTAATCATGTCTGACGGAGACAAATCTGCCGCCGATGGTGTTGTGACTCCTTCCGCCACCTTCTGATGAGTAAGAAACGAAGCAAGGAATTGAAATCAGCCACATAGTTTGCCTCGTGATAAATATGACGGACTTAGACAACCCAATTCCTTCGATCAAGCCTTGACATTGGGCTATCAAGCTAAATATGAAACTATAACGATAAAATAGGCTTAATTACTTAAAAGTTTGATATTTGATAAGGACAATTTTATTTTCCATCACAAATTCCTATTCCATAGTAGCTATACCTACATCAAACATATATCTACGGTCTTAACTTTGTAGATTAGCCTAAATAATTATTTCAACACGTAACTTTTAATTTGCTTTGGACATTCTATATAATTCACAAGTAGCCTAGCTCGATCTCATAGCTTAAAGATCTGGTCTATATAATTCATTTTTAATTTCATTCTACTTCAACCCTAGCTACCCTATGAACAGGAAATAATATAATTGTAACGTTTCTGTTCATGAATGCATGGGTTTATTCTTGCTTATCTATAACAGTTCTTTTTGTAATCTTTAATTTGTGACTTTTGTCTTGTAACATATATATAGTTAGACCACTACATTTAACCATGAAGAAATTTAAACCCCAAACTCATGTTTATGAATGCCATCATAGGCCAGCTGAGGTCCACTATAAAACTTGATAGATCAATTAGCCATATTAATAATCATGTTTTTCTCTGGTAATTTTTTATAGAATTTTTAACATTAAATCTTTCAACAAGTGGTTTAAAAAACCTTGATATTATTATGTTAGATAGATGATACCGTTAGTAAAGAGTTAAAGGAGTAGTTATGAGAACTGTTTTTTAGGCAATAAAATTTAGAAATGCATTAAGCAAAGATAGTAATAAACATAGGAAAATAATTCTTTTATAGAGGAGCGTCATGTTGACCAACTAGTCAAACGAGTAAGCCTCTTTAGAGGATTTTGAAAAGCTACTTTTCTTATTGTTTTGTTCCTTAATTACAAGGGCTAGACTAAAACTTATTTATTACTAGCAATCACCAAATTCTAGCAACACTAATGAGTCTTTCAATCCAATTCATAAACTAACAGAATCAATCAAGACAGAAGGACCAAACATTTCCGGCCTCATGATATCCAACACAATTCCGATCCCTTCAGTTTTGAAATCGCCTTTGTTGTCGTCGAGATCGGACACTCGCCGTCGACACCTTCTTCCTTGCTCATAAATGCTCTCGGTTTCACTATTCCACTACACTCCAGTGGTCCGAAACTCCGATCTAGGAGGGCTCTTTATATTTATAGTGAATGGGTCCAACAACTTGTCACTGGAAATGACACATTTGCAATCTTATATTTTATCCTTGGGGTGCAAGACAAACATCCTAAATGATGTCTTTGCCCTACTTCACTTGACGCGCAAGACAGTCCTTCCAAAGGACGTCTTTTTCCTTATTCCTTTCCTTGACACGCAAAACAAATTTGATTAGAGGGACAATTTCACAACTTCGCTCTTCATTTCCTTTGCATTTCCTGTAGCATCTATATTTCCCTTGCAATAATTAGATATTCATGTTAGTTCCTTAATCTCATTTGTTATCATCAAAACTATTTGACGAACATTGTTCCAGTATTAAAAACTTGACGGTTCCTAACATTGTTCCAACATTCTATATTATCTATTTATTGATTCCGAACTAATTTTTTTGGATATAACCATACCATGCATGCATGTCAAACACATTTGAGCATCTAGTCAAACGGTTAAAACTTTAGAGTAGTAACATAAGGTCTCCGTTTTAACTCACATGTATGGTCCTGACCAAAAAAGAGCATGTGTGTCAAATATATCTATCCATATTTGCTTTGATCTCTCATTGGGTTTGATCGGCCAGACCGTTATACTTGTGAATTGTCATCACATAGATGAACTGGTTCAAAAAAAAAATAATTAGTGATTCATCTCGCTAAATCAACTGGTGATCAATATCTTATCCATATTTTTATTCAGAATGAAAGAGTCAATTATACAAGAGATAATAGACTAGTATATTATTTGATAATTTATACTAATTATTTATCCACCAATTATAATAATTGGAATATAAATTATATAATATGGAAAATTTAGAGTGCTTATTAACACGCTCTGTTTGATTACAATTTTTCGTATTAATAAAATCCCCCTAAGAATCGGAAAATACCGCATCTTCTTAAACAAAAAAAAACATAATTATCTCTAGACTACGCTAAATATATCTTGGCTATAAGATTTTTTTATTGAAAAAGATTTTGTTATACACGACAAAAAAGTTGTTTGCAACTTGATAAAGCATAGTCGAGGTCGTTTCGGCTTTATATGAGTTTAGATTAGTTCTTTTGGATCATCCATTGTTTGTTTTTGGTGTCAAAGATACAAAGATCGAGATGCATTGAAGTATTGAACTATATGAACTATCGATCAAAATCAAGTGCAATAAACTTTTGTCTTAAATTACACTTGAATGTTGACACTAAAGTCAAGAAAACGTACATAATTAAGATATTGATTTATGGGTCCGAAATTGATCACTTGGCTTCCTCCATATGGATTATGTAGGGTTTTTATATATGGTCTTGTTACTCATGTACTTACAAAACTATTGGTGTTTGGAAAATTTTAGAACAGTTAAATGGACCTATGAAAATGATCGATAGTCAAAGTCAATACTTAAACTTAAGAAACTATATATTTTATAAGTGACATGGCAATTTTAATTATATGCATTAGACATGCCAATCGGGTTAGTTCGATTGAGTTCGGTTATTTCGGGTTTAGGTTGAGTACGAGTTTAAGTTAATCGAATTAACGGTCAAATTGGGTTGGATTAAGGCAGGTTATCGTATGGGTTAAGTCGACCAACAAGTAAATAGCATCATTTTTTAAATGTTATGCTCACTATTATTTTTTTAATTATTAAATAGTAATACAACTATGTAAAAATAAATGAAACTATTTTTTTAAAATGAAATTATATTAATATTTTAATAAAATTTTACATTTATAAGCCAATCAGGCCGGGTTCGGGTCGATCGGCTTCGGGTCATATATTCTCGGATCACAATTGGGTTCGGGTCAAAATTGGGGTTCGGGTTGGTCAGGTCGGGTTTAATTAAGAGCGAATTGTTCGGGTTAAATTTTCGGATCCGATCAACTTTTGAGAACTCCATATATATATTG